>CM039674.1:249573622-250173622 GCA_022496015.1 Hordeum marinum | reverse complement strand
AACATCACAAGAAGCCTCGCAAGCAATGTGACTAAAGTGTTAGCCACATGATCTTTTATTATGTAACGAGTAAAGAGACTTGCCGGTAACGAGATTGAACTAGGTATGGAGATACCGACGATCGAATCTCGGGCAAGTAACATACTGAAGAACAAAGGGAAAATACATACATGATTAACTGAATCCTTGACATAGAGGTTCAACCGATAAAGATCTTCGTAGAATATGTAGGAACCAATATGGGTATCTAGGTCCCGCTATTGGTTATTGACCGTAGATGTGTCTCGATCATGTCTACATAGTTCTCGAACCCGCAAGGTTTGCACACTTAAGGTTCGGTGATGTTTCAGTAGTATAGAGTTATGTATGGTGGTGACCGAAGGTTGTTCGGAGTCCCATATGAGATCCGGGACGTCATGAGGATCTCAAGAATGGTCCGGAGGTAAATAATTATATATAGGAAGTCCTGTTTTGGTCGCTGGAAAAGTTTCATGTTCATTGGTAGTGTACCGGGAGTGCCCGATGGGTACCGGGGGACCATCGGGAGGGGTGTCTCGACCGAAGAGGCTACATGGGCTGTGGGAGGAGGTAAACCAGCCCCTGGTGGGCTGCCCGAAGCCTCCTCTAAGGTCCCATGCGGCTGGAGTGGATTGAGAAGGAAAAAACACAAGGTGGAAAGAGTTATCCAAGTGGGAATGAGGAGTCCTAATCCTACTAGGATTGGAGGAGGACTCCATCTCTCCTCCTTGTGCCAAGTCCAAGGTCTGGCCCCTTGTGCGCCAAGACTCCTCCCTCCCTCCTCCTATGTATACTAGAGGCTTTGAGGGTTTTGAGACATAGAAAGCAACTACGTGCTACCCTCCCCTCTAGATCGTAGTTTCTCCTCTAGATCGTTTCAGCGGTGCTTAGGCGAGGCCCTCCTAGAATTGTTCCACCACCATTGCCGCCACATGGTCACGTTGCCGTAGAAGTCATCTAACTCTCCGCTCCCTCTTGCTGGATCAAGAAGGCAGAGATCGGCATCGAGCTCTTTGCTGAACATGGAGGTGTCGTCCCTCGATGCTAGATCGGAAGGACCGTGATCAAGATCGCGGGATGATTCGTGATTGGATCGCGAGACGAATCGTGATGGGATCGCGGGACGGATCGTGATGAGATAGCGGGACGGATCATGATTGGATCACGGGACGGATCGTGATGAGATCGCGGGACGCTCGGCGATTTGGATCACGAAGACGTTCGACTACATCAACCGCGTTTCTTAACGCTTCCCGCGTAGCGATCTACAAGGGTATGTAGATCCACTCTCCCTCTTGTAGATGCTCGTCACCATGGATAGATATTGCATGTGCGTAGGAATTTTTTTGTTTCCCATGTAATGTTCCCCAACAATGGCATCATGAGCTAGGTCTATGTGTAGATGAGTCTCGAGTAGAACACAAAGGAGTTTGTGGGTGTTGATGCTTAGATTGCTTCCTCCCTTGGTCTTGTTTTGGTTTAGCGGTATTGTGGGATGAAGCAGACCAGACCAACCTTACTCGTACGCTTACGAGAGACCGGTTCCATCGAATGACGTGTAACTTCGTTGCACAAAGATGGTTGGCGAGTGTTTGTTTCTCCTACTTTAGTTGGATCGGATTCGACAAAGGCGGTCCTTGAGAAGGTTGTAACTTATGTATCACCGTTGTGGTTTTTGCGTTGGTGAGAATTGTTGTTGCTAGATACCCGTAGAAGCCACGTAAAACTTGCAACAACAATTAGAGGACATCTAACTTGTTTTTGCAGGGTATGTTGTGATGTGATATGGCCAATTACATGATGAGATATATGTGATGTATGAGATGATCATGTGTTTTATAGAATATCAGGACTTGCATGTCGATGAGTACGGAAACCGGCAGGAGCCATAGGGTTGTCTTCAATTATTGTATGACGTGCGTGTCAATCATTAGGCGCTATGTAATGCTTTACTTTATCGGTAAGTGGTAGCAATAGTAGTAGAAGCATGGTGGGCGTGACAACCCCGATGGTGACACGTTGATGGAGATCATGGTGTCATGCCGGTGACGATGGAGATCATGCCAATTCTTTCAAGATGGAGATCAAAATCACAAGTTCATGGCCATATCATGTCACTTATGATTTGCATGTGATGTTAATCCTTTTATGCACCTTGTTTTGCTTAGGACGACGGTAGAATTATAAGGTGATCCCTCACTTAAATTTCAAGATAAACTGTGTTCTCCCCGAGTGTGCACCGTTGCGAAAGTTCTTCATGTCGAGACACCACGTGATGATCGGGTGTGATAGATTCTACGTTCACATACAACGGGTGCAAGCCAGTGTTGCACCTACAGAATACTCGGGTTAAACTTGACGAGCCTAGCATGTACATACATGGCCATGGAACACAAGAGACCGAAAGGTCAAACATGAGTCATATAGTAGATATGATCAACATGATGATGTTTACCATTGAAACCACCTCAACTCACGTGATGATCGGAATTGAGTTGGTGAAATTGGATCATGTATCACTCAAATGACCGGAGGGATGTCAATTTGAGTGGGAGTTCTTAAGTAATATGATTAATTGAACTCAATTATCATGAACATAGTCAGTAGTGTCTTTGCAATTTATGTTTTAGAATACTAGCTCATGTTGTAGATCCCTTGAATTTTATATATTCCTAGAGAAATACAGTTGAAAGATGTTGGTATCAATATTGCGGACTGGGTCCGTGATCTGAGGATTGTCCTCATTGCTGCATAGAAGGCTTATGTCCTTAATGCACCGCTCAGTGCGCCACCCCCTCTAGCGTCGTCTGTAGATGTTGTGAACATATGATAGGCACGTTCCAATGACTACTCGATAGTTCAGTGCGTCATGCATTACGGCTTATAATTGAGGCTCGAAAATGCTTTGCACATCACGGAACATATGAGATGTTCTAAGAGCCGAACTTGGGATCTCAAGCTCCTGCCCGTGTCATGAGATATGAGATCTCCAACAAGATTCTTTGCCTACAAGATGAAGGAGAATAGCTCAATCGTTGAGCATGTGCTCAAATTTTCTGGGTGTTACAATCGCTTGAATCGAGTGGGAGTTGATCTTCCAGATAAGAGAGTAATTTATATAGTTCTCCAAGTCACTATCACTAAGCTATTAGAAATTCGTGATGAACTATAATTATGCCAGGGATGGAAATGATGATCCCTGAGCTATTCGTGATGTTTGACACCACGAAGGTAGATATCAAGAAGGAGCGTCAAGTGTTGATGGTTAGTAAAACCACTAGTTTCGAAAAGGGAAAGGGTAAGGAGGGAAACTTCTATTATGTGGAGAGCGGCCGCTAAAGTGGAACAACCCTAGATACCTGGTAGTTAAGAAGGCTGGCAACATCGACAGAAGTATATTTGATATACGTGTTATTGATGTGTACCTTGCTAGTACTCCTAGTAGCACCTGGGTATTGGATACTGGTTTGGTTCCTAAATTTTAGTAACTCGAAATAAAAGCTACAGAATAAATAGTGACTAGCTAAGGGTGAGGTGACGATATGTGTTGGAAATGTGTCCAAGGTTGATGTGATCAACGTCGCATGCTCTCTCTACCTTTGAGATTACTGACGAACCTAAATAAATGTTATTTGGTGTCTGCGTTAAGCATGAACATGATTAGATCGTGTTTATTGCAATATGGTTATTCATTTGAGTTAAAGAATAATGGTTATTCTGTTTACATGAATAATACCTTCAATGGTCATGCACCTAGTGAGAATGGTTTGTTGAATCTTGATCGTAGTAATACACATAAAATAGATGCCAAAATATAGATAGTTAATAATGATAGTACCACATACTTGTGGCACTACCGCTAAATGTCATCTTGTGTAAAGCGCATAAAGAAACTCCATACTGATGGATCTTTGGACTCATTCGATTTTGAATCGATTGAGACATGTGGACCATGCCTCTTGGGCAAGATAACTAAAGACCCCGTTTTCAGTATGATGGAGCAGGCTAGTAACTTATTGGAAATAATACATGTTGATGTATGCGATCCAATGAGTGTTATAGAGTGCAGTGGATATCGTTATTTTTCTTACCTTCACTGATGATTTGACTATATATGAGTATATTTACTTAATGAAACACAAGTCTGAAACGTTTGAAAAGTTCAAACAAATTCAGATGAAGTTTATGATAATCGTGACAAGAAGATAAAAATGTCTACGATATGATCCTAGAGGTGAATATCTGAGTTATGATTTTGGCATACAACTTTAGATAATGTGAAATTTGTTTCACAACTCACGTCACCTGGAACACCATAGTGTGATGGTGTGTCCGAATGTCATAGTCGTGCTCTATAGGATATGGTGCATACTATGATGTTTCTTATCGTTTTTCCACTATCGTTTTGGGGTTATGCATTAGACACAACTACATTCACTTTAAATAGGGAACCATCTAAATCCGTTGAGATGACACCGTATGAATTATGGTTTGATAGAAACCTAAGATGTCATTTCTTAATGTTTGGGGTTGTGACGCTTATGTGAAAAAGGTTTTAAACCTAATGAGCTCGAACCCAAATCGGATAAATGCATCTTCAAAGAATACCCTAAGAACAGTTGGGTATACCTTCTATCTTAGATCAGAGTGCAAAGTGTTTGTTGATAAAAAACGGGTCTTTTCTCGAGAAAGAGTTTGTCTCGAAAGAATTGAGTGGGAGGAAGATAGAACTTGATGAGGTTGTTGAACCTTTGTTTCGGCCATAGAGTAGCACAGCACAAAAAGATCTTTCTATGGATCCTATGTGAGTTGAAGAGGAAGTTAATGATGATGATCATGAAGCTTCAGATAAAGTTACTATTGAACCTCGTAGGTCGACAAGGATGCATACTACTCCTGAGTGGTACGTCAACCGTATCTTAGAGGTCATGTTGTGGACAACGATGAACCTACGAACTATGGAGAAGCGATGATGGGCCCGAATTCCGACAAATGGCTAGAGGCCATGAAATCCGAGAAAGGATCCATGTATGAAAACAAGTATAGACTTTGGTAGACTAGCCCGTTGGACGGCAGGTCATTAAGTACAAATGGACCTTTAAGATGAAGACAAACGCTGATGGTGAAAGTCACCATTTATAAAGCTTGACTTGTCGCAGAGGAGTTTTCGCCAAGTTCAAAGGAGTTGACTGCTATGAGACTTTCTCACTCTTAGCGATGCTAAAAGTCTGTTGGAATTATGTTAGCAGTTGCTCCATTTTTTCAATTATGAAATCTGGCAGATGGATTTCAAAACATCGTTTCCTTCCTTGACGAAAGGTTCTATGAGATACAAGTAGAAGGTTTTGTCAGTCCTAAGGATGCTAAAAGGTGTGCAAGCTCTAGTGATCCTTCTTTGGACTGGAGCAAGCATCTCGGAGTTAGAATATACGCTTTGATGAGGTGATCGAAGTTTTTGAGTCTATACAAAGTTTATGAGAAACTTGTATTTACAATAAAGTGAGTGGGAGCACTATCAAATTTCTGAGAAGCATATCAGGATGACATATTGTTGATCAGAAAAAATGTGGAATTTCTGGAAAGCATAAACGGTTGTTTGAAAAGTGATTTTCAAAGGAAGACCTAGATAAAGCTACTTGAACATTGAGTATCAAGATCTATAGAGATAGATCAAGACGCCTGATGAGATTTTTCAATGAGTACATACCTTGACATGATTTTGAAAGAGTTCAAAATGGATCAGTCAAAGAAGGAGTTCTTGCCTGATTTGTAAGGTGTGGAGTTGAGTGAGACTCAAAGCTCGACCATGGAAGAAGAAAGCGAAAGGACAAAGGTCATCCCCTATGCTTAATCCATATGCTCTATATAGTATGGCATGCTGTGTACAGCACGTGTGTGTGCCTTGCCATGAGTCTGTCAAGGGGTACAAGAGTGATCCAGGCGTGGATCACTAGACAACGGTCCAGATTATCCTTAGTAAGTAAAGGATTAAGGAAATATTTCTCAATTATGGAGGTGATAAAGAGTTCGTCGTAAAGAGTTATGTTGATGCAAGCTTTAATACCGATCCGGATGACTTTTAGTAGCTATCCGGATACGTATAGTGGAGTAGCCATTTGGAATAGCTCCAAGTGTTGTGTGGTAGCAGCGTATACTGTATGACATAGAGATGTGCAAAGTACACACGGATTTTAATGTCGCAAACCCATTGACTAAAGACCTCTCTCACATGCAAAGCATGATCTAACCCCAGAACTCATTGGGTGTTAGATTCACAATAATGTAAATCACATGGTGATGTGAGATAGCTTATTGACTCTAGTGCAAGTGAGAGACTGTTGGAAATATGTCCTAGAGGCAATAATAAATTTGTTATTATCATATTTCCTTGTTCATGATAATCGTTTATTATCCATGCTATAATTGTATTTATCGGAAACTTAGATACATGTGTGGATACATAGACAACACCATGTCCCTAGTATGCCTCTAATAGACTAGATCGTTGATCAAAGATGGTCAAGGTTTCCTAGCCATGGACATGAGATGTCATTTGATAACGGGATTACGTCATTAGGAGAATGATGTGATGGACAAGACCCAAACTATAAATGTAGCATATGATCGTGTCAGTTTATTGCTACTGTTTTCTTCATGTCAAGTATCTGTTCCTATGACCATGAGATCATGCAACTCACTGACACCGAAGGAGTACCTTGTGTGTATCAAATGTCGCAACATAACTGGATGACTATGAAGGTGCTCTACAGGTATCTCCGCGGGCGTCTGTTGGGTTGGCACGGATCAAGACTGGGATTTGTTACTCCGTGTGACGGAGAGGTATCTCAGAGCCCACTCGGTAATACAACATCACAACAAGACTTGCAAGCAATGTGACTAAAGTGTTAGCCACGGGATCTTGTATGACGTAACTTGTAAAAGAGACTTGCCGGTAACGAGATTGAACTAGGTATGGATATACCGACGATCGAATCTCGGGAAAGTAACATATTGAAGAACAAAGGGAACAACATACGGGATTAACTGAATCCTTGACATAGAGGTTCAACCGATAAACATATTTGTAGAATATGTAGGAACCAATATGGGCATCTAGGTCCCACTATTGGTTATTGACCATAGATGTGTCTCAGTCATGTCTAGATAGTTCTGGAACCTGCACGGTCTGCACACGTGTGGTTTGGTGACGTTTCGACAGTATAGAGTTATGTATGGTGGTAACCAAAGGTTGTTCGGAGTCCTAGATGGGATCCCGAACATCACGAGGAGCTCCAGAATGGTCTGGAGGTAATTAATGATATATAGGAAGTCCTATTTTGGTCGTCGGAGAAGTTTCGGGCTCATCGGTAGTGTACCGGGAGTGCCGGGAGGGTACCGTGGGACCATCGGGAGGGGTGTCTCGACCCGAGTGTCTACATGGGCTGTGTGAGGAGGTAAACCAGCCCCTGGTGGGCTGGCCGAAGCCTCCTCTACGGGCCCATGCGACTGGAGTGGATTGAGAAGGAAAAAAACACTAGGTGGAAAGAGTTTCCGAGTGGGAAGGAGGAGTCCTAATCCTACTAGGATTGGAGCAGGAATCCTCCTCTCCTTCTTGCGCCAAGGCCAAGGGCTGGACCCTTGTGCGGCAAGACTACTCCCTCCCTCCTCCTATATATACTAGAGGTTTTGAGGGTTTTGATACATAGAAATCAGCCACGTGCTAGCCTCTCTAGATCGTAGTTTCTCCTCTAGATCGTTTCAGCGGTGGTTAGGCAAAGCCTTGCTAGAATTGTTACACCACCATCGCCGCCATGCCGTTGCGCTGCTGGAGAACTCATCTACCTCTGCGATCCCTCTTGCTGGATCAAGAAGGCAGAGATCGTCATCGAGTTGTACATGTGCTGAATGCAGAGGTGCCATCCGTTTGGCGCTAGATCGGAAGGACCGTGATCAAGATCGCGAGACGATTCGTGATTGGATCATGGGACGGATCGTGTTGGTATCGCGGGACGGATCGTGATGAGATCGCGGGACGGATCGTGATGAGATCGCGAGACGCTCGGCGATTTGGATTGGGAAGACGTTCGACTACGTCAACCATGTTTCTTAACACTTCCTGCTTTGTGATCTACAAGGGTATGTAGATCCACTCTCCCTCTCGTGGATGCTCATCACCATGGATATATCTTGCATGTGCGTACGACTTTTTTTGTTTCCCATGCAACATTCCCCAGCACTCATACCCGATGAAGAAGATGGGTATCGACTTGTCAAGGATCAAACCTAGTAACACCACCTTTAAAGGAATAATATCTGGCGTTGAGGCCTGCTATTCGGGCACCATAACCCTGGAAGTAGTGTTCGGTTCACCCGATAACTTCCGCAACAAAGACTTAATGTTTGACATAGTCCCTTTTCATAGAGGCTATCATGGGCTTCTTGGCCGAACAACTTTCACCTGTTTCAATGTTCGCCCCCACTATGCCTATAGAAAGCTCAAGATGCTCGGACGAAGGGGGTCATCACCAACAGTGGCAATATAGAGCGGTCGCTTTGAACAGAAGAACACACGACGACTCTAGTGATCGAGGTACAACTCGCCAATGAAACATCGAAGCCCTAGTTCGCCTTCATGGCACGAAAGGTATGTAAGAGGTCCCGAACTCTATTTCGGTTCCCGGAGCCTCACGCTTCAAACAAATAGGAATACATGCCCCACAACATGACCTAGTGACTTGCAAGGTAGGTACTCCGAAATCATAATTTCGCACTTAAAATTCCTTGGGAAACTGTGGGGACCTATCATCCAAAGGCCTAGTGTCACACCCTGTGTTTGTATCACTTTGCTATGCTTAGATTTAGAAAATTTGGAACCAATTAAAACTTTTTTACTACATGCTTGTTTGAATTGTTGCTTTTTTACTTGTTTGGCTAATGGTGTTTGCCACTCATAGGTTCTACTCCTCTTCATATTCATCTTCTTTGATCCAAACATCTTGCCCAATGACCATACCATGTGTATAGTACCTAAAACTATTTTTAACAAAATTTAGTTTTGTGAAAAAGGGTTTGTTCAAATTAGGTTTTAAAAAATCCCTGAGTTGAAATTTGCATTGCAGGTCCTCAAATTGGATGGATCCTTTTTTCCCAAAGGCTTTAAATGAAACCTACTATATATATGACTTCCCAAAACCACCAAATCATAATTGTAAAGATTATTTTACTATTTTATTTAAGGTTTTTTTCTTAAGGCCAGAAATGGCCTAATATAGGGAAAATTATTTAAATGCTTTAAAAATATTGGAGAAAATTTAGGGAAGCTCAGTGGAGATATATTTTCCATATATATGAGTTTCAACACATGGTCCTGTTCAAACCTGTCAAAACCCTTTCTGCCCAAATCAAGCTTTCGAGATATTTCTATAAGAAATATTCCAAATAAATTCCAAGAAAATTCTAGCAAGTCAAATATGTTATATGTGATGGTCTTGCAAAGTTTCATCTCAATCCCCCTTGTTTTGCTTCATAAAAATATTCCAAAACCCTCTCTGACCAGACTCGAATTTGAACAACTTTACATTGTGAAGTTTCTTCCCTTGACCCCAAACTTTATGTACATGTTCTAATCCCCAAATAATGATGCTACACTAAGTGGTGCACAAAGGAGATTAGCTTAGCATGACTAGATCTACAAAAACAAGATTTTGTTGATTTCTAGGGTTTTATAAAGTTATATTGTCAACTTTGCTCAAACCAACTCAAACTTGCTGATCAACCTTATTTTTAACCACCACTTGACCCTGTTAAAAATCAGGTCAAGCAAACTCCATTTGCTTGCCCAATCTTTCATCAAACACCTTCTACATGTTTGGTAAAAACATGTTTTGACCTCCTTTTGATGTGCTCCTTTACGTGAAACTTTTACCACAACCCCTTCTTGTTGCATTATACCTTCGCTAAGTCTTGCATGGCCTCAGCTCACTGATTGGTGGGGTAAAACCCCATTTCGACCTTTTGGACACTATGACCAGTACCCAGTTTTACCTCCCCCTCCTCTCACGTCTACTCTCCCTAGCTTCTCCTAGCTCCTAGAGCATCTATAGGTCATCCAGGAACTATGAGACATGCAGGGGCACATGCAGAGCACGCAATCATGCCATGGCATGCCAAAAGCACATTCTGGAGCGCGCTATAGTGCATGTCCGTACTGTAGCAGGAGCATCCCGAGGCCCCCCGACAACTTTGGGATGGGGGAAACTGTCCCCCGAGATGCCCTCGGCGTCCTCAACTCTCCAAGTTGTGGTCCCCTCCCCCTTCTCTCTCCGGCGACCCCTATCACATGTGCCCAAGCGCCACCCGCGTCCTCCAATTGTTGCCCGTGTCCCTGGCCAGCCTCGCACACGCTCTCCTCTCCCTCTCCCTTCTTCGAGTCGTGGGCTATGCCCAATCACACAACTGACTCACCCTCTCTCTCCCTCGTGCCCTCCAGCGGGCGTTGCTTCCTCGTCGGCGCACCTTTGTGCGGTGCACCGCCGCGCCCCTATATAAGGGCACCCCAAGCCCCTATCTCCCCTTTGCTGACTCCCTCTCTCACTTATTCGAACACCGACACCACCTCTTTCACCTCCTAGATCCCCTGCGCTTGGGATCGAGATCGACGCCGCCGCCTCGGGCCGTCGTTGGTATCCCGGTAGGGTGACGCTTTGGTCCTCCTTCTCCTTCCATAGGTTCTCCCTCACCCATCTGATCGGGTTCCCCTTCTCCCCGTCCATTTTGCAGCATGGGACGGCCCCGATGATCGCCTCCCGAGCACCTCCGCCGTGGCCACCTCGTCGCTGACGACCAGCTGTTGCTCTCCGTCCTCTTCCACCACCAGCCGACAGGCGGCGATGCCCTAGTCCAGTTTCCGCACTCGCCTGTCATCATTGTGCCTCGCAATGTCGCCGGTGAGCTCTATCCCTCTTTGTTGAGAGGAAGGCGGTGCCAGGTGGACTCCACCTGTCATCGACCCCTCCTTCTCCCCTCCCCCTCTTCCTGATTGACTACGAGGACCCGCACATCAAGTTTGAAACCTCACGCGCGCAGGGGCACCGGCTTGCCTGGCCTGGTTGGCCGCTAGGCCGGCCCAGAGGCTGGCATTAGGACCTGAAAGCACATTTGCTCCCTTGGTGGTTTGGGTAATTAATAACGACATATAAGCCATTGAACTAATGCTTTCACCAAGTATATTTTGGAAAAGTTCATTGATGGGATGGCAAAAGGATTGTGGAATTACCCAAAGATTCAAGGAAATAGGTTGGCCAAGCTCCAAGCTAGAGGACTCTACATTTTACATTTGTGAGAAATCACCTTCAGTCTATAGGAAAGCCAATACTATTAAAAGGGGGTAAAGTTTTGATGGTGAACAATATGCCCAAATGTGCACAAGTGACAGTCACCAAAACATCCACATACTCTCCCACCAAAGTCTGTCCCAAGCCAAAAATGCAAATCGGTGCAACGAACATTCCTATCCTCGTGCCACCGAGTTCCAAACCCTAGACAAACTCAACCAAACCCTAACACTTCGGTGCAGCCGACACTGCACTCGGTGCCACCGAGTTGGGTTCCCAAGATTCTATTACGCAAGTTCTCATTTTCGGTCCAACCAAGAATGGTGAATCGGTGTCACCGAGACTAGTAAATCTGACCATTGGTCACCTTGTCGGTACAACCGAGACTTGTATATCAGTCCATCCGAGATTCAAAAGTTGCCACTTTTTGTCACTTCAGTACCATCGAGATTTACACATCGGTGCCACCGATTCTGACTTATTGCGTGTAATGGTTGGATTTTTGGGGATGCCTATATATGCCCCTTCACCACCACCCACTAGAAAGAGAAGCACTCAGAACTATTCCATACCTATCCTACTCAGTTTTCTGAGAGAGAACCACCTACCCTTGTGTTGAGGTCATGATCTTCCACTCCAACCATATGGATCTTGATTTCTAGCCTCCCGAGGTTGCTTTCCACCAATCCCATCTCTTCTACCAAGCCAAATCTATGATAGAGTGATTGTGTGTTGAGGAGTCTATCATCTTGAAGCACAAGAGAAAGGAGTTCATCGTCATTTCCGAGCCCATTACCTTTTGTAGGGTGGTGCCTCCTAGATTGGTTAGGTGTCGCTTGGGACCCTCCTACTTCGTGTTGTGGAGTGAACCAAGAAGTTTGTAAGGGCAAGGAGATGGCCTACTTCGTGAAGATCTACCCATAGTGAGGCTAGTCCATCATGGAAGTAAGCCGCATGGAAAAGTCAAGGTTGCTTCTTCGTGGAACCCTTCGTGGGTAGAGCCCTTCGTGGACACTCGCGACCGTTAAGCTCCGTGGGTTGAAGACTCCATGAACGTGAATGTACGATAGCGCCACCTATCGGAACCATGGGAAAAATCATCGTGTCATCACTTGTGTTTGCATTCCTAACCCTCTCTTTACTTACATGTGCAATGTCTTTACTTTGCGCTTCTACACTCTTAGACATGCATGTGTAGGGTGTTACTTGATATGCTATGAATGCTAAAACTTGCCAAGAATTAAAATTGGGAAAAAGGCAAAACTTTTATTTGGTCAAGTAGTCTAATCACCCCCTCTAGACCTACTTTTGATCCTACAAGTGGTATCAGAGCTTTGGTCTCCATTGCATTGGTTTCACAACCAAGGAAAGTTTATGGCATCTAGTGAGGGAAATTATCACCATAGAGGTATGTACTTTGATGGCACTAATTTTGCTAGTTGGAAGCATAAAATGAAAATGCATTTGCTTGGTCATAATCCTGTTGTTTGGGCTGTTGTTCATGTCAGCTTGTAAGGTGAATTCTTTGCGGATGGAAAGGAGCCGGATCATGAAGCATCTATGGATGAATTTAAGATGTTGCAACTCAAGGTGCAAGCATTTGACATTATCTTCAACTGTCTACGTCCTGAAGAATTCAACAAAAGCAGTCGCCTTGAACACGCAGAAGATATTTGGGATACTTTGGTTGATATGAACGAAGGAACTGAGTCCGTGAGAGAATCAAGTTAGATGTTCTTCAAGGTCAACTTGACAAGTTCAAGATGAAGGATGGTGAAGGAGTCGCTGAAATGTACTCTAGGCTAGCTCTCATCACCAATGAGATTGCCAGCTTTGGAAACGAAGAAATGACTGCCAAGTTCATCATCGAGAAGATACTTCAAGCTTTGGATGAGAGATATGATACCGTGTGCACATTGATCCAAATGATGCCTAACTACAAATATCTCAAACCAATGGAAGTGATTGGTAGAATTGTTGCTGATGAGATGATACTCAAAGACAAGGAAGACCTTCATCACAAGTCTAGCGGTGCTTACGAAGCCACAAGTGATGCTCCCACTACCTCAAGCGACAACCTTGTCACAAATGAAGATATAAGCCTCATGGTCACGAAATTCAACAAGTTCTACAAGAATAGAAGCAAAGATCGCAGCTCTAACTCAGGATATGAAGAGCAGCGTTCATCAAGTCATGATCGAAACTGCTACAACTGTAGGAACCCCGGACACTACTCAAATGAGTGCTCAGATCCCTACAAACGAAGAGAAGAGTCACCAAGAAAATGAAGCTCAAGAGATGAATCACATCGAAGAGAGGGAAGGAGTAGACATGATCGTTATGAACGAAGACCCTCAAGGAGAAGTAGGGACTCGGAGAAGAAGGACAAGTACACCAAGAGCTACTCAAGAAGAAAACATCAAACTCATGTTGGTCAATGGGTTTCCGGCTCCGACTCCGACAACCACTCTGAGATAAGCTATCACTCCAACTCCGACTATAGTCAAGATGATGGTGTTGTTGGAATTGCACTAGTGACAACCAACTCCTATGACCTATTTGATTCACCAAATGAAGGAGGTGGAAGTTTCTTCATGGCTAAAGGCCACAAGGTATCACATCCTGAATATCTTGATTTTGATAGTGATGAAGATGGCTTGCTTTACGATGATGACTTGCTATGTGATAAAACTAGTGATCATAATGAACTTGATATTTCTCATACTAGTCAAGATAAGTCAATTGATGGTGATAAGATGGAAATAGAAGAACTAACTAAAGAACTCAACACTCTTAAGTTAGCTCATGAATCTACTCTTGAAGATCATAGAGAGCTTGTAAGAACTCATGAGAAGCCACGCTTCGAGAAGCTCAATTTGGAGCAAGAACATGAATTTCTTAAAGCTATCAATGACGATCTCCAAAAGAAGACTTCATCTTATATTTACAAATGACTACTC
Source organism: Hordeum marinum (assembly GCA_022496015.1). NCBI lineage: Eukaryota > Viridiplantae > Streptophyta > Magnoliopsida > Poales > Poaceae > Hordeum > Hordeum marinum. The sequence goes on along the minus strand of CM039674.1, from coordinate 250,159,311 downwards.
TTGTCTACATTCATGCCACAAGTCAAATCTAAGCAAACTAGTAACAAAGGAAAGAAAGGTTCTTCATCTAGTAGCAACAATAAAAATGCTAAACCAAATGATGTTGCTCCTAGTAGTTCTATTGATTCCACTAATGATGATTCTCTTAGCCTAGTTACACTTGAGCAAGAAAATGCTTTATTGAAAGGAATTATAGAGAAAGGTATCTACAAGAGCCTTGAAGGGTACAAACAATTTGATGAGATTGTATGCAAGCACGGAGGATTCTGGAAGAATCGCGGTGTTAGCTACTTTAACGCAAATGGAGTTGAATGGGAAGAAGGTCAATATCCCAATCCCAAGTTTGTTTCTAAAAAGGAGAAGTATGAAAATACTATTTCCAAGGGGACAAAACACTCAAGATGACTTTCCAGCACAGGACACCAAGCTCAAGGGCAAGAACAAGCTCCAAGAGGACTTTGACTCTTATGAAGATGAGTCCCAAGCTTTGGTGAAGTGGCTTCCCAAGGCTAATACAAGCTCAACTTCTACAAGTGCTACTTCAACACCAAGGATCCCCATCAAGTTGATGTGGATTCCCAAGAAGAGGAACTAGAGAGTTCTTGAGGGGTGACTCCGCCAATGAAATTCACTCACATTCATTATTGGAAAGATCCATTTGCAATTAACTTCAACCCTATGCAATAGATCAAGGAGTCACACATTCCCTCAAAGGTAAGCAAGGGACAAGGTAATCCACAAATCAATGGACATCATTACATATGCTTTGCACTCCATGTCCATAGATATCCTTGTATTTGTCTCTTGTGTGTTGGGACTAACCCATGTAGGCGAGAAGATTAAGAAAAACAACAAGGATGCTCCCAACTCTTGGTGATCTTCATAAACCTTGAGCATCCACAACTACCTCACCAACATGAAGTCTTCATCGACAAAACCCAAGGTTAGTTTATCCCTCTGATGGGAGGACGTAACATCAAGGGGGAGATTTACTCTAAGACTTGAGTCAAAGCATCTCTTAGTATGTGACAAACATTAAATGCTTTATGTAAAAGTGGTAACCCCACTTGTGCTTAAACGATGAGTATGACCAATGATCAAGTACTCTTACTTGGCTCTGAAGTCAAATAATCATATATAGATGACTTCGTCATTGCCCAAGTGCTTGTTATATGCTAGAGTATTTGTGCATGTTTTCCATGATTTCATTTGACATCTTATTGTGTGAGCATGTTGGTCTGCATTTATTTTCTCATTCGAGGATATCCAATTGTTGCTATTTGGCTTTTAATTTATCTTTTGCCAATTGGATATACAAGAATGCCTAGGACCACTTCTTTAGTTATCTATGCTTTCTCACCTCATACTCTATTCATGCAGCATCACAAAATTTGAACAAGTACTTTTCGATCCCTGTGTGTGTGGAGCACTTAGAGTTCCGTATCGACAACGACTAACCATTAAAACCTCCCAAGTGCATCTGGGTGGAACCAACCCCAAAATCTCGGTCTCACCGGATGCCTAGGGTTGACCTGGTCTTTCAATCTCAGTACAACCGATTCCATTTTCTTGGTTACATCGAGTGTCCCTGTCAGCTGACAGTTGAGGCACTCGGTGACACCGAAAAATTAGAATCGGTGTCATGATAGTGGTGGGTATATAACTCTGGACCTCGACGCTTTGAAATTCCATCTTCAAACGTCGCGCTCCAAAACCTTAAGCTACCGCTCCAAAGACCCCCGGTCATCGCCCTTGTCACCTTGCGCTCCTCCGCCGCTGGGAATCGCCATCGCCAACGAACTCCTCTCCTTTGTTGCCACCATCGAGGATCCACACCAAACTAGGGTACGGATTCGATCTCTATTGCGCTCCTCGTCCGATTCTTGCGCATTAGAACCTTGTTTATCATCATTACACCCTTTGCACATGTTTCCACCCTCTAAAAACACCATAATCTCGCGAAAGATGAATTTTCTAGGGTTTTGCCGTCCGAACGATAGATCTCGGTGAAACCGAAACGGAAATATCGGTCTCACCGATATACTTTTCTCTCTGGCTGAGAACTGACTCGGTGGAACCGAGTTGCCAAGTTTCGGTTAATGAGACAGCCAGTCTCGGCCCCACCAAAATTTCTGTTTCGACTGCACCTATATCTATTTGGCAGAATGCAAAAATCTTGAAAATTCATTGCTCAAATTTCAAAAACCAGCCTCGTTTTGTGATGAATCATCTTCTTCTGCTCTCCTATACTCTATTCATAGGGTCAGTATGTCAGGCTCAAAGGACAGTCAGAATGTGGTAGAGCAGCGAGTTGATATGAGTTCTGGAACAAGCCTAGAAGCTACTTCTTTCTCAGATCTAGGCACCCCAGCTCTCATTGGTTTCCCAAGGCTGCCACCAGGACCAAGAAGAAGCTCAACTCTGATGAAGAAGATTCAGATTTTATTCCTGAGGAGATTCTTTCTAAGAAGCAAGAAAAGGCTGCCAAGAAATCAGCAACTGAAGCTACTTCCTCTCGAAGAGTTATCAGCAAAGTTTATGCTCCTGCTGAAACTATCAAGGCACATGAAAGTGCAAGAGCCACTGTGTAAGTTGAGGTCCCCAAGAAAGCTATGCCTAAGAAAGCAGGGGAGAAGAAGTCTAGGAAGAGGATTGTCCATGGAATTGGTAGGCCTACCTCTATGTTTGAAGATCTAGAGGAGGCTACTAGTGCTGCTGATGATGAGGAGGAGGAAGAGCATGCTGAGATAGTCCCTCCCAAGAAGAAAGCCAAGAAGCTCATGGCTGATGCTATGCCAAAGACTGTCACCTCCAAGAGCACCAAGCCTACATCTAAGAAGGCTGTTGCACAGAAGTCAAAGAGGACTACCAAGGACATTCCTGCTTTAGAGAAAACCAAAGGGACTGCCTCCAGAGTGGTAGATGATGATGACTTGACTACCTTGGTGAAGCTCAGACCACATCTTCCAGTGCACGATACCAACCGCTTAGTTGCTAAGGACATGAAGAAGAGGAAAGACTCGGGATTGAGAGCCTAAAGAGCCATAGATCCTTATGCTCAGAGGAGGAAAACTCCAGTTGACTACAGGTTTTACACCAGAGAGCACCAGGATTTCTATGAGACCATTCTCCTTGACAAGAGCCCAACTGTTAGCGACATGAGGTATGTCGATTGGAAGTTCATCAAAGATAATGTGGACTACTTCCCAAGTGTCCAAGACAACTTCCATTGCATTGGTCTGGACAAATTCATTGGCAGAGAGCTTACTGCATGGAACGACGAGATGATCATGCAATTCTACTCCACTTCTCATTTCTATGGAGATGGTAGAATTGTATGGATGATAGAATGTGCTTGATATGAATGCACTATTGAGGAATGGGCTGCTCTACTGGCAGTTCCAGAAGCTAAGGAAGGAGATTTGGATGTATACTCTGAACCCAAGGCAAGTCACAATGCCATGAAAGACATGTATACTCTTATCCCCACAGACAATGTGCAATCACACAAGCTAGGATCCATCTATTATCTGCAAGCAGGCCTCCGGACTATTAAACACTATTCTCAGGCATACCTTGAGGCCCAAGTCAGGAGATGACAAGATGATCAGAGGATACTCCATCAACATGTTGATCCACCTTGACAGGAACACCAGTATTAGAGTAATGGATGTGATTGTTGAGACAATCAAGAGGGTTGTTGCTTACCAGAAGCGCTCATGCTGCTATGCATCCTACATCTAGCTGCTTATCAACTCTTAGTTGGAGAAGCACATTTTTGCTCTTGATCGCCCAATCTGCCCCTACAGCTAGAGTTTGAAGATAACATTGTGGTGATGAACCCAGATCAATCCACATCTGCTATAGCACAAGCAGAGACAGAAGCTGTTCAAGGCGCTAGTGCTCAAGCCCCAGATCCAGGAACGAGCAAATGGATCTTCTGATCATAGCCATCCAGGGCATGCAGAAGGATATATAGGGGATTCTGGATAACGAGAATAGTCTAGTGAGGATCTTCGAGACAAGAATCAAGGTTCTTGGTGATAAGGTGGAAAAGTTGTCCAAGACAGTGATTGAGGTCCATAAGGAAGTTCACTCCGTGCACATTGCCCGGGTATCTTCTACCTCTTCTGATGATGATGAAGAGGAGGAGGAAGGTTCACCTCTCAAGCCAGGCACCCAGTTCACCACTCAGATGAGATCAGCCATAGTGCCTGCACCAGAATCGAGGCCCTCTTCAACAGCTCCTGCTCTATCAGCTCTAGTTCCTCCTGTAACCACTCCAGCTCCATCGATGACATCTGCGGAGATCTTCGTAGATGTCGTGCTCTCGACTCCTTCATCCACACCCGGAGGAGACCATCCCAAGAACGCTTAGATGTATACCTTTGAACTTTTTGGTAACTTGTTGCCAAAGGGGGAGATGTGTATATAGATCAGTAGGCTTAGAGAGAGAGAGAGCGTTTGGTATTTTGTTTCTTTTTCGAAAAAATCGCTTTTGGTTGCCATGATACTCTTTTGTCTTGCTAGATACACGCTTGATGATGTTTGATAATACGCTTTGATGTGTGATGCTACTATTTCCTATCATCTTAAATGCTTATGTGATGATCATTCATCTTTGGTTGATTGTGTTGTGCTACGATATTCATTCCAATTACTCTCGCACACCACCAAGTGATATGTGACATGTAAGAAGTGACCCATGTACCTAATCGATTGTGCATTTGCATTCAAACGCAAATTCAAAAATAATGCACAAATTTAGGGGGAGCTCTTTCTTATCACATACTTGTCAAAGCGACGACTATATTCATTGATTATATCTTTGTCGAAGCTTTGATCTATAGGTTGTCATCAACTACCAAAAAGGGGGAGATTGAAAGCACATTTGCTCCCTTGGTGGTTTTGGTAATTAATAACAACATATAAGTCATTGAACTAATGCTTTCACCAAGTATATTTAAGAAAAGTTCATTGATGGGAATGGCAAAAGGATTGTGGAATTACCCCAAGATTCAAGGAAATAGGTTGGCAAAGCTTCAAGCAAGAGGACTCTACATTTTACATTTGTGAGAAATCACCTTGAGTCTATAGGAAAGCCAATACTATTAAAAGGGGGTAAAGTTTTGATGGTGAACAATATGCTCAAACATGCACAAGTGACAGTCACCAAAACATCCACATACTCTCCCACCAAAGTCTGTCCCAAGCCGAAAATGCAAATCGGTGCAACCAACATTCCTATCCCGGTGCCACCGAGTTCCAAACCCAAGATAGATGCAGCCAAACCCTAACACTTCGGTGCAGCCGACACTGCACTCGGGGCCACCGAGTTGGGTTGCCAAGATTCTGTTACGCAAGTACTCATTTTCGGTCCGACCGAGAATGGTGAATCGGCGTCAACAAGACTGGTAAACCTGACCGTTTGTCACCTTGTCGGTGCAACCGAGATTTGTATATCGGTCCATCCGAGATTAAAAAGTTGCCACTTTTTGTCACTTCGGTACCACCAAGATTTACACATCGGTGTTACCGAGTCTGACTTATTGTGTGTAACGGTTGGATTTTTGGGTATGATTAAATATACCCCTTCACCATCACCCACTCGAAAGAGAAGCACTTAGAACTATTCCATACCTATCCTACTCAGTTTTCTAAGAGAGAACCACCTACCCTTGTGTTGAGTTCAAGATCTTTCACTCCAACCATATGGATCTTGATTTCTAGCCTCCCCAAGTTGCTTTCCACCAATCCCATCTCTTCTACCAAGCCAAATCTGTGAGAGAGTGATTGTGTGTTGAGGAGTCTATCATCTTGAAGCACAAGAGAAAGGAGTTCATCGTCATTACCGAGCCTATTACCTTTTGTAGGGTGGTGCCTACTAGATTGGTTAGGTGTTGCTTGGGAGCCTCCTACTTCGTGTTGTGGAGTGAACCAAGAAATTTGTAAGGGCAAGGAGATCTCCTACTTCGTGAAGATCTACCCATAGTGAGGCTAGTCCTTCATGGACGTAAGCCGCATGGAATAGTCAAGGTTGCTTCTTCGTGGAACCCTTCGTGGTAGAGCCCTTCATGGACTCTCGCGACCGTTAAGCTCCGTGGGTTGAAGACTCCATGAACGTGAACGTACGATAGCACCACCTATCGGAACCACGGGAAAAATCATCGTGTCATGACTTTTGTTTGGATTCCTAACCCTCTATTTACTTACATGTGCAATGTCTTTACTTTTCGCTACCCTCCGTGGACTCTCACAACCGTTACCCTCTGTGGGTTGAAGACTCCATGAACGTGAACGTATGATAGCACCACCTATCGGAACCACGGGAAAAATCATCGTGTCATCACTTGTGTTTGCATTCCTATCCCTCTCTTTACTTACATGTGCAATGTCTTTACTTTCCGCTGCTACACTCTTAGACATGCATGTGTAGGGTGTTAATTGATATGCTATGAATGCTAAAACTTGCCAAGAATTAAAATTGGGAAAAGGCAAAAAAAATTATTTGGTTAAGTAGTCTAATCACCCCTCCTTTAGACCTACTTTTGATCCTACAGGACCATGGGGCACTATGGCCCTTTCCTTTTTCTTTTTCAATGCATTCTCCAAAAATCCCACAAGACAGAGTAAAATCCCATTTCCAAATATTCTTCCACCTAAATTATTGAAATAATATGTAGAATTTAATAGTGCCACTTGTGAATTTTTTGAATATGTTTTATGCACTGGATTTATTTAAAACCTAGTTTTAAATATTTTTACCTTCTGTTTAAATAGTTTTGAAATTCTTTTTCACCCCCAAAACTTTAGGCATTTATTTTTAGTATAGTTTGTAGTATTTATCAGAATAGGGTAACAATTTTTTGAAGTGGTTTTTGTGCTCTGTTTTGTGATGATTCTTATTATTAACATTATTTTATTGTGACAATAGATTACGCTGTTGACGAGGGTGTTAGACCCAAAGACTTTGAAGACCCCGAAGACTTTGTTGAGCCAGGCAAGCAGCCCTTTGACCATGTTAAGAAACTTTTCATGCATGTCCTATATCACTTGTTGTTCTGATGATTTGATCATGTTTGATGTGGTATTCCCCTTCGATGGGATGCCCCCTATACTTTCTTGTTGATACTTGCATCGTGCATGACCCTACCTTCTTATGAGGGTTGTGCGGGTTGGAGTAGACAGGATGCTTAGTAGATGCTATGCAAGTGGGAGTGGGATATGGATGGTATCGAAAAATAAATGATTCCAAAGAGTTTTCGAAAACCCCATTGGGTGCCAGTAATGCCCGAGGGAGATGATGATGAGATAGGTAACCACTAAATAGAGAAGTGGTCTACCGGAGCAAGTGAGTGTGTGTGTTTTCAAAAACGGGGAGATTTAAGATTTGTTGATTGCCCCAACCTTACATGCACAACCACGATACCCCTTATGGGATGGGGCTTTGTTGAATACCTTGATGGGTACTAGCTTAGAGCCCGCATTAATAGTGGCGGGAGTGACGTGGTCACTCTCAATACGGGGTCATGCCGGTAAGGATGATCATGCATTGTCTTCACAGGCACGGGGCACACCGTTGGTCCCTACAGGGATGTTACTTGTGATGTAAATCATGTGGGTTGGGTACCAATCGAGTGGACTCTTTTTTAGTATCATCAGGGGAAAGACAATGTTCGGGTACTTACCTCGGGTATGGACAATACCATGATTCGTGGCTTGACACGGAAGTTTCTCGAACTTGTGGGTAAAGTGTGCAACCTCTATAGAGTGTAAAACTATTCGAATGGCTGTGTCCATGGTCATGGACAGTTGGAGGTCCTGCTTAAACTACGTCCGTTGTTTTCACAAACTTGGTGTGTGTACGTGTGAGGATAACACAAGGATGAAACCTGAGCTAAATCCGATGACTTGGCATGATAAGGAACATGAGATGTTCTATCCATGTTTATGATCATAACTGAGACTTGTTCACGTGAATACCTTTCAATACTTGATGCATGCTTACTCAAGTTACTTGATTATACCATTGCACTTAAAATTAGCTTTCTTCAAATTTACCTACTTAGTGCTATATCATGCATTGTTGTACCTTGTTCCAATACATGGGTTGCTTGCGAGTACATTCAAAGTACTCATTGGCTTGCAACTGGCTATTTAATAGGCCATGCATGGAAGAACATGAATACGGTAAAGGGTTCATTGGTGATGAACATGCGAACTAGGACGCTTCCCAGTAAGAATGTGTGTAGGTTTAAGGCAAATGGCATGGATTCACGCTTTCGATCAAGATTTCTGTTGCTTGTTTTGTTTAAGTGTTTGGCCTTTACGACCCTATCTATGTAAGACATGGCCTAGCTGGCATGTATTTGTGTAAGACGGTGTGTAAGGATGTATGACTCTTGTATTCCAGTTTATGTGTGTTCAGTGAGCATTGATCTCTGGGATCACTATGCTCATGCATTTGGTGATCACGACTTATGGGTTGGGGTCCCCACACCTAGTGTTCAGCTAAATCAAACAATGGTCATATATGTCTTCAATAACACCAGGCTCCATCAAGTATCTAGTCAATGGCATTAAGCTCACACAATTCGGAGAACTCTCAAGACTTTCTCTCACAAGGCCTGCTCGTCGACTACCACTTCCTCTAAAGGGGTACCCTCCAGGAGAACAAAGGCGCATATGTGCAGGAGGACGTAATGAAGTACTTCAAGCCATTTGTAATGGTCCTGATTAAAGCTTTTTTCTCTATAAAACCTTAATTTTACGTATCTGTAGCAATTGCTTGGACAGATGTGAGTATACGAATAAAAGGTTTATCAAAAATAAATACCAATTTTTACGGTCCTATTGCAGTCATTTATACAAGCCTTTTTCCCTCTTGTATTAATCACTCTCTATACCAAAACAAGCCCGTTCGATACACACCTAGGATGCGACCGGATAATCGACTAGGGGCTCGGCCATTAAGCTCGCCCCAAGCATCAATCTGACACCATAGTTCTTTCGGGTGTTCGGCGTCTTGGATACTGTTTTATATGCATTGGTTCTGAATTATGTGTTGGGTCAAAATTTGGGTTTCCCGGCTCTTGTGTTTACCCCTTTACGTTCCGCTTATTCGGCTAAAAGGGTAAAGGGAGAACCACTGCGATTGTACGTCTAGTTCATCTAGTTAAGTACCTCACTGAGAAAGCTAAAAACTGACTGGTATAATAAACAAGAACCGGTCAGCGATCCAATGACAAGTCATTACTACAGAATGGTTCAAAGACGACACATCAATCAGAGACGCTTCAACGAAACTGTGTATGATGCATGAATCGAAAACTGTGTAGTTCAAGCTCCATAACTGATGGCAAGAACTGTGTGCGATGGAAGATCCATCAAATATGATTCCTAAAATAGTTGTGTGTGTGATCTATGGCAAATAGTTTGTTCTTATGAACTGTTTGTGATTAGCGAAGATAATAAAAATGGTTACAAAGATCCAGATGTGTGTAATAGTGGGCACACAATTCATCACTACAAACTGTGTGTGATAATATAGCAGAACATAAACAATTCAGTATAACAAGATGTTTGTGATATAGGGCACACCGCTCACTACATAACCTGCGTGCGATGATATAGCAAAACACAAATGATTAATCATAACAAGATGTGTGCGATAGAGGGAAAATAGGTTAGTAATCAGAATCGTGTGCGAACACAAGAAAAAACACAACTGATTGGTGTTAATAATCTATGTGTGTTGTGGGCAAATGGTTGCTGATATACAATTTGTTAGCGATTGATGAAATCATCACCGATAGGGTTCATACTTTTGTCCCCGTGTACTGTGATTGGCTCTGTCTACACAAAATCTATGTTGCATGCAGAAACGGTTGCATAGATAAGGATGTGTGTGACAGACGGCATACCGTGCGCTCGGATGAAATGTGCGAGCCAAAATAACACAAACAATTGGGCGTAACAAGATGTGTGTCATGCCCAGGAAACAAGTTAGTAATCTAAATTATGTGGAATGACAGAAAATAATTCAGATAGGTAATAACAAAAACAGATAAGAACACAGACGATTCATGGTAATAAGCACCTGATTCATAAAGTGATAGCAAAAAATTTCATTCCCACTCCTACATAATCCACTAAATAACATAATACCGACGTTACATATCGGCAAGGTTTAGAAAACAACTACTCGTCGGCGTTGTTGCGGGGCTGGCATGTTTGTTTGCCAATGTTGAAATATGTTTTGCACTCATGCAACATCCTCTCTATGGAAGTCGGATCCACTTTCGAGATGGCGGTGACCATGTCCTTGAATGGTTCATAGGACCGGCCTAACCTCTGCTCATACTCCATGTTAGTAGATCCGGTCTCATGGAAAATCCCATCCACGGCCAAATGCGTGTGTACGACCCACTTATGACGGAGAAATTCAAAGCGGTCGTAAACAAGATATCCAAGATCTGCATGTTGTGCTAGAGCGGTAGCAGACTCTAAGGAGGTTGTTGCCCTTATCGAGGCCAAATCCATGAGAGCTGCCAAGGCAACGGCGAAATGGTCGGTGCAAGATTCCCTTTCGAAGGCCACAACCGCGCATTCCGCGTATAGAACCGCGCTTTCCCGCAACAGATCTAATGTAACCTTTAGCTCTTATGCTCTTGCCTCCAAGGCCTCCGGACCCTCAGCAGCGTGTACTACCGCCAAGGCCTCTATACCCTCAGCAGCGCATACTGCCGCCAAGGCCCCCGGATCCTCAGCAGCATGTACTGCCGCCGTGGGGTCCTCCACGCATAAGATCTCCCTCAACCGCGTGCTCCGCTACAACGGGGTCTTCCACACAAATGACATGTCTAATGTTGAGGATTTTGTGAAGGCGAGGAAAGTGGGGACAAGAAGGACATGTTTGGGGGTGCGAGACGGGAAAGAGACGATGGAGAGCGAAGAGTGGTGATATTTATTTCTGACCCTATACACGATTGCAGACAGTTGCTATGTGTGTTCCACATGCGATTATGTGTGCACCGAAAAGAACTCAAAACCTGTGAAAATGCTTCCCACACAAGAGCAAGCGCCAGCCACAACGGTAAATTATATAATCCCCAATCCCCTTGGAAGCAGCTAGCTATAAATAACCAGATGGATGGTTGGCGGCAGTTAGTCAATGATCCCCTGGCTAGTTTCCACACACACCATCAAACCCGCAATGGCCAACGACAGGATGGAGCTGGGCGATGGCTGAATCGAGGTTGCTGGCACGATGGTCAGCCTAAGGATCGACATCCATGCCGCTACCTCTCTCTAAGATAGCCACAAGAGGCAGGAATCATGACATGAGCAAGACAAAGAAGTTAGCCAGGGTCATCTTGAAAGCAGCTAGTAATCGGCAATCGGCGATATTACGGGTTCGACATAGAGTGCATCGGATGGTGCGGGCGGCGGAGCAGGAACTGCTACGCCGCAAGGACAACTGTGTCAATGTGGGGACCGCAACTCGTAAGTCATGATCACCGAATGTACATGCATAGTGATCCTAGAGATCAATGCTCACTTGTCACATCCCTAGCTAGATGTCATAGGACAGCATGTGTGTGCATCATATTTCAATTTTGCATCAACATGAAATGGGGATTAAAAGAAACCCCAAGCTCACATTGGAATCAAATTAATTAAAAGTTTGTGAAAACTCAACAAAGTCAAAATGCCCATACAAAATGTTCCCTATGAATGATAAATATGGACATGAATATATCAGGGGCCATTTTAAATATTTGAACAATTATAGCAATTTAAAAATAAATAATAAAGCCTCTAAAAATGCCAAATAAAGCATTATCATTACTTTATATTTCAAAATATCCTGAAATTATTTATAGGAGTTTGAAATATTCAAACTTAATTATATAAAACTTTTGGGATATTTTATAAAAGAATTTGTTCCTAAAAAAGAAATAAAACAAATGTCAGAATTAGAAAAAAACAGAGAGAAAAAGAAAAAAGAGGGAAAAGGCCCAGGAGAAGCCGGCCCAGCTGGCCCATGCCAGTCATCCCTGTCCTCTCGCCAGGAGGATAGGGGCACGCGCTCGCCGCGCGCGGGCACACGCCAGGCCAGATCCTCCTTGCCTGGTTGCTGGCCTGGAGGCCACTAAGAGCGCCAGCGTGAGGCCCCCTCGTCGTGACCCCTTTCACCTCTCCCTCTCTCCCTCGCCATGCTCTCTCTCTCGCTTCTCCCTCCTCTGCTCACCATGGCCTAGCCCATTGCTGCCGCACCGCCATAGTTCCAGCCACCCCCGTGCCCCCCTGAGCCCGCCAAAAGCTCCGTCGTGTCCCCCTCGTCCTCCCCGTGAAGCTAGAAGACGTCGGGAGCCCTCTGTGCCATGCCACCGCCATTTCTTCCCTGCCGGCCACCGAAGCTCCTCTCCGGCGATTCGTGACCGTCTGGGCGTCCCCGAGCTCGCTGTCCTCCCGAACACCCCCGTCGTGAGCCCCTGCGTCATTTCCCCTCCTCTAGCGGCCTGCCCCTCGCTGTAGACGCCGCGCCCAAGATGCCTGAAACCCGCCGCCGCTCGGCTCTTTGCCGGCCATAGCTCCGGTGGCCCCCGAGCCACCTCTACCGCAGCTTTGGATGCGCGCGTGCGCGGGCTACCTCCCGGTGCCCTCTGCGCGCCAAATGGTCGCCGGATGCGCAAGTCCAGCAAGTCGCCGTCGTGCCTTTGGTCGCCGCTGGCTGGCCTCCGGTGTGCTGACGTGGTAGGGTCATTAGGGGCTAATCCCCCTGCTAATCAGCCTCCCAGCCACTGACCAGTGGGCCCCAGTTGCGGGTCAAACCCTGGTCAGCATGGGGATTAGGCCTTTGTCACTCACGTGTGGGGTCCGCATGTCAGGTTTGACCTGCCCTGGTCAGCCGACCTGCTGACATCGTAGTGACGTCAGGCTGACACCCTAATTCATTTTCTAGTTTTAAAATAATTCCAAAAAATGTTTAAAACTTCAAAAATTCATATAAAGTAATATGTAAATCATATGAAAACAATTTATATATGAAAATTTATCAGAAAAATCCAATGAATCCAATGGTGCTATTATCATGCATGTTAGAGCAAGCTATGTAGATGAACATAGACATTTACTAATAGGCTAATATACGGAATATGAAATGAAGAACGACTTTGAACCTATATTCAAACTCACTTCAAATTAACTTGGACAATAGTTGCATTAGCTCATCCATACATGCTGCCATGTCATGATCATGCATCATATTGTTGCACTTGCGTGTATTGATTGCTATTTATCTGCATTGCAATAGGCCCTACTTCTGAGGATACCCCCGAGTATTCCAATGAAGGAGAGAACCTTCCCGCTACCCAGCAAGGCAAGCAACCCCTTTGATCATTCTGATAACATACCACTCTCTCGCTCCTACTCTTGTTTATTGCATTAGGACAAACGTTCGCTTGTCTGTCATACACGGTAGATGAACCTATTCTTTTGCATGACCTGTCATTGTCACCATAAATAGCTAAAACTTGCAACCTAGCATACCTGGTAGATGCTTGTGTCATGATGTGCTTAGCTTACTTTGCCTTCTATGCTTGCTATACTTAGAGTTGTGTCAGGTCTGATTCATCTGGGTGATGAACTGGAGTGAAACAATGTTGTTGTGATGTGATAAGCTTATGATGAACCCGATTTGGTAAAGGTAGCGATGAGAGGCTATGTAGGAGTACATAGCGGGTTGTCTCATTGGGACTATTCTTAGGAACTGAGTTCCGTGTTTGTGATCCAAGACTAGATACTACCACATGCTGGGCCCTGAAATATGACCCCGGTCGACTTATCAGTCTCTTAGTCCTTAGTCCAGGAGTTGCAAGTAGTTTCTGTTATTTATAGCATGCTGGAGGCCGTGCGTAGCGCTGACCCTAGGGGTGGGTTACGACGCGGTAGGAAGTGGCATGGTGTACCAAGGGTCACCCGAATGGTGGGCTTGGGAACCCTGCGCACATCGTTTGGGGCCGTAGCGGAAACTTCGGTCGGACTTCCATGCGGGTTCAGTCTCAAATAGGCGATAGCCTGGACTAGAGGTCTTATGTGATTGACGGTCGTGGCGGACTCCCTCACTGGGCTTCCGCTTGAAGGTTGCCGAGGTGCATGGTTTTATGAGCACACAACAAAAAGTGGCGAGAGCGTGTGTGAAGAAGTACACCCCTTCAGGGTATGAAACTATTCGAATAGTCACGTTCTCGGATATGGACTACTTGGAAAACTTATGTTGTTCATACATAATCAAATGGTTACTCATAAAAATATCAAGACAAGTGTGAGTACCGTGGATGGCACTCTCCCAGGAGGGGGAAGTGAATCGATGGTGGTGTATTGTCATGGAGTTGGTGGACTCGTGTGTGATATCTAAAATTTAAACAAAGTGTTAAAATTGTGTAGTGTAGGTTAGCCATGAGTCAAAGCTGGCATTGCTGCATAAACTCCACCACTCCCCTTATCGATACATGAGCATGAATAGACTAGGTTTGTTTTAAAGACTTGCCGAGTATGTTTGTACTCACGTTTGCTTAATAAATGTTGCAGATGAGACCCAGGACCCATCAGGTGGGTTCTATCTAGTTGTCAACGATGCCAATTAGCTGGTGTCCTAGCTACGACCTTATGCCCTGTGGCGGGCTGTAGATAGTTAGACCATGTGCCCTTTTACCCCTTTCGTCTATCTGTACTCAGACAGCTTTATGCTTCCGCTTGGTTTGTATGAATTTGCTTGTATGACTTGAGTGCCGGGTCATGTGACCCCTATCTGTAAGAACATATTATGCAAGGCTCTTCTGAGCCTCTTAAATAAAAGTTGTGTTGTTGTATGGTTATGTTGTGATGCCATAGATGTATCTATGCATATCGGGCATGTCGTGAGTATGTGTGACGTGCAACGGTATGTATGGGATCCGACACCTAGTCGTGTGCCTTTAGTAGTACTCTTTATGGGAAATTGCCTCTTTGTGCTTCCACCGAGCCCTGGTAGCTTGCTACTGCTCCGGACACATTGATTGACCGTCATGTAACCTTCTTTGCTGTTGTGTCTGTCCCTTCAGGGAAATGTCTCACAGTGTAATGCAGTCCCTGTGGCCTGCTATGACTCGTCTACGTGCAGTGATGGCATTTATGTCCCACGGCGTAACGGAGTCCTTGTAGCTTGCTATGACTCGTCTACACACGCTTGAGGCTAACACCTGCATTGCTGGGTTACATATGCCTGTTTCAATACGGATGTGCCACTTGGGTTCTATGACTAGTCATGTCAGCCCGGGTTCTCGGTCGTTTGATTGCCAGCGACATGTTCACATACGCGAGCCAAAAGACACAAACGGTCCCGGCTAAGGTAAGGCTGCAGTCGTGGAGCTTACCGTGCGTGAGGCCGCAAAGTGATGTGATATGTTACAGTATGGATTCATATGACTTAGGATTGGGGTCTTGACTGCACTAAACACAAAAAAACTAAATAACAAGAGTCTTACATCCATTACATACCGGTTTACTAAAATATGGCCCTTATGGCCAAGTCTTCGTATGATTATAGCGGAAATATTCAGCGATAGCGTGAACCCATGCTATCTGCCTTAACCCTACAAGCATTCTGACTGGGAAGCGTCCTAGCTTGCATGCTCGTCACCAGGGTATTCTTCATCGTATCTTGTTCTTTCATGCTTGGCCAATAAAAATAACCAGTGGCAAGCAAATGAGTACTTTGAATGTACTCGCAAGCAACCCATGTTTTGGAACAAGGCATAACAAAGCTTGATATAGCACTAAGCAGGTAAGTTTGCAAAAAGCTAAATTTGAGTGCAATGACATGATCAAGTAACTTGTGTAAGCATGCATCAACAACCGTTAGTTATCCATGTCAACTAGTTACATGTATCATCATAAGAAGGGGTTGGACATCTCATGTTCAACCATCACACCAAGTCCTCACACTTGTCTCGAGTGCCGCTTGAGTCACTAATGCTCATTCATCATGCCAAGTCATCCGACTCAACTCAAGTATCATCCTTGTCACCAACACACACACACACAAGGTTTGTGAAAACATCATATGTAGTTTAAGAAGGACCTACAACAGTCCATGACCATGGACACGACTATTCGAATAGTTTTACACTCTACAGAGGTTGCACACTTTACCCACAAGACTCGGGGAACTTCCATGTCATCCATGACTTGCGGTATATTAAATAACCGCGGTAAGCACCCGAACAATGCCTTTCCCATGGTGGCAGTAAACGAAGAGTTCACTAGATTGGTACACAGCCCTCATGATGTACATCATACTGTTAGTGCATCTAGTGCCCCTTAGTGATTTTGGTGTATTGAAGACTTATAGGTTAAGGTACTAATGTGTTTGTGAGTGTACACAGGCTGTATAAGTCGATGAGGAGTTTGATATATTCGGAGATTATCGACCCCTAAAACTGTATGTCTTCAAGTGAAGAGTTTGCTAAAGACTTTGTGAAGACTTTGGTGAATACTTTGTGAAAACTTTGAAAATGAATAAGTTGGTGTGACCTTGAAGATATGAAGAGGAATATGAAGTGTGAAGACTTTTGTTTTCGTAATTTCATTTCCTTATTTGAGTCATAGGAAACACCGTACTGTTAAAGGGGGCCGAGGTAATACTAAGGAAAATTTCCAACTGATGCTCAACTCCAAAATCCTCAACCTATACAATCCTTCGAGTGAAGCCTTTGGAAATCTCTTACAGCTTAGACAAGTTCTTCAGTGACAGAGATGAAGTTCTTCTCCTCTGTGAGGAAATTGATCTGACTGACGAGTTAGGATTTTGCTAGTGCCAATTGCCTACAAGTCAGGAACATGATAAGCCTAAGGACTTTCATAGTTCGAAATTCTGACCGTTGATGTGCTTAGTGCCAGTTGTCCCCAATCATAAGATCCACATAACGGTCATATCATTGGGGGCATTTATGTCTTATCATGTGAGGTTGCACCCTGGCTATAAATAGCCACGCCCCACAACCACTAGTTGGTTCGCTGCTCCGAGAGAGAACTGACGCTTGTCATTTGAGAGCAACCCATCCTCCAAGGACTTTGAGAGAAAATCATCAGTGAGGAAAAACCCACAACCAAACCACTAAACCCAGAGTGATTGAGCATCACTGAAGAAATTCCTGTGTGGATACGATGCTTGTTACCTTTGAGGACTGTGTATCCTCCAAACGATTAGGCGTCACGGTCTAGTGCTCCTGCAGTCAATTGGGGATCACGAAGTGACCTTGTTCTAGAGCATCCAGCAGTAAATTGTGGATTGCCGAGTGACCAGTTTATGAGGATTCTGGAGGTCTACCCTAAAGACTTACCACGAGTGTTGGGCGAGGACTGTGTGACCTTAGCTCAAGGAGAATACGGTAAGGACTATGTGTCCTGGGACTGTGTGTCCTCTAGTTTGAATACCAGGCTGCTCCAAACCAGACGTACAACTATCACAGCAGTTGGAACTGGGTCATCCAACCATTGTCTTCATCGAGCTATCTGGTTCTATTTCCTCAACCCCTCTATTCCTCATATACCTATTCATGAAATTGATTGTTACTGTTTGAAGAATTCGGCTGAAGATTTTCACAAATTCCTCACCTCAAATTCTTCAAGTTAAATTGTTCATCACTGCTTATCCTGTATCATGCTACTTACTATTAGTGCATGTTTCATTTCATCACGAAGACTATGTTGTTACTATGTTCCTCATGCACTTGAATACTTATTCCGCTGCTAGTTATTCGTCACATTTCAAATTCCTCAAGTGATGAATTTGCAAAAATCGCCTATTCACCCCCCTCTAATCGATATAACGCACTTTCAATTGGTATCAGAGCAGGTACTCCCTCGCTCTGTGTGATTTTGGTTTAACCACCTAGAGTTCTAGTTATGTCGACTGCAGGTATGATCAAGGTTTCCGCGGGGTGTCCTACTTTCGATGGGACGGACTACCCCTACTGGAAGAACAAGATGCTTATGCACCTTGAAGCTATTGACAACGATCTCTGGTACGTTGTGGAAAATGGTGTGCCCTCGGTCACTCCCACTATTACTACTACTGATGTGAAGAGATTGAAGCAACTCGATTCTCAAGTGAAGAATATCATTTGTGGCCATCTGAGCAAAGGTCAGTATGGCAAAGTGAGTGCTTTGGAGTCTACTAAGCTTATCTGGGATAGGTTGTCCAAAGTCAACGAACGTGTTTCCACTCAATGTGACTCTCGTGTTGATGTTCTTTGCAATCTCTTCAACCGCTTCAAGAGATTTGACAATGAAAATATTCAGCAAACTTTTGATCATCTCATTAATATCTCCAATGAGCTTCAAGCACTAGGTGCCACCGATATCACTGATCATGAAATGGTGAAGATACTGCTAAGATCTCTTGACTCCTCATTCGATACTCTGGCTTTGATGATTCAAGAACGTGGAGACTACAGGTCACTTGATCCTGCTGATATTCTTGAGAGACTCAATACTCATGAATTCCAACAAGCTGAGAAGAGAGACCTCTATGGGCCAAGCTATGGAAGATCTTGTGCTCTGAAGGCAAAAGCAATTTCCTCATCCGAAGAAGAAGATTCAGACAGCAGCCTTGGTGATCCTGAAGAACTAAGTCGGGAACTAGCAATGCTCGTGAGGAAATTCCAGAAGTTCTCAAGGAGAGGTGGATTTGGAAAGTCATCAAAAAGTGGCTTGAAGAAATCAGATTCCTTAGAAGTCTACAAGAAAAGAACCTGTCATCGTTGCAAGAAGCCCGGTCACTTTATCTCTGACTGTCCTCTCTAGGAAAAAGATTCAAAGAAGAAGAAGAAATACAAGGAGGATAGTTCTGATGACTCGAATAAAAAGAAGAAATCTTCAAAGTCCTCATCTTCAAAGTCCTAAAAGCACAAGAAGAATGGTTCCAGAAAGGCTTGAGCATTCATCGACAAGGAAATGGATTTTGAGGAAGAATCTGAAGAATATGAAGAAGATGAAGAATCTGAGGAGGAATCAGAATCTAGTGTAGCTAACCTTGCTCTCGTTGCTGCTTTCGTCAGCAAGTCCATCTTCAACGATGAAGAATATGACTACTCTAACGACTTTGACTTTAGCAATGATGATTATGATCCCACCTATTGCTTCATGGCAAAAGGATCAAAGGTACACAAACATCATTCCTCTTCTGAATCAAGTGAAGGTGAATCTGATGAATTTGTGAAACCTAGCTATGCTAAAGTTGTTAAAATTGCCACTAAGCAACAAAGTACACTTGAAAAGCTTCGGAAAATGCTAGACAAAAGCGATGATCTGTTGAACTATGAAGTGGATCAGACTCAAACTCTGTCTGACAATCTCAAAAGTCTTCAGACAAAGTATGTTAACCTTCATAGTCATCATAACGACATCTTAGCCGATCGTGAGAAGCTTTCTTACGAATTTCTTCAAAGAAAGCAAGATCTTGAGAAACTTAGGGTGTCACATGAGGATCTCCAAAGGGAAAACGATTCCTTACTAGCTCAACAGATCAGTACCGCTCAGGAAGAATTTGTTCCACCTTGTTTTAAATGCATCGAACGTGAAACTGCTAATTCTTCGCCTGAATGTTCAAATGCTTCTATTGCTGTAAATTCTTCAATATTCCAGTGGTCTCAAATTCCTCATCTGAGGATACCACAAGTATTACTAATGACAATGCAGGATTGAAGGAATTGTATGTGACAGGCATGTACAAAAGTCTCAAAGGGCATCAAACCCTTTGTGACGTCCTCAAAAAGCAGATGCTGAACAGGAACCCTAGGAAAGAGGGTATTGCCTTTGTGAGGAAACTCAACACTGATGGATCCTACTAGACACCTGAGCAGTACCCCAAAACCTCATGGGTTGCTGCGAAAGGATATCATGTAGATCCATCCACTTTATCTGGCTTTACTTGTGAAACTTCATATTCCTTTGATGAGTCACTTGACTCCAACTACAAATTCTCCAAAAATCAGAAAGGTGAAGTATTTGCTAGATTTTTTGGAACTAATTGCAGGAACGGTTCTCCTGTGAAGAAAATCTGGGTTCCCAAGATCTACCTACAAAATCTTCAAGTTAATGTCCTCACGACATCACTCATGAAAAATAGGATCCCTAGATCAAAGTCCTCACTTGGACAAAATTTCTCAAATGGTAAAAAATATCATTCTTGCGCTAATGCTTCTGTTTCGTAGGGAAAACCTAAGAGTTATGAATATGTGCATTATTCTTCAAACCATTATGTTCATAAGTCCTCGAAGAACTTCTCTGCTTATTCATTTGAGTACTCTAATCCTCGCCCTATGAAACAAAGCGCACTTGCTTAAATGCCTCCTTTCTCACATGGCGCTCGCAGAATGATGAACTCTTTGCCACCCCTCCGAATGTGGGTGGTGCAGAAACTGAACTAATTTCTTATGCAGGGTCAGGTCTCCAGATGAAACTGAACATGTGATGAAGTTGCTGGAGACCTGAGGAAATGCTTGAAAGGACACAAGCTAATCATGATGAAATGAATTCCTCATTTCTCACGTCCTCACACTACTTGCTTACTATATTGTGTGATGAAATCCTATATGATGAAATTGATGTCATATTCTTCACTTTGAAGCATATGAGTTCGTAGGTTGTACTAATTCATCTGCAGGATGATACTCCAAAAGCTACTGAGTGGGTCCTCAATAGTGGATGCACAAACCACATGACTGGTGACAAGAATCTACTGATGAATTTTCCACTCACTCCATCTCCTCTGAAGAATATCACCTATGCAGACAAAGGAAAAAGCAACGTATTGGGACTTGGTAAGGTTGCTATCTCAAAGGACCGAACCATTGATAAGGTGATGCTTGTTGAATCCCTTGGGTTCAACGTTATGTCTGTCTCAATGCTTTGTGATCTTGATATGATCGTCATATTTGGAAAATATCGTTTTGTTGTCATCATGAAATCTGATAATTCGAAAGTCTTCGAAGGCTTTAGGAGAGGAGACTTGTATATTGTTGATTTATCTACAGGTCCTCAACCTGCCACATGCTTACTTGCAAAGTCTTCAGAAGGCTGGTTGTGGCATCGCCGACTTGGACATGCAGGTATGAGGAACTTCCACATGCTCGCGAAGAAAAAGCATGTCATCGGCATCGAGGGTGTCAAATTCCTCAAGGACCCCCTCTGCGATGCATGTGAATCTGGGAAGATGACCAGATCCAAGCATCCCTCGAAGACAATCATGACCATAACTCGACCCTTTGAATTGCTTCACATGGATCTCTTTGGCCCAACTCATTACTCCATACTAACAAATGCTTCAAGTTTGTATGGCTTTGTCATTGTTGATGATTACTCTCATTACACTGGGGTGCATATTATTCTGTACAAAAATGAAGTGTAGGATGTCTTCAGACGATTTGATTCAAGGGCCTCCACCAACTTTGGCATCAAGATCAAGCATATTAGGAGTGATAATGGGACTGAATTCAAGAACACTAATCTTGATGAATATCTTAATGAACTTGGTATTACTCATGAGTTATCTGCCCCTTATACTCCTTAACAGAATGGCATTGTGGAGCGCAAGAACAGGACTATAGTTGAGATGGCTCGCACCATGCTTGATGAATACAAGACTCAATGTCACTTCTGGCCTAGGGCAATTGATACTGCATGCCACATCATCAACAGGGTATATCTTCACAAATTCTTCAAGAAGACTTCATATGAACTTATGACTGGCAAGAAACCCAATGTAAGTTATCTCAAAGTCTTCGGTGCAAAATGCTAGATCAGAGATCCTCACCATAGTTCTAAGTTTGCACCAAAAGCACATGAAGGTTTCATGCTTGGTTATGGAAAGGACTCGCACACCTACAAAGTCTTCAACACCTACCATCACAAGGTTGTTGAAACTGTATATGTGCGGTTTGATGAAATGACGGCTCGCAAAGAGAGCACCTGCCTTCTGTGTTCGATGAACAGTCTCCTGAGGAATCCATTAAGTTGAAGGCAACTGAAGATATCATACCCACTGAGGAAGTCATTCCAATGAATGAAGACTTTCACGTTGATACACCTGAAGAAAATGGTGCTGAAGGAAGTCCTCAGCCACGTCAACCTGCTCATCCTAGAGTTGCAAATGAAGTGCACATTGAAAAAATCATCGATGACATCAATGCACCAGGTCCCCTCACTCGCTCAAAAGCTTCACATTTAGCTAACTTTTGTGGGCACTTTGCCTTCGTATCTATCATAGAGCCCACCAAAGTTGATGAAGCATTCAAGGAGCCTGAGTGGATTCAAGCTATGCAAGAGGAATTGCATAAGTTCAAGCTTAACAACATGTGGGAACTTGTCAAGCGGACAGATCCTCGCAAACATAACATCATAGGTACCAAGTGGATCTACTACAACAAGCAAGATGAAAATGGCCTTGTGGTGAGGAATAAGGCTCGTCTTGTAGCTCAAGGCTACACACAGGTTGAAGGAATTGACTTTGATGAAACGTTTGCACCTGTTGCTAGACTTGAAGCTATTCGCATATTGCTTGCGTATGCTAACCATCATAATATCATCTTATATCAAATGGATGTGAAAAGTGCATTCCTCTATGGTAAGCTTGAGGAAGAAGTATATGTTGCTCAACCCCCAGGTTTTGAAGACCCTAAGCATCTTGCCAAAGTCTTCAGACTCAACAAGGCCCTCTATGGCCTCAAGCAGGCCCCTCGGGCGTGGTATGACACTCTGAAGGAATTCCTCATGAAGAAAGGCTTCAAACCCGGTTCACTCGACCCCACTCTTTTCACAAAATCCTATGACAATGAACTATTCATATGCCAAATATATATGGATGATATTATCTTTGGATGTACTAACAAATGTTATAGTGATGAATTTTCCTATATGATGAGTGAAGAATATCAAATGTCTATGATGGGAGAGTTGAAATTCTTCTTAGGTCTTCAAATTCGTCAGCAAGACAACGGCATCTTCATCTCACAAGAGAAATGCCTCAAAAATGTTATGAGGAAATTCGACATGCAAGATTGCAAAGGCTTCAAAACTCCAATGCCTTCAAAAGGACACCTCTGCACTGATGAAAATGGTAAACATTTTGATCAGAAGGTATACCGCTCCATGATTGGTTCATTATTGTATATATGTGCATCTAGGCCTGATATTATGCTGAGTGTTTGCATGTGTGCCCAATTTCAAGCAACACCGAAGGAATGGCACCGTAAGGCTGTGAAACATATTCTTCGATACTTAGCTCACACACCAACACTTGGATTATGGTATCCCAAGGGCTCAAATCTTCACCTCGTTGGATACTCTGATGCTGACTATGCTGGAGATCGCGTGGATCGCAAGTCAACCTCGGGCACATGTCATTTCCAGAGACAATCCTTAGTCTGTTGGTCCTCGAAGAAGCAGAACTGCGTCTCACTCTCTACTGCTGAAGCTGACTACATTGCTGATGGCTCATGTTGTCCTTAGTTACTATGGATGAAGCAAACTCTCAAGGACTATGGCATCAAGTTGAAGAATGTACCTCTCTACTGCGACAACGAGAGTGCCATCAAGATTGCTTACAACCCAATTCAGCACTCCAAGATCAAGCACATCCAGATTCGTCATCACTTTCTTCGATATCATGTACTCAAGGGCGACATCTCTATCGAGCACATCCACACTAAAGAACAACTGGCCGATATCTAAACAAAGCCCTTGGATGAAAAGAGATTTTGCAAGTTGTGGTGTGATCTAAATATCTTAGAATCTTCGAATGTTCGTTGAAAAAGGACACACATCCTAACACTTATGCAAAATTGATGACTTAGATGTGAAACACACAAAGTAACGTTTTTCTTCAATCAATGAAGAATAACCCTCTAAGTGCAAAGAAATTAATGAAGAATTTGATTCTTGGAACCCTATGACAGTTGTAAGCGGTGTGTGAAATCATCATTCTTATACAGTGGGTCACGCCACCAACCAAAGTTGAAAATCTTCAAAATTGAGTTTTTCGTCATTTTTGCAAATTCTTCAAATTATCAAATTCCTTAAATTTGCAAATTCATCAACTTTTCAAATTCTTCAAACTTTGAAACTCATGTTCTTCATTGACTATATATATTTGAGTTTTCAATGTCCTCAACAACATTCACTTATTGCTAATTCTTCAAGTTGATTTTCATCTAAGTGAATGTGATCGGACCCTTTCCCCCTCTATGCTAAACTCAACCCAGTCTGTTCACAAATTCTTCATATGTGTTCTACTTTGAAACTCGTTCAAAGTCTTCACTGTGTCCTTGACAGCTGAAAAATTTGCGAACGGAAGATTTGAAATTTTCACTATCAAAATTTTTTAGTAGTTCCCGCTCAAACGGTTCTGATTCCCATGCCTGGATAACCCATGATCCCCCACTGTCGCCACCTCTAAGTATGTGGGTGACCCCTGTCGCGTGGAGAGCAAGGGTCAGTGGCAATCTTGTCCAAAATCTTCCGGCAGATTGGTTTTCACTCCCTCTATAAATACCCCCTCCCCTTCAACTGTGCTCGGTTACTCCTCATCTCATCCCTCTCTTGAGATCCAACCTAGCGCCGCCGCTAAAGTCATCGTCGCCAGTGAGGAAGAGCTTCACTGCCTTGACCTCATCACCGCCGTACTCGCTTCGGCCGTGGAAGTCCTCACCCCGCCGCCGATGTAGCTGTCTCCCTCTGCCAAGCTAGGGCGTGGGAGATCTGAACAGATGAACTTCCCAATCTCATCTCTTGTAAGTCGTGTTCTTCACCAGGGTAAATAAAATTTATTTTTACTGCCCTTGTTTTATCCTCAAATGCTCTTCATATTCCTCAAAAGGTGTTTATTCTTCATGAACCTTATTCTAAAAGCACCTTACATCTTCACATACTTGATGTTTTTCCCTAAGTAATGATTTTCTTCAAGATTCCTCAATTGTGTGACTCCTCAAAATTTGCACAACTCTAGAACCTGAGACAAATAACACTTAGCGAAATTCCTCAAGACACCCATGGTTAAATTCCTCTCACCTATTTTATTTAGGAAATTTTTTGAGAACGCATATGACCTCTTCAAATTCCTCACACATATACTCTGTTCATAGGTACAACATGTCCGCAGATGAATCACTAGGTTCTCATCAACTTAACTCATTTGCAGCGCTCCTTGAGGAAAAACTGTGTACTTCAGAGTCCTCAAGAGTTCAAATTCCTCAAGTGAAGAAAATGACTGACTGAAAGAAACCTCAGAAAGGTGGAAAGAAGCCAGATGTGCACACTGCCTTTGAGATTCCAAATGACATGTATGAGGAATACTGCACACCCGATGAAGAAACTCATGGCAAAGAAACGACCAAGCAGAGAAAAATTTGTCTGTAGAAAATTGAGAGGAGATGGGCAAGGGAATGGAAGGAATATCGTTATGTAACTCCAAAATACATGATGAAATTCGCAGTGAAACCTCCTTGTAGCAGGCCTCCCTTGCTCCAAATCAAATTGCTGATCCCACTAGCCTCAAGACTGGTGAGGACTTTCCTCACATGTGGGAGAAGCAGCAAGCCAAGCTAGCGAAGAAAGGCAAAGAGGTAGTGAAGAAATTCAATGAAGATTCTCCTGGTGCTGCCTCTGCCGGAGCCTCTACAAGTTCTCTGAAGAAAATCATGATGAAGAAATCTGCATTAAAGACAAGTTCTTCAACCACAAAACCTTCATAGCAGATTCCTCAAGGTCAAAGGCCTCGGCCTATAGAGTCTTCAGCTGCTGGAACGGTTGCTGCTCAGTCTTCTGCGACAGTTGCAAAGTCCTCAACCCTAGTGCATCTGGCATCATGTAAGAGGACTGAGGGATTCTCAAGAGTTCCAAAGATCTTAGCAAGCCCCTCTACTACAGCAAAGTATTCAACTAGCCCTTATGCATTGAAGCTGAAGAAAACTGCTGGACGAGATCAAAGACCAAGTCCTCACTCAAGCAAGGCTGTGGTGACCATACCCTCAGGTTCTGAGGATGATGATGATGAAGCTGATGATGAGGAATTGGAAGAAATCATCAGGCAAAGTCAGCAAAGGGCTGCTATAGCAAAGGGCAGTTCTGTTCCTCTCATTCTGGATCCCAAGATGATCCTCAATTTCATCTATATATGGCATGAAGACCCAAGCACCCCACTTTCTTTACTAAATATGCCTCTTGGAGTGGATCATGTCCTCACCCACTTCATCTCTAAAGAAAAATGGAAGAGAGAGCAAGCTCTAAGAGCTAAGAGGAACAGGGCTCGGAAGGAAAAGTTTCTGAGAGACAATGTGATGAATTTGACCCCAAATCAACTCGTCACTGTTCAGTCTGAAATTCGCACACTCTCTGAGGATCAAGAGAGATATGATGCTGAATGGAAGGGCACCAAGGTGAGATTCATTAGGGCTGCTTAAGGTGTAGTGAAGGATCATAACACTAGGGTTGCAGCTCGATCGCAACCACAAAATCCTCAGGCTATTGAAATTCCTCAAGCTACTGATGAAATTGCTCAGCCTGATGAGTCTGCTGATGGAAATGCTTCTGCACCAAAAGCAACTGCCAGTGCTGCTGAGGAAACTCAGACCACTGATGATCATGCCAGGACAACCACCACTGTTGTGCCTGGAGAAATCGAAAGGCCAGCTGATGTTTTTGCTCAGCCTAAAGAACCTGAACCCACCAGGGCGACTGCATCAGTAGTACCTAAGGAAGTTGAAACTGCAGAGGAAAAGACTCTCAAGAGAAAAGCATCAGATTCAGAATCCTCAGTTGTGAAGAAGTTGAAGACTATGCCAAGTTCTTCAACTGGACCGATTGATGCTACACCCATTTCCTCTGCAATTGCCTATGAACTTGTACCATTTGGGGTTGACTATGTCATCCTAGATGAAGAAGATGAAGATCATTCTGCTGCTTCGACAAAACAGATTGATGAAGAAATTGAAGTTGAAGAAATTGCTTCAACTCCAAAGGTATCATCGCCCCAGCCTCAGTTCACTACTGAAGAGGCTGGAGTTGAAGAAATTGTTGAGGACATAGACATTGGCAATACAACGCATGTCATCAGTGATGAATATTGGGAATTAGCACACCCAAATTCACCAATGACTACTCCTTTAACACAGATTCCTCAATCGCCTGCTCCGACTGAAGAAATACATGAAAAATCTACCAATTTGACCATGCAAGTCACTGAAGAAATTCCAGCTGCAACAGCTGATGATCTTGATGCTCCCCCCGCAACTGAGGAACCAAATCTCCAAATCGTTCTATATGAAGGTGTTCCTCCCATGCCAAAGGACATTAAGGGGCGCTTCAAGCCAAATCTTCAACCGAAGCCAAGAATGCCATTCAAAGGCTTAGTACGCCCCAAATTCCTCAAGAGCAATTTCTTCAATGAACGTATGTTCTTCACTGGTCCAAATCCCTCTGACTTTGCAAGGGCCGGTCGCAAGAGATTCTGGACGGCAACTCAACTCAACTACTATGCATTAGTCCTGTTCGAGAAGAAGAAAGTCTTCGAGCACCACCAAATTCCTCATGCAGACATGGAAACACTTCCATCATTCACACCGGTGCTCCAAGTTCTCCATGATGCAGGCATTCTTCCTTTCCATGTCGACATCTGCGACTGGAATGAGGAAATCATCCTTCAGTTCTATGCCACACTGCATATCAGTGGAAATGCTTCAGACATCAACTCCTGGGTTTTGGACTGGATGACAGGATCAACACACTTCACTACTCAAGCTTCTGAATTGCTTCAGTGTGTACCAGTTCCAATGCCCTCAAATGAAGTTGGCAGACTGTTTGATGAGCCTGCACTTCCGAATCAGCTGATGCAAGTGCTGATGAAGACATTGCCTCCTAGAAAGCCTCAACGGAAAACCTTCCTTGTGAAGGATTTGCTATATGTGCCCAGGACGGTCTACCGCATACTCACAAATACTCTATGTACTTAGAAGCTCCACAATTCCGAAGAAGAAGAAGTGGAGGGAGTCATGAAGAATATGCTCTTCAACATCATTCATGGGATTCCCATAGACTTACACGATTTCTTCATGAGGACATTGGCCAATGTTGCTTTAGCTCCATTTGAACAGAAGACTTATGTGCCTTGGATCATGAAATTCATCAGGGCAAAGTCCTCAGTTCCCTTCAAGGCTGATTTCCAAAACCACTTTGGCTTCCTGCCTCCAATTGAAGTCATCAAGAGCACAATTGCCTCAGTTAGTCCTCACTTTTTCATCCCTTTTGGTCTTCGATGACAAAGGGGACGAAAATTTGAGTTAGTCTTCAACCGGGTCTCTCTATATGTGCTAGTTTTTTAAGTTACAACTCTCGCTCTTTTGAAACTTTTGTTGGTTGAGTTGTAAACTTAAGTCCGATGGTGGTATGACACTTTTGAACTATTTCCTCGCATGCTTATTTCCTCAAGTACCTTAATGCATACATGCTGAATTTTGTTAGACACCATTTTCCTCATGCATTTCAAATTCTTCATATCATATGTTCAAATGCATGTATGAATTACAAGATATAGGGGGAGTTCTCCATGTTTTAACCTACCATGTGCATTTGCAGTCCAAAGCAAATTCCTCAAATATGCACATCTTCAAGGGGAGTTCTTCTATATCTTGCAATCAAATTCCTCAAACTCCGTACTTTCACTTCATATGTTTATCGCCGTTGAAAACTTAACCTATTTCTCATCAATCACCAAAAAGGTGGAGATTGTTAGTGCATCTAGTGCCCCTTAGTGATTTTGGTGTATTGAAGACTTATAGGTTAAGGTACTAATGTGTTTGTCAGTGTACATAGGCTCTATAAGTCGATGAGAAGTTTGATATATTCGGAGATTATCGACCCCTACAACTGTATGTATTCAAGTGAAGACTTTGCTAAAGACTTTGTGAAGACTTTGGTGAAGACTTTGTGAAGACTTTGAAAATGAAGAAGTTCGTGTGACCTTGAAGATATGAACGCGGAATATGAAGCGTGAAGACTTTTGTTTTCGTAGTTTCATTTCATTATTTGAGTCATAGGAAACACCATACTATTAAAGGGGGCCGAAGTAATACTAAGGAAAATTTCCAACTGATGCTCAACTCCAAAATCCTCAACCTATACAATCCTTCGAGTGAAGCCTTTGGAAATCTCTTACGGCTCAGACAAGTTCTTCAGTGACAGAGATGAAGTTCTTCTGGTCTCTGAGGAAATTGATCTGACTGAGGAGTTAGGATTTCGCCAGTGCGAATTGCCTACAAGTGAGGAACATGATAAGCCTGAGGACTTTCATAGTTCGAAATTCCGACCGTTGTTGTGCTTAGCGCCAGCTGTGCCCAATCATAACATCCACATAATGGTCATATCATTTGGGGCATTTATGTCTTATCATGTCAGGTTGCACCCTGGCTATAAATATCCACCCCCACAACCACAAGTTGGTTGGCTGCTCCGAGAGAGAACTAACACTTGTCATTTGAGAGCAACCCATCCTCCGAGGACTTTGAGAGAAAATCATGAGTGAGGAAAAACCCACAACCAAACCACCAAACCCATAGAGATTGAGCATCATTGAAGAAATTCCTGTGTGGATCCGACGCTTGTTACCTTTGAGGACTGTGTATCCTCCAGACGGTTAGGCGTCATGGTCTAGTGCTCCTGCAGTCAATTGGGGATCACGAAGTGACCTTGGTCTAGAGCATCCAACAGTAAATTGTGGATCGCCGGGTGACCAGTTTTTGAGGGTTTTGGAAGTCTACCCTGAAGACTTACCATGAGTGTTGGGCAAGGACTGTGTGACCATAGCTCAAGGAGAATACGATAAGGACTGTGTGTCCTGGGACTCTGTGTCCTCCTGTTTAAATACCAGGCCGCTCCAAACCAGACGTACGACTGTCACAACAGTTGGAAATGGGTCATCAAACCATTGTATTCATCGAGCTATCTAGTTCTATTTCCTCAACCCCTCTATTCCTCATATACCTATTGATGAAATTGATTGTTACTGTTTGAAGAATTTGATTGAAGACTTTCACAAATTCCTCACCTCAAATTCTTCAAGTTACCTTGTTCATCACTACTTATCCTGTATCACGCTACTTACTATTAGTGCATGTTTCATTTCATCATGAAGACTATGTTTTTACTATGTTCCTCATGCAGTTGAGTACTTATTCTGCTGCTAGTTATTCATCACATTTCAAATTCCTCAAAGTTGTAATTCCTGAAGTGATGAATTTGTAAAAATCGCCTATTCACCCCCCACTAGTGGATATAACACACTTTCACATACGACCCACGCTCCAAATCGTACCATCCATGAAGGGACCAATGGTTTGCCCAATGTCTGTGAAGACAACACATGGCCACCCTACCAGGCATGACCCCATATCGAGAGTGACCACATCACCCGTGCCACTAGTAATGCGGGCTCTCTGCATTGAGGGTATCATCTCATATAAGTCATCTCCTTCAACAACTATGCTACGCATATCACCATGGCTCTAAGAGAACGACAACCCATACTCCCATACATACACTATAAGTACTTATATTTCCCTATGTAAAAAGTCTCAAGAAAGCATACAAGCCAATATGCTTGATTGTGACTCTACAAATCCAAGTGTTCAACTAATTTATCCAAAGTCTAATGTGTTGCATCTCTATGCTATGGAAACACGTAATAAACCAATCCAATATCTTGTTTCCTTCCTATGAATCCAATTAATTGATCCACAAATACCATCTACTATTACATGACCTATCATTGCTACAAATCCAATACCGGTGTCGTTCGATATATCTCCAGATTTCCTAAATCCCTAGATTTCAGAAAGAACTATCTCATCATCGTATAACCATCAATTCCCATCATGAGGATCTAGTGAACTCCGATGTTAGGTGCATATGGATCCTTGAATCTATTCTAACAACGATCCAAGATTCCAAGCCTGTCTTCCACCGAGAAACATGGTATCAAGATCAAGATCATTGGACACAATCCAAATTACTCCGAACCACGTGGCTTGATTGATCTTGAGCACCTATTAGAATCACCTATTTAAATCCAAGGTTTACATCTACTAAGAATTCCCTACTAGTTACTCTAGCCACTATCATACCACTATCAATATTACTGGCCAAAGTCAAGTCATTAATCCAACAAGACTTTCATCTTGTAATCATATTTTTCCTACTAAATCCAAGTGACTCAAGGGAGACGTAGGTTATGCTACTCTATCAATCTTGATCCACCAAGTTCGTATACCAACATTAAACCTCGTAATCCACCAAAGGGTCTCAACTACTTTGTCAAGACTTTTATTATACCTAAATCAAATCATTCCATAAATCGTATACCCTTATAATGACCCTTCCTGTGGCATCAAGGTCCTAGTGCTAGCGTAAGAATGAAGGATATTTGTTCATTATGGTCACTAGCTCCATAATGAACCTAGTGCTAAGGAGGGGTTATTGAAGATCAATAAGTGCTCAGGAAAATCATGTATTAAACACGCGATCAGAGGCTTGTGTTGGGGAAGCTTGTGAGGTCTAGGTTGGGCTAGGGAGGGGTTTCCAATCTTGAGGGAAAAGCATAACTCTACGGGTTTGCGTATTGTTGAGTACGTCGTAGTCGAAGTCTTCGGTGTCAGTTGTTTGTTGAGGTGGATTCTTGGTGTATCTGGCCTTGCTAGTCTTCAGTTGATGAGAGGGGGAAGAGGGAAAGTAGGATAGAGGAGCGTGCCTAAGGGGGTGGTAGAGTACAAGTGCAATCTAACAAGTGTCAAAAAGGTCAAACACACTTATTAACATAAGGTGGGTGATTTAGTCACGTATTTGTTGCCTGGGGAAAAAGTGCATCCTACACCAAAGCACAACCAGGAAAAAACAAGCAACACACAATTATGGTTCTATCTGAACCATCACACGGACTCAACTTCGCATGGGGGATACATGACATATCCTACCCTAGGGGTTCTCGGACTCGGTAGTCGTGGTTGCTTCGCGTCTTGGAGAGAAGTCCGATTAGTCTTCTAGGTCTTCTTCAGGTGTTGCCATGTCTCTGGTTGTTGTTCGTCGAAATGATCCTGGTTGCGCCTAAAGAGTCCTTGACGACTTCGGGTTTGGTGAGTTGACGACACGGGTGATTCTTCACAGCTGTTGTTGACAGGGTCTTCTGTTGTCTTCGTAATAGTGACAATGCCTTCTTATCGTCTGAGGCGTCGAGGGTTCCAGGTAGGCAATCTTTTATGCAATGATATTAACATGGCATGGTAGGGTTGTATCCTACGTGTCTCGTTGATGATATCATCAGCACCAAGAGCGGAGGACGATGAGGACCGTTTTCCTGCTCACTATAGTGAGGCGGACCAAATGGCAAGGTTCTCATCCACCGATGGTTGTTGTCACCATAACAAAAATGACAGGCTTGCTCTATTAGCGATTCATATCATGACATTGCATGTCTTGTGCCTTGGTCATAGAATGCCAAGGTGGCATCATCTTGGGGCAGTGTAGAGGGTGTCACCACCTTCCTAGTCATCCTTTGAGAAGGTATCTTCTATTGGTAGCTCCTTGTCTAGTGTCGCCAACTTGTGTCCAAGATATGTAGGGAAATGCCTAGCAAGGTGGCTCCCTTCCAAGTTACCCACGAGGATTTCAAGGAATCCCATGGTAAGGGCACAAGGTTAGTAGCGACCATTTGCAAAGTTTTGAAAAGAAGACGAGGTGAGCTAATAGAAAAGTGGTGGAAGTTCTAAGGCAAAGACCTTTGCTTCCTTGGAAATTTTAGGACAGGTGAAAATTATAGTGGTTTTGTAAATAATTTTGAAGGGTCTGGAAAAATAGTTTGGTCCTAACTATTGTCCATGCTTAATAAGGTCTTCCTACAGTCAGGATGGCTCTGATACGAGCTCTGTGGGGACCCGACTCATTAGTCGTGATGATGTATGTGCACAGAGATCCCAGATATCAATGCTCATTGAACACACAAGAACTGAATAACAAGAGTCTTACATCCATTACATATCGGTTTACTCAAATATGGCCCTTATGGTGAAGTCTTCATATGATTGAAGCGGAAATCTTAAACGATAGTGTGAACCCGTCATACCTACCTTAACCCTACATGCATTCTAACAGGGAAGCATCCTAGCTCGCATGCTCGTCACCAGGGTATTCTTCATCGTATCTTGTTATTTCATGTATGGCTAACAAAAATAACCAATGGCAAGCCAATGAGTACTTTGAATGTACTCGCAAGCAACCCATGTTTTCGAACAAGGCATAACAAAGCATGATATGGCACTAAGCAGGTAAGTTTGCAGAAAGCTAATTTTGAGTGCGATGACATGATGAAGTAACTTGTGTAAGCATGCATCAACAATCGGTAGTTATCCATGTGAATAAGTTACATGTATCATCATAAGCAGGGGTTGGAAATCTCATGTTCAACCATCACACCAAGTCCTCGGACTTGTCTCAAGTACCGCCTGAACATCTCATGTTCTGTCATCATGCCAAGTCATCCGAATCAACTCCAGTAGCATCATTGTCACCAACACACACACACATACCAAGTTTGCGAAAATATCGAACGTAGTTTAAGAAGGACCTCCAACTGTCCATGATCGAGCACACTTCACCCGCAAGACTTAGGGAACTTCCATGTCATCCACGACTCATGGTATATTACATACCCGAGGTAAGCACCCGAACAATGCCTTTCCCCTAGCAACACTAAACAAAGAGTCCATCCCATTGGTACACAGCCCTCATGATGTACATAATACAATCCTCACTCCATATCATACCATCCATGAAGGGACCAACGGTGTTCCCGGTGCCTGTGAAGACAGCGCAGGGTCAACCTACCAGGCACAACCCCGTATCGAGAGTGACCACATCACTCCTGCCACTAGTAATGCGGGCTCTCTGCCAACACCGACCAAAGTAATCAACAAAGCCCCTTCCGGTATAGGGGTAGAGTGGTTGTATATGTAAGGTTGGGACGATCAGCAAATCTTAAAACTCTCCCTTTTCGAAAACACGCACACAACTTGCTCCGGTATGCTACTTTTTTCTCAAGTGGTTACCTAGCAGAACATCATCTCCCTCAGGCATTAGTGGCACCCGGCGGGTTTTTTGAAAAGTCTTTGAAATCACTTTTGTTTCCATCACCATGCATATACCCGTCCCACTTTGCGTAGCATCTACTAAGCATCCTATCTACTCCCACCCGCACAACCCTCATAAGGAGGTAGGGTCATGCACGATGCAAGTAATGATAAAAGTATCGGAGGCAACCCACCTAAGTGGTCACCAGATCATCATGATCAATTCATCAAAACTTAAAGTGCTATATGACATGCATGAAAAGGTTTCTTAACATGGTCAAGGGGCTGCTTTCCCGGTTCAGCAATGTCTTCGAGGTCTTCACATGCTTCTCGACCACACCGAGCACTTCATCTACTTCATCAACTATCATCGAAAACAACCGCAATAAGCAACACAACAAGTATAGAAATAAAAGTGCTCTATAAATAAGAGTTTTATTTTTCTTGGACAGCTCTGGTCACAAGGAAAATAACCAAGGAGGTTTCATAGGGTGTGGATCAAGGGAGATTTTGGAATGGGGGAAATGAATGAAATGATGATCCTATTAGAAGTATAAAGAAATGTTTTGGTAAAAATGAGTGGATGCACCCAACAAATAGGGCACAATTTTAGAAACATGTAGGAATTGGTTTCATTGTGTTTGGAGTTGGTATGAATATTCTAGTGATTTGCAAAGTGGGTCACATATGAAGAACTGGCCCACTAATTGACATAGCAGAATAAGTGTGAGCAAAAATGTTCACCACTCAGTGCATGAATTTAGATACACCTAGGAACTTTAATCATTCCATTTGGAGTTACATGAATTCTCTAGGTAATTTACTAGGTACCTCCCAATAGTTCAAATTTGAATTCAAATTTGAATAGGGCAGAAAATTGTTGAGAAACAATTATGGAAGTTTCCCCAAATGATTGGTGGCATTTTTAGGAGACTATAGAAATTTGAATCATTAAATTTGGAGTTTCCTAGAATATAATATGGATTATTTTGGTTCACCGGAAAAATAAAAAGAGAAACCCTCACCGAATGTGGTAAGACGTGCACTGAGCGCGAGATAGCACTGGGCTCGCCCAATAGACCGACTTCACCCGTGTAGGAGCCAAGCCGAAGGCGGTTATCAGGGTATTTGTTTCCCTTCTGGGAAAATAGTTTCTGGCAGAGGCCGCTTTCACTTAATATGACAGTGGGCCCGGCCGAACACCTCAGAGGCTAACCAGTGGGGTTGCCAGCCCCACTGGCAGGTTCGTCTCCCTCCTCATGCAACCGCCAGTTGGAGAACAGAGGGAGACACAGGCTGAGCGCGCCAGCGCTCGCCCTGACGACACCGACTGTTTCTATCATCATTCAACGCGGCGGCGAGCTCCGAAGGGCTCGCCGCATCCATTCAGGGTATGCGCGCCGGCTGGGGATGGCTGTGGCGGTGACCACATGGGCAGCCGCGGAGGAAGTTTTCGGGCGTCGTTGTCCCAGGCGCCCGTTGAACGAAGGGAGGATGGAGGTGGCGGGGGAGATTTGACGTGGTGAGGGGGGAGGCACGGGTTTGTCCAGGGGAGGAGAGAGACCCTAGGTCACTCGAATTGGGGCGGAAGCCACCGGTGGGCTTCGCCCATGGAAATGGCAGGAGGGGCACAGGGAGGGGCTCAGGGAGGGGCACAGGGAGGGAGGGGCATAGGCATTTTTAGATCCTGTACACATGGTATGATCATTGCACAAGATTTTAAATCAAGGAAAAGAGTTTTGAGAGTAGGAGAGGGTTTTATAAATATAGAGCACCAGCAAGCAATCAAACAAGTAACCAAATAGCACACAAGTCAAGCATTCATAGTTACTCAAAAAGTTTTAATTGGCCATAATTTTTGAGTCATGTTAACTTAGTAAAGAGGCAAAACACATG
This sequence comes from Hordeum marinum, assembly GCA_022496015.1. Classification (NCBI taxonomy): domain Eukaryota; kingdom Viridiplantae; phylum Streptophyta; class Magnoliopsida; order Poales; family Poaceae; genus Hordeum; species Hordeum marinum. The sequence goes on along the minus strand of CM039674.1, from coordinate 250,123,204 downwards.
GTGTGATAGTTAGTGGCCGCCACACAAGGTGCAGGCTTATGTCCCAGATGGAGGAGGACGCATCTCCGGACATAGGGGGAGGGCTTGTCGGCTGCCGTCGTCGAGGCTGACCTTTCCTCGATCAATCAAGGTGTAGGTCATGACTTGGCAACCTCCTATCGTCCTCAGCCAAGGAACGACACGTTATCGATGGACGATGGCAGCTATGCGTGCTGGGTCGGTGTTAGGGCAATAACACTTTTGTGTGTGTGCAATTCATATGTATTATATTGATGTAAAATTAATAGAGAGATAATGTTTTGTAAATTACTCTACCAACTATGCACCGTACCAGTTTGTGCATGTAAATGCTTGATTAAATTGCTCATGCCTGATTTGTGATTGCACTGTGGACACTACAGTGGCGTTCGTCGCCGGCAGCTGTCTATGACAAGCGTCATCGAGCTCGAAGATTTGGTCAGGCCAAGGTCGAGACGAACAAACATACAACAATGCAAATGAGGAAGAAGGGGGAGAGGGCCGGGGTAGAGGGTCCGCATAGGAAACGGTTCGTAGACATGAACCGTGTATGATTACTGCCATTAAAGTTTTTGTCAGTACCTTGATTTAGTGCATGTATGAACTAAAATCCCAACTAAAGTATACAGGTGTGGCAAGAGAAGTGTGGATTCTTGTTTGGTCGAGGTGCATCCTATGGTGCGCATGCGCGATCTATGTGGTTGGGGTTCTGGCCAATCAGACACCGCACAATGGGGTGAATGCATGCGTCATTCGCAAATTAACTGTTTTCCCAAACAAGTCACAAAGTTCCATGGGAGACCCATATTTCCTTGGTTGCTTCTCCATTATTATTTTTCTACTGTCAACATACCCACTAGAATGCAACATGTCCAAAATTCACAATCTTACAGGCTCGTTTACCATATTTTGTCTTTTTTGTGTACTTTCCTAGGCATTTGCTGTTTATAATTCAATATCGAACATTTTGTACGTGAAAAGGGTTTCAAAACATTTTATCTCATGTGGTGCCCAGGCATGACCTCAATATGATTCGGTAAACATTTGAGGAGGTATGGATAATGTCGTGATAGACACTCTTAATAAACCGGACCATCACCTATGGGTATCCATGAATCGGGGAGCAAAATCACCATGTTTTCAAGGGGAACCAATATTTGCTTGGTCCTTTCAACTAGATTTATTTGATACGATCAACACACATGCACTAGAATGCACCATGTCCAAATTTCACAATTTTCAGGCTCGTTTACCGTATTTAGTCCCTTTTTGTACTTTCTAGGTCCTTTGTGCTTATAATTCCGGTTAGAACATTCTATACATGAAAAGGTGTTAAAAAAGGTCTCAAAAATTTGTAATTGCGTCATTGAATAACTTTTCAGGTATTTTACAAGAAACTAATACAATTTTAAAGGATGTGTGTGGGAAGAGGCAACGAGAGATGTGTCGGGTTTTTTTGTAACTCTAGAAAAATGTTAAACATGCCTGAAAAACATGTTACCTCATGTGGTGCCTAGGCATGACCTCAATATGATGCGGTAAATATCTGAGGAGGCATTTATAATGTCGTCATACACACTCTTCATATATCGGATCATCACCTACGGAGTTTCATGAATCGAGAAGCGAAAATAGCCATGTTTTGAAGGGGAACCCATATTAACTTGGTCCTTTGAACTTGATTTATTTTCTACGATCATCACAACCCCACTAGAATGCACCTTGTCCAAAATTTGACATTTTCTAGTGTTGTTTATCGTATTTAGTCTCTTTTGTGAACTTTCTAGGCATTTGTGCTTATAATTCGGGTTCAAACGTTCTGTACGTGAAAAGGCGTTCAAAGGACTCGAAAATTCGTAATTGTGTCATTGAATAACTTTTCATGTATTTTATAGGAAACTAATACTATTTTAAAGGATATGTGTGGGAAGAGGCAACCACAGATGTGTTGTTTATTTGTTTTGGAACTCTAGAAAAATGGAAAACATTCCTGAAGAACATGTTACCTCATGTGGTGTTTATTCATGACCTCATTATGATGCGGTAAATATTTGAGGAGGTATAGATAATGTCGTGATACTCACTCTTCATATATCAGACCATCACCTATGGAGTTTCATGAATTAGGGAGAGGAAATCATCATGCTTTGAAAGGGGAACCCATACTTCCTTGGTCCTCACAATTTGATTCGGTTTGTACGATCATCACACCCAGTAGAATGCAACCTCTCCAAAATTTGATATATTTTCACGCTCGTTTCCCGTATTTAGTCCTTTTGTGTACTTTTTAGGCCTTTTGTGCTTATAATTAAGGTTCTAATGTTCTGTACGTGAAAAGGTGTTCATAAAGGACTCAAAAATTCGTAATTGTGTCGTTGAATAATTTTTCAGGTAATTTACAGGAAACTAATTCAATTTTAAAGGATATGTGTGGGAAGAAGCAACCAGAGATGTGCCGTTTATTTGTTTTGTAACTCTATAAAAACGGAAAACATGCCTAGAGAACATGTAACTTGATAACCCACAAGTATAGAGGGTAGAGTATTCAACCCAAATTTATAGATTTGACACAAGGGGAGCCAAAGAATATTTGAGAGTATTAGCAGTTGAGCTGTCCATTCAACTACACCTGGAGATAAATATCTGCAGCAAAGTGATCAGTAGCACAGTAATATGATAGTTTGATAGTAGTAGTAATACTAACAATCGCGGTAACAAAAGCAGTAGTGATTTTGTAGCAAGTGTATCAGGAGCAGCAGAAGTAGTAACCTAGCAAGAACAATAAGTCAAAAACTCGTAGGCACTGGATCGGTGTATTCTTTGGATGATATTCATCATATAAAAGTCATAAGCTAGGGCGATACAAAATAGCTCCAGTTTGTCAATATAATGTAGGCATGTTGCTACTGCAGGATGGTCCAAACATGACACATTAATTAGAGACCCTTCGACAAAAATGTGTGCGATCCATCAATCGCAAACAGTATAGTTCAAGCTCCGCCTCCAATGACGAAAACCGTGCGTGATGAAGGAATGAGCAAATACGATTCAAAAAGAGTTGCATGTGTGATGTGTTGCGTACAATTTCTACATATGAACTGTTTGTGATTATGGAATATAACAGAAACGGTTAACGAACTATATACATCTTCATAGCGCGGCATACAGTTAACTCGAACAAACTGTTTGCGTTGATCCAGCAGAACACAAACGAGTTAGCCTAAGAAGGCATGTGTGATACCCGACAAACAGTTCATTCATCAGAATTGTGTGTGAAGACTAGTAATAACCCAAACTATTCATCCTGACAACCGTTTGTCTTGTGGGTGCCCGGCAAACAGTTCATTCATCAGACATGTGTGGGAAGACCGATAATAACCCAAACGATTCATCCTAACAACATGTGTGTGTTGTGGGCACACGATTGCTACTAATAATTGTATGAGATGTGATTTGCTCTGTTTGCACAACATCTATATGCTTTGTCTACAGAACACCAACATTATTGTTGCATAACCAACTTGAACATATGGTTCCATAAGTGACTAGACAACATATGTACATTCCTCAATATAAATTTAGAAGAAGTAGGCGATCGCCAAATCATACTGTTCTTCTGACGCCGGTTGCCGACACTCATCTGCTTGTGGCTATCCCTCCCCGTCTACAGGAAGGAGGCACTTCCTCATGTCAAGGATCCTCATGTACATCTCGTAGCTGGTGTACGCGTACTTGATGTGTTCTTCATCCAGTTAGTCCACCCAGGCTGTGGCTAGGCAGTCTTGTCCTTGTGGCACTCAACCTTCATGTCTCTGTAGTAGGGGTCGATGATGGCCGCGGCGAGGTCAACCAGGGAGTCCTTCTGCTTCTTCTTCTCGCAGCACCAATCCTTGTACTGATATTGGATGTTGACAAGCTTCTGGCAGGACAAGCCCGAAGTCTTGAGCACCTTTAGATCGTTGGTGGTGTCCACCATTACGAACCTGTAGTCGGGGTTGTTAACAAACCTGGCAAAACGCTCGCAAGGCCTTCTGGCTAGGAAGTAGTGGTAGATGAGCATGGGATGGCGCACGTACAACTGGGAGACATCAACCTTGTGATCATGTCCGGCGCGACTGTCGATATACTCGAGGTCAAAGCCGACCACTTTGTACTTGTCATCCTTAGCAAGAAGCTGCTCCAACGTGTTGATGGAGTTCACCACCACGACAGGGTCGTTGGTGTACACCACCAAGAGGTTCGTCTTTGGGTTGTGTGTGTCCACTTTGACAATAGTGGCGAACTGCTGCTCAGCGCCGGAAGCCGCCATTGGATCCGCACAGGAAGGTTGAAGCGATGAAGAGACTTGCATCCTCTCTATATTATTTGCCATCGTGGGTGTGCTTCTTGGGTTGTGTGCCGCAATCGAAAGGTGCAAGATACAAAGGTAAATGGCCACATTAACCGCATGGCAGCTTTTGCAGCGCTTAACTTTATGGTGGCGCCGGGAACGGCGCAACCGCTTGCATATGGCGTCCCGAACGTGCCTAATCGTTCGCACGTGGATGCCAGTAGTGCGGCCGGGCATGCACGGACACGAGCACAGCGCGCCGTGGCCGCATCAACCGCCACATGCGTACATTCATTCGCAACGGTGCATACAGAACGACTGTTTGCTTTGTAATACAACGCCAACGGTTACTTATTATTAACCGTCTGCTACTTGTCACACCCTGTGTTTGTATCACTTTGTCATGCTTAGATTCATAAAATTTGGAACAAATTAAAACTTTTGAGTGCATGCTTGGTTGATTTGTGCTTGTTCGATTGTTTGGTTGTTTGTGTTTGGCACTCTTAGGTTCTACTCCTCTCCATATTTATCTTCCTTGATCCAAACTTCTTTCCCAATGATCATTCCTTGCCAATAGTGCCAAAAACTATTTTTATCAAATATTATGTTGACCAAAATATTTTAAAATTAGGTTTCCAAAAACCCCTGAGTTGAGGTTTGCACTACAAGTCCTCAAATTGGGTGGATCCTTTTTCCCCAAAGGCTTTATTTCAAACCTAATATATATATGAGTTTCCAAAACCACCAAATAATAATTTTAAAGATTATTTTACTATTTACTTAAAAGGATTTTTCTTAAGGCCAGAAATGGTCTTTTAAAGGGAAAAATTATTTAAATGCTATCAAAATATTTAAGAAAATTTAGGGAAACTCAGTGGACATATATTGTCCATATATATATGAGTTTCAAAACATGGTCATGGGCAAAACCCCTCAAAACCCTTTCTGTCTAGATCAAGCTTTTGAAATATTTCTATAAGAAATATTCTCAATAAATTCCAAGAAAATTCCAGCAAGTCAACATTGTCATAGGTGACAGTCTTGCAAAGTTTCATCTCAATCCAATTTGTTTTCATTCATCAAATTATTCCAAAACCCTCCCTGTCCATATTCAAATTTGAACAACTTTCCATTGTGAAGTTTCTTCACTTGACCCCAAACTTTGTGGTCATGTTATAATCATAAAATAATGGTGCTACACTAAGTGGTGCTACAAGGGGATTAGCTTAGCATGACTAGATCTACAGAAACCAGATTCAGTTGATTTCTTGGGTTTCACAAAGTTACATTGTGAAATTTCTTCAATCACGCTCAAACTTGGTGATCAAGCCTAATTCTAATCACCATTTGCCCCTGTTAATTATCATGGCAAGTAAGCTCCATCTACTAGCCCAAACACGACACAAACACCTCATGGCCAATTCTAAAAGCTATTGTTTCCACCACTTCTACTTTTCCCCTTGCTCTGAAATTTTTACCACAGCTCCACCTAGACCCTCAGCACCTCTAGTAGAAAGCCCAACAGCTAGCTCCATGATTGAGGGTGCAAAAACCCCACTTGCACCCCCCTAGACAGCCACTTTCTCCCCTTCTCTCAGCTCTCTCTCCCTCCTAGCAGGTTCCAGGGCATCCCATGCCCCTTTTCCCCTTTGTTAAGCCCCTGCACTATCGATGGACACTGGTGGATGTGCCAGAGCACACCAAAAGCCCATCATGCCGGCCAAAGGCAGCACTGGAGCATGCTACAGGACAGGCAGAGGGTTGACCTCGTACCCTGCCCATACCCTAGCCACCTTGAGCCGCCCCTCGCGCTAGTTGAGGTGCCTCGGCTTCTACGACACGCCGCCGTGTTGGGAGCCTCCTCCCCTCTCTCTAACCCTCCCACACGCGCGCCCGACGCCGCCCGGTTCGGCCAACCTCGAGCCTCGCAACCGCGGGCTCTCCTCTCTCTTGCTCGCGCTCGTCCTGGACTAGACCCAAGAGCATCCCAGACACACCCCCGTCTCCTCCCGTGACCTCTAGCCTTGGCCTCGTCCTCATCGGCACACCACCGAGCAGTGGACCTTGGAGAGGCTATAAATAGCCCCTCTCGGATCGCTCTCTCCCCTCTGGAGCCCTTCTCCCTCACCAACACAAGCCCCTGTGCCACCCCCGTGAGCTCCCGACGCCCCTGCGCTCATGATCGGGCCGAACCTTGGCGCGGCAACGCTGCCGTCGATCTCTGGGTATGCCCCCTCTCTGAACCTCTTTTCTGTCCCTATAAGCCCGCCTTAGTACCCTGACCCGTATCCCTTCTTCTCCCCCTCTGTTTGACGAATAGGGCAACCAGGGCGACCTCGAACCAAGCCACCTCCAGGGGACCAGCGGCTCGACGCTGGGTCCATCCCCACCCTCAACTCCCCTCATCGTGCCCTCCTTCACCACCGGTGAGCACCGCCGCCCCCTGTCCAGAGGTGGCAGATGACAGGTGGGACCCCCATGTCATACCCTCACCCCTCTCCCTCTCCCTCTCTCTCGCTAACGCTAGGGCCCGCATGTCAAGTTCAAACCAGGCCGCGTGCGCGCACCCATAGCTCAGTTGGGTGGCTAGCCGGTTGGGCCCAGTGCGGCTAGGCATTTGGCCCAAGGCACAGTGGTCTTTTTCTTTTTCTTTTCTGTTCTTTTTTCCAAAAATCCCACAGATCAAAATAAAAGTTCTATGCCAAATATTTTTCCACCATAAATCTTGAAATATTCTAAAGAATTTTATAGTGCCAATTGTAAAAATATTTTGAAAATATTTTATGTACTATTTTATTTTAAAATCCCTTTTGGTATTTTTAGCCTCTGTTATAATTAGTTTTAAAAACCTTTTTCTCCCCAAAACCTTAGGAAAATATTCTTAGAATAGTTTGTAGTATTTATTAGACTAGAGTAGCATTTTTAGTAGTAGATTTTTGTTCTTTGTTTCTGTGTGATGCTTATTATTCCCGTTATTTATCGCGACGATAGATTGCGCTATTGACGAGGGAGTTGGACACGAAGACTTTGAATACCCCGAAGACTTTGCTGAGCCAGGCAAGCAGCCCTTTGACCATGACTATGAACCCTTTTTATTGCATGGCATATAGCACTTTATTTCGTTGTATTGATCATGATGATGTGGTTTCCACCTTCGTGGCATGCCCCAATACTTCTTGTTGATACCTGCATCGTGCATGACCCTACCTCCTTATGAGGGTTGTGTGGGTGGGAGTGGTTAGGTTGCTAGTAGATGCTACGCAAGTGGGATCGAGATTATGCATGGTGATGGAAACACAAATGATTTCACAGACTATTCAAAAAAACCATCGGGTGCCACATGAGTTGGGTAACCACTTGAGAGAGAACTGGTGTACCGGAACAAGTGAATGTGTGTGTTTTCGAAAACGGATTATATTTAAGATTTGTCGATCGTCCCAACCTTACATGTGCGACAATTCTACCCTGTCGAGACCCTCGTACCGAAATAAGGATAGGATCACATCTTGGGCATGATAAGTGGTATTAGAGCATGTACCGACCTAGGAGCCCCCTTGATTGATCGAACTTGGCCGAGTTGAGTCTAGTAAAAAACTATTTTGAGTCTAGTTATATCGGAGAGTAGGATTCTTTTTACTCCTCTTCTATGCTCTGGTGAGGTAATCGACTTAGGAATTTTGATTATACTCCTCGTGTCGCTCAAAAAAATTTAGGATAACGCGAGTATTTTGGAAACTATATGATACCGATGTGACGGAGTTCTGTCTTGGTTCCTCCTGTCTGACTTGATTTCTTCTGGGGAGTTGAGCTCCAGAGAATTCTTGGCACATCGTTATCATTCAGCTTCCTTAGTATCTCAGGACGGAAGGTGTTCGAAATTGCTTCAATAGTTGTCATGGTGAGATAAGGTCGGAGTCACCCAGTACTGGGGAGGCGTCTGGGGTACCACCATGGTTAGTATCCATGCTTTCGAGGATTCGAGTTAGATGGATTTGTGGAAGCCTCTGGTTATGTGTTGAAGGATGGATACAGTTGGGGTGTAGGTTTGTTAGTTGTGTGATATATTTCCTCCTTGTATCCCCAACACCCGATTGCATAACCAAGAAAGTTTTCGGAAGTTCTTAGGTGGGAATTCAAGTAGTTACCTACGATATCTTCCAACTGATCATGATGTGAGGTTGGGGTTCGACATCTAGTGTATTCGTTTGTTCATGGTCTTTCTTACAGAGGACAGTCTCGATTTATGCTACTTCAAGCCTTGTAGTTCACTATGCCTAGGGAGCATATTCGAGCGTCATTTCAATATGACAATCCAAAGTACAATCAAGCCCGTGCGAACCTTACCATGAAAATATCGGACAAAATCTCTGTTATGTATTTGTTATGGTTTGTTTTGTAAGCCCCATCCTTTGTTTTATTTATGGTAATTCGAGTTGCTTCGATGTCAAGTGGTGATTTCATATCTTTCCTAAGTGTTCTCATATTTCTGTGGGAAAGCTAATTCTTTTCATCAATCAAGCTATCATATCAATTCTTTTCCTACCGGTGTGTTTCACTTCAAGATAATTCTATCATCTCCAATATTTGCAAGATCAATCCTCATATTTCGTTCCGGAGTTTGTCTCATCTGTTCCAAGTTTTCTTTGCTTTCCCACCCTCCTGCCCTTTTTCTTCAATGATTAAATTCTCATCCAAATGCCTTTTCTATTCATGTGATGCTTCCTCTATCTTTTCTTCTATCTTGTTTCTGGTAATTCTTTGTGAATATTCTCAGGAGTTTCGATTTCAAGGTCTATCCTCATATTCTTTGTTCTTGTTGTTATTCTTCTCTGGTGGATTCAATTCAAGCTTCGGTGTTCATCTTATCATTTCTCATTCGTTCAATGGTTTCCATGTTGGAATTTCTTTTCCAAGCCTCTCTTGTTTATTCGCCTCTCTTTTTCTACCCGGAGTTTTGAAGATATCTAAGAAGATTCATGTTTCCGTTCAAAAATATTTTTGACTATTTTGGGGTTCTCACCTCATCAAGTTTCAGCTTGTACCGGTGAAATCTCTCTTTTAATCAATTGTTTCAACCGTGGTTTCTTTTGAGTGGGCCCATAACCCACAGCTTTTTTTGCAGGATTCTACCTGACTCTTCTATTCTTTCCGGATACGTCCTCAAGTTATTTTCAATATGAAGTAAGAATGAATTTCATCATTCATGTGCCTTCTCGAAGAACGCTTCTAAATCATTTTCATTGTTGGCTCAACCTTCCTTATTCATTATCGCGGAGTATCTTAGCAATTCATGGTGTTGTTTCTCATCATCATTCTCAGTAGTGAACACCGAAGGAGAGTTTCTCTTAAATCATTGGTCTTTCTTCCAAAGATTCATGGATTCAGGTTGTTGCTTCATCTCAAATTGTTTTTGATCATGAGCAATTCCATTCTTATCTATATGGTGCATTTCATAATTGATTTCATTTCTTGATCCTCCGAGGGCTATCATTTCAGAAGATTTCTTTGTTCTCAACTTTTAGCTTTCATTCACAAAATTCTTCTCAATTGGTGTTCCTTAATTTGTCTCTCATTTATTCCGGTGCCTTGTTCAATTTGTATTAGGAAAATCATGATCTCTTCATTCTCATGTGTCCTCTTTAGTTTCTAATTCTTTCTGGTGTATCGTTAAAGACCTCTTCAAGTTTGTGCTCTATCTATCTTTCCTATCTTTTCAAAAAGGATAAGTGGTATGCCAAATCCGTTGCTTGTCATCAATTTAACTAGATGAAGGATAGACATATCATAATTCTTATTCTTGTTTCATCCAGGTGATTTCAATCCTTCTTCCGGAGTTTTTCATGATATCTAATTCTCGATTCTAAGTGGTTCTTCTTTTCTTTTCCGGAGTTCAAGTTTCTCAAATATCTCTTTTCGAAGCTTAATCTATATCATAGAAAATCCTCCATCTTGTCTTTTGCAACCTTCAATTATTTTCTATCATCCTTTCATTCCGGAATTCCTTCGTAGGTTCTTCATGGTGGTTCATCAAGATTTCTTTCATTTTCAAGTGTCCTCCGAGATTCTTGTTGGAGTGATTAAGTGTTCTTTATCTTGGATTTCTAAGTTCAATTCATTCTCCACTGTCTTTTGAGATGGTGTTATTAAATTCTTGATTATGAGGAGTCTCGAAGGTAAATTTTCAAGAATAAGATAAGTAAACCCATCTTGTTTTCTCGGAGTTATCTTGGGTTGGATTTCATCTAAAGCATTTCCTAAGGATTGTTTCTATCATGGTGTCATAAACGATGCAAGTTTTCTCCTCCTCTTCTTGGTGAAAGAAGTTTTGCATATCTCGTGGCTCTCAAGAAATCAATTGTTTCTGTTGTGGCAGGTTGTCACCTCATAATTTTGAGATGTTTTTCATAAGCCCATAACAAGATATTCTTTCATTGTTGATTCTTCATCAACTCCATTCAACCTATGCTTTTCAAATTCATTTCAGCTGGAAGTTGTCATTGTATTATCTGTTCTTTTCCTTCCATCAATCCAGTTTCTATTCTCTTGTTACAGAGGCCTTGTGATGTTGATCTCTTCAATCCATCATCTAGTTCGATTAAGATCATGTTCTTTCTTTGCTTATTCATTTACCGGAGTGTTGTGTTCTATGTTCAAGTTCTTTCCTTCTTACCAGTTTTGCCTCCCTTTCCTACCGAAGTGCTGCCAAAATTTCTTGTGAATTCTTGCTTGTTCCTCATGTCATTCTTCATCTCTTTCCAACCTTCATATGTCATTGATTTCAATCATTTTTCAGAGAAGCAACTAAGTTTACCTCTTGCTCTTTATCTTCCCCTTCTCATTCTTAGATCTCGGGATGAGATCCTCGTGTAGTGGAGGAGAGTTGTAACAGCCCGGGATCGACACTCGAGAGGATTCCCCTTTATTCCATTCTCGTCGTGTGATTTGTCTGGTTGTCGCATTCATCATTGCATCATTCGCATCATCTGCATAGCATCGTCACTCGTTTTCAAAACTTGCATCCGTTCGTAATTGCCGGTTCTCTCTGTTCTTGTTGTTGCCCGTTTCGAGACCAACCACACACGCACACACCCCCGACATTGAAAATATTGTTTTTAAAAGTGCCTTTAAAATAGTCTCGGATTGGGTTGAAAGTTGGCGTGCGGTCTTATTATATTATAGGTGGACCGCCTGCCAAATTTCGTAGCATTCCGAGTTTGTTTGTGACCCCGTCGGTTAACCATAGCAGTGCGGTCATCGGTTATTCATCGGACATTTACGGTGTTTTAAAAACCTCGTCTCACGAGCCACAATTCATTCCCTCTCATCTCAGCCAAGGCCCTCTACACAGCCCGCTAGCCCAACCTAGCCCCTTCCTCCATTTGTGGTCATCGGATCGTGATCGGACGGACAAGGTCCAACTCCCAACCCTAGTGCCATTCCCTATTTAACCCCCATGGAGAGAGAGCCCCTCACTCTCTATTGTTTTCCCCATGTAAATTGCAGTCACACCCCTAGAAAACCCCACCTGCTAGCTCCACCTCCCTCTCCCCCGAAATCCCACCTCCATAGCCATTTTCGGCCCTTAGATCTTGATCCAGGGGCTACAATTCGCCCAAATCCCACCTACCGGACATGTCCGGCGGCCAACCCGGACAATGTCCGGCGACCCGCCTGAACCAGCCGCGCGTGCAACCGATCGAGGGGAGGAGCCCCTCGATCCCGAGCCACCGGAGGACCTCGCCGTCTCCGGTCGTCGCCGCCCCTCGCCGGAGTAGCTCCGCCAGACCTCCTCCTCCCTTCCTTCTCTTCCTCCTCTCCTTCTCCTCTCCCTAACCCCAGCCCCTCTCTCTCTCCACCTCCCACAAGTTCCGCAGCCATGGATGCCCAGCTCTGCCGCTGGCCCTTTGCTCGCTGCCAGCCACTGCCGTCACCGGATCCAGGGGCCTCGGCCCGAATCTGCCTGACCCCGAGCCCGTCATCAAGGTCAGCCGCCGGACCGCCGCCTCCATGCCCCGCCGGCTTCCTGCTCGAGCGGACGAGGGAGACGAGCACCCCAGCCATCACCCGCCAGTGCCCCCGCATGGGCCTCGCCTCGGTCGTGCGGGCTGCCGCCCCAGCTGGCCTAGCTAGGCCTTCCCCCGCCTTGCCAGATGTGGCCAAGGTGAGCCGCCAGCCCTATTCCTTGCCCGGTGTGAAGCATATTATGTTGTGCCCTTTGTGATCTATTGGGACCTGTGCAGATTCGGCCTGATTCGGGTTTTTTCCCTGTGCAGTGATTTTGCTAATTACATGTGAATTTTAGAATGACATAAAACCCCATGTTTTTAAATTGTTAATAACTTTTTAACCGTACATCGGATTAAAAAACTTTATACATGAAAAGTGGCTAGAATTTCGTATAGATTCACAATAACAAACTCTCACATGTGGTAAAAATGTTTAACATTGCTGTTTGCATTAATTTGCATAATTTCCATGCCGATATGAATTATATAATAACTTTTGAACCGTAGCTCCGTTGAAAATGTTTTGTATATGTAACTTGACTAGAAAATAATGTAGAATCTCATGGTGACATTTATTTTACTATTTAACAAATCTAAAATTGTGTTAGGATAGATGTGGAAAAAATTCATAATATGCATGTGGGATCATTTCGGAAATGCTATATGTTGCTTCCGGCCCCATTTAAAATGCCTAGATAATATAGTGTTCATGCTTCACCTCTTGCCATGTCTAACAACACTTAATGTTGATGAGTACCTAAATGAGAGTGAACAGAATATTCAATGTGGAGTTTCATCAATATGCAACTCATTGCATATTGAGCTTCACTTTAATGTGTAGTAGTTGTTTGATGTGATTTTCCATGCCTTGCATATTAAACAGACATGCATCATATTTGTTGCGCATCATGTCATGCATATGTTGTGGTGTATCGTGTGTTTATTGTTTTTTCGCATTGCTTCTTCTCAATAGAGTTCCGAAAGCGTTCGGAGTGTGAGGATTCGTTCGACTATGTTGGCTCGTCTTCTTCATGGACTCGTTCTTCTTCCGAGCAGGATCTCAGGCAAGATGACACATTTTCCCTGGATACCACTACTATCATTGCCATGCTAGTTGTCCCACTTTTATCGTTATGTCATGCTGCCTACCACTTGTTTGTCAAGCCTCCCAACATTGCCATGAAAGCCTCTAACCCTCCACCATCCCAGCAAACCTTTGTTTGGCTACGTTACCGCTTGCTCAACCCTTCTTATAGCGTTTCTAGCTGCAGGTGCAATTGCTTTCATGTGATAACATGGACATTCTATGTTATCATAATATTATTGCTATTTAATTGAATGCACTTATACACTTGGTAAAGGGTGGAAGGCTTGGCCTTTTGCTCGGTGTTTTGTTCCACTCTTGCCACCCCTAGTTACTTGCGAGCCGGTGTTATGTTCCATAATTGAGCGCTCCTAACATGCTCGGGGTTGTTATGGGGACCCCCTTGATTTTCGTTTTAGGATAAAGCTTGTCTGGCAAGGCCCAACATTGGTCCTATTTGCTTAATAACAACTAAAATTTGCATAGGGCATGATCACCCCATGGATTAATCAACAATCCGGACTAGTGCTCCTCATGAGTGTTGGTCCAAACTAGAGCACTGTGGGGGGCCACCCCAGGGCAACTTGGGTGATTTCTATCAGGCCATTGTACGCATAGCTTATCCATCGTGTCTTGAGAACGAGATACGCGGCTCCTATCGGGATTTTTGACACGTCGGGAGGCCTTGCTGGACTTGTTTTACCTTTCTCGAATGTATTGCATGAGGAAATCTGATCTTCTTCGGGCTATCTTGAGGTGTCGGAATTCCTTTGGAATTGCCTAGGATGATCACGAGATCCGTGGTTGAGGTTATTCCCGCGGCGTGTGGTTAATTTGTGATGGGTGAGTTGGAGCACCCCTACACGGTTAAATCTTTCGGAAAGCCGTGTCCGCGGTTATGTGGCAAACTTGGATACTTTGTTTAACACCCGGTCGTAGGAAACTTGAAGTAAACTCAAATAAAATACATCAACTGGGTGCGTAACTATGAGTGTCTCTTCTTGTGAGTTCTTATCCGAGAGAGAACATGGTGGGGTTATGTTTGACGTAAATAGGTGTACAGGATAAGTTAGTGATCATTACTAGCTCACGTCCATTAGGCATAGACCACCATACTTTAATTTCTATATTCGTAAGTTAGCCACTCAAATAAATGCTTAGTCGCTTTCTGCAGCCTCACCACTTAACCATACCTCACCCATTAAGATTTAATAGTCTTGATACCCTTGGAAATGAGATTGTTGAGTCCCTGTGGCTCACAGATTACTACAACAACAGTTGCAGGTACAGGTAAGGCGATGACTGAACATGAGCGTGATGCTTGTTTGTTTGGAGTTCTTCTTCTTCTTCATCAGTCTAGCATGGGTTCAGGCAGCAGCCTGGGATAGCAAGGATGGATGTCATTTTGTCGTTTGTTTTCGTCCGTAGTCGGACCCTGCTCTTCTGTATGATGTTTGAATATGTTGTTGTATTGATGTGATATTGATGTAGCTTGTGGCAAGTGTAAGCCAATTCCATATACTCACCTCTTCTATACATGTACTTGTAATGATATCCATTCTTGCAACAAGACGAGATGCGCTTCTATCCCTGTCGAGGCCCTCGTGCCGAAATAAGGATAGGATCGCATCTTGGGCGTGACAGGAAGACTCTGACGTCATACTGAGTATGTTCCTCATCAACTCAACCCTAGCAACAGTATTGTTTGATTGTGGAGCTTTGCATTCTTTGGTCACCCAAAAGTTTGCACTAGAGAGTGGCATGAAGCCTACACCCCTGGGTAGTCGTATGTTGATTTAAACCTTGGGATAAGTTATGAAGTCTGGGATAGTTTGTAAAGGAGTGGAGATTAACATCAACGGGGTAGACTTCCTAGCAGACCTTATAGTTCTGGATTCACCAGGCTTGGCCATCATCCTTGGCATGAACTGGCTAACCAAGCACCAAGGCTTGTTAGACTATGCCAAGAGGATGGTTAGCATGACCAATAGCCAAGGAGTGGAACTCAAGTTTGTTCCCAACCCTGCCTCCACTCAAGCCCTTCAGGCTAACTGTCTATCGAGAATTGAGTTGGATTAGGTCCCAGTGGTATGTGAATACCTGGATGTATTTCCTGATGAGCTTCCCGGAATGCCTCCCGACCGCGACATTGAGTTCATCATTGAGTTAATGCCTGGATCAAGGCCCATCTATAAGAAGCCCTATAGGATGGGATCCGAAGAGTTGGCTGAATTGAAGAAGCAGCTAGTAGAGCATCTCAAAAAAGGATCCATTCGCCCTAGTGCCTCTCCTTGGGGATCACCTGTTCTATTCGTGTCAAAGAGGGACATGACTATCAGACTCTGTGTCGATTACCGTTCTCCTAATGAAGTCACAATAAAGAACAAGTACCCACTCCCCAAGATTGAAGACCTGTTCGATCAGTTGAACGGAGCAAAGGTTTCCTCCAAGATCGACCTCAGGTCCGGGTACTACCAGTTGAAGATTAGACCCCAAGACATTTCGAAGACGACGTTTGTAACCCGGTATGGCCTGTATGAATACACGGTCATGTTATTTGGATTGACCAATGCCCCTGCCTACTTCATGTACCTCATGAACAAGGTCTTCATGGAGTACTTGGACAAGTTTGTTGTCGTCTTCATCGATGATATACTCGTCTTTCCAAGTCTGAAGAAGAGCATGAGCAACACTTGAGATTGGTCCTAAACTAGCTTCGTGAGCACCAACTTTACGCTAAATTCAACAAGTGTGAACTCGGGCTGCATTAAGTTGGATTCTTGGGTCATGTGTTGACTGCAGAAGGATTGTCAGTGGATCCTGCCAAGATTGAAGCCTTGACTAAATGGCCATCCCTAACCACCGTGAAGGAAGTCAGGGGCTTCCTCAGACTCGCGGGATATTACCGCAAGTTTGTCGAAGGATTCTCGAGCATTGCCCGACCCATGACCCCAGCTTTTGAAGAAGGACAAGAAGTTTGAATGGACAGCTAAGTGTGAGGGAAGCTTCCAGGAGCTCAAGAAGAGATTTAACATAGCCCCAGTTTTGGCCACCCCCGATATTCACAAGGAGTTTGTGATATATTGTGATGCATCGAGAACCGGGCTTGGAGGTGTACTGATGCAAGAAGGCAGAGTCGTAGCATATCTATCTATATAGCTACGTCCTCATGAAGAGAACTACGCTACTCATGATCTTGAGTTGCCAGTCGTAGTTCATGCCTTGAAGACATGGCGACATTACCTTCTAGGGAAGCGATGTGAGATATACACAGACCACAAGAGTTTGAAGTATATTTTCATCCAAAGGGAATTGAACATGAGGTAGCGAAGATGGTTGGATTTGATCAAGGACTATGACCTCAGTGTTCAATACCACCCCGGAAAGGCTAACGTGGTAGGAGATGCCTTAAGCAGAAAGGCTTGTTCCTTGAATGCTATTATTAAGTAAAGGCTACCCGCCCTATATGAAGAGCTTGAAAGCTTCGGCTTGGAACTAGTTACACCTGGATTCCTCGCCAACCTCGAAGCAAAGCCTATATTGATGGATGATATCAAAGAAGCTCAGAAGGGACATGAGAGCATTGAAGGCATCAAGAGGAAGATCAAGGCAGGCAAGGCCCCAGGATTCTCAGTGGATGAACAAGGAGTTGTATCTTTCGGGAATCGCATCTACGTACCCAACAAGGAAGAGCTCAATAATTTGATCTTGCAAGAAGCTCATGACACTCCGTACTCCGTCTATCCTGGAGGCACCAAGATGTACCAAGACCACCTATGACAGAAGTTAGCTAGCAAACCTCTACATCAACCTTATCGTGAGTCTTCACGGAGTTCCAAGGGAGATTGCGTCGGATCGAGGGACCCAGTTTACCTCAAGATTCTGGAAGAAGTTTCACGAAGCTATGGGAACCAAGCTCTCCTTAAGCACTCCTTTTCACCCCCAGACCGGTGGGTAAACAGAACGAGTAAACCAGATACTCGAAGATGTGCTTCGAGCGTGTGTTTTAGCATATGGAGCCAAGTGGGAAGATTGCCTGCCATTTGTTGAGTTCTCCTACAACAACAACTATCAGTCAAGTCTTCAGATGGCGCCATTTCAGGTGTTGTATGGATGCAAGTGTCATACTCCCCTCAACTGGTCAGAAACTAGGGAAGGATTGGTCTTTGGACCAGATACCCTCTGCGAGGCAGAAGAGCAAGTACAACTCGTTCGAGAACGTCTGGAGACCACCAAGACAAGACAGAAGAGTTATGCCGACTCTCAATGCCAGCAAGAGAGCTTCGACAATGGAGATCATGTCTATCTTCGAGTCACACCTCTTAAAGGAACCAAGAATTTCCATGTCAAAGGAAAGGTTGCAACCAGATACATCGGCCCCTTCAAGGTCACCATAAGACGAGGAGAAGTTGCCTACAAGCTAGAGCTACCTTCCGAGTTATCAGACATGCACAATACTTTTTACCTGTCAGAACTCCGGAAGTGTCTTCAAGTTCCCAACTCCCCAACCTCTACAAGGACATCAACCATCAAGCCATCGATCGTCAGGCAGACCTCACTTATCGCGACAGGCCAGTTCGCATTTTGGATGAAGTTGAGCGTTGCACCCGAAGCCACACCATCAAGTTCTTCAAGGTCCAATGGAGCAACCACACTCAAGCTGAAGCAACCTGGGAGCATGAAGACTATCTTAGATCTAAGTTCCCTTATGTTTTTAGCGCTTAGCCTAGGAATCTTGGGGAGGAGATTCTTGTAAGGGGGTAGGTCTGTCACACCCTGTGTTTGTATCACTTTGTTATGCTTATATTTATAAAATTTGGAACCAATTAAAACTTTTGAGTACATGCTTGGTTGATTTGTGTTGTTTGATTGTTTGGTTGTTTGTGTTTGGCACTCTTAGGTTCTACTCCTCTCCATATTCATGTTCCTTGATCCAAACTTCTTGCCCAATGATCATGCCATGTGAATAGTGCCCAAAACTATTTTTATCAAATATTATTTTGACAAAAAAGGATTTATTCAAATTAGGTTTCCAAAACCCCTTGAGTTGAGGTTTGCACTGCAAGTCCTCAAATTGGGTGGGTCCTTTTTCCCCAAAGTCTTTGTTTCAAACCTAATATATATATGATTTTCCAAAACCACCAAATATTAGTTTTAAAGCTTATTTTACTATTTACTTAAAAGGCTTCTTCTTAAGGCCAGAAATGGTCTTTTAAAGGGAAAAATTATTTGAATGCTTTCAAAATATTTAAGTAAATTTTGGGAAACTCAGTGGACATATATTGTCCATATATATATATATATATATATATATATATATATATATATGAGTTTCAACACATGGTCATGTTCAAAATCATGGGAAAACCCCCTCAAAACTCGTTCTGTAAAGATCAAGCTTTTGAAATATTTCCATAATAAATATTCTCAATAAATTCCAAGAAAATTCCAGGAAGTCAACATTGTCATAGATGATGGTCTTGCAAAGTTTCATCTCAATCCAATTTGTTTTGATTCATCAAACTATTCCAAAACTGTCCCTGTCCAGATTCAAATTTGAACAACTTTACATTGTGAAGTTTTTTCCCTTGACCCCAAACTTTGTGGTCATGTTCTAATAATCAAATTATGGTGCTACACTAAGTGTGCATCAAGGGGATTAGCTTAGCATGACTAGATCTACAGAAACCAGGTTTAGTTGATTTCTAGGGTTTCACGAAGTTACATTGTCAACTTGCTTCAATCAAGCTCAAACCTGGTGATCAAGCCTCATTCTAATCACCATTTGCCCCTGTTAAATATCAGGCAAGTAAACTCCATCTACTATCCCAAACACAACACAAAAACCTTCTAGCCAATTCCAAAAGCTACTGTTTGCACCACTTCAACTTTTCCCCTTGCTCTCAAATTTTTACCACAACTCCACCTAGACCCTCAGCACCTCACGTAGGAAGCCCAACGGCTAGCTCCATGATTGAGGGGGCAAAAACCCCACTTGCACCCCCCTAGACAGCCACTTTCTCCCCTTCTCTCAGCTCTCTCTCTCCCTCGTGGCGGGTTCTAGGGCATCCCATGCCCCTTTTACCCTTTGTTTAGCCCCTGCGTAGTCGATGGACACTGGTGGACGCACCAAAGCGCGCCAAAAGCCCATCATGCCGGCCAAAGGCACGTTTGGAGTGTGCTACAGGATAGATAGAGGGTTGACCTCGTGCCCTGCCCATACCCTGGCCACCTCGAGCCGCCCCCTCGCGCCAGTCAAGGCGCCTCGGCATCCGTGACATGCTGCCCTGTCGGGAGCCTCCTCCCCCTCCCACACGCGCGCCCGATGCCGCCCGGTTCGGCCAACCCTGAGCCTCAGATGCGCGGGCTCTCCTCTCTCTCTCTTACTCTCGCTCGTCCTATACCAGCACAGGAGCAACCCAGACATAGCCCCGTCTCCTCCCATGACCTTTGGCCATGGCCTCGTCCTCATCAGCACACCATCGAGTGGTGGACCTCGGGGAGGTTATAAATAGCCCCTCCCGGATCGCTCTCTCCCCTCCGGACCCCTTCTCCCTCACCAAGACAAGCCCCGGTGACAACCCGGTGAGCTCCCGAAGACCATGCGCTCGGTATCGGGCCGAACCTCACCGCGGCAACGCCGCCGTCGATATCCAGGTATGCCCCCTCCCCAGCCCTCTTTTCTGTCCCTTTGAGCCCGCCTCAGTTCCCTGACCTATCTCCCTCCTTGTCCCCCTTCGTTTGACACACAAGGCGACCGGGGCGACCTCCACCCAAACCTCCTCCGCCATGGGAGCTCGTCGCCGGTGAACCAGGCCACCTCCGGCCACCGTTCCACCTCCAGGGGACCGTCAACTCGATGCTGGGTCCATCCCCGCCCTCAGCTCCCCTCGTCGTGCCCTCCTTCGCCGCCGATGAGCACCGCCGCCCCCTGTCCGGAGGTGGGAGATGACAGGTGGGACCCCCCTGTCATCCCCTCACCCCTCTCCCTTTCCCTCTCTCTCGCCGACGCTAGGGCCCGCGTGTCAGGTTCAAACCTGGCTGCACGCACGCCCGCAGCTCAGTTGGGCCGGCCTGGCCGGTGGGCCCAGTACGGCAGGGCATTTGGCCCAAGGCATAGTGGCCTTTTTATTTTTCTTTTCTATTCTGTTTTCCAAAAATCCCATGGATCAAAATAAAAGTTCTATGCCAAATATTTTTCCACCATAAATCTTGTAATATTTTGTAGAATTTTATAGTGCCAATTGTAAAATATTTTGAAAATATGTTATGCACTGTTTTATTTTAAAAAAACCCTTTTTGGCATTTTTAGCCTCTGTTATAATTAGTATTAAAAACCTTTTTCTCCCCAAAACCTTAGGCAAATGTTCTTAGAATAGTTTGTAGTATCTATCCGACTAGGGTAGTATTTTAGTAGTAGATTTGTGCTTTGTTTTTGTGTGATGCTTATTATTCCCGTTATTTATCGCGACGATAGATTGCGCTGTTGATGAGGGAGTTGGACCCGAAGACTTTGAAGACCCCGAAGACTTTGTTGAGCCAAGCAAGCAACCCTTTAACCATGATTATGAACCCTTTTTATTGCATGGCATATAGCACTTTATTTCATTGTATTGATCATTATGATGTGGTGTCCACCTTCGTGGGATACCCCGATACTTCTTGTTGATACCTTCATCGTGCATGACCCTACCTCCTTATGAGGGTTGTGCGGGTGGGAGTAGTTAGGTTGCTAGTAGATGCTACGCAAGTGGGATCAGGATTATGCGTGGTGATGGAAACACAAATGATTTCACAGACTATTCGAAAACCCCGTCGGGTGCCACTAATGCCCGAGGGAGATGATGATGAGTTGGGGTAACCACTTGAGAGAGAAGTGGTGTACTGGAACAAGTGTGTGTGTGTGTGTGTTTTCGAAAACGGATTAGATTTAAGATTTGTCGACCGTCCCAACCTTACATGTGCGACCACTCTACCCCTATATGGGATGGAGCTTTGTTGATTACTATGGTTTGTGCTGGCAGAGAGCCCGCATTACCAGTGGCGAGAGTGAAGTGGTCACTCTCGAGACGGGTTTGTCCCGGAGTGGAAGGCCATGCGCTGTCTTTACATACACCGGGCACACCGTTGCGTGCCCTCATGGATGATACGTGTGATGTATATCATGAGTGATGGCACCAATGAGTGGACTCTTTGTTTAGTATCACCATGGGAAAGGCATTGTTCGGGTGCTTACCACGGGTATGTAATATACCGCGAGTCGTGGATGACATGGAAGTACCCCGAGTCTTGTGGGTAAAGCGCACAACCTCTTCATAGAGTAAAACTATTCGAATAGCCGTGTCCACGGTCATGGACAGTTGGGTGGTGCTGCTTAAACTATGTCCAGTTGTTTTCACAAAAACTTGGTGTGTGAGTGGATGACAAAGATGGTATACTTGAGACAAGTCAGATGACTTGACGTGATGACTGAACATGAGATGTTCAAGCCCCTATTTATGATGATATCTGTAACTTCTTCATAAGGATATCTACCAAATGTTGGTGCATGATTATAAAGTTACTTGATCATGTCTTTGCATACAAAATCAGCTTTCTGCAAAACCTAACTACTTAGTGCTATATCATGCATTGTTATACCTTGTTCCACAACATGGGTTGCTTGCGAGTACATTCAAAGTAATCATTGGCTTGACACTAGTTATTTAATTAGCCAGGAATGGAAGAACATGTGAACTAGGGCACTTTCTAGTCAGAATGCATGTAGGTTTAAGGCTGATGGCATGGGTTCACGCTTTTGACCAAGACTTCCTATGTTTGTTATGTTTAAATGTGTGGCCCTTGCGGCCCTATCTGCTGGGGAACGTTGCATGGGAAACAAAAAAATTCCTACACTTCACCAACATCAATGTAGGAGATGAGCATCTATGAGAGGAGAGATTGGATCTACATACCCTTGTAGATCGCTAAGCTGAAGCGTTAAAGAACGCGGTTGATGTAGTGGTACGTCTCCGCGATCCAAATCGCAAGACATCCCACGAACTCCCGATCAAGTGTCGAACGAACGGCACCTTCGCGTTCAGCACACGTGCAGCTCGATGAAGATCTCCGCCTTCTTGATCCAGCAAGAGGGAGTGGAGAGGTAGATGGGTTCGCTGGCAGATCGATGGCATGGCAGCGCCGGTGGTGGAGCTAATCCGGCAGATCTTCGCTAAGCGGTGTTGAATCAATCTACTAGAGGAGAGGCTATCGGAGAGGGAGGAAGGGATGCATTGTTGCTTAGGGTGCGGTTGTACTCCTCCCTCTCACATATACATAGGGGGAGGGGTGGTACTCCCAAACCCCTAGGGTTTCCCCCTTGGTGCGGCGGCCAAGGGTATAGGCGCCCTAGGGTGGCTTGCCACCCAAGCAAGGTCGCGCCAACCCTAGGGTTGGCCCTCCCACAAACACCCTTGCCGCACGGGCCTTTGTGGGAGGGGCGGACAGCCCACCAGGGGCTGGTGTGCCCTCTCTCACAGACCATGTAGTTCTTTGGGGCTGGTGGCCCCTTCCGGTGGACCCCTGGGACCCTCCCGGCACCCCTGGTTCGTTACCGGTGATGCCCGAACTTTTCCCGGTAACCAAGACGGTACTTCCTATATATGAATCTTCACCTCCGGACCATTCCGAAGCTCCTCATCACGTCCGGGATCTCATCCGGGACTCCTAACAACCTTTGGTCACCAACACACATAACTCATCTATACCGAAACATCACCGAACCTTAAGTGTGCAGACCCTGCGGGTTCGAGAACCATGTAGACATGACCGAGACACCTCTACGGTCAATAAACAATAGAGGGACCTGGATGCCCATAATGGTTCCTAAATGTTCTACGAAGATCTTTATCGGTCGAACCTCTATGTCAAGGATTCAAACAATCCTGTATGGTGTTCCCTTTGTTCTTCGGTATGTTACTTGCCCAAGATTTGACCGTCGGTATCTTTATACCTAGTTCAATCTCATTACTGGAAAGTCTCTTTACTCATTCCCTAATACAAGATCCCATGACTAACACTTAGTCACATTGCTTGCAAGGCTTGTTGTGATGTTGTATTACCGAGTGGGCCCTGAGATACCTCTCCGTCACACGGAGTAACAAATCCGAGTAATGATCCTTGCCAACTCAACAGACACCCTCGGAGATACCTGTAGAGCACCTTTATAGTTGCCCAGTTACGTTGCAACGTTTGATACACACAAGGCACTCTTCCGGTGTCAGTGAGTTGCATAATCTCATGGTCATAGGAATAGATACTTGACGTGTAGAAAACAGTAGCAATAAACTGACACGGTCATATGCTACGTTCATAGTTTGGGTATTGTCCATCACATCATTCTCCTAATGATGTGATCCCGCTAACAAATGACATCTCATGTCCATGGCTAGGAAACCTTAACCAGCTTTGATCAACGAGCTAGCCTACTAGAGGCATACTAGGGACACAGTGTTTGTCTATATGCCCACACATGTATTTAGTTTCCAATCAACACAATTATAGCATGGACAATAAATGATTATCATGAACAAGGAAATATAATAATAAATACTTTATTTATTGCCTCTAGGGCATATTTCCAACACTATCTATGTAAGACTTGACCTTCATGGTCTTTATTTGTGTAAGACGATAATGTGGACGTAGGACTCTTGTTATTCAGCTTTTGTGTGTTCAGTGAGCATTGATCTCTGGGATCACTGTACGCGTGCATTCGGTGATCATGACTTATGAGTCGGGGTCCCCATAGTACTTGTCATTTCTCCCACCTCTTTCATGTTTTGTCACCATGTTGCCGCACGAGGATTGCAGTATATGCTTCGGGAGCGCGCAAGTTTCCCGCCCGACATGCCGAAATGCCCCAAACACCTAATGTATTAGGAGTGCACAACGTTTCTTTTGGGCTTCCCATTCTCGTGAAACTGTGTAGGAATGCATGCAAACTTCCCGTTCCCACACATGAATGCTCACAAGCTTCCCGGTCGGCTTGCCTTGGCTGCCTGCTTTATAAACCCTCACGGTCGGCCTCTCCACATTGCATTCATCCCCTCCCTACCCATAGATTCCCAAGTTTGCTTCTCCCCCAATCGCCAATGGTACCTATCCGTCGTCGTCGCTCCGCCACCCCGCCAGAGGGCAGCTCCAGCTGGGAGGCTGCACCACGTCGGCGGGCAGTACCCGGAAGTGTGTAGTGCATGTGGCATCCTTGTTAGCTGTGCGCACGATACCCACCACACGCTCCTCCACATTTGCCCAAAGGCAACTACTGCCGGTGACCGACAGCGCCCCTGCCCCATCGTCGGCTTCCATTTTTGCCACCCCACCAGCTGCCTCCTTGGCCTCCACCACACCAGCGTCTGCCTTGGCAGCCACCCCACGGTCAGCTGCTTGGGACTTCACCCACCCTACCACTGCGCCCCGAAGACGGGAGGAGGAAGCCGCCGCTGAAGCATAGTCGCTCGTGTTTTGCATTAGCGGCCTAGCGCACTAAATTAGCTTCCTACATGAGGAGGAGGAGTGATAGGTCGAGCAAGCATAGAGGCTCACCGCCGCCGTGGCCACATCATACGCCGCAGCTATGGCACGGAATGAGGAGATCTATGCCGAGTCCCGACTCTTAGAGGAGGCGCGTCCAGAGTGGCGAGGGGCAGCAACGGCAGGCGACGAATTCGACTCCTCCAGCTCGTCAGTAGGCTTCTCCTCCTCTGCCTCTTACTGAACACGCTCGATAGAGGAGAAGGCTGCTGGCAGTAGCATGAAGCCCCTCTGGAGTAGTTTTTAGGGGCTATTTTGTTTAGTTCATCTAACTATAGATATGGTTGAAATATACCACATAATTTAAATTAGCTAGTATATATAGTTGAACTAGCTATCTCATTACGTGGTTGGCAACCAATGGGGAAAAGTTTGTTCGATTCAGCTGTCGAGTTGAACTATTTTGTACAAAGACCAATGCTTTGTCTATGAATGAAATCTACGTTTACTGGATTTCAGTTGCAAAATTGCATCATAATAGTGATTTTGTTCCTACAAAATTGGACAAATCTTAGTGTTTCCAATTTGACAAATGAAAATTTACCCAATATGACAGAGTCGAATCTTACCTGACTCCTGCTGCCAATGCATCCGTCGATGCTTACATGGGGTGCTTAGTATATTAAATGTCTTAGCAACTCAAGTCCACAAGGCATGTTTGCTAAGGTCCCTTCATTTAATGATTTAGCAACTAAACTCTTGCATGGATTGGTGAGTTTCTTTCATTTAAGTGTATTGCCAAGGTTCATGCGCTTGGCATTGTTTCTTTATGTGGTTACCAAACTCATATCTCTCCTTAATTACCTCCCCACGTCAGATTTTTTTGCATACATGGCAACCTCAGCAGTTAGCAAAAGTAGAAGTTGTAGCATCGGGAAGGGCACACGGGTCATCATTCACAACCGTATGCGATGACGCAATGAAAAAATTCCTTCGCGCCAGATTTTTGCTTGATCTAGTAGGGAAGGAACAATTTCCCTTAGTTTCATATGGGTATTTAGTATGAAATGTCTTTGACCACTTGCAAGGGACACGCCACCCCGATGAGCGTGCGCGGGACACTGCTCGCACGCCACCCGTGTACTCAAACACCTGTCCACATGCTACCTCCTTGCCAATACAAATAGCGACACGTGGCCCGCACGTAAAGTCTTTAGAATGTCCATGAATTATAAATAATACGCTAGTTTGCGATGGTAACGTGATAGATTTTTGTTCCAAAATGCCTTTGTTGGCTATTAATAATTCTTGCTCTTTCTCTCAAAGTGGACACTAGAAATAGCACAACATATTTATGCTTTATGTCATGAGTCCCTGCCCAACATAGACCTTGTGACCGTAGTTCATATTTAAATTATGTACATTAAATGCACATAAAACTCAACTAATGTATAAAAAAGCCATACAACCCATTAATAATTTAATATGTTTATAGTACACACCTATTGCTTTATGTTGTTTCTAGGAAAAAATCATGGAGAGAAGAGGCATAAAATGTTGTTTTTCACCTGCAGATGTGGCATGCATATATATATATATATATATATATATATATATATGTTCCCTAACGGAACCACTAGGTATTTTTTTACAAAACATGAACAAATTGGTATTTTCTTTACAAAACATGACCATCTTGGTATTTTTTTACCATGGCATATGTGTGCCTTCACATGACACCATTCTAAGTTTCATGAATTTCTGACAGAGTTTTGGATTTACGAGAATTTGGAAACCAAGCTTCTTGATATTTGTGGTCGAGCCAACATGCTTAGATATTTGAAATTCGTTCTCATTTCTTGCATGTGACCTAACACATACATCCAATGACGCATATATGATTTTCAACCCATTTTGCCGCCCCAGACCTTGTGATTGTAGATCAAATTTGAATTATGCACATTAAATAAGGCACCAAAACTCAATTAATGTATTTAAAAGACATATGATTCCTTATTTATTCATATTTTTGCACTTCACACGTACATATGTCTATGTTTTTTATATAAAGAAAATCAAGGAGAGAAGAGGCATGAGATGTATTTTCGCCCGCATATGTGGCATGCATATATAATGTTCCCTATCGAAACCACAAAGCTTCTTGTGAGGAGCTCCAATTTGTAAGGGGATTGTGCAAGAACATGTCCAATTTGGACCGTTTTTTCGCCACGGCAACTGTGTGCCCTTGTCACGACACCATACCAAGTTTCATGAATTTCTAACGAGTTTTGGATCTACAGGAATTTGAAAACCAAGCATCTCAATGGTTGCGGACGAGCAAACAGTCAATGAGATGTTAGAAATTCATTCCCATTTCTTGTGTGGGACCTAATTAAACATGCATCCATGGAAAGGCATATTTTTTCCAACCTATTTTTCATGTGTTCGACCTTGTGATTGTAGTTCAAATTTGAATTATGCACATTAAACGACTAGAAAACTCAACTAATGTGTTAAATAGATCTCCCGATCACTAGAAAAAATCCATAGTTTGGCATGACTGTCAGAAAGTTGCTCTGTGGGTGACTCGAGAAATAAATGTAGGCCACAAGAAACAACGGATGTTGTTTCGCACGTACAATGTGAACTTTCCCTATCAGAACACATGACTTTCTTGTGAGAACCTTCGGTTTGTAAGAGGCTTTGTGCCAAAACTTATCAAAAATTGGGCAAATTTTTTACCACAACACACACAACAGGGCAATCGATGGCACCATGCCCAAATTTCATGAATTTTTGTCGAGGTTTGCAGTTATAAGAATTTAAAAATTAAGTTTCTATATGTTTGAAGTTGATCCTAAATGATGATATATATGTTCAAAATTCATTCTCATTTATTGTGTGGGACCGAAACATGGAGCAAGTGAAACGTATATGGTTTTTTGACATATTTTCATGAGCTAGACCGTGCAGTGATTGTAGTTCAAATTTGAATTATATATGCACATTAATTGAATGCTTACAAAACTCAATTAATGTACTTAAAATACCAAACGAACTCCATAAGACTCCATTGTTTCGCATGACACATTCACATTACTCTATGGAGACTCTAGAAATAAGTTCAAGTTGAGAAGCGACATCAGATTTTGTTTCACACATAAAATGTGAATTGTCCCTACCGGAACCACATGACTTCTTGTGACAATCTTCGGTTTGTAAGAGGTTTGTGCCAAAACTTGTCCCGAACTAGGCATTGTTTTTACCACAACACACCATGCCAAGTTTCATGAATTTCTCTCGATATTTGGATTTACTTGAATTTGAAAACACAGCTTCTCAAAGTCTACGGCCGAGCCAAAATACAATGAGGTTTGGAGTTCGTTTAATTTCCATTTCTTGCATGGGACCAAAACATGTATCCAGTGACAAATAGTTGATTTTCAACCTATTCCGGTGCCCTCTAGTATGTGCTTGATAAAGTCCAGTTCAAATTTGAACTATGCACATGAAATGTCCAAAAAACTCTTTAAGTGTATTAAAGGGCCTAAACATACCTAAATTATTCCATATTCAACACACAATCCGATAGTTGCAAGTTCACTTCAGATAAATGTTATTTCCATGCAAACACCTTCAATTGCCAATGTAACTTCATTTTTAGTCTCAAAGCAGTTTGAAAATCAAGTACATCATAAATAGTTCTTAATCATGAAACGTGTGTGACGTGGTATCAAAATATCTTTGGCCGGAAGCTTCAGTCCACCACAGGCATGTCAACCACACAGTCACACTTATTCTCCAAGAGCATTGTATTTTTGAAGCGTCGCCGGTGAAAGATGTGGACATGGATCCATGTCTTGAGGGCAACTTCGGTGACCCACTCCATCCTGAGCGCGGATGCATCAGCCATGAACGCGCTCACAACATCCTTGAGTGCGACTACACTTTCCGATAGGGCGGTTGCGGCCACCGAAAGGGCAGCCGCTACATCTGAGATGGCGGCAGCAACATCCGCGACCGGGATAGCAAATGGCGAGAACGGCACAACAGTTGCCATTCCTCAGCGGCCACCATAGCCCTGATGGCAGCTGCCCACGCCTATACCGAGGCCGTCCATGCCCAGCTCATGGCGGTCACCGCACAAGTAACAGTGGCCTTCTCAGACAACGGTCGGCAACTTACGTCCGAAGAGTTGGAAATTGTCGAGAGAGGTCGGGTAGCCATCCGTTCGTCAATAGCCTCCCTTGCCAAGATGGAGGCCGTCAATCCCCGGACCGCGATCGGCCATACCAAACTCGTGGCAGCCTTTTCCAAAGAGATGGTGGACATGGACAGCAAGATGCTTGTAGAGTATGTGGTGATGGATGCCATGGAGCCCCTTCCCCTGGAGATCGTGGAGCGCGAGATGGTCATGGAGGATGCGCGGATATCGGCGAGCATCAGGCGGAACATTAGTCATTGTTTAGAGCGCTAGTCTTTTGTTAGAGTAATGTTTAGGTCAACCAACTCTGTTTAATTGCTCAATTAAGTAAGTGCGGTCTATGGTGTAGGCTATTTTGTGTAGTACACAAATTAGCAATTGATGTTA
The DNA here is from genome assembly GCA_022496015.1 of Hordeum marinum. Lineage (NCBI taxonomy): Eukaryota > Viridiplantae > Streptophyta > Magnoliopsida > Poales > Poaceae > Hordeum > Hordeum marinum. The sequence goes on along the minus strand of CM039674.1, from coordinate 250,093,661 downwards.
AATTACGCGATGACGTGGATCACCACTGTAACCAGGGAAATTCGGACCAATAATTTGCCGCCATATCCCCATTCCATCTTCCAATTGAAAATGAAATTGAAGTTCATCACGCACCCATTTTTGGAATGAACCATGTGCAATGTAGTACCCAATCTTACGTCCGAAGCTTGGAGACAGACATTTGCACGTCCTTGTTCATCACCCACGGGGTATATCATAGGCTTCGTTTGTGATGTGTTGATATCGAGAACTATTCTGAAAAATTTGCACGTTCAAGTTCATCACACATGGTGTATAAACTAGGCTTCGTTTGTGATGTTTTGATATCGTACGTGGTTCTAAATAAGAGACAGTGTCCGGTGGTGCTTTCGCGCCAGTTTTTCGCTGAACCGAATGAAAATTTTGGGCTGCCGCAGAAATATCTACCTCCCTCACCCCTTGGTACCAATCAAAAGCCACATTTTCCCCTTTTCCTCTACCTTTCATAGTTCAAACATTCATTGCTTTCTTGCAGCGCCGCATCCTCGCCGACGACGCTCCTTCCTATTGCTCGGACTTGTCCATCTACTCAACTAATCCACAGCTCCCCAATACCCCCTCACCCCTCCTGCTCCACCCACATGGCCCGACTGCCGGCGCGACACCTTCCACCCGAATCATCACCCCATCCTCCAAATAATCGCTGCCAAAAGCCATGGTGCACGCAGTATAGCTAGGATCTCAAAGAGCATTTGACTGCGGAGAAGCAAATCGCGGCTGCACGCGCAGATGAGGCAGCTATGGCTTCCATACGTCCCAACCCCCAGATCTTGGAGGAGCACCTCGCCGTCGAGGTCACCATCGACGCCTAGCATTGATGTCGCCACGGGGTTGGCTACTATAAAAAACAACTCATGGTCTTTTCTCGAGGGCATCGTCAGTGCGTTTGACAAAGACTTCATTGTATTTTCTCAACGTGCCCATGCTTACCTCAACTCCAGATCTGGCATGTTGGTGCTGGGGCAGGATCAATCCAGTCATCACTATGAGGGGTGCACCCATGATGTGGATACCTCGCCCTCTTCCAGGTTGACGGAGCCCATCATCATCTATATCTCCAACGATGAGGAATAGCTTGTTTTTCTTAGCTTTATCACTTAGGACCTATGTTTACCTAGCTACACCGGTTAAGCATGTTTCGTTTAGTTGTTGCATGTGCCGCTACTGCCTTTCATTTATAAATTCTATTGAAATGTCCATTGTAATGCTACTACAATCTAACCTTCTAGTATGTTCTATTGTGCAATATGGTGCTTAGTTAACTATTTCGTTCATTTGTTGTGGTGATCATTTAACTATTTAACTAAATTCTGAAATGTGATGTGCAATTTTTGTTGGTACAATTTTGTATTGTTATGCATGTGACAAATAAATCAAAATTAGATGTACTAAATACATGTGCAGCATATAAATTTCTACATTTCCTATTTCTTAGCATGCTTGGTTTAGATAACTGGATTTTCAATATGAATCGAACTAATTTGTTAGATCTGTAATGTTTTTATTTTCCATTAACATATTTCAATGATAGTATGCAAAATATCACTTGTAACGTGATCAATATTTGTCCTAAATATGTTGTCGGGGGAAACAATGGGGGACACTAGTGTTTACCATCGAGGTTTGCATAGCCATGGTTATTTGGCTAATAGCACATTATTGTGCAATTGTAGAAACCATTGTAATATGAATATGTTTATATTAATAATTTGTTCTTGCACATGTAGGTCCTGCTATAAGAGGCTTAGGTGCACTGTTCGACCCTTTTTGCATGTGGGGGAAATGCGGTGTCCTCGAATACCAGTAAAATCTAGAAACTTTGAAAGATTGTTAAGATAAACAAACTAGCTACGAAAAACAACAAGATGTCTGTCTGCACAATCAAAAATACATAGTCAACTATAGGATGGTACCATCTCTTTAACCTTGTCCTTTTCCCTTTGCACCATTTCAAAGTTTAGAAAAGATATTTATGGTATGTTTGTTTCCAGTCCTTCTCAAGGCAGTTCATCGATGATTACTTCTCAAACCACCAGTATGATCAAGAGATGATGAAGGTATTCATATAGCACCCAGGGTATAATCTTGAGGTCTTCCTTAAGAGGACGAAGGATGGGCGGGTAAGCATCCACAACCACTAACCTAAAGTTGCCAGGACCTTCAACATCATTGAGGCTCAGTATTCGCCTTCCGCTTTAACAATTTTCTAGATTAGATTCATCTGTCTATTTACCATCTATGATGATGCTTAATTTCCAAAGGTTTTAGATGTTGCATTTGAAACTTTGTCTTGTTCTGCAATTTGGTAGCTAGGCTATATATACCTATATGAGGTTGTACCCTGATGTAATTCAATTATGAAATCCTGGTTGCCGTACTACGAATAAGAAATATATTTTGTGGTTGATATGAAATGTTAATTTTGATTACTAAATGGATAATAAATAATTGATCAATTAGGGTGATTATCGTGGTTCCATTTGCAAACTGTTTCTAAGACATAACCATGGGCGATGACATGAACAAACCCGCATGATTTCTAGAAAGTTGGCGTCTTAGATCATTGAGCAATCACACACGAATTCTGGTCGACAACTGTGTGCGTTAGGACACCCAATCACAAATGTTTTCACATAGCTAGTGTGTGTGATGGGTAGCCCAATGCCAAATAGTTTCTTCTAGACACCCTGAGTGATGTTTTGAGTAACACAAACCATAGAATTATAAATATCATGTTTGATGAACACACCTATCACAAACAATGTTATGCACAAAATTGTGTGTGATCTATAATACGAACGGAAACATACCCTTGGGATTCGCTGTGTGGGATGCTAAGTCATCTCACATGTCTTCCCCAATATGACTGTTTGTGATGGTCCTTCCAATCACAAACGATATATTTTTGCCCATCGTGTGCGACCAGGTGCACGTATCGCCAACGAGTTTTGCATGCCATGTGGGATAGGTCCCCCCTATCGCCCACACATGCAAGCTGATGAGTTAAAAACCGTTTGTATATCACGCGGCTGCACTAGTGTGTATTCCTTATATAGTCATACGTGCTTATGGAAAAGAACTTGCATCACATCTTTTGTCCTACCCTCCCATGGCAGCGGGGTCCATAAGGAAACTAAGGGATATTAAGGCCTCCTTTTAATAGATAATTAGAACAAAGCATTAACACAGTGAATACATGAACTCCTCAAACTACGGTCATCACCGTGAAGTATCCCAAATATTATCACTTTGGGGTTGACGGATCATAACACGTAATAGGTGCATATGACTAGGCAAGATCAGATCAAGAACATAGATATAATGATGATAACATAAACGGTTCAGATCTAAAATCATGGAACTCAGGCCCTAGTGACAAGCATTAAGCATGGCAAAGTAATAGCAACATCAATCTTAGAACATAGTGGATACTAGGGATCAGGCCCTAACAAAACTAACTCGATTACATTATGAATCTCATCCAACTCCTCACCGACCAGCAAGCCTACGAAGGAATTACTCACTCCCGGTGGGGAGCATCATGGAATTGGTGATGAAGGAGGGTTGATGATGACGAAGACCGAAGATTCCCCTCTTCGCAGCCCCAAACGGACTCTAGATCTGGCCTCCTGATGAATAACAGGAGGTGGCGGCGGCTCCGTGTTGTGAAAGATGATGAAACTTTCTCCTTGATTTTTCTAGAAAAATAGGATTTTATAGCGCTGGAATTAGGGTCGGGGGGGGCACGAGGTGAGCACGTCCCACCAGGCCGCGCTAGGGGGGTTCGCGTGGTCTGGTGTATCGAGCTCAACCAGGGCACACCCTATGGCGGTTTTTGTCTCCAATATTCCTTATATATTCTGAAATAATTCTCCAAAAAGTTTCTTTTCGTTCCGAGAACTTTTATTTCTGCACAAAAACAACACCATGGTAGTTCTGCCGACAACAACGTCAGTCCAGGTTAGTTTCATTCAAATCATGAAAATTAGAGTCCAAAACAAGAGCAAAAGTGTTAGGAAAATAAGATACAATGGGGACGTATCAAATCCCCCAAGCTTAAACCCTTGCTCGTCCTCAAGCAATTCAGATGATAAACTAAAAGTGAGCAAGAAAAACTTTTACGAACTCTGTTGTTCTTGTTTGCATACATATTCTTAGTAGAACCCAGGTTTTTAGCATAGATTATGACTAACCATGTCAACAATAACTCTTAAGGGTCATAACAACTCATATCAATCACACAAGAAACTAGTGAGAAATAATAAAATGTCTCAAGTGCAAACCTTTGTCATAACAATCATGATATGATATGACAATAGTGGTATCTTGCTAACCCTTTCTGAGACCGCAAAACATAAATGTAAAGCACCTCCAAAGTCCAAGTAGTGACTAAACATTGTAATTCATGGTAACAAAAATCCAATTGTGATGCATCCAACATTCACTATAGACAATGCATGAGGATAAAAATAGTGCTCTCAGATCTAGCGCTTATTTGAGGAGGTGATGACTCAAGATAAAAGTAAATAGATAGTCCCTTCATAGAGGGAAGCAGGGATTGTACAGGTGCCAGAGCTCAAGGCTTTAAATAAGATATAAGTATAATTTTGAGAGGTACGCCCTTTCTATCAACATTACAACCAAGAGCTATCAATATCTTCCATGTTAAACAAATTGTTGGTGGTTCCCAGGTAATAAAAGTAAATTTTTACTCCCCCACCACCAACAAACACCCTCCATGGAGACCCAAATCCATAGGTATTGTCCAAACCAACAACATTCCTAGGGAAGTTTTGTTTAACTATTTGCATTTCTTTTGATTTTGGGACTAGGAATCCCTATTACCACCCTTCTCGTGCAAGGACAAGTGAATAAACACTCATCATGAGAATAACCCGCTTAACAAGGAAGACACTGACCACACCCAATCGCTCCATGAGCGGTCCAGGCACACAAAACAGATGTTCATTTGAAATTTTAGAGGTGACACATGCAAATTTACTTGGAACGTCGGGGCAATACTGCATATAGGTAGATATGGTGGACTCATCTAGAATAACTTTGGTTTAAGGATTTTGATGCACAAGCATAATTCCCACTTAGTACACATGAAGGCTAGCAAATAGATTGAGAAGGGGCAAGCTAGAGAGCAAATACGGTCATAAACATGCATTATGAATAATAAACATTGAATGCTATAATGAGTAGGATATGGACACCATGAACATAAATTTCATGAAGGCTACATTGGTTTTGATTTAACTACATGTGTGAACATGTGCAAAGTCAATCTAGTTGAAACAATTAGAGGAGGATACCATATCGTCATAGTACATCACAACCTTTGTAATGCATGTTGACATCCAGGATGAATTATTATCCACTCCTAGCTACTTGAGCATGGCATGAACAACCATAATTTCTAATTGTCATTGCAAACTTGTTCATTCATAATATGTTGAATCATGGATACTAGGTTAAACATATTTAAAAAAACAAAAACAAGTTGAATTCATACCTGCTTCTCTCTACTACAGCCAATTCATCAAATATCGTCATTATTGCCTTTCACTTGCAAAATCGAATGATATGGAAATAATAATAGTGCAAGAGTGTCATGGACTAAGCTAGAATCTACAAACATTTTATTCAGGAAGAGAAGACAAAGTACTATGGGCTCTTCGTTAGATCAACAGTAAAGCATATGAGAGCCACTCAACATTTTCATCGTGGTCTTCTCCTTGGTATGACTCATTAAAAGAAGAGAATTTCATAGAAACACACTAAAATATTTTTGGAGTTTTTAGTTTTTCATGAAGAAAGCAAATAAAAGAAAAAACTATTTACACGGGAGAACTCCCAACAAGAAAAAGAAGAAGTGAGAAATATTTTTGGGTTTTCTTTTAATACTATAGCAAACTAAACTAAAAAGAAAAATTGAAAACAAGCAAGAAGTATTTTTGGATTTTCTCATAGTTTCTCAAACACACAAGAAGAAATCAAGAAAATAAATCTAGCATGGATAATACAATGAAAAAATGAGAACACCGACAACTGAAATGAAATGAGTGAGTATGAATATACTGTCGGTGGAAATACATACTCCCCAAGCTTAGGCTTTTGGCCTAGCTTGGTAATCACCATCCATAGCTCGGATAATAGTCTGAGTCCTAGGTGGTGGTGGCACCTGAGCATCCCACTCCTATGGTTCCTCCTTAGCCTGTGCTAGGCTGTTCCGGTAGGCGGTAATGTCGTCTGGCTTAATCATGTATCTCTTCCTGGGAATAGAATCAAACAAGGCAGGTGCAGGCAACGGGATAACATCACGGGTTTCGACGTTGAATACTAGATTGTAGCGAAGTTGATGAAAGAAATCAGATTTGTCAATAAATTGATGATCTATCAACGACCTGTGATCTAGATAAACCTTGGTCAAAAGATAATCATGTGGGTGTATCTGAATTTTAAAACGACTCGCTAAACGAGTAGCCTAAATACCACCATGTATCTTGACCTTAATCCTGTTAAGGTGTAGGCATCGTGCAACAATAGATCTTAGGCTAAAATTATGATCATTGTGTAATCCATGGCGTAAAATAGCGAGGTCAGGGGCATTGAGCGAACTGACCTCTTCCCTGGTAGTTAAACATTTCACGATGAATAAAGCAAAGTAGTGCACAGAAGGAAACTGCAAACTTGTAGCAGTGGCTTTTGACACACCTCTTTCGTCACCTACTTTTAAAGTGAGGAGAGAGTCCTCAAACTATGTTGGTCTATGCTTTTCCAATTCCCCGTCAGAAGGAATTAGACATATGTCGCAAAAGTTGGCAAGCGATATCTTAAAGGTTTTAGCATAAAGCTTGAACTCCACCTCAAAAAGAAAACTTTGCACAAAGGAATTTGTAAGGATTCTGTATTGGTCACACTCATCTGCGAGGAAGTTGTTAAACCTATCATTTGCGACGAATTGGGCAAATTCTTGATGGAACCCGGCCTCCTTCATAAAGGGATTATGTGGCCATTCGCATAGCCGCACTTCCACCTTTGTCGGAGTGTTGAGGTCGCCGTCAGACGATTCCCCAATGACTCCTCTAGCATTCTTCTTTGAGGAGTACTTCCTAAAGAAATTCATCTTATTTCTATAAATCAATTTCTGAAAAATTTAGTCCACAATTTTTTTATCAACTAAACTTAATGAGATTGATAGAAACTACTCATAAGGATGCCTAAAGATCATATAAAGCATTCAAACTACTTAGAACTCCAAGAATTCAACATGCAAGCTCGTCTACAGAAGCACCAAGAGTAGCTAATTATTCTGAAAATAAACCACTAAATCAAAAACTAATTGGAGCAATGGGGGTGTTACATACCAAGAAGCAATCCCCTAGAACATTTTTTGAAATGGAGCTTCGAGCAAAGAGATCGAAATCCACGTGTTCTTTAGCAAGAACACGAGGGAGAGAGCAACGTTGATTTTTACTGGAGGTAAGAGATGACATGGGCTAAGGGAATAAGTGAGGGGACCCACATGGGGCCCACCACCCACTAGGCCACGCAGGGGTGGATGGCGCGCCCTGGTGTCTCGTGGGCACCACGTGCACCCCCTAGTGTTATTTGTACCAAAACTTCCGAAATAATCAGTAATAATCTTATTAAATTTTCAGGACATTCTGAAACTTTATTTTGGGTCATTTTTTATTTCACGGGAAAATCAGAAAATAGGATAATTTTGGCATTTTATTTTATTTAACTACGGAAAACACAAAACAAAAGGGGGATATAGAGAGTTGTGTTTACTAAATTCATCAACTTCATACCTATAAAAATGATTCATTAATAAGGTTGATCAAGTCTTATTAACAACCACTTTCAATTAGCATGAAATCTAAGAACTTTCGTGAAACACTAGGTTACCTCAATGGGGATAAGCATGTCCCCAACAATAGGTATATCATATTTCTTTTTGGCAGTACATAGAGGTAATTGAAATCTTCCAATGGTGAGTGTCGGAGAATTTTCAATAACATTTACACCATTCACTTGGAATTGCTTCTTCGGAAAGTGCAATGTATTCTCATTACCATTGATATGAAAATTGACATTGCTTTTATTGCAGTCAATAACAGACCCTGTAGTATTCAAAAAGGGTCTACCAAGGATAATTGACATGTTGTCGTCCTCAGGAATCTCAAGAATAACAAAGTCTATTAAGATAATAACATTTGCAACAAGAATAGGCTGAAAGCACATTTGCTCCCTTGCTGGTTTTGGTACTTAATAACAACATATATGTCATTGAACTAATGTTTCCACTAAGCATATTTCAGGAAAAGTTCAATGATAGGGATGGAAAAGGATTGTGGAATACCCCAAGATGCAAGGAATCGGATTGGCAAAGCTTCAAACAAGAGGACTCTACATTTTACTTTGTGAAAAATCACTTTGAGTCCATAGGAAAGCCAATACTATTAAAAGGGGGTAAGGTATTGTTGGTGAAAAAAATGCTCATACGTTCACAAGTGATAGTCACCAAAAACAACCATAAGATCTTCCACAAAAGTTTATCCAAATCCAAATATTCGAAATAAGTGCAACCAACAATTCCCACCCGGTGCGAACGATTCCTAAACTCAGACAGACCCATGCGAAACCCTAGCCATTCGGTGCAACCGATTCTGCTTTGGTGCCACCGAGTTTGGGTTGCCAACTTCCTATTACCTTGATTCACAAAATCGTTCCTGACGAGTTTGTTGGATCAGCGTCACCGAGTTGCGCAGTCTGACCATTGGTCACCTAATTGGTACAAACAAGATTTATGTATCGGTCTCATAGAGATTCAAAAGTTATCACCTTTTGGTCACTTCGGTACCACCGAGATTCACACATCGGTGTCACCGAGTTGGTCACTTAAGGTGTAACATTTGGATTTTTGGAGATGCCTATATATACCCCTCCACCACCACCTACTCAAAAGAGAAGCATTTAGAATAGATCCCCACTCATACCAACTGATTTTCCTAGAGAGAGCCACCTACTCATGTGTTGAGATCATGCCATTCCATTCCAACCATATGAATCTTGATCTCTAGCCTCCCCAAGTTGCTTTCAACCCAATCAATCTCTTCCACCAAAGCCAAATCTATGAGAGATTGATTGTATGTTGAGGATTCTATCATCTTGAAACACAAGAGCAAGGATTTCATCGACATTATCGAGCCTATTACCTTTTAGAGGGTGGTACCTCCTAGATTGGTTAGGTGTCTCTTGGGAGACTCCTATTTTATGTTGTGGAGTGAAACAAGAAGTTTGTAAGGGCAAGGAGGTCGCCTACTTCGTGAAGATCTGCCCCGAGTTAGGCTAGTCCTCCGTGGACGTAGGCCATCATGGTATAGTCGAGGTTTCTTCTTCGTGGAACCCTCCATTGGTAGATCCCTCCGTGGACTCTCGCGACTATTACCCTCCGTGGGTTGAAGACTCCATAAACATGGACATATGATAGCACCACCTATCGGAACTATGGGAAAAAGTTGTCTTTACTGTCCGCTGCAATACTTGTAGACATGCATGTGTTGAGTGTGCTTGACTTGTCATGAATGCTAAAATCTGCCAACACTTAAAATTGGGAAAAAGTAGACTTCTATTTGGTCAAGTACTCTAATTACCCCCCCCTCTAGACCTACTTTCGATCCTACAAGTGGTATCAGAGCAGTGGTCTCCATTGCACTGGTTTCACAACCTAGGAGAGTATGACTTCTAATGAGGGAAATTATCACCGTAGATGTCCGTCTTTTGATGGCACTAATTTTGCTACTTGGAAGCACAAAATGAAAATGCATGTCCTTGGTCATAACCCTGCTATTTGGGATGTTGTTCATGTTGGATTGCAAGGTGAATTCTTTGCGGATGGAGGGAACCAGACTGTAAAGCGACCGCGGATGAACTAAAGATGTTGCAATACAATTATCAAGCATGTGACATTCTCTTCAGCTACCTATGCCCCGGAGCATTCAACAAAATCAGACATCTTGAGAATGCAAAAGAGATTTGGGATACTTTGGTTGATATGCATGAAGATACCGAATCTGTGAGAGAATCCAAGTTGGATGTTCTTCAAAGTGAGCTTGACAAGTTCAAGTTGAAGTATGGTGAAGGAGTCGCTCAGATGTACTCTAGGCTAGCTCTCATCACCAATGAGATTGTCGGCTTAGGAAGCGAAGAAATGATTGGCAAATTCATCATCAAGAACATACACCGAGATTTGGATGATAGATATGACACCATATGCACATTGATCCAAATGATGCCCAACTATAAAGATCTCAAGCCTACGGAAATGATTGGAAGGATTGTTGCTCATGAGATGACACTCAAGGACAAGGAAGAGCTTCAGAACAAGTCTAGGAGTGATTAAAAAGCCACAAGTGATGCTCCCACAACTTCAAGAGACAACCTTGTCACAAATGAAGAGATAAGCCTCATGGTCAAGAAATTCAACAAGTTTTGAAAGAATAGAGGCAAATATCAAAGCTCAAACTCAAGATATGAAGAGAAGCGTTCGTCAAGTCATGACCGAAACTGCTAGCCCGAACACTACTCCAATGAGTGCACGGCTCCTTACAAAAGGCAAGAAGAGTCACCAAGAATACGAAGCTCAAGAGACGAGTCACCTCGAAGAGAGACAATGAGTAGAGATGAACGTTATGAACGAAGACCCTCAAGGAGAAGTAGGGACTCGGAGAAGGACAAATACACCAAGGGCAACTCGAGAAGAAGGACATGTTAGTTAATGGGTTTCCGGCTCCGAATCCGAGAATCACTTCGAGAGAAGCTATCACTCCAACTCTGACTATAGTCAAGATGAAGGTGTTGCCGGACTTGCACTAGTGACAACTGACTCCTACGACATATTTGATTCACCAAATGAAGGGAGTGAATGTTGATTCATGGCTAAAGGCCCCAAGGTATCACACCCCGAGTATCTTGATTTCAATAGTGATGAGGATGACTTGTTAATAGAAGATGACTTGCTATTTGACAAATCTAGTAATGTTAGTCCAGATGAACTTGCTAGTAATCACTCTAGTTAAGATAAGTCGTTTGTTGATGATAAGTTGGAAATAGAATGACTAACTCAAGAACTGAACACCCTTAAGTTAGCTAATGAGTCTACTCTACAAGATCACAGAGAGCTTGAAAAGACACATGAGAAGCTCCGCTTCAAGAAGCTCAATTTAGAGCAAGAGCATGAGTTCCTTAAAGCTATCAATGAAGATATTTGAAATAAGACTTCCTCTTATCTATCCAAACAACTTCTTTTGTCTACATTCATTCCACAAGTTAAGGCAAAGCAAACTATGTTGGAAATATGCCCTAGAGGCAATAATAAATTAGTTATTATCATATTTCCTTGTTCATGATAATTGTTTATTATCCATGCTATAATTGTATTGATCGGAGACTTAGATGCATGTGTGGATACATAGACAAAACCATGTCCCTGGTATGCCTCTAATAGACTAGCTCGTTGATCAAAGATGGCTATGGTTTCCTAGTCATGGACATGAGATGTCATTTGGCAATGGGATCACATCATTAGGAGAATGATGTGATGGACAAGACCCAAACTACAAACGTAGCATATGATTGTGTCAGTTTATTGCTACTGTTTTCTGCATGTCAAGTATATGTTCCTATGACCATGAGATCATGCAACGCACTGACACCGAAGGATTACCTTGTGTGTATCAAACATCGCAATGTAACTGGGTGACTATAAAGGTGCTCTACAGGTATCTCCGAGGGTGTTTGTTGGGTTGTCATGGATCAAGACTGGGATATGTTACTCCGTGTGATGGAGAGGTATCTCAGGGCCCACTCGGTAATACAACATCACAATAAGCCTTGCAAGCAATGCAACTAAGTGTTAGTCATAGGATCTTGTGTTACGGAACGAGTAAAGAGACTTGTTGGTAACTAGGTCGAACTAGGTATGGAGATACCGACGATCGAATCTTGGGCAAGTAACATACCAAAGAACAAAGGGAACATCATACGGGATTAACTGAATCCTTGACATACAGGTTTGACCGATAAAGATCTTCGTAGAATATGTAGGAACCAATATGGGCATCTAGGTCCTGCTATTGGTTATTGACCATAGATGTGTCTCGGTCATGTCTACATAGTTCTCGAACCCGCAGGGTCTGCACACTTAAGGTTCGGTGACGTTTTGGTAGTATAGAGTTATGTATGGTGGTGACCAAAGGTTCTTCGGAGTCCCAGATGAGATCTCGGACATCACGAGGAGCTCCGGAATGGTCCGGAGGTAAAGATTGATATATAGGAAGTCTTATTTTGGTCGCCGGAAAAGTTTCGGGCTCATCGGTAATTTACCGGGAGTACCGGTAGTGTACCGGGAGACCATCGGGAGCGGTATTTCGACCCAAGAGGCTACATGGGCTGTGGGAGAGTTAATATCAGCCCTTAGTGGGCTGGTGGAAGTCCCACAGAAGGCCCATGCGGCTAGGAAGAAAAGCCTAAAGAGAAAAAGGTGGAAAAAAGGCAAAACGGCAAAAATAAGGAGGAGTCCTAGTCCTACTAGGATTGGAGGAGGAATCCTCCTCTCCTCCTTGGTTCGACCGACCCAAGGGCTGTCTCCTTGGGAGACAAGCCTCCTACTCCTCTCCTCCTATATATACTAGAGGGTTTTAGGGTTTTGGCACAGATTTTCAGCCACGTGCTACCCGTTCCTCTAGTGCATAGTTTCTGCTCTAGATCGGTTTTCTGCAGTGCTTAGCGAAGCCCTGTCGGAATTGCTCCACCACCATCGCCACAACACCGTCATGCTGCCGGAGAACTCTTCTACCTCTCCGCTCCCTCTTGCTGGATTAAGAAGGCAGAGATCATTATCGATCTGTACGTGTGCTGAATGCGGAGGTGCCGTCCGTTCGACGCTAGATCGGAAGGACCGTGATCAAGATCGCGAGACGGTTCATGATGAGATCGTGGGACGGATCGTGATGAGTTCGCGGGATGGATCATGATTGGATCGTGGGATGGATCGTGATGAGATCGCGGGACACTCGGCAATTTGGATCGCGAAGACGTTCGACTACACCAACCGTGTTTCTTAACGCTTCCCGCTTAGCGATCTACAAGGGTATGTAGATCCACTCTCCCTCTCGTAGATTATCATCACCATCGATAGGTCTTGCATGAACGTAGGAAATTTTTTGTTTCCCATGCGATGTTCCCCAACAGTGGTATTAGAACTAGGTCTATGTGTAGATGAGATCTCGAGTAGAACACAAAGAGTTTGTGGGCGGGATGCTTAGATTGCTTCCTCCCTTGGTCGTGTTTTGGTTTAGCGGTATTGTGGGATGAAGCGGACTGGACCAACATTACTAGTACGCTTATGAGAGACCGGTTACCTCAACTGCAACTTGTTGCTTAGATGGCTAGTGGGTGGCAGTTTCTCCTACTTTAGTTGAATCGGATTCGACAAAGGCGGTCCTTGAGAAGGTTGAAAATCAACTTATGTATCACCGTTGTGTTTTATGCATAGGTGAGAATTGTTCTTGCTAGATACCCATAGAAGCCACGTAAAACATGCAACAACAATTACAGGACGTCTAACTTGTTTTTGCAGGGTATGTTGTGATGTGATATGGCCAATTACATGACGTGATATATGTGATGTATGAGATGATCATGTGTTGTATAGAATATCACGACTTGCATGTCGATGAGTGCGGCAACCGGCAGGAGCCATAGGGTTGTCTTTAATTATTGTATGACATGCGCGTCAATCATTAAGCGCTATGTAATGCTTTACTTTATCGCTAAACGGTAGCAATAGTAGTACAAGCATGATGGGCATGACAACCCTGATGGCGACACGTTGATGGAGATCAAGATGATGGAGATCATGGTGTCGTGCCGGTGACGATGGAGATCATGCCAGTGCTTTCAAGATGGAGATCAAAAGCGCAAGTTCATGGCCATATCATGTCACTTATGATTTGCATGTGATGTTAATCCTTTTATACACCTTGTTTTGCTTAGGACGACGGCAGCATTATAAGGTGATCCCTCACTTAATTTAAAGAAAAATTGTTTTCTCCCCGAGTGTGCACCGTTGCGAAAGTTCGTCGTGTCAAGACACCACGTGATGATCGGGGGTGATAGACTCTACGTTCACATACAACGGGTGCAAGCCAGTGTTGCACATGCAGAACACTCGGGTTAAACTTGACGAGCCTAGCATGTACAGACATGGCCTCGGAACACAAGAGACCGAAAGGTCGAACATGAGTCATATAGTAGATATGATCAACATGATGATGTTCACCATTGAAACCACCTCAACTCACGTGATGATCAGACCTGAGTTGGTGAATTTGGATCATGTATCACTCGAATGACCGGAGGGATGTCAATTTGAGTGGGAGTTCTTAAGTAATATGATTAATTGAACTCATTATCATGAACATAGTCAGTAGTGTCTTTGCAAAATTATGTTGTAGATTACTAGCTCACGCTGTAGCTCCCTTGAATTTTTATATGTTCCTAAAGAAATAGAATTGAAAGATGATGGTAGCAATATTGCGGACTGGGTCCGTGATCTAAGGATTGTCCTCATTGCTGCACAGAAGACTTATGTCCTTAATGCACCGCTCGGTGTGCCAATCCCTCTAGCATCGTCTATAGATGTTGTGAACATCTGACAGGCACGTTTTCATGACTACATGATAGTTTAGTGCGTCATGCATTATGGCTTAGAATTGAGGCTCCGAAATGGTTTGAACGTCACGGAACATATGAGATGTTCTAAGAGCTGAAATTAGGATCTCAGGCTCATTCCCGTGTTGCGAGATATGAGATCTCCAACAAGATTCTTTGCATACAAGATGAAAGAGAATAGCTCAACCATTGAGCATGTGCTCAGATTGTCTGGGTGCTACAATCGCTTGAATCGAGTGGGAGTTGATCTTCTAGATAAGATAGTGATTGATATAGTTCTCCAAGTCACTGTCACTAAGCTACCAGAACTTGGTGATGAACTATAAAATGCCAGGGATAGAAATAATGATCCCTGAGCTGTTCGCGATGTTTGACACCGCGAAGGTAGAAATCAAGAAGGAGCGTCAAGTGTTGATGGTTAGTCAAACCACTAGTTTCGAGAAGGGCAGGATCAAGGAGAGAAACTTCATGAATAGCAAGTCAGTTGCTGCTCCAGTGAAGCAACCAAAAGTTGAACCCAAACCCGAGACTAAGTACTTCGATTATGAGGAGAGCGGTCGCTGAAGCGGAACAACCCTGGATACTTGGTAGATAAGAAGGCTGGCAACGTCAATAGAAGTATATTTCATATAAGTGTTATTGATGTGTACCTTCCTAGTACTCCTCGTAGCACCTGGGTATTGGATACTGGTTCGGTTGCTAAATGTTAGTAACTCAAAATAAAAGCTACGGAATAAACGAAGAACTAGCTAAGGGTGAGGTGACGATGTGTGTTGGAAATGTTTCCAAGGTTGATGTGATCAACATCGCATGCTCTCTCTATCTTTGGGATTAGTGACAAACCTAAATAAATGTTATTTGGTGTTTTGCGTTGAGCATGAACGTGATTAGATCATGTTTATTGCAACACGGTTATTCATTTAAGTTAGAGAATAATGGTTATTCTGTTTACATGAATAATACCTTCAATGGTCATGCACCCAGTGAGAATGGTTTGTTGAATCTTGATCGCAGTAATGCACATGTTCATAACATTGATGCCAAAAGATACAAAGTTAATAATGATAGTACCACATACTTGTGGCACTGCCGCTAAATGTCATATTGGTATAAAGCGCACGAAGAAACTCCATGCTGATGGATCTTTGGACTCATTCGATTTCGAATCGGTTGAGACATGCGAACCATGCCTCTTGGGCAAGATTACTAAGTACCCCGTTTTCCGGATGGATGGAGCAGGCAAGTGATTTATTGGAAATGATACATGTTGATGTATGCAATCCAATGAGTCTTGTAGCATGAGGTGCATATCGTTATTTTCTTACCTTCACTGATGATTTGAGTAGATATAGTGTATATTTACTTAATGAAACACAAGTCTGAATTGTTCGAAAAGTTCAAGCAAATTCAGAGTGAAGTCTAAGATAATCGTGACAAGAAGATAAAAATGTTTGCGATATGATCGTGGAGGTGAATATCTGAGTTACGTGTTTGGCATACAACTTTAGACAATGTGAAAGTCGTTTCACAACTCACGCCACCTGGAACACCATAGTGTGATGGTGTGTCTGAATGTCATAGTCGTGCTCTATTGCATATGGTGCGGGCTATGATGTCTCTTATAATTTTGCTACTATAGTTTTGGGGTTATGCATTAGAGACAACTACATTCACTTTAAATAGGGCACCATCTAAATCCGTTGAGATGACACCGTGTGAATTATGGTTTGATAGAAACCTAAGATGTCATTTCTTAATGTTTGGGGCTGCGACACTTGTGTGGAAAAATGTTTTCACCTAGTGAGCTCGAACCCAAAGCGGACAAATGCATCTTCATAGATTACCCTAAGAACAGTTGGGTGAACCTTCTATCTCAAATCCATGCATAACGTGTTTGCTGCTAAAATGGTTCCTTTCCCGAGAAAAAGTTTCTCTCGAAAGAATTGAGCGGGAGGAAGATAGAACTTGATGAGGTTGTTGAACCTTTGTTTCAATCAGAGAGTAGTGCAGCGCAGAAAGATGTTTTTGTGGAACCTACGTCAGTTGAAGAGGAAGTAAATGATGATGATCATGAAGCTTCGGATCAAGTTACTATCAAACCTCATAGGTCGACAAGGATGTGTACTTCTCCTAAGCGGTATGACAACCCTGTCTTGGAGGTCATGTTGTTGGACAACAATGAACCTACGAGCTGTGGAGAAGCAATGATGGGCCCGGATTCTGACAAATGGTTAGAGGCCATGAAATCCGAGAAAGGATCCATATATGAAAACCAAGTATAGACTTTGGTAGACTTGCTCGTTGGACGGCAGGTCGTTGAGTACAAATGGATCTTTAAAATGAAGACAGACGTTGATGGTCAATGTCACCATTTATAAAGCTCTACTTGCCGAAAAGAAGTTTCCCCAAGTTCAAGGAGTTGACTGTGATGAGAGTTTCTCACTCGTAGTGATGCTAAGGTCTTTTAGAATTATGTTAGCAGTTGCTGCATTTTTCAATTATGAAATCTGGCAGATGGATGCCAAAACATCATTTCCTTTCTTGAGGAAAGGTTGTATGTGATACAACCAGAAGGTTTTGTCAGTCCTAAGGATGCTAAAAGGTGAGCAAGCTTCAGTGATCCTTCTATGGACTGAAGCAAGAATGTCGGAGTTGGAATATACACTTTGATGAAGTGATCAAAGTTTTTGAGTCTATACAAAGTTTATGAGAAACTTGTATTTACAATAAAGTGAGTGGGAGCACTGTAGAGTTTCTGGTAAGCATATGTGGTTGACATATTGTTGATCAGAAATGATGTAGAATTTCTGGAAAGCATAAATGGTTGTTTGAAAAGAGTTTTTCAAAGGAAGACCTGGATAAAGCTACCTAATTGTTGAGCATCAAGATATAGAGATAGATCAAGATGCTTGATGAGACTTTCAATGAGTACATACCTTGACAAGATTTTGAAAGAGTTCAAAATGGATCAGTCAGAGAAAGAGTTCTCGCCTGATTTGTAAGGTGAGAAGTTGAGTGAGACTCAAAGTTCGACAATGGCAGAAGAAAGAGAAAGGACGAATATCGTCCCCTATGCCTTAGTCATAGACTTTATATTATGCCATGTTGTGTACCGCACCTGGTGTGTGCCTTGCCATGAGTCTGTCAAGGGGTACAAAAGTGATCCAAGAGTGGATCACTTGACAGCGGTCAAGATTATCCTTAGTAACTAAAAGACTAAGGAGATGTTTCTCGATTATGGAGGTGATGAAGAGTTCGTCGTAAAGAGTTACGTCGATGCAAGCTTTAACACCAATCCGGATGACTCGTAGTAGCAATCTGGATACGTATAGTGGAGCAGCCATTTGGAATAATACCAAGTGGAGTGTGGTAGCAGTGTTTATGGTTTGACATAGAGATTTGCAAAGTACACACAGACCTGAATGTCACAGACCTGTTGACTATAAGACCTCTCTCACATGCAAAGCATGATCGAGCCCCAGAACTCATTGGGTGTTAGATTCATAACAATGCGAATCACATGGTGATGTGAACTAGATTAATGACTGTAGTGCAAGTGGGACACTGTTGGAAATATGCCCTAGAGGCAATAATAAATTAGTTATTATCATATTTCCTTGTTCAGGATAATCGTTTATTATCCATGCTATAATTGTATTGATCGGAGACTTAGATGCATGTGTGGATACATAGACAAAACCATGTCCCTGGTATGCCTCTAATAGACTAGCTCGTTGATCAAAGATGGCAATGGTTTCCTAGTCATGGACATGAGATGTCATTTGGTAATGGGATCACATCATTAGGAGAAGACCCAAACTACAAACATAGCATATGATCGTGTTAGTTTATTGCTACTGTTTTCTGCATGTCAAGTATATGTTCCTATGACCATGAGATCATGCAACTCACTAACACCGGAGGAGTACCTTGTGTGTATCAAATGTCGCAACGTAACTGGGTGACTATAAAGGTGCTCTACAAGTATCTCTGAGGGTGTCTGTTGGGTTGGCATGATCAAGACTGGGATTTGTTACTCCATGTGACAGAGAGGTATCTCATGGCCCACTCGGTAATACAACATCACAATAAGCCTTGCAAGGAATGTGACTAAGTGTTAGTCATGGGATCTTGTGTTATGGAACGAGTAAAGAGACTTGCCGGTAACGAGGTTGAACTAGGTATGGAGATACCGATGATCAAATCTCGGGCAAGGAACATACCAAAGAACAAAGGGAACATCATACGGGATTAACTGAATCCTTGACATACATGTTTGACCGATAAAGATCTTTGTAGAATATGTAGTAACGAATATGGGCATGCAGGTACTGCTATTGGTTATTGACCATAGAGGTGTCTCGGTCATGTCTACATAGTTCTCGAACTCGCAGGGTCTGCACACTTAAGGTTCGATGACGTTTCGGTAGTATAGAGTTATGTATAGTGGTGACCGAAGGTTGTTCGGAGTCCCGGATGATATCCCGGACATCATGAGGATCTCCAGAATGGTCTGGAGGTAAAGATTGATATATAGGATGTCCTATTTTGGTCACCGGAAAAGTTTCGGTCTCATCGGTAATGTACCGGGAGTGCCGGTAGTGGACCGGGAGACCATCGGGAGGCGTATTTCGACCCAAGAGGCTACATGGGCCATGGGAGAGTGCATACCAGCCCTTAGTGGGCTGTTCGAAGTCCCACACAAGTCCCATGCGGCTGGGAAGAAAAGCCTAAAGAGAAAAAGGTGGAAAAAGGCAAAAAGGCAAAAATAAGGAGGAGTCCTAGTCCTACTAGGATTGGAGGAGGAATCCTCCTCTCCTCCTTGGTTCGGCCGACCTAAGGGCTGGCTCCTTGGGAGCCAAGCCTCCTCCTCCTCTCCTCCTATATATACTAGAGGGTTTTAGGGTTTTGGCACAGATTTTTAGCCACGTGCTACCCATTCCTCTAGTGCATAGTTTCTCCTCTAGATCGGTTTTCTGCAGTGCTTGGCGAAGCCCTGCCGAAATTGCTCCACCACCATCACCGCAGAGCCGTCATGCTGCCAGAGAACTCGTCTACCTCTCCGCTCCCTCTTGCTGGATCAAGAAGGCGGAGATCGTCATCGAGCTGTATGTGTGCTGAACGCGGAGGTGTCGTCCGTTCGACGCTAGATCGGAAGGACCGTGATCAAGATCGCGAGACGGTTCGTGATGAGATCGCGGGATGGATCATGATGAGTTCGTGGGACGGATCGTGGTGAGATCGCGGGACGCTCGGCGATTTGGATCGCAAAGACATTCGACTACACCAACCGCATTTCTTAACGCTTCCCGCGTCGCGATCTACAAGGGTATGTAGATACACTCTCCCTCTCGTAGATGCTCATCACCATGGATAGGTCTTGTGTGAACGTAGGAATTTTTTTGTTTCCCATGCGACGTTCCCCAACAAACTAGTAACAAAGGCATGAAAGGTTCTTCAACTTGTAGCAATAAAATGATAAATCCAATGATATTGCTTCTAGTAGTTCTATTGATCCCACTAACACTTCTCTTAGCCAAGTTACACGTGAGAAAAATGAACTTTTGAAAGGGATTATATAGAAAGGTATCTACAAGATTCTTGTGGGGTGCAAACAATTTGAGGAAATTGTATGGAAGGACGGAGGATACCGGAAGAACCATGGCATTGACTACTTCAACGCTAATGGAGTTGAATGGGAGGAAGTTCAATACCCCAAGACCAAGTTTGTTCCTTAAAAGGAGAAGTATGAAAATACTCTCCCCAAGGGAACAAAAGCTCAAGATGACATTCCACCACAAGACCCCAAGCTCAAGGGCAAGAACAAGCTTCAAGGGGACATTGACTCATATGAAGATGAATCCCGAGCTTTGGTGAAGTGGGTTCCCAAGGCTACTAGAAGCTCAACTTCTACAAGTGCCACTTGAACACCAAGGATCCCCATCAACTTGATGTGGGTCCCCAAGAAGAAGAACTAGAGAAGTTCTTAAGGGGTGACTTTGCCAATAAAATTCACTCATATTCATTGTTGGCAAGAACTAGTTGCAATCAACATCAACATCATGCAATAGTTCAAGGGGTCACACATTCCCTCAAAGGTAAGCAAGGCACAAGGTAATTAACAAATCAATGGACATCACCATGTATACTTTGCACTCCATGTCCATAAATATCCTTGTATTTGTCTCTTGTGTGTTAGGACTAACCCATGTAGGTGAGAAGAGTAAGGAAACAACAAGGATGCTCCCAACTCATGGTTATCATCATCAACATTGAGCATCCACCACTACTTCACCTACATGAAGTCTTGATCGACAAAAACCAAGGTTAGTTTATCCCTCCTATGGGGGGATGTAACATCAACGGGGAGCTTTACTCTAAGACTTGAGTCAAAGCATCTCATAGTATGTGACAACATTAAATGCTTTATGTAAAGGTGGTAACCCCACTTGTTCTTAAACGATGAGTATGACCTATGATCAAGTATTCTTACTTGGCTCCTAAGTCAATAAACTCATATATAGATGACTCCGTCATCGCCAAAGTGCTTGATAGATGCTAGTATGTATGTGCATGTTTGCCATGTTTTCATTTGACATCTTATTTTGTGTAATGCCCAAGATGTGATCCTATCCTTATTTTGGCACGAGGGCCTCGACAGGGATAGAAGCGCATCTCGTGGTTTCGCAAGAATGGATATCATTACAAGTACATGTACCAAAGAGATGAGTATATGGAATTGGCTTACACTCGCCACAAGCTACATCAAGATCACATCAATACAACAACATATTCAAACATCATACAAAGAGCAGGGTCTGACTATAGACGAAATCAAACGATAAAATGACATCCATCCTTGCTATCCCAGGCTGCCGCCTGGAACCCATCCTAGACCGATGAAGAAGATGAAGAACTCCAAATCAAGCAAGCATCGCTCTCAGGTCAATTCATCGCATTACCCTATACCTGCAACTGTTGTTGTAGTAATCTTTGAGCCACAGGGACTCAGCAATCTCATTTCCAAGGGTATCAAGACTAACAAAGCTTAATGGGTGAGGTATGGTTAAGTGGTGAGGCTGCAGCAAGCGACTAAGCATATATTGGAGTGGCTAACTTACGAGTACAGAAAGTAAAGTATGGTGGTCTACGCATAACGGACGTGAACTAGCAATGATCACTACGTATTACTGAACACCTACTTACGTCGAACATAACCCCATCGTGTTCTCTCTCGGATAACTACTCACGAGAAGAAACACTCATGGTTACGCACATAGTTGGTGTATTTTATTAGAGTTTACTTCAAGTTTACTATGACTGGGTGTTTAACAAAGTTTCCAAGTTGCCACATAACCGCAGGCACGGCTTTCTGAAAGATTTAACCCTGCAGGGGTGCTCCAACTAGTCCATCACAAATTAACCACACGTCGCATTGGAATTCCTGAACCGCGGAATCACCCGTAGTATTTGCGGAATCCCGATGGAAAATCTCAACTTCGAGATAGCCCGAAGTGTCATCAAAATCCCACGTGCAGGATGTTCGAGAAAGGTAAAACAAGTCCAGCAAGGCCACCCGACGTGCCGACAATCCCGATAGGAGCCGCGTATCTCGTTCTCAGGCCACGACGGATAAGCTAGTATACGGTGGCCTGATAGAAATCCTCCGAGTTGCCCCGGGGTGGCCCCACATAGTGCTCTATTTTGGACCAATACCAGCAGCACTGGCTTCCTGTATTATGTTAAATTAATCCGCGAGGGGCGATCCTCTATGCTTTAATAAGGTGAGCAATATTATTATGTTGGGCAAATATAATACCAATGTTGGGCCTTGCCAGACAAATTTTATCCTAAAACAAAAATCAAGGGGGTCCCCATAACAACCTCGAGCATGTTAAGAGCGCTCAATTATGAAACATAACACCGGTTCACAAGTAACTAGGGCGGCAAAAGTGGAACAAAACACCGAGCAAAAGGCCAAGCCTTCCACCCTTTACCAAGTATATATGTGCATTCAATTAAATAGCAATAATATTGCGGTAACAAAAGAATGTCCATGTTGACACATGGATGCAATTGCACCTCCAGCTAAAAACGCTATAAGAAGGGTTGAGCAAGCGGTAACATAGCCAAACAATAGTTTGCTGGGATCTGGAGGTGTTAGAGGTTTATCATGGCAATGTTGAGAGGCTTGACAAACAAGTGGTAGTTAGCGAGACATAACGATAAAAGCGGAACAACTAGCATAGCAATGATAGTAGTGGTA
The DNA here is from genome assembly GCA_022496015.1 of Hordeum marinum. Taxonomy (NCBI): domain Eukaryota; kingdom Viridiplantae; phylum Streptophyta; class Magnoliopsida; order Poales; family Poaceae; genus Hordeum; species Hordeum marinum. The sequence continues at coordinate 250,070,611 of CM039674.1, read as the reverse complement.
TCTAGGGAAATGTGTCATCTTTCCTGAGATCCCGCTTGGAAGAAGATGGAGTCCATAAAGAAGACGAACCAACGTAGTCGAACGGATCCTCACATACCGAACGCTTTCAGAACTCTATCGAGAAGGAACAATCCGAAAATAACAATCGACACACAGTACACCACAATATATGCATGACATGATGCGCAAACAAATATGATGCATGTCCGATTTAATTATGCAAGGCATGGCAATCATAACAATCAACTTGTACACATTAAGTGAAGCTCAATACGCAACTCGTTGCATATTGACGAAACTCCACATTGAATTATTTAGTTCACTCTCGTTTAGGTACTCATCAATACTAAATGTTGTTCAACAGGGAAAACGGTGAAGCATACACAACTACAACATCTAGGCATTTTAGATGAGGCCGAAAGCAACATATAACATTTCCGAAACGTCCTCATAAGCATAATATGACTTTGGTGCAGATCTGTCCTAACACAGTTTTATATTTATTAAACATAAAAAAAAGTACGGCATGTCATTCCACTCGTTTTTCTAATCAAATTACATATGTGGACCATTTTCATCAGAGCTATGGTTAATTAGTCATGAAAAAAATCATATAACATGACAATTGTGCAATTATATGAGAACAACAAGTTAAACAATTTAATCATGCATGACAGTGGGATATTACTAAACTATACAAAATTTTGAACATCTTTCATATATAAATCGTTTTGATCTGATGCACGATTATTAAGTTATTAGCATTTTAAAACATGGCATTTTATAATTATGCAATGCACTGAAAAATAAATAGCTAAACCCTCAGTGCAGAAAAAGAAAGTGGAATCAGGCCCATGTGTCCATATCTGTGCGTGTGGAGAAATAAATAAACAAAAGGTAAATGAATTTTGGATCTCTAGAAATCGATCCGAAGATCTCTTGGTACTGGCGCCATACGACGACCAGCTGGGCTGGTCCTGTGCTTATGCTTGAACTGGGCACTGGTGTCATATGACAGTGTAAAATAGAGAACCAAAACTGAAGAAAGATAATATAGAGGCACTGGGATTTGATCCCTAGACCTCCATATTGAGAACGAGCACTACGACAAAGAGAGCTAACAAGTGCTTCGTGAGATAAATGGGTTGGGTTCTATATGAATCGGAGTATACCAGAAGCGGCCTGCTCCTGTCGTTGGCTGGCAAGCACGACAACGAGTGCAAGTGGTTCAGAACAGAGACCAAAACCAATTCAGAACAGAGACCAAAACAGAATAAAAATCGGGGTGCCTGGGATTCGAACTCCAGAACGCTCGGATGTAAATCATCAGCGCTAGCCACTACACTACATCACTGTTGGAGATGCAGGCGAAATAATGTGTGCATGTCACGAGCAGGACCAAAACTGAAGCCTGTGCACGGGAACTCGTCGGTGATGGTGACGAGCAAAGCATCGGCCGTTGGGGTTCTCAACCCGCGGCATGCGTGTGGAAAACTTACAAGTGGCGCGTGTGCCGGCTGCAGGTGGGGTGCGCGCGTGCATGCGGAGCAACTGCAAGGCGCTGCGTGTGCGCGGGGTTGCTCGAGCACGAGCCCCTCGGTCATGGCAGCAGGCCACGGACTTGATCGGAACTACGACTAAACACATGGATGCAACATGGAGAGAGAGGTTTCGACGCGGCTCACCTAGGGGAGGTCGAAGATGAGCTTGGAGCGGGACGGGGAGACAGGACGACGACGGGGGATGCGATGACCGGTGGTGACCCTCCTGTCTGAACCGAAGAGGACGGCGGGGATGAAGTGGACGGCGGGGAAGAAGACCTTGGGCTCGACTTGCCACAAAATGGAGCTGGCGTGGCTATGCGGTGTTCCAGGACGTCAAAGGGGAAGCCGGGGACGCGAGCTAGGCCGGCCGCGAGCTCGTGGCCGACCCGGACATGGCGTGTCGACGGGAGAAGGGGTGTTGGGAGGCGCGAGGGAGGCACCCTGTGAGCTGGCGGCAGCGGAGGAGGAAGGAGATGGGGAAGGGGAACCCTAGGGAGGCCCGGCTTGACTTTATAGAGGAGGAGGCGCGGGCGTCGTGGCCACCAGGGGCCTTGTGCACTGGGGTGAGGTGGACTTACTGTGAGGGGGGGGGGGGGGGGGGGTCGAGAGGTGGAAGAAAAGGAGGGAGAAGAGAGAATGACAGGTGGGGGAGGCTGGGTGCATGTGGGAAATTAGCACGGGAGTGAGGGTTGGGCTGGAGGCAACAAATGGGCCTCCTCTCTGCCCTTATTTATCTCCTATTCGGATTTTTAAATAGGACCAGAACTCTAGGGAAAAGCACAGAGAGTATGGAAGGTAATTGAGGACAGATAAAAATAACTTTGAATACCTGGAAATAATCCCAAATTTATAAAAGTGGTTTGGTGAATTTTACAGACTATAAATTTAAACAAGTTTGAATTTAGTTCAAGCTTGCCTGAATTTAAAAACCTAACCAGACCAAACTCAAATGGGATTAAATTTTGGAGGGGCACCCTACATAAGAAACATGATTTACGGGCACAAGATGAACATTTATGGAGGAAGTAAAAACCCAAACATAACGAATTAAATTCATTATGTTTGAACTTGAACTCCCTTTTAAAGAAACTATGGATGGGGTGAATATTAAGAGGGTGTATGGACGGAATGTAAATGAAGTATAGGCAGGTTTTTGGGCAAGAATGGAATGCAACTAAAAATAAAGAACGGGAAAAGGATGGAATTTGCACTCTGGATTAGAAATTTGGTGCAAAACTTGATGGAAGTGAGAATGGGGTTTTGGAAGGATCAAACATAGGATTGAACGAAGAAGTTTCAATCACCAAAACAAATAAAAGAAAAAAACATCAAATGCTTATGGAGTAGAATATATGATGCACAAAATAAATCAAACAACCACCACATAGCATGCAGGCCAACAAACATATCACAAAATAATTGAGGTCTCGATCTTGGGCTGTTACATTGTGTGAGCATGTTGGTTTGCATTTATTTACCCATTCGAGGACATTGCTACTTCTTGACTTGCGTTGGTTTTCCCTTGAAGAGGAAAGCGTGATGCAGCAAAGTAGATAAGTATTTTCCTCGGTTGTTGAGAACCAAGGTATCAATCCAGTAGGAGGAACGAGCAAGTCACCAATAGATGCACCTACACAAACAATCAAACACTTGAACCCAATGCTATAAAGCGATTTTCAATCCGTTGACGATTACTTGCAAGGATTAGATCTGATAGAGTTAGATAGGAAAGATTGAGAGAAGTAAAAGGTAAATAAATTGCAGCGATGTATTTTTGGTATTTTTGGTATATAGATCTGAAAATATAATATGGAAAATAGACCCGGGGGTGATAACCCACAAGTGTAGGCAATCACTTGTAGCCTCTTTCGATAAGTAAGAGTGTCGAACCCAATGAGGAGCTAAAGGTAGAAAAAATATTCCTACAAGTTACATCAACCACCGATACAATTCTATACGCACGCTTAACGTTCGCTTTACCTAGAACAAGTATGAAACTAGAAGTACTTTGTGGGTGTTGTGGGATAGGTTTTAAAGATAATAAAGAGCACGTAAATAAAATCTAGGGGCTGCTAAGATAAAGAAACAACTAAGTTAGTTTAACGAGTGTGGAAAAATGGTGGTAGGAGTTACGGAATTGTCCCTAGGCAATCAACAACTAGACCGGTCATCATTATTGCAATTTTATATGAGGGAGAGGCATAAGCTAACATACTTTGTCTACTTGGATCGTATGCACTTATGATTGGAACTCTAGAAATCATCCGCAACTACTAAAGATCATTAAGGTAAAATTCAATCATAGCATTAAAAGGTATCAAGTCCTCTTTACTCCCATATGCAACAACCCACCTACTCGGGTTTATGCTTCTGTCACTCAAGAAACCCACCATAGGCAAATCATGAACATATTGCAACACCCTACAATGAGGATCCCTCACGCTTGTGCAATATGGAGAGCACCATAGGACAACACCAATAATAAAACATGCAACTCAAACCAATCATGATCATCAATCAACCCATAGGACAACAAAAATCTACTCAGACATCATAGGATGGCAACACATCATTGGATAATAATATGAAGCATAAAGAACCATGTTCAAGTAGAGGGTACAACGGATTGCGGGAGAGTGGACCACTGTAGATAGATGGGGGAAGGTGATGGAGGTGTTGGTGAAGATGATGGAGTTGTTGGAGTAGATCGCCGTCACGATGATGGCCCCGACGGCATTCCGGTGCCAACGGGAGAGAGGGGGAGAGAGCCCCCTCCTTCTTCTTCTTCCTTGACCTTCCCCCTAAATGTGAGAAGGGTTTCACCTCTGGTCCATGGCCTCCATGGTGGCGTAGGGGCGATAACCCCTCCGAGATTGGATCTCTTTATCTATTCCCTTCTATTTCTGCGCTCCCAGATTCTGGACTTTCACCGTTTCTGATTTATCTGGAGATCCGTAACTCTGATCGGGCTAAATTTTTTAGGGGATTTTATTATAAAAATAACTTAGATTCGGCCAAAGGACAGCTCCAACCGACCTAAGGGGTGGCGACACACTTGCCAAGCACAACCAGGGGGGTGGGTCGCACCTAGTAGGCTTGTCACCTCCTCGGGAATCGTCTCGCGTTGATTCTTTTTCCTAAAAATCACATATATTCCAAAAAAATCTTCGTCAGTTTTTATCGTGTTTATACTTCATTTGGTATGTATATTCTACGAAACAAAAAACATGCAACAAACAAGAACTAGCACAGGGCACTGGATCAATATGTTAGTCCCAAAAATAGTATAAAAAGTTGCCAAAATTATATAAAAAATGTAGAACATTGGCATGAAACAATGAAAAATTATAGATATGACAGAGACGTATCAGCATCCCCAAGATTAATTCCTTCTCGTCCTCGAGTAGGTAAATGATAAAAAAGATAATTTTTGACGTGGAATGCTAGCTAGCATAATCTTGTTCACATAATCTAATCATGGCATGAATATTAAGACACGAGTGATTCAAAGCAATAGTCTATAATTTGACATTAAGACAATAATACTTCAAGCATACCAATAAAGCAATTGTATATCTTCAAAATATAATGGCAAAAGAAAGTTATCCCTACAATATCATATAGTCTGGCTATGCTCCATCTTCCCCACACAAAGTATTTATATCATGCACAACCCCGATGACAAGTCAAGCAATTGTTTCACACCTTTTATGTTCTCAAACTTTTTCAACTCTCATGCAATACATGAGTGTGAACCATGGATATAACACTATAGGTGGAATAGAATATGGTGGAGGTTGTGAAGAAAAAGGAGAACACAGTCTCACATCAACTAGGTGATCAACGAGCTATGGATATGCCCATTAATAGATATTAATGTGAGTCACTAGGGATCACCATGCAACGGATGCACTAGAGATATAAGTGTATCAAATCTCAAAATGAAACTAAGTGGGTGTGCATCCAACTTGCTTGCTCATGAAGACCTAGGGAAATTTGAGGAAGCCCATCATTGGAATATACAAGCCAAGTTATATAATGAAAAACTCCCACTAGTATATGAAAGTGACAAACTAGGAGACTCTCTATCATGAAGATCATGGTGCTACTTTGAAGCACAAGTGTGTAAAAAGGATAGTAGCATTGTCCCTTCTCTCTTTTCTCTTTTTCTCTTTTTATATTTTTTTATATTTTTGGTGGGCATCTAAGGCCTCTTTTTTATTTGGGCTTCGCTGGCCTCTTTGATTTTTCATAAAGTCAGGAGTCTCATCCCAACTTGTGAGGGAATCATAGCTTCCATCATCCTTTCCTCACATGGGACAATGCTCTAATAATGATGATCATCACACTTTTATTTACTTACAACTCAAGAATTACAACTCGATACTAGAACAAAATATGACTATATATGAATGCCTCCGGCAGTGTACTAGGATGTGCAATGATCTAGCATATAAATGACATCAAAAAACGGACAAGCCATGAAAACATCATGCTAGTTATGTTACGATCATGCAAAGCAATATGACAAAGATGGTGCGTGTCATAATAAACGGAACGGTGGAAGTTGCATGGCAATATACCTCGGAATGGCTATGGAAATTCCATAATAGGTAGGTATGGCAGATGTTTTGAGGAAGGATATATGGTGGGTGTAATGTACCGGTGAAAGTTGCGCGGTACAAGAGAGGCTAGCAAAGGTGGAAGGGTGAGAGTGTGTATAATCCATGGACTCACATTAGTCATAAAGAACTCACATACTTATTGCAAAAGTCTATTAGTCATCTAAGCAATGTATTAGACGCATGATCCTAGGGGAGAGGTTGGTAGGAGTTAACCATCGCACGCTCTCGACCCTCACACAAAGGTTGACAATCAATAAACAAATCATGCTCCGACTTCCTTACATAACTGTTTACCATATGTGCATGCTACGGGAATCACAAACCTTTACACAAGTATTTCTACCAATCCACAATTACTCACAAGCATGACTCTAATATCACCATCTTTATATCGCAAAACTATTGCAAGGAATCAAACACATCATATTCAGCGATCTACAAGTTTTATGTAGGATTTTATGACTAACCATGTGAATGACCAACTCCTGTTAACTCTCTAAATAGATATAAGTGAAGCATGCTAGTTTAATTCTTTCTATAAAAGATATTCCCATGCTTTAACAAATATAAGTGAAGCAAAAGAGCATTCTACAAATGGCGGTTTTCTATGTGTGAGAAACAGGCAATCCAAACTTCAAATGATATAAGTGAAGCACATGAAGCATTCTATAAAACCATACTCAAAAGATATAAGTGAGATGCAAGGAGCCTTCTATAAATCAACCAAGGACTTTCTCATACCAGCATGGTGCATTATTAAAATAAAAATAAAAGGCACACGACGCTCCAAGATTTACGCATATCATGTGACGAATAAAAATATAGCTCCAAGTAAAATTACCGATGGTTGTTAGAAGAAAGAGGGGATGCCTTCCGGGGCATCCCCAAGCTTAGTTTCTTGGGAATCCTTGAATATTACCTTGGTGTGCCTCGGGCATCCCTAATATTAGTCTCTTTCCACTCCTTATTCCTTCATCCATCGCGATCTCACCCAAAACTTGAAAACATCAGTCACACAAAACTTAACAAAACTCTCCTGAGATCCGTTAGTACAATAAAGTAAATTACCACTTTAAGTACTATTAAAAACCAAATAATATTTGTTTATTAATTTTATCTACTGTATTATAACTTATTTATGGCTTATACCACCGATAAAGTCGATAGTTTCATCAAAACTAGCAAAATAATGCATCAAAAACAGAATCTGTCTTAAACAGGACATGCTGTAGCAATATGAACATTTACTATACTTCTGTAACTCTAAAAATTCTGAAAAGTTAGAAAAAAATAAACAATTTTCATATAATTACTGTGTACAAATTTCAGAAACTTTTTACATACCAGTAAAAAATTAAAATTCACGCACTACAGCCAAAGTTTCTGTTTTTGCACTGCACACACCAAACAAGCAATCTAATCATCCTAAAGGCAAATCTTGGCCCATTATTTTTATAATACAATGGATTTTTACAAGGAGATAATTTTTGTTGTTGAAAAGTTTCTCTAATTAAGATTCGCAAAGTTTCCATGGGCATGAACAAAGGTCAAGGAGCTCCCCCACTTCAACGGTGCTCGTCCTTCATACTTTCACTTCTGTTTTTGAAAAAGTTTTAGGTTCCCCTCTTTATTTTTTGTTTTTGAACTATTTTAAAAGCACACAACAGAACGCTCCTTCTTGATAGGTTTGCTTTACCTAGAACAAGTATGAAACTAGAAGTACTTTGAAGGTGTTGTGAGATAGGTTTGCAAGATAATAAAGAGCACGTAGATAAAATCTAGGGGCTGCTAAGATAAAGAAATAACTAAGTTAGTTTAACAAGTGTGGAAAAGTGGTGGTAGGAGTTGCGGAATTGTCCCTAGGCAATCGATAACTAGACTGGTCATCATTATTGCAATTTTATATGAGGGAGAGGCATAAGCTAACATACTTTATCTACTTGGATCATATTTACTTATGATTGGAACTCTAGCAAGCATCCACAACTACTAAAGTTGATTAAGGTAAAACCCAAGCATATCATTATAAGGTATCAAGTCCTCTTTACTCCCATATGAAACAACCCACCTACTCGGGTTTATGCTTCTGTCACTCGAGCAACCCACCATAGACAAATCATGAACACATTGCAACACCCTACAGAGAGGATCCCTCACGCTTTGGATACATGGAGAGCACCATAGGACACCACCAATAATAAAACATGCAACTCAAACCAATCATGATCATCAATCAACCCATAGGACAATGAAAATCTACTCAGACATCATAGGATGGCAACACATCATTGGATAATAATATGAAGCATAAAGCACCATGTTCAAGTAGAGGGTACAGAGGGTTGCGGGAGAGTGGACCACTGCAGATAGATGGGGGAAGGTGATGGAGGTGTTGGTGAAGATGACGGAGTTGTTGGAGTAGATCGTTGTCACGATGATGGCCCTCGTGGTGTTCCGGTGCCGCCGAGAGAGAGGGGGAGAGAGCCCCCATCCTTATTCTTATTCCTTGACCTTCCCCCTAGATGGGAGAAGTGTTTCCCCTCTGGTCCATGGACTCCATGGGGGCAGAGGGGTGAGAGCCCCTCTGAGATTGGATCTCGCTCTCTGTTTCCTTCTCTTTCTGCGCTCCCAGATTCTGGCCTTTCACCGTTTCTTAAATATCCAGAGATCCATAACTCCGGTTGGGCTGAAATTCTGAGGGGATTTTTATTAGAAAAATATATTCCTTTATGCCAGAGGACAGATCCAACAGACCTAAGGGGTGTCCACAAGCCTGCTAGGCGCGACCAGGGGCTAGGCCGCGCCTAGTAGGCTTGTCACCTCCTCGGGCATCGTCCCGCATTGATTATTTTTCCCAAAAATCACATATATTCCAAAAAAAATCTTCATAAGTTTTTATAGCATTTGGACTTCGTTTGGTATGGATATTCTGCAAAACAAAAAACATGCAACAAACAAGAACTGGCACTGGGCACTGGATCAATATGTTAGTCCCAAAAATAGTACAAAAGGTTGCCAAAAGTATATGAAAGTTGGAGAATATTGGCATGAAACATTGGAGACGTATCTAGGGCCATAGGTTTCACTAGAAGCTTCTCTCTTGAAGGAAAATAACACGATGGGAGCACAAATTACTGTCGATCAATTGATAGAAAAGCGCATAGTTATGACGATATCCAAGGCAGTGATTATGCATATAGGCATCATGTCCGTGTCAAGTAGACTGAAATGATTTGGCATCTACTACTATTACTCCACACATCGACCAGCTCCTGCCTGCTTCTAGAGTATTAGGTTCATGAAGAACGGAGTAACGCATTAAGTAACATGACAGGATGTAGAGGGATATACTCAAGCAATATGATGAAAACACCATCTTTTTACCTTTGATGGCAACAATACAATATGTGCCTAGCTACCCCTACTTTGTCACTGGGTGAGCACACCGCAAGATTGAACCCAAAACTAAGCACTTCTCCCATTGCATAAATTACCAATCTAGTTGGCCAAACAAAACCAATAACTCGAAGAGACTTGCAAAGATATCAAATCATGCATATAAGAATTCAGAGAAGAACCAAATAATATTCATAGATAAGCTTATCGTAAACCCACAATTCATCGAATCTCAACAAACACACCATAAAAGAGTATTACATCGGATAGATACCCATGAAGATCATCGAGAACATGGTATTGAAGCACAAAGAGAGAGAAGAAGCCATCTAGCTACTAGGTATGTACCCGTAGGTCTGTGGTGGACTACTCACGCATCATTGGAGGGGCAATGGAGTTGATGTAGATGCCCTCCATGATCGAATCCCCCTCTGGCAGATTATCGAAAAAGGCGCCAAGATTTGAGCTCTCAGGAATGGAGGTTTCCGGTGGCTAAAAAGTATTATTGTTGCTCTTTTTCCTATTGGGGGAATATTTGGGAATTTATAGGATGAATATTAGGTTTAGAGGACCTGCTGGGGGGCCACAAGCTAGGGGCGCCCCCCTGGCCATGCCAGGGTGGCTTGTGACCTCCTGGCAGGTCTCCTGCCTTCCTCTCCAAGTTTGGTACATGTCTTCTGGTCCAAGAAAAATCATCGCGAAGATTTTATTCCGTTTGGACTCTGTTTAATATTCCTTATCTACAATACTCAAAAACAAGGAAAAAATAGAAACCGGCACTAGGTTCTAGGTTAATAGGTTAGTCCCAAAAATAATATAAAATAGCATATTAATGCATATAAAACATCCAAAACGGATAATATAATAGCATGGAACAATCAAAAACTATAGATACGTTGGAGATGTATCAGCATCCCCAAGCTTAATTCCTGCTCGTCCTCGAGTAGGTAAATGACAAAAACAACATTTTTGATGTGGAATGCTACCTAACATATTTACGCATGTAATATTATTTATTATGGCATGAATGTTCAGATCCATAAGACTCAAAACAAAAGGTTAATGTTGACATAAAAACAATAATATTTCAAGCATACTAACAAAGCAATTGTGTCTCCTCAAAATACCATGGCAAAAGAAAGTTATCCCTACAAAATCATATAGTCTGGCTATGCTCCATCTTCCCCACACAAAGTATTTATATCATGCACAACCCCGATGACAGTTCAAGCAATTGTTTCACACCTTTTATGTTCTCAAACTTTTTCAACTCTCTAGCAATACATGAGTGCGAGACATGGATATAGCACTTTTGGTGGAATAGAATATGGTGGAGGTTGTGAAGAAAAGGAGAAGATAGTCTCACATCAACTAGGCGTATCAACGGGCTATGGAGATGCCCATTAATAGATATCAATGTGAGTGAGTAGGGATTGCGATGCAACAGATGCACTAGAGCTATAAGTGTATGAAAGCTCAAAAAGAAACTAAGTGGGTGTGCATCCAACTTGCTTGGTCAAGAAGACCTAGGGCAATTTGAGGAAGCCCGTCATTGGAATATACAAGCCAAGTTATGAAAAATTCCCACTAGTATATGAAAGTGACAAAATAGGAGACTCTCTATCATGAAGATTATGGTGCTACTTCGAAGCACAAGTGTGGAAAAAAAGATAGTATCATTGTCCCTTCTCCCTTTTATCTCATTTTTTATTTTTGTGGGCATCAATGGCCTCTTTTTTTATTTGGGCTTCGTTGGCCTCTTTTATTTTTCATAAAGTCTGGAGTCTCATCCCAACTTGTGAGGGAATCATAGCTTCCATCATCCTTTCCTCACGTGGGACAATTCTCTAATAATGATGGTCATCACACTTTTATTTACTTACAACTCGATATCTAGAACAAAATATGACTCTATATGAATGCCTCCGGCGGTGTACCGGGATGTGCAATGATCTAGCAAAGCAAATGACATCACAAAATGGACAAGCCATGAAAACATCATGCTAGCTATCTTACGATCATGCAAAGCAATATGAAAATGATGGTGCGTGTCAATATAAATAGAACGATGGAAGTTGCATGGAAATATATCTCGGAATGGCTATGGAAATGCCATAATAGGTAGGTATGGTGGCTGTTTTGAGGAAGGATATATGGTGGGTTTAATGCACGGTGGAAAGTTGCACGGTAGTAGAGAGGCTAGCAAAAGTGGTAGGGTGAGAATGCGTATAATCCATGGACTCATATTAGTCATAAAGAACTTACATACTTATTGCAAAAGTGTATTGGTCATCGAAGCAAAGTATTAGACGCATGCTCTCAGGGGAAAGGTTGGTAGGAGTAAACCATTGCACGCTCCCAACCCTCACACAAAGGTTGACAATCAATAAACAAATCATGCTCCGACTTACTTACATGACGGTTCACCATATACTTGCATGCTATGGGAATCACAAATGTTTACACAAGTATTTCTACCAATCCAGAATTACTTTCTACCATGACTCTAATACCACCATCTTGATATCTCAAAACTTTATGCAAGTAATAAAACTTATCATAATATTCAATGCACTTTATATGAATTTTTTTATTATATCCCTCTTGGATGCCCATTATATTAGGACTAAATTCATAACGTAAACCAATTACCATGTTGTTTAAAGACTCTCAAAATAATATAAGTGAGGTACGAGAGTTCAATTATTTCTATAAAAAAGAAAACACCACCGTGCTCCAATAAGATATAAGTGAAGCACTAGAGCAAAATTGCCTAGCTCAAAAGATATTAGTGAAGCACATAGAGTATTGTCAGCGTTCTGGGAATGGGGGTACCCAGACCTACCTTCCTATGGTCCAGGGAGTGGCCCACTTCATCAACCAAATGGGACCAGGGGAGGCCCCACTCGAGACAAGGCCCTCGCGAGGGCCCTGGCCTCGCAAGGAGGAACAACGATAAGACCTGCGAAGGATGGGTCTCCTCAAGACCCCTCCGGAGCGGCGGAGATACATATGCAAGGACCGGCTTCAGGAGTCAAAGATGACGCAAGGAAGGACAGGCGAGCACCAGTGCACCAGGCGGCGCAGCTTCCCCTTTGGTGCAAAGGGAGCAAGGACGTGCGCGGGTTCCCAAATCACCCCCAAAGATTTCCATTTTGGTGCAAGAAGACCCCAACCACCCATCCCATAGGACGAACGTCATTACTGAGCCCGCCCCTACGGTGTCGACAGTTACTTTGCACGCAAAGACCGCCTTTGGGCAGGGAGAGCACTAACCCCTATCCCCCTTTGAAATTGGCCATTGTGGGATCCCTTCCCGCCATTGTGATAAGGGAAGAGGACCCGGGACGCCACTATATATAGGGCATAGGTTGCACCGTAGAGGGGGTGGCAATTCGAACCCCGACTAGATCTACAAACTCCACCACTCACCCAACCACAAGGAGCCTCAAACACCATCGAGAGCCCTTGGGAGGCCCCAAAACATTGTACTTGTTCATCCACCTCACCTCCTCAAGAGGCAATCTACCAAAGAAGAGTAGGGTATTATGCTTCGTAGTGGCCCGAACCTGGGTAAATTGTCGTGTTCATCCGCTTCCTCGTCATCGCGCGAGTTCTTTGTTGTGTTCATTGAGTAGCAAGCTAGGTCGGGCGAGGCTGCAGGGGATCTTCGCACACACCCCTGTGTTCGAGCCTTAAGGGTTCTGCGGAGCCTGAAATCTGACATTTGGCGTGCCAGGTAGGGGGCATGTCAAGGTCTTCTCCAAGCTTCGTCCTTCCCAAGCTTCATTGCTCCAATGGTCGATGACCAACAAGCTTCTTCGGGCCGCACCAGGCCGGCCTCTGTCAACCTCACCTCGGCGGTCGGAGGCCCTCGCCCCGGCGTCATGGTACCAAGCGGCCAGTACCAGGTCGCTAACGTTGCCTCCACCGTTATCGCCCCTCGTGCGGCTCAGGGACACGGTGAGCGGGCGGTGCCCCCAACATCAGCCACACGTCAAATCTACTTGGGAGACCTCGACACCCACGATGCGCTACTGCTAGCGAGCGTGATGCTCTGCCACCGGCCGACGCATGGGGGCTTGGACGCATGGGCAGATCATATCGCGAAGCTAGTCGCCATGTCCCAGCGCACCATCCCTTCTCACTCTTCTTCAAGACCGTGGGAGTCAGGCGCCGGGGGCTTGCATGCCGAGCCCACCCTCGGGCCTACCGGTGGAAGGGCCCCTCCTGCACTGGACAGGACCGAACGGGGTGCGCCACAGTCTGTGCTCCTTCTCCTCCGAATCCCGGTGACCGGTTTCGGCACGCAGCCCGACGACAACCACCAAGCACACAGAGGAAGCGACAGGGTGCCCGGTGTGCACACCGACACGCATCCGCCCAACTTGGCGGGCCCTCAGTAGCCCGGGTTGGCCAGACAGGAGCGCCGCGGTCAGTGGGTGACACAGGCGTCCGGACGAGCAAACAACGACGGCGGAGGCGCATCAGGGTACGAAGGAGGAAATCTACACTAGATAATGCAAGGCTCACCCAACAGCGGTGGCAAAGGTAAGCTACTCTTCTCCAAGGCCCGACGCAGGTGGGCCTATGAGCGACACGCACGGGGCAACCTTCCCTCGTTGCCGGGAGGGACCACCCCCGGCGCACTGGTGGATGACTTAAGAGGCAGACTGAGCACCTATATCGAGCCCTACATACCATGCTACGTCATACCACCTGGCCCACCTAGTGGGGGGGGGGGTTCAAGCGCCCACCGCGGGCGCCGGCACCCCTCAAGAGTGATAGGTACCCTAGGCATCCTCCTCGAGCCAAGCCTGGGGGATCCTATCAACAGAGCGTCAGGACCGACCGACAGGAGGAGGGCACCCCCAAGCCGTGGGGCAAGGCCCCAGCCGGCGCCCTCGCGGGGAAGTGACGACAAACCAAGCCCTCAGGCCCCAGGAGTGATGACCTGGGGGGAGCGGCAAGACAAATGCAATTCGGGACACATGCGGGAACCATGACGCCTGCACGGCCTCAGGATGATGGGCCTCTTGAGGCCTTCGGGACCTCGACCGGATGACACGTGAGCGCCTCACGAGGCATATTTCACCGACAGAACACCCTTACAGCCGCACCGATGCATCGTGCTCCTGTTTGGGCCGCGGGAGCACAATCCTGTGGTAGTGCGGGGAACGATGTGCACGGGTTAGGGTCATAATGGGCGCAACTGGGAAGAAATGCATGGGATGATCTTCAACGAGGGCTGCGAGACACAAAGCCATGCGCCTGGGGGCTAGCCCAGGGCCGTGACACTCTTACGTAACAATGAGCGGGATGTATACGCCGGGAGCCTCCCGAGGACGCGGAGGGGTTCCTCCCATGCAATGTGGCAGCCACAGCCTGGAGCTGGCAGAGAAGACAATAGTACCCATCAATGGCTATGCCCAAGCATGGTGGATGCCCTACGCTCAGTGCTGGGGGAAGACGAAGGCGGGTACAACCGTGAAAAGCCAAACGCGGCCTTTTTCTCCCTCTTTTTTGTATTTCAAGTTGCAGCCATCGATGGCCCTTTTTTTGCTTGAGCCTATCAAAAGCTCGAAGATTTCATGATCTTATGTTTTAAAAGAAAAAGGGGCGAGAACTTTTGTCTCTTCGTTTTCTCGTTTTGCCAAACTTGAATTTTCTCTTTCTGAATGATGTTTCGAAAGGATCCCAATGCTCCGCGCCTCCCAAAGGCATCATAGATCTGGATGGTGAGGCCTTGCCGCCTCAGGGGCACGCAATTTTTAGCAGTAAACCCCCGCTCAGGGGCTCCGACCGCAGCTCGACATCACAACATGGAGTTTTGGGAGGCCCTAGAGCCTCCTGAGGCAACACCTGGAGGAATGGCATGGGGGATCGCTCAAGCGTCAAGGGGGGCTCCTGAGCAACCTGCCTCGGGAGGCTTATCGGTCATAAGGCCACTCATCCCCCAAGTGCCATCCTTGGTTTCCGGTCGGTATTGGGGGGTCGGGGCCCCACCCCGAGAAGTGCGCCCTTGGTTTCTGGTGATACCTAACGGTGGTGGGGAAATGCGTGGGACTAGGACCTGACGATGTAGAACGGTTTGAGCGTCCAAAAAGGGGGCTCCTAGGGAACTCACCTCAGGAGCCTTACTGGTCATAAGGGCACCCGACTTCTTGGTGTCGTCCATGGTTTTTGGTCGGCATCAGGAGTACTGGGGCCTCACCTCGTGAGGTGCATCCTCTCCGATCGTACCTAACGTTGGTGAGGAAATGTGCGGGACTAGGACCTACAGATGTAGAGTGCCGAAAGGCCCCCCAGACCATTCAGCATGTAAGAAATTGGTATCATGGACGGAGTCACAGCTTGACGGAACAACCCGTCTAGCCTCGCGACGCGAAATTGCCAGCGTCATACAAAGCTAAGTACATTATCGAACTCGCCAGGAGCCTCCAAGCCTAATAACAGCCCCAGGGATGAAATGAGGACTGCACACGCTAACCTAAAAATGCAGGAACTACGACTACTACGTGCGGCTGCCAAGGCCCCGAAGAATAAGCGACGAAGGAGGCAACACGCGGGGGGGGGGGGGGGGGGGGGGCTCGATCGCGATGACTCGTGAGGCCCAAGGCCCAATAGGAACAACAGACGTGAGTCGCCCCTGGAGGAGGAGAGCCACGCAGGGGCCGTATCGGGGGCTAACGCAGGGCCACGACCATGGCGGCACCAGCCAACGCCACAACCAACAAATGGAGGAAGGAAAACAAGATGGCAAAGGTAACACGCAAAAGATTAATGCCCCACGGGGCATGGTTTTTATTCAAGAATTAGAGGTACCGATAAATACGAATGGAGGGTGCCTATGGGGACGAGTCGTCGTTGTCGCCCGCGCCACCGACTGGCTCGGCGTCGGAGCCGTCCTCCTTGCTTGAGGCGGGCACCTGGATGAACTGGTCCACCATGGCCTTCACGGGCGGGCACGTCTCGTCCCGGAGGGGTGCCGGAGCTCCTCGAGCACCTGCTCTCCAAGGGGCCGGAGGTCGAGCTGCAGGTCGAGGCGGCACAAGTTGGAGTAGACGAGCGTCAAGGCAAGGTCTAGAAGGTCGCGCGCGTCAGACGCGCTGTCCGCGTTGACGCAAGCGACACCGGTCTCTAGTGCCTCCATTACCTTCCGGAAGAACTCAAGGTAGCCCCCGTCATCGCGCACGTGTGGCAGTGCAGTGGTGTCCCCGATGAACCGGCTCACCATGCCAGCCACGCGATAGGGGATGCCCTGGAACTGCTTGGCACGGAGGGACTCCAGTAGCCTGGCATGAGCCGCTTCATCCTTGGCGGCCTGCACGACATCGATTGCCTCCTAGACCTGGGTCTGGAGGGATGCCAATTCCGCCCGGGCCTCAGCCTTGCCCCAAAGGGCGGTATTGAAGGCGGCCTCGACGGTGGTCAGTCGGGCCTGCAACATCTCTACCTCCTCCTGAAGGTTGCCAAGCTTGCGCTTCTTGGCCGCAGGAACCCTGGAAGGAGGGGAGGGAGATCAAGCTCCCAACGTTGGACAAAAGAACGAGAGAAGCGGGAGGCAGTGGAATACTTACTCGTCGGCTAGGGCCCACTTCTGGCGAACTTGCGCTGACCCCAAGGGCGCCCCGCCGCTGCCTCCAGAGGAAGACGAAGGAGCCAGGGGGCCGGCCATTTCCCAACGTCTGTACCGCCTCCTTCGGATGCTATGAAGGATAGGGACGAGAAGGAAAGAGGGTTTTGTGCTGGCGGTGTGAAGGAAACAATGGAAATCCTCAATACTGCGATACCCTCTCGTGGCCAGGGACATGGCAGATTCATAGGCGTAACCGCGGCCATGAGGCATCGTGGGAGGGCAGGCGTCGCGCGCCCCTCGGGCGACGCGGGGTGGTTTGGTCAATGCTGTCCCATCCATGTTGCCTCCCCTGCCCTCTAGAGAGTCGCGTGCACGCGGCCTGTAGTAGCGGCAGTACTTGATGGGAAGAAATGATGGCCTGCGTTGCACCCAGGCATCGTGGCAATCCAACTTGGTGCGCTTCCGAGCGGCCTCGGGGAACAGAGGCATCGCGACTGAGGTGTTTAGCTTGTGCCAAACCTGGCCCCCAGGCGTGTGAAGCCCACGGCACTCCAGGCTTCACCCGTAAGCCAGCTCGAGCGCGCCTTGGGCTCGACGGCTACTGTCGGTGTTGTGGGAACGGGGGTACCCGAACCAACCTACCTACGGTCCAGGGCGTGGCCCACTTCATCAACCAAATGGGACCAGAAGAGGCCCCACTCGAGACAAGGCCCTCGCGAGGGCCCTGGCCTCACAAGGAGGAACAACGACAAGACCCGCGAAGGATGGGCCTCCTCAGGACCCCTCCGGAGCGGCGGAGATCTTTATGCAAGGACCAGCCTCACGAGTCAAAGATGACACAAGGAAGGACAGATGAGCACCAATGCGCCAGGTGGCGCAGTTTCCCCTTTGGTGCAAAGGGAGCAAGGACGTATGCGGGTTCCCAAAGCACCCCAAAGGTTTCCATTCCGGTGCAAGAAGACCCCAACCACCCGTCTCACAGGACGGACGTCATCGCTGAGCCCGCCCCTACGGTGTCGACAGTTGCGTTGCAGGTGAAGACCGCCTTTGGGCAGGGTGAGCACCAACCCCTGCCCCCCTTCGAAATTGGCCGTTCTGGGATCCCTTCCCTCCATTGTGATAAGGGAAGAGAACCCATGCCACTGCTATATATAGGGCATAGGTTGCACCGTAGAGGGGGAGGCGATCTGAACCCCGACTAGATCGACAAACTCCACCAGTCACCCAACCAAAAGGAGCCTCGAACACCACTGAGAGCCCTCAGGAGGCCCCGAAACATTGTACTTGTTTATCCACCTCACCTCCTCGAGAGGCAATCCACCAAAGCAGGAGTAGGGTATTATGCTCCGCAGCAGCTTGAACCTGGGTAAACTGTTGTGTTCATCTTCTTCCTCATCATCGCGCGAATTATTTGCTGTGTTCATCAAGTAGCGAGCTAGGTTGGGCGAGGCTGCACAGGATCTTCGCACATGCCCCTGTGTTCGAACCGTAAGGGTTTTGCGGAGCCTGAAATCTGACAAGTAGTCTAATAAAATCACGATTCATGCGTCTCTCTCTCAAAAGATGTGTTCAGCAAGGATTGTTGTGGCAAACTAAAAAGCAAAGATTCATATCGTACAAGACGCTCCAAGCAAAACACATATCATGTGGTGAATAAAAATATAGCCTCAAGTAAATTTACCGATGGATTGAAGAAGAAAGAGGGAATGCCTTCTGGGGCATCCCCAAGCGTAGGATTTTTGGCATCCTTGATTCCTTGGGGTTCCTTGGGCATCCCCAAGCTTAGGCTCTTGCCACTGCTTATTCCATAGTCCATCAAATCTTCACCCAAAACTTGAAAACTTCACAACACAAAACTCAACAGAAAACTCGTGAGATCCATTAGTATAAGAAACTAAATCACCACTTTAGGTACTGTTATGAACTCATTATTTATTTATATTGGTGTAATATCTACTGTATTCAAACTTCTCCATGGTTCATACCCCCGATACGACCCATAGATACATCAAAATAGGTAAACAACACAAAGAAAACAAAATCTAACAAAAAACAGAACAGTCTATAGAATCTGGAAACTTCATATACTTATGTAACTCCATAAATTCTGAAAAATTATGATAACCTGGGAAATTTGTATATCAATCTTGCGTAAAAAGTTCAAACTCATTCGTCGCTCTGATAAATTTATAAAATTCCTGGACTGGGCGCAAAAGTTTATGTTTTTCAGCAAGATCAAATCAACAATCAGCATAGACCATCCCAAAGGTCTTACTTGGATTAAAAACTAATTAAAGCACCAAAACACAATTACTACAGAGTTAATAATGTGTTAAACACTCAAAAACAGAAGCAAAAAACATAACATAAAAATAGTATTGGGTTGCCTCCCAACCCGTGCTATTGTTTAACGCCCCTAGCTAGGCATAATGATTTCAATGATGCTCACATAAAATGTAGTAATTGAAATATGCAAAAAAGCATCATGAATGTCATGACAAGCACATTTAAGTCTAACCCACTTCCTATGCATATGGATTCTGTGAGAGAACAATTTATGTGAACAGTAATCACTTAGCATAGGAAGGCAAAACAAACACAACTTCAAAACTCTGAACACATAGAGAGGAAGCTTGATATTATTGCAATTCCTACAAGAACATGTTCCTCCCTAATAATAAATTTCATTAGCATCATGAAGGAATTCAACAATATAACTATCACATAAATCATTCTTTTCATGATGCACAAGCATGCAATCATCATAATAAATTTGCCGATCAAAACTTGGGGAACAAAAAATATCATCTTCATGAAACATAACATCCCCAAGCTTATGGCTTTTCATATCATTAGCATCATGGATATTTAGAGAATTCATACTAGCAACATTGCTACCATGCTTTTCAATCAAGTATCTATGATGAATCACCTTATAATTTTCTTGTTTCAACACTTCATCAAAATTTCCAGATTCATGATTTTCAAACAAAACTTTATAGAGATAATCAAGTGCACTCAAATCACTAGCAAATGTTCATCATAATTTGGCCTTTTGAAAAGATTAGCAAGTGGATGAGGATCCATATCAATAGATTTTTAGCAAGCGAAGATGCAAGCAAATAGAAGGCACATGGCAACACAAGCAAACAAAAACAGATCTGACGAGAAAAAGGTGAATAAAACGATAAATTGGTGAAGTGGGGGAGAGGAAAACAAGAGGAAAATGACAAATAATGTAAATGTAAGAGATGAGTTTGTGATGGGTACATGGTAGGCTTGATGTGTATCCTCCCTGGCAACAGCGCCAGAAATCCTTCTTGCTACTTCTTGAGCTTGCGTTGGTTTTCCCTTGAAGAGGACAAGGTGATGCTGCAAAGTAGATTAGTATTTCCCTCAGTTGTTGAGAACCAAGGTATCAATCCAATAGGAGGAACTAGCAAGTCACCAATAGATGCACCTACACGAACAATCACACACTTGCACGCAACGCTATAAAGGGGTTGTCAATCCCTTCACGATTACTTGCAAGGGTTAGATCTGATAGATATAGATAGGAAAGATTGCGAGAAGTAAAAGGTAAATAAATTTCATGAAGGTATTTTTGGTATATAGATATGAAAATATAATATGGTAAATAGACTCGGGGGCCATAGGTTTCACTATAAGCTTCTCTCTTGAAGGAAAGTAACACGGTGGGTGAACAAATTACTGTAGAGGAATTGATAGA
This sequence comes from Hordeum marinum, assembly GCA_022496015.1. Lineage (NCBI taxonomy): Eukaryota > Viridiplantae > Streptophyta > Magnoliopsida > Poales > Poaceae > Hordeum > Hordeum marinum. The sequence goes on along the minus strand of CM039674.1, from coordinate 250,049,737 downwards.
AAATCGCATATTTATGACAATATACAAGGCAATGATTATGCATATAGGCATCATGTCTCTGTCAAGTAGACCGAAACGATTCTACATCTACTACTCTTACTCCACACATCGACCAACTCCTTCCTGCTTCTAGAGTATTAAGTTCATGAAGAATAGAGTAACACATTAATTAAGTTGACATGATGTAGAGGGATAAACTCAAGCAATATGATGAAAACCCCATCTTTTTACCCTTGATGGAAACAATACAATACGTGCCTTGCTACCCCTACTATTTCACTGGGTGAGGACACCCCAAGATTGAACCCAAAACTAAGCACTTCTCCCATTGCAAGAATTACCAATCTAGTTGGCCAAACCAAACCATTAACAGAAAGAGACTTGCAAAGATATGAAATCATGCGTATAAGAATTCAGAGAAGAACCAAATAATATTCATAGATAAGTTGATCATAAGCCCACAATTCATCGGATCTCGACAAACACACCACAAAAGAGTATTACATCGGATAGATCCCCATGAAGATCATGTTGAACAAGGTCTTGAAGCACAAAGAGAGAGAAGAAGCCATCTAGATATTAGCTATAGACCCGTAGGTTTTTGGTGGACTACTCACTCATCATTGGAGGGGCAATGGAGTTGATATATATGCCCTCCGTGATCGAATCCGCCTCCGGTAGATTATCGGAAAATACTCCAAGATTGGATCTCTCAAGAACGGAGGCTTCCGGCGATAGAAAAGTATTGTCATTGCCCTTTTGGGTATTGGGGGAATATTTGGGAATTTATCGGCCGAAGATTAGGGTTAGGAGACCAGCTGGGGGGGCACAAGCTAGGGGGCTCCCCCTGGCCTCGCCAGGGTGGCTTGTGACCTCCTGACAGGTCTCCTGCCTTCCACTCCAAGTCTGGTAGATGTCTTCTGGTCCAAGAAAAATCATCAGGAAGATTTTGTTCCGTTTGGACCCCGTTCAATATTCCTTATCTACAATACTCAAAAACAAGGAAAAACAGAAACTGGCACTAGGCTCTAGGCTCTAGGTTAATAGGTTAGTTCCAAAAATAATATAAAATAGCATGTTAATGCGTATAAAACATCCAAAACAGAAATATAATAGCATGGAACAATAAAAAATTATAGATACGTTGGAGACGTATGAGATATCCAATTGTTTCTATCTGGCTTTTGATTTTGGTTTTGCCAATTGGATGGACAAGAATGCCTAGGATCACTCTCTAGCTATCTATGCTTTCTCACCTCATATTACATTCGTGTTGCATCACAAAATTTGGACAAGTACTTTTCGATCTCTGTGAGGAGCACTCGGAGTTCCGTATCGACAAAGGACTGACCATTAAAACCTCCCAAGTGCATCTCGATGGAACCAACACAAATATCTCGGCCTCATCGAATGCCTACGATTGATCTATTTTTCAATCTCGGTACTACCGATTCCATCTTCTCAGTTACACCGAGTTTCCCTGTCAGCAGACAGTTGAGGAACTCGGTGATGCCGAAATTTAGAATCAGTGTCACCGACAGCCACGGGTATATATAGAGGCGCACCCGACCTTTGAAATTTTTCTGCAACTGTCACCTCCTCCAAAACCCTAAGTTGCTGAATCAAGGCCCCTAGTCATCGTCGTTGTCTTCCCGAGCACCTCCGCCATTGGAAGTCTTCATTGTTGATGGAATCGCCACCCTCGTCGCCATTGTAGCGAAGTCATCACCAAGCTAGGGTCATTTCACCCGCTCATGCGCTCCAACCTCTCATTCTTGCACAGTAGGACTTCTCCATCGACTATCCACCATTGGAGATTGATTCATCCATGAGAAACTCGAGTAGATTAGCAAATGAACGATTTTTTAGGTTTTGTCGTCCGCCACATGAATCTCGATAGAACCGATGCAAAAGAATCAGTAGCACCGATTTGCTTTTGTGGTCGACTAAGAACAGTCTCTGTGAAACCAAGTGCCCATTTTCGGTCTCACCGAAAGTGGTGCCAAGTTTCTGTTAAGGAGATTGTCTGTCTCGGTAGGTGCAAAAAAATTTCTTCGGTTGTACCGATATACATCTGGCAGAATGAAAAATTTGAGAAATCTTAGTTCAATCTTTTGAAAATATCTACATTTTGTGATGACTCATCCCCTTCCACTGTTCTACACTCTATTCACAGGGTCAGATATGTCAGATGCTGAAGATAGTCAGAATTTGCAGGAGCAGAATGTTGACATGAGCTCTGGCACTAGTCCAGACAATAGCTTATCCTCTTCAGATGTTGGTATTCCCAGCTTACCTGATTTGTCCAGAGCTGCTACTAGGGCAAGGAGGAAGCTTAATTCTGATGAGGAAGATGAGTACTTCATACCTGATGAAGTGCCGCCCAAGACCAACCAACACAAGTTTGTCAAGAAGGTCCCTAAGAAGACAGTCAAGAAAGAGTATGCCCCCTCTAAATCGATGAGAGAACCTAAGAGCTCTAGAGGCACCATGATTGTTGAGCCTATCGGCAAGTGTATCCCTAAGAAGGAAGGAGAGAAGAAGAAAGCCAGGAAGAGGATTGTCTGTGTTACTGGCAGGGATACCTCCATGTATGAGGACCTAGAAGAGACAGCTGTTGCTACTGAAGAGGAGGAGGAAGAGGCAGTTGCCAAGGCTCCTCCCAAGAAGAAGCAAAAGAAGCTTTTGGCTGATGCTATGCCAACGCAAGCCCTATCCAAGAGCAAGCTAGATGCTCCCAAGAAGCCTTCACCTCCTAAGCCCAAGAGGTCATCCATACAGATTCCAGCTTCTGAGAAGAACAGGGGATCTACCTTCAGAGATGTTGAGGAGGATGCCATGTCTTCATTGATGAAGCTTAGACCACACCTTCCAGAGCACATAGCCAGTCACTTGGTTGCAGAGGACATGAAGAAGAAGAAGGATTCAGGTCTGAGAGAGTGTAGACGTATTGATCCTTACTCTCAGAGGATGAAACAGCTGTGGACTATAGGTTCTATACGAAGAAGCAACAAGTTTCTATGAGACTGTCTTGCTTGACAAGACCCTAGTTTTTAGTGACATGAGATATATTGATTGGAAGTACATCAAGGCAAATGAAGACTACTTCCCAAGTGTGCAAGACAACTTTCATTGCATTGACCTAGATGAATTTGTTGGCAAAGAGTTCACTACATGGAACAGTGAGATGATCATGCAATTCTACTCGGCTGCTCACTTCTATGGACATGGTAGGATTGTGTGGATGACTGAAGGAGCAATACATGAGTCCACTGTTGATGAATGGGATGCCATATTAGGAGTCCCAAAGGTGGAAGATGGAGATGTTTGTGTGTACTCTGAGTCTGAGGCAAGCCACAATGCCATGAAGGACATGTACAATGCTATCCCTGCTGCACATCTTAAGTCTCATATTCTAGGATCTATCTATTATCTCCAGGCAGGCCTCCGTACTATCAACACCAATCCGAGGCACACTTTCATGCCTAAGTAACAAGATGAGAAGATGATCCAAGGCTACTCCATCAACCTACTGTTTCTTATTGACTAGCATACAAGATTCAGAGCGATGGATCTGATTGTGGAGACAGTGAAGAGGGTTACTGTTGATCAGAAGCGCTCATGTTGCTATGCACCCTACATTTAGAGGCTCATCAACTCCAAGATGTACAAGCACATTTTTTCTCTTGACAAGCCACACTTTCCCCTATAGTCAGATTCTAAGGAAAACGTTGTGGTGATGGACCCAGATCATCCCACATCAGCTGCAACACAGGCACATGCAGAGTTAACTAGAGCCACTAGTGCTCAAGTCCCTAGATCTAGGAACGAGCAAATGGATCTCTTGATCACTACGTTCAGGGCATGCAGAAGGACATCAAGGACATATTGGAGAATCAGAATAGTCTTGTAAGGATCTTTGAAAATAGGATCAAGACCCTAAATGACAAGGTGGATGGGCTGACCAAGACTGTGAATGAGCTCAAGCACGAAGTTGATGTTGTGCCTATCCCACACTCCATGAATGATGACACTTCAGATGATGAGGATGAATCTCCTCTCAGGACAAGCACTCAGTTCACTACCCAGGCCAGATCAGCCACAGTGCTAGCTCCAGAGTTGAGGCCTTCTTCATCAGCACCTGCTACAACCTCTTTAGCTCCACCAGCTCCTCCAGTACCTCCCATTGGTACTCCATCCATGACATCATGAGAGATCTTTGCCGATGCAGTTCTCTCGACTCCAACATCGACCACCGGAGGAGATCAACCCTAGAAGAACGATGAGCTATATCTCTTTGAACTTTTTGGTAACTTGTTTCCAAAGGGGCAGAAGGTGTATATAGATCTTTAGGCTTCGAGTGAGAGACTGTTGTTTTTTATTGTTTTTTCAAAAAACATTTGCTATCTTTTGGTTTGATGTGTTAAACCTTGTGGTGTTTGATCATATGCTTAATGTGTGTTGCTACCATTTCCTATCCTTTGTTGCTTATGAGATGATCATTCACTTTACTTGACTGTATTGTGCTATGATATTCACTCTTATTATTCTCGTACACCACCAAGATGTATGTGACATGGAAGAAGTGCCAAACGAGTCAAGCCTTTGTGTGTTAGTGCCATCCCTGGATCAGTATGGTGGCACACACAGTACAACAATGTATATATCAAAGTGCAATCACATGTAAATAACGTAAAACTGATATATACCTCTTAAATCACAGCGGAAACTGTCAATGGGAGTGGAGTCCCAATAAAGACCAACGGCAGGTTGAGTGTAGACCGTAACCCAAAAACATTCACTTACTTGTCGTAGAAAAGTATTTGCAACATAAGACATTGCAGTCGTGTAGGTCAGTACATTGAATGTACTGGCAAGATCACCATAGAAGAAATGATAAATACTATTCTATATGCAAAAGGCTTTGTGGCTTTGTGTCCGAGTTTTTGGAGGAAAGCTGGTTTTATTTTCCCTACAACAAAGGAGTCAAGCGGAAAATCACTACAAAAGTTGGTTGTTAATGAGATGGTTCCACCAACCAATTCTCATGTCCCAAAATTATTAATAGAGCCACTCATCACAAAATTTGTTAATTGTGTTGAGAATGGGTGATAGTATCATCTCTGATTCTCATGTTGTCCGTAACCGGGGACACGGCTAATCGATTAGTTTAACACTCTGCAGAGGTTTGTACACATTACCCACAATAATCGATCCCTCCCGTTATGTCCTCGCACTACCCGGTGTTTGATAACGGGACGATCAAAACATGGTCTTCCATAGTGATCCTCCGATAGAAAGTCAGTGCCCATCCAAATCGTACCATTTTTCTACATCTCGTAGCAACTGACCTATCGGAGTCACGACCACTAGGGTCAACCAAGCGAGAGCCCATATTGACTTGCGGTTGCACACATAAGCTTTCCGGCCTTGAAGTATCCATCTGTCTCTTTGAGCCTGGGTGGCATTCCGTTGGGATGATCATAGGTAGATACCAGGATTCCCGAGCATAACCATGATAGATATCAAGCTGCAAAAATGCATGCCCAATCTACCCAGAGGTATATTGAGTCCTTGACGTCTTGAAGTCTTGATCATCATGCAGGTCTTGAAATAATTAATTAACCACACCACACTCCTGAATCTCACAACCAACCCCGTCTAGTAAAGCATAGCAATTGTAAGTAATGTCCCTTCCCGGGAAAGTGGTAACATGATGTTGCGTTTCTCCTACCTCATGATACTACTACAAGTTCAAGCTCAATATCCTACTGGATGTAGATGTAAAGATTGATTCTAATGCAAATAAAACATAGGTAATGTAAGATGATCAAAGTGAACTTTCCTGTACTGTTGATGAAGATAAATATCGCTCTCAGAAAATACTTGATAGAACTATTCGTCACTCTCCGATGAAATCTATATAGTCAAACATTACATTCATAAGCAAACACTTCTAGCAATCAATACTATCAAATAATAAGGAACACAAACTGTTGGGGATATAACCCCGCAATATGACCCGCCATTAAGGTTCCGGGTCACATTGATGGCTCATGAGCCGGCCCAAGGATGAGCCATAAAGCCTACGACCTAGGAAGATAAGCGGCTCAAGGTGTGGGCCGCAAGGTGGCCCGGAAGGAGAAAGACCCGGGCGTGTAAGCCGCTCGGGGACAGCTTGGACAAGAAGATAGAGGAAGACTCGGATAGACAATGAGACTCGGTTAGACAATTGTAAAGACCCATGGTCCTGACCTCCTATATAAAGGCAGACCTGGGGCGACTTAGAGATGAGGTGATCGAGAACTAGGTCAAGCTTTAGCTCCCTTGTAATCGATACAACAAGCAACACAAGAACAAGAAGGAGGTAGGCTATTATCTCGACTTGAGGGACCGAACCTGGGTAAACTCGTGTCCTTCGTCCCAATCAACCCCTTTGAGTCCATCACATTAGCGATGGCCTCGAATCCAAGTCCGTTCACCCGGACATCTGTCGTGATAAATCCACGATAGTTGGCGCCCACCGTGGGGCTTGCGCTTGGTGGTGTTGAGTTCTCAAAGGGCTCTCTCTCAGGGCTCGAGGGATACGTGGTCGGAAGGATGAGCAAGAGTTGCCACGGCCGGTTCTACATCGACGATGCCGGCTGGTGGCTTGACGCCGAGTCCATGAAGTATGGATTCCGGGTTCCGTTCGGCTGGATCCACGTTTTCATCGGAAGAGCTGATGGATCTACACCCGGGCCGGATATCTGCACCAACATCGTCGAGCCGGCTCGACGTCTCCAATTTGCAAGTAATGTGCGGCCTACCCGCGCCAATCCGGGTCAGAGGCATGTCTTTGTAGGTTTCACTCAAGGTATGGATATGGAAGCATCCGGGTCACAGGAAACCCTTGTTTATTCAGAAGATGAATCTTCAAGTGGAGAAACAGAATCAGTGTACCAGCTCCGCAACGGTGGCCTTGGGGGCTACGATGATGCATACCCTGAGTCAGATGGCTTTGAGTCGGATGTTATGAAACCTCCGGTTCATGCGGCAGTGTTCATGGCGGGGTCAGCCCTAGCCGCAAGTAACGCAACCGTGGGGGCCGCCACTTAGGGTAATAACCCGCCGCCGCCGGCTCAAGTTCTTGTGGAGCTAATGGATGAACTCGCGACTCTCATGGCCACTGAAGTCACACCAGATAATCAAGCAGCTCGGAATCTAGAGATTGCAAGGATCAAGGGCCGGATGGTAGAGGAGCGACAAAGGATGGCTGAACTGAAGGTACAGATGGAAGAAGAGGCAAAACGTATCAAGACAGATGCTTGCCGTCTAGGGCTGGAGCAAATGTCAGGAGGGGCGGTACACCGGAGGAGGCATCAGTCCCGTCTACCAGAGCATTATGAAGTGAGGAACCTCTTTAATACCCTTGGCGCAGGGCATGCCGCGGGCGCGCCCGAGAGCCGCCCAACGGAATGGCCAACGACTCATCTGGCCCAGCGTAACCAAGCTTCACCTGGGGGCTTTCCAACACCGGAGGGTCATTATTCTAACCCGGCCAAGAATATGGTAGCAGCTGCCACCCGGCTTGAGACGATCCCTATCCCGGATGAAGCACCCTTTGCAGAGGATGTGCGGAACGCCATCGGGTACTTGCAGAGGGCCATGGCCCAGCAGGAGAGATACGCTCATATCCGGAGCCGCGTCCATTCAACCCCTCTTCATAGCCATAGTTTTAGTCGGTGCTACGAGTCACCAGCAGGTTCCAACAGCAACCATCACAGAGAGATTCCAACGGTTCACCGACCGCGAAGAGATACACAGGCATGTGTAAACCATGCGGGAAGCCCGCAAGAGGCGCCAGCTAGGCCGACTTACCAAGAGCCCAGGCCTTCCGTTTTCGTAGGGGCAGGAGTAACCCCCAGTACGGGAGGGCTGCCGTGTCTATCACCGGCCCTCCGAAGAAAGCGGTTTCTAAGAGACTTCAAAGGTCCCCGCAAGGTCCCAAATTACACAGCTAATTTACCCCCAGAGGCCTAGGTGGAAAGCTATGAACTGGCCATGGAGATGCTGGATGTTAGTGAGGCGGTTTGTGCCAAGTATTTCGTCATGAGGCTTGAAGGCCCGGCTCGTACATGGCTAAATGGGTTACCACCTAATACCATCAATTCATGGGCAGAGCTTAGGGCTCGATTCATTAAAAAACTTTCACGGGACATGCAAGAAGCCTATGACTATTGTGGATCTTGATCACTGTGTCCAACAGGAGAGCGAGTCGGCTCATCATTCGGTATGGCGGGTCTCGACAATTATTCACTCATTAGAGAAGATCACGGCGGCTCAAGCGGTGTTGATCTTAGAGAAGAACTGCCACTTTATTCCTCTAAAGCAGAAACTTGGCCAGCTCAAGCGTACGTGCCAGGACATGGGAGAGCTCATGACGGCTCTCAGGAAATACGCCGACTCAGACAGCATGAAGGATCCGGGTTCTGATGAGGAAAATGCTAGTCAAGGCAAGAAGGGCAACCAAGGCAAGGGTGCGGTAAACAATGGTAGCCAGAGTAAGCGGAAGAATCCAGAAGCAGGATCAGAGCTGGTGGCCAACACAAATGCCCAGTAGAATCATCCCAAGGGCAACAGGAGGTTTGGACCGCCCTCGGGTAGGGATAATTTTTCCTCGAACATGGAAGAGTTGCTTAAGCAACCTTGTCCGACTCACAGTTTGCTTGATAGGCCGACAAATCATACATGGGAGAGTTGTTCTTTTATGCAGAAGTTTAAGCGGTATGTCACACAACCTAACCATCACGGTGGCGGCCCGCCAGGCGGCCTAGGACATGGCGGGTTAGGAGCCGGATTTGGTTCTGGCGGTTCAGCATCCGCTCATCCGGGTCAGGATAATCATGGAGGACAGCAGCCGCACTCCGGTAATAATAATCAACAATAGCAGCAACAGTGGAATCAGTCCGGTTTTCAGAGTAACCCGAAGCAGCTCAGCTCCGGGCAGTACCACATCTTCACGACTAGTCTCAATAGACAGGACTAGAAGTTGCGAAAACGGGTGGTCAATGCGGTTACGCCGGCTCTTCCACAATATCTAAAGTGGTCTGAATATGACATAACATGGAGCCGTGAAGATCACCCGCCACGCGTTGATGACCCGGGGCGGCTGGCTTTGGTTGTAGCCCCCCAAGTGGGTGGATATATGTTGAACAAGGTGCTCATGGATGGCGGCAGCAGCATAAACATCCTTTATTATGACACCTTCCAGCGGATGAAGTTGCTCGAAAAGGACTTAAAACCTCCGTCCACTGTTTTTCATGGTGTGGTGCCGGGTAAGTCGGCGTATCTGGTGGGCAGGATTTCTTTGGAAGTGGCTTTTGGCGATGAATACAACTACAGAGTGGAGTCTTTATGGTTTGAGGTGGTTAAGATCAAGAGCCCTTATCATGCCTTGTTTGGCCGGCCGGCTTATGCTAAGTTCATGGATCGGCCCTGCTATGTTTACTTACAGCTCAAGATGCCCGGCTTAAACGGTACCATCACCGTTCATGGTAACCGAAACACGGCTATTGAGTGTGAAGAAGGAGATGCGGCTTACGCAGAGTCCAGTTGCGCCCAGGAGGAGCTTAAGTTTTATAAGGAGAATGTTGATCTAGAGGATATGACCCCCCTGAAAAAGCCAACCACGAAGGTTGAGCCGCCCCTCAAGTTTTCAGCAGATGACACCAAGGCAGTAGATTTCAATCCGGGCGACTCATCTAAGCAGTTCATCATTGGAACTCATATGGATCCCAAATAGGAAAGCGCGCTCATCGAATTCATCCGTGAGAATCGGGACATCTTTGCATGGAAGCCCTCTTACATGCCAGGTGTACCGAGAGAATTCGCTGAGCACAACCTTAATGTGGATCCAATGTTTAAGCCGATCAAACAATTTCTGCGGTGGTTCAATGAGGAGAGACACAAGGCTATTGGGGAAGAAGTTGCCCGGCTCTTGGCTGCAGGTTTTATTGTTGAAGTTGTTCACCCAGAATGGTTGGCTAACCCAGTGCTGGTGCTTAAATAGAACGACACATGGCGTATGTGTGTGGATTACACGGACCTTAACAAGGCTTGTCCGGCTGATCCCTTAAAGGGTATCGAGACCCACCATTATACACTATCATTGTACATATCATAAATGTATAAATAAAGAAGCCTCTGTTGTTTCACGCATCCTCATATGGAAAAAAGATTACACAGTATTCCGGTTAATGCATCAACTGAGATTGGCAAACGACAGTAGATGCCTATCAGCCAGGTGTTATGCCACAAAATCCCGGCTCAGGAAAATGAGTCGCGGCACCAGGTGTTATGCCACAAAATCCTGGCTTAGGAAAATGAGTCGCGGCACCAGACGTTGTGCCACAAAATCTCGGCTCCGGAAAATGAGTCGTGGCACCAGGCTTTATGCTACAAAACAAAAAACCGGCTCAAGAAAATGAGTCGTGGCGAGGGCGGCTTCTTACCTCTGAGTACAACTTCTAACGCCTATCCGCTGATGGGTCATGCCGTAATTGCTGAGGGGGGCTTCTTACCGATGGGTACCGCTACTAACACCCTATCAGCTGGCTTTATGCCATCTCTGGCTAACCAGTTTAGCCGCGGTTATGAGAGGTTTTTTACCGACGGGTAGCTAACATCTCATGACCCGCGAACGGCGGCTTCTTACCTATGGGTACAGCTTCTAATGCCTATTAGCCGGCGTAAGGCCATGTAAAAACAGCTAAGGAAATTAGCTGCGGTGAACGGCGGCTTATTACCTTCGGGTACAACTTCTAACACCTATTAGCTCTTCCTATAAAAATCCGGCTAAGGAAAATTAGCCGCGGCGAGGGCGGCTTCTTACCTTTGGGTACAGCTTCTAATGCTTATCCGCCAGCATTTACGCCATATTATTACCTCCGGGTGTATCTTCTAAAATGCCTTATCGTCCAGGCGTTACGCCATCTCCGGTTGACCAGATTAGCCATAATTACCAAAAAGGGAGTCACCACCTCCGGGTGTAGCTTACCTAATCTTGGCTTCAGGTGTCCTCTATGATGAAAAGGGAAGTCTAAATGATTTGAAGCATACAGAGACAAATGACGGCCACAAGCCGGATCATCTTATAGAAACACCATGACAAGTTTCAGACAAGTTTCATCTAGCTATTACACTCCCAGAGGAGATCAAAATTTCAGACAAGTTTTTCAGCCGTCACATGGCGGGTTAAGCTAATACAAGTTCTTAAAGTGGAAGCTAATTAGTTGATGGTTCATCCTGTGCCGGCTCTACTGTGGACCTGATCTGAAGGTTGTCCAAATCCCAATTGCTGTTCGTTAGAGCCGCAAAAGAGCCTTCGAAATAAGGTGATGGGTCAAGATCTGGAGCAAAGAGGTCCTTACTCTGAGCAGGCGTCAAGTCTTTGCACTCGTACAAAGGACCGTGGACTCTCTTCTGCTCTGGGTCATAGGCTGCTTGATAAGTTGATAGATCAACCTCCTCCGCCAAGACAGAAGCTAACACCCGGGACTCCTTCATGCACCGGCAGTAGTCAGCGTCAGTAAACTCTGAGCCGTCATCTTTCCTTGAAGGGAAGCCCTCCATCATCTCGGTGGCTGTTAGATCCGGAGCAAAGGCCAAAGCCCGACTGATGCCCACAATGGCCCCTTGGCGAGCAGCTAATTTCTTGAGCTCGGCGATTTGCTTAGGCATGGTGGAGAAGAGCTCTAAAACACCCTTGAGAGTCATTGGAATTTTATCATTATATTGCATGGCCTTGATAGTGCAGATTGCACCACAGTACAACTACTCAGTTAAGGTATAGATGGCCTTCAACGGCAGCAGGCTATCAGAAGCCAACTGCCGGCTCCTAGGACCTGTATAAACCGGACAATTCAGATTAGACGCCAGTCTAAGTAAAGATAAAGCCATTTGAAACACAAAGTTGTCAGAAGCTTACCAAAGAGGGCGGCTTACATCTTGCTTATGTGACGCTTCAAGCCTTGGAGTTCATCTGCCATAGCAATCAGCCGCTGGTCGGCATCATCCGCCCGTTAGGTCAAAGCAGTCTTCTCAGATTCAGTTGTCTCCTTAAGAGCAGCAAAATCGTCCTTGATTGCGGCCGGCTCTTCAGAGAGAAGCCGGTACTTTTCATCAGCGACGCTGCGGGCTTCTTGTTGAGCCGCCAGGTTGGTCTTTAGGTCCATCAACTGCGACCCAGCTTCATTTAAGGCTTCCTGTGACATGTCAAAAAGCAGAATAAAGTCGCTAGAATGGGAAATTGTATCAAATGATGAAGGTTAAAGACAAAGTTATACAAGTCTCAAGGAGATTGCAAGCAATATGTTTGACACTTGGGGGCTAATGTATATTTGATCTCTGAGAAATCAGTATAGTTCTGGCTCATCTTCATCAAAGTTAATCCGGAACTTGGGGGCTACAATATGGCTCTTCAAATTGAGTTATAATTAAAGTTCCGACTCAACGTTATCAAGTTTGAGTCGACCCTTGGGGGCTACAAGTGGTTCTTAAGGCTATCTACATTAAAGGTCTAACTCAACTTTATCAAGTTTGAGTCGGCCCTTGGGGGCAATGGATTTGGATTTTCTATAGAGGATCAGAAAAGACACGGTTCAACAATTAAGCTAGAATTGAACCGGCCCTTGGGGGCTAAGTAAGGTTACAGCAAGAGGAGGAGTACCTCATATTTTAGCTTCATCAAGTTGACCAGCCGAAGTTCTAGATCTCGGTTGGTGGAAAGCCGGTTCGTATACCCGACGTGGAGTTCTTCGGCTGTCATCTTCTCAAAAGAAGATTCGAAATCCAGCTTCTTGGAGGCCTCGGCCGAATCTTTATGCCTGGTTAGCACGTGAGCCGGAGGAGACTGAGGATCAGAATAGGTGATCGCGACTTCTAGAGTTGCAGTGGTCTTGGCAGGACTTGGCAATTTCGAAGGACCCCTTAGAGGGCTCTCCGGGATGATATCTTCAGCCGCCGGCTCAGTGGAGGCAATAGGCGGATCTACATATGGTTGTGGCTCCTTCGGTTGTTCTTTCTCCGGCTCTTGAGCAGCAAGGCTGGGGGAGGGCTTGTTGATGTTCCGACGCTTGGCTTGAGCACTGCAAGATAGAAAGATCAGAATCCAAAGGATATTACTACCCTACAAAGAACCGGATGTTATAGTGGAAAAACACTTAAAACGGGTTGATCTTGGGAGGCCGCAGAGCAGTCGCCGAAGTGTCGCCGGAAGAGGGCGATTTCTGAGATGAAATTTAAGAAAGATGAGACAGCACCAAGGTTATAAAGAGAAATGAATCAAACAGGAGCACATACCTCTGTGGGGCGTTTCTTCGGAGCCGGCGAGTTCGGCAAGCCGGACATAATCTCAGTGGAGCCGGCGCTCCGGGTCTGGCGACGTTCAGCCTATTGTTGCTTTTTCAAACGAAAGTCGGGAGGTAGATAAGCGAGAGGATGAGAAAGAGGAACTTTTCTGATAACCCGTCGCGACTTTCGGGGGACAAAATACTCTGAGCCGAAAGAAACATAGTTTAGCTCAGGGGCGTTGGCACGGCTAGTCTCCACGTCATCCTATGAGTAAAACAAGCATTGGTAAACAGGAAGGCAAAGTATCAAACAACTAAAATTTTACCTCTGAGCTGGATGACGATGGCGGGTCAAACCATTCCTCTCGTGGGGTGTCTCTCTTTGGCTTCTTGGCTGGAGCCTTCTTCTTGAGCTTCTTCGCAGGAGGGACGTATTCCTTCTTCTAGAAATCAGAGTCGGCCTACGAAAATAAACCGGAGAAGAGTAATAGATCAACAAGGTACAAACAAAAATCCAACAAACGGATGGAAATAATTTGACTTACATCTGGAGCCGGATTATTGACACGAAAAGGCGTCAGGCCAATGGCGCTGCATGAGTCGGAGGCTTCATGGACAAGGCTCTGGATGACAGTGGTGATGTCATCCTCTGTCAGGGTTGATTGACTGAAGCATAAGGAGCTGTCATACTTGCCTTCATATTCACACATAAGTCGGCTTCTGTTGCTTAAGGGCATGATCCACCAAGAAATCCAACAGCGGATCAAATCCAATCCAGTTAAACCATTGGCCATGAGTTCCTTGATCTTGGCATGAGCCGGCTCATACCTGGCATGTTCCGAAGCTGAGAGCCGACCAGGAAGTTCTGTATCTGTCCTGAGCCGGGAGGGACGATAACCCGGCAATGGGCGCTCATTCTCACGAGAGGTGTCCTTGCAGTAGAACCAAGTCTTGTTCCAATCCTTCGAATGACTCGGCATCCGCATAGCCGGAAAGATGATGTCTCTGCATCGTTGAATGGAAATACCCCCAAGCTCCAGACTCGGACCACCTTTCATTTCGGTTTGGTGGTTGGCGTAGAAGAACTCTCGAAACAAACCCACAAACGGCTTGATTTGCAAGTAGACTTCGCAGAGCACTTGGAAATTGCATATGTTTGAAACGGAGTTGGGGGCCAAGTCTTGAGGATGAAGCTTGTATAGGTGAAGAACATCACGGAAGAATTTCAAGCCGGGTGGCACGAATCCTCGCTCAATATGGTCAGAGAAAACTACTACCTCTCCTTTTTGGGGAGAGGGCCGTGTTTCGTCACCCGGAACCCACCAATGAAGGACCTCCTTGGAAGGAAGAGTGCCCGCGCCAACAAAATTTGTTAAGTACTCTTCCGTGATGCAAGACCCGACCCAGTTGCATGAGTTGGAGGCACGAGACATACTGGCGGCTTAAAGACTATGCCAAATTAAAATACACGGCGAGTTAAGAGCAAGAAGATATCTGTGTCAGTTTACAATTTTAAGGGCTCTACAAATAATGTGCCATGATCCGGCCGATGAGAGCAGGAAAGGCATGGCGCATCAACAAGGAAAGGAGAGCGAAAATCGGCTAAGTCCTGAAAACAGGTTTCGCAAACTACTGCTACAATTACGGATCTACAAAAGGAGGAAAAAGGGTTCTTATTCTTGACCTAGCAAAGAACAGACGAATTGGAAGAAAGAAAACAGAGCCGCGACGATCCGTGCATTGCGCACGGCCGCCCCGTACACATCAGCGAGGCAAGGATGTGCGTTAAAGGCATCAACGGCATTGGGAGTGCACCGACGATGGTGCGGACGAAGCCCGAGCGGCGGCGGCGGAGCTTCCGCAAACCCTATGGTGGCGATGGATATAAGGAGGAGCTTGGGATTACCGATGATGGAGCGGCGGACGTGGAAGAAGCTCTGGATTGACACAGGTTGATGCAGCGGCCTGGTTGATGATGATGCGAAGACGACACCGGAGCAGGGAGTGCTGGAGCAGAGACGACGAGAGGAAGACGATGAAGGGTGAGCGGGAGTAGGAAAGTTTCCACCCGCAGCAGGTCTTATTTAAAGAGAAGACAAGGCGGGCGCGAAAATTTAGGCGACGGAAACCATTTGACCGAGGCGGACGCCTCGATTTTCAGGCTGACCATTTAATAAAAGATTCGGTGGCACGTCAGCAGATCTCTCTCGCAAGGACTGTGTGACATCATGCCGGGTCATCACCGGGCGACTCGCCGAAGAGCAGAAGAAAGGGATGAAGTGAGCAAGCTCAATTCAACCTAGGGCCTAATGTTGGGGATATAACCCCGCAATATGACTCGCCATTAAGGTTTCGGGTCACATTGATGGCTCGTGAGCCGGCCCAAGGATGAGCCGTAAAGCCTATGTCCCAGGAAGATAAGCGGCTCAAGGTGTGGGCCACAAGGTGGCCCAGACGAAGAAAGACCCGGGCATGTAAGCCGCTCGGGGACAGCTTGGACAAGAAGATAGAGGAAGACTCGGATAGACAATGAGACTCAGTTAGACAATTGTAAAGACCCGTGGTCCTGACCTCCTATATAAAGGCAGACCCGGGGCGACTTAGAGAGGAGGTGATCGAGAACTAGGTCAAGCTTTAGCTCCCTTGTAATCGATACAACAAGTAGTACAAGAACAAGCAGGACGTACGCTATTACCTCGACTTGAGGGGCCGAACCTGGGTAAACTCGTGTCCTTCGTCCCAATCAACCCCTTTGAGTCCATCACGTTAGCGACGTCCTCTAATCCAAGTCCGTTCACCCGGACATCTGCCGTGATAAATCCATGACACAAACTAAAACCAACAAGGTTGTGATGAAGGAAATACTTAAGACAAAAGTTAAAACAACAAAACTTCATCAAAACAACCAAAGGTTGGTTTCCCCTACAAATAATCCTATTTTCAAATGCAACAAAAAAATAACAAAGCAAAATCTAACAAAAGTAATCTCGTAAATATTTTACTAGCAAAAGTTTTAATTTTGAAGTACAACTAAGGACTTTGAAAACAACACACTAACAACATGAGTTTTCTAATTAATAAACTTAACAACAAGTAAAACAAATAAAATAATAAACTAATAATATAGGAGAAAACAAAATATAAAACAACTAAGTTAAAAAAAGTAAAACTTATAAAAAAGTTTATAAAAATATTTTCAAATAGGAAATCAAACTAGCAATGTAATCAATTTACAAGTTATTATGAAACTAGAATTGATTCCATGCTATCAAATAATAATAAATAACATAAAATAATCTTAGTTGAAATACTACTTGATAAATAAAAGAAAACAAAGTAAAACTTGACAACCAATATAAAATAAAAATAAATAAATTTTTTTAAAACAAAAGTAATAGAAATAAACCTAAAAAAGAACTAAAACATGATCTATTTTGCTTGAAACCCTAATCTATAATATTCTAAAATTTAACATAGTGATAAATAGAACTAATAAAAACCAGTAGCAAAATGAATCACTCAAATATATATTTTTAAACTCAAGTAATTCAAATTCTAGTGATTTTAGTAAATTTCAATGAATTCAAATTAAAAAAGTTCAAATATGGTCAAAGTTGATATCTACAGAACCTAGAATAACATTGAGACACAATGCAAAAAAGAATCAAATTAAATCAATTAAAAAAATGAAAGATATAAAGAAAAATAAAACACAACTATTCTGTTTCTGAAACAGAAAACTGAAAAAGAGAAAATTCTAACTAGCGGACAGGGTACACGTGGTGCTCTGTGATTTGCCCTAAGACGTGCGTGTCCTAACGTTTCGTGCGGACGACCGATACTTAAAGAAAAATGGTTCGGCTAAAATAATAAAAGGAAAAAAACCCGAGCGGTTTATTATACTAAACCAAAGGGGTAGGCTAGGTCCAATCGGGGTCGTTGGAATCAGATCGAACGGAGGGGAAAGAAGGGTAGATCACCGTGGTGGAGATGGCCGGCGATGGTGGTCTTCGGCGATGGTGACTTCTCGGGCGTGAATAGGGGCATCGCTCCGGGGGATCTCCGGCGTTGGCGATGGCACAAGTCGACGCAGGCGAGGATGGCGAGCATGATGGTGGTCTTAGTGTCGGCGCATGTGGTCAGAGGCATCGACGACGAGCTCCGAGGCGGCGATGCCATCAGGTGGTCGAGGGGGAGGGAGCTCCGGTGGGTGCGGGGCTCGGGCGAATGAATAGGGAGGTGTGCGCGAGAGTGGGGAGAGATTGGTGGGCTCAGTTGGTCAAGGGGGTGGCTAGGGCAAGGTGGGGTTCGTCAATGGCGTGATGGCAGATCGGAGCTCCAGCGAGCAATGGCGGCAAGGGGAGGGGCTTGGGGTAGGGGTACGGGTGAAATGGAGTTGAGGAGGGGTTGGGGTTTATATAGGGGGGTCGCGGTGAAGAATCGGCAAGGGGGGAGGGAGACCCTCTCTGGTCTGGCACGGATCCGGTAATGGAAGGAAGAGGGGAAGAGGAAGGAAGGAGAGGGTGCTCGGGAGGAACGAGCGGACTATGGGGCCCGCGTGCCGGTGAGAGGAAGGGAGGGGCGAGGCGATCAGTGGCCGATCCAAATTATTTTTGGATCTGGCAAAGGAGATACGGATCGGATCTACTCCATATGGGCTTCGGGGATTTTCCTTTTTAAAGCATTTTTCCTGTTTTTCAAAAACAGGAAATAGAAACATGATTCGGAAAATCAAACCAAACAAAACTAGGAAGTTTAATATACTAAAATATCAGAACAATAAATGCCATAAGATGGACATTTTTCCACGACCGAATAAAGTGCGTGAAAAAATATATATTTTCAGCAAATGCCTAAGTTCATTTTATTTATTTTGCAAATATTTTTCAAATAACCCCTGGGTCTCTATGGTACTAAATATCACAAAAAATGCCCCTGGTTTGGAGTTTCATATTTCTCCTCTCAATATTTTGAATTTGGGCAAGGGAGTTTGAATTCATTCAACTTTAAAATAGAATTTGGAATCAAATGGAAATAATTCCAAATAGGACATTTCAAAACTTCTCAAATCATTTTTTTAAATCCATCATTTGAAGAAATCATGCCATCTTCTCTCATTGATTTTAATTGGATGAATTTGAAATCAACCACAAAGGGGAAAGTCATTTTATTCCCTCTCATTCATCAAGTTTCAAAAAGTTTCAAATTTCACTCAATATTTAATCACTCAATCAAATAATCAATCATTCTATTTATTATAGCATTCCAAAATTTGGGATGTTACAAAGTGCCCCATGTACCTAATCAATTGTGCATTTGCATTGAAACACAAATTTAAAATAATGCACAAATTTAGTGGGAGCTCTTGCTTATCACATCCTTCTCAAAGCGACGATTATATTCATTGATTATATCATATGTCGAAGCTTTGATCTATATGTTGCCATCAATTACCAAAAAGGTAGAGATTGAAAGCACATGGGCTCAGGGAATAAGTCCGGGGACCCACACGGGGCCCACCACCCACCAGGCTGCGCTAGGGGTGGCTGGCACGCCCTGGTGTCTCGTGGGCAGCAGGTGCGCCTCCTGGTGTTATTTGTACGAAAAATTCAGAAATAATGAGAAATAATCGTATTAAATTTTTAGGATATTCTCAAAACTTTTGTTTTGGGTCATTTTTTATTTCACGGGAAAATCAGAAAAGTGGATAATTTTGGCATTTTATTTTATTTAGCTAAGGAAAACAGAAAACAAAAGGTGGATACACAGAGTTGTGTTTACTAAATTCATCAACTTCATACCTCTAAAAATGATTCATTAATAAGGTTGATCAAGTCTTATTAACAACCACTTTCAATTAGCATGAAATCGAAGAACTTTTGTGAAACACTAGGTTACCTCAATGGGGATAAGCATGTCCCCAACAATAAGTATATCATATTTCTTTTTGGTAGTACATAGAGGTAATTGAAATCTTCCAATGGTGAGTGTCGGAGAATTTTCAATAACATTTACGCCATTCTATTGGAATTGCTTCTTGAGAAAGTGCAATGTATGCTCATTACCATTGATATGAAAATTGACCTTGCTTTTCCTTCAGTCAATAACAGCCCCTGTAGTATTAAAAAACGGTCTTCCAAAGATAATCAACATGTTGTCGTCCTCCAGCATCTCAAGAATAACGGATTCTATTAAGATAGTAACATTTGCAACAATAATGGGAGGAAAGCACATCTGCTCCTTGGTGGTTTTGGTATTTAATAACAACATATATGTCATTGAACAAAGGTTTCCACTAAGCATATTTCAGGAAAAGTTCAATGAAAGGGATGTAAAAAGGATTGTGGAATACCCCAAGCATCAAACAAGAGGACTCTACATTTGACATTGTGAGAAATCACTTTGAGTCCATAGGAAAGCCAATACTATTAAAAGGGGGTAAGGTATTATTGGTGAACAAAATGCTCATACGTGCAAAAATGATAATCACCAAAAACACCCACAAGCTCTTCCACAAAAGTCTGTCCAAAGCCAAATATTCAAAATCGGTGCAACCAATAATTCCCACCCGGTGCCATCGATTCCCAATCTCAGACAGACCCATGACAAACCCTAGCCATTCGATGCAACCAATTCTACTTCAGTGCCACCGAGTTTGGGTTGCCAACTTACTATTACCTCGATTCACAAAACCTGTCCCGCCGAGTTTGTTGGATCGGCGTCACCAAGTTGGGAAATATGACCGAGTTTGGCAATATGACAGTTGGTCACGTAATCGCTACAACCGAGATTTATGTATCAGTCTCACCGAGATTCAAACGTTGTCACCTTTTGGTCACTTAGGTACCACTGATTTTCACACATCGGTGTCACCGAGTTGGTCACTTAAGGTGTAATGGTTGGATTTTTGGAGATGCCTATATATACCCCTCCACCACCACTTACTCGAAAGAGAAGCACTCAGAATAGATACCTAGTCATACCAACTGATTTTCTAAGAGAGAGCTACCTACTCATGTGTTGAGATCATGCCATTCCATTCCAACCATATGAATCTTGGTCTCTAGCCTCCCCAAGTTGCTTTCCACCAAATCAATATCTTCCACCAAAGCCAAATCTATGAGAGAATGATTATGTGTTGAGGAGTCTATCATCTTGAAGCACAAGAGCAAGGAGTTCATCGACATTATCGAGCCTATTACCTTTTGGAGGGTGGTGCCTCCTAGATTGGTTAGGTGTCGCTTGGGAGCCTCCTACTTCGTGTTGTCGAGTGAACCAACAAGTTTGTAAGGGCAAGGAGATTGCCTACTTCGTGAAGATCTACACCGAGTTAGGCTAGTCCTCCGTGGACGTAGGCTATCATGATATAGTCGAGGTTGCTTCTTCGTGGAACCCTCCATCGGTACAGACCTCCGTGGACTCTCGCAACCGTTACCCTCCGTGGGTTATAGACTCCATAAACATGGGCGTACGATAGCACCACCTATCGGATCCATAGGAAAAACCTTTGTGTCTCCAAATTGCGTTTGATCTTCCTACCCTTCCTTTACTACTCATGCTTGTCTTCACTTTCCGCTGCTATACTCGTAGACATGCATGTGTTGGGTGTGTTTGACTTGCCATGAATGCCAAAATCTGCCAACACTTAAAATTGGGAAAAGGTAGACTTTTATTTGGTCAAGTAGTCTAATCAACCCCTTCTAGACCTTCTTTCGATCGTACATGGGCACATCCTCACAAATACCGATAGGTATGACCGTTGATTTCTCAGCCATTTACAATGATATTTTAGTAGGTGTGAGTTTAGTCAAATAAAGTCTTTTATATAAAGACAAAGGCATAACACTAACTCTAGATCCTAAATCACACAAAGCAGTTTTGACAAAATTTGTTTTAATGGAGGGGGTATAGTTTCTTAGGCACTGAGTTCAACTTCAGGTATCTTTTTGTTTATTAGTGATGATGTCTTTCATGTATTTAGCATAAGGAGGCATCTTTAAGATATCAATTAATGAGGTATGCGAAAAGACCGGCCTAATGATTTTAGCAAAGCGTTCAAATTCTTTATCATCCTTTTAATTAGATGGTTTAGGTGGAAAATGCATGGGTTTCTGAACCCATGGCTCTCTTTCTTTACCATGTTTTCTAGCCACAAAGTTTTTTTATCATATCATTTATTTCAAGGTTGTGGGTTATCAAGATCAACAACAGGTTTTGTTTCTACGTCATTATCTGGTTCTTTATCATTACTAGGTCGAGTATTCTCATGAACAGTACTATTATTATCATTATCACTAGCTGGGTGTCATGGGAACGAACACCTATGGGATCATAGGGACCCCTTTTGGTTCAGCGAGGCGAAGGCTCGTACAAAGAGCCAGTCTGATGAATAGCACGTGGGCATCTTTACATAGGTTTGGGTCACATGGATGCGTAAAACCCTACTCGTGCTTGGTTGTATTGAGAGTGTTCTAAGCGTTCTAGCTATAGGAGCACTATGAGCAGCCACCACGTGTGTGAGCTAGAAAGTCCTGAAAGTCGAAAATTATTCTACCGTATCGCCCTGGGCCTCCTTTTATACTCTGAAGGGGATCCCAACAGTGGTGTACAGTGTGGACACTGGGTGTACAGAGCTATAGTGTTATCACACCTAACATTGACGGAGTAGGATAGGCGCACTTAATGCACCGTTAGGCATCTCTGTCCGTCAGTGGGACGGGACGGGGGCCTGTCCCATCGGCACCGCTTAGCCCCCTCCAACATCGCCGCCACGAAACGCATCCAGGTGGATCGATACTTGGTCGATGCGCTAGCGGGGCCTTGCCGGGGGTTTTCCTTACTGAGGCCTTGCCTTGCCGGTGCCTTGCTTTGCCTGGGGGTTCAATAGCCCTCCAAGCAAGACCTTTCCGGTGATCTTTATTCTCATGTGTTGGTATCTGGCAAGTCCCTGCTTCATTCACCATCTATTGGATCCAAGGGCTTTAGGATGAGATACTGGGAAATAGAGGGAGATACACACAATAGAAACAATAGGTTTAAAAATATGTTTGATTTGTGGCTGTCAAAAAAATGCACACAAATGACAGCTCACACATCACCATATCTAACGTGAGTATGCAACAGGGGTTTGGTCTTCTAGGGGGCATAAAATCTTTTGAAACTCTACATGGTCTTCAATTTCTTCACGTCCTTATAGTCTTCAATTTTTTTGTAGCTCTTTCCATAGTGAAATACATCTTTGACTGAATTGGTCATCAGTTTTCCGATATCTTGTCCTGGTTGAAGTGACAATTAGTTGATTCCTCCAAGTGGTCAAAGGGACAAGGGTATTGTCTAACTATTTGATAAAACTCAGAAGGGACAAGAATATATGTTTTTGAGAATAATTTTGCGATATATCTGTCCTATAGGCTTTCCAGTTTCTAGGGTCACGTCCTACAGTCAACATGTGCTCTGATACCATCTCTATAGTGACCCGACTCAAAATGAGTCAAGGCTCTATGTGTTAGTGCCATCCCTGGATCAGTATGCTGGCACACATAGTACAACAATGTATATATCAATGTGCAATCACATGTAAATAACGTAAAACTAATATATACCTCTTAAATCACAGCAGAAACAGTCAATAAGAGTGGAGTCCCAATAAACACCAATGGCAGGTTCAGTGCAGACTGTAACCCAAAAACATTCACTTACTCGTTGTAGAAAAGTTTCTACAACATAAGACATTGCAGCTGTGTAGGTCTGTACATTGAATGTACCGGCAAGATCACCATAGAAGAAATGATAAAGACTATTCTATATACAAAAGGATTTGTGGCTCTGTGTCTGAGTTTTTGCAGAAAAGCTAGTTTTATTTTCCCTACAACAAAGGAGTCTAGCAGAAAATCACTACAAAAGTTGGTTGTTAATGAGATGGTTCCACCAACC
The DNA here is from genome assembly GCA_022496015.1 of Hordeum marinum. NCBI lineage: Eukaryota > Viridiplantae > Streptophyta > Magnoliopsida > Poales > Poaceae > Hordeum > Hordeum marinum. Next base: position 250,026,473 of record CM039674.1, on the reverse strand, counting down.
AATTCTCATGTCCCAAAATTATTAATAGACCCACTCATCATAAAATTTGTTAATTCTGTTGAGAATGGCTGATAGTATCATCTCCGGTGCTCATATTGTCCGTATCGGGGACACGACTAATCGATTGCTTTAACACTATGTAGAGGTTTGTACACTTTACCCGCAAGAATCGATCCCACCCGTTATGTCCTCGCACTGCGTGGTGTTTAAGAATGGGACGATCGAAACATGGTCTTCCATAGTGATCCTCCAATAGAAAGTTAGTGCCCATCCAAATCCTACCGTTCTTCTACATCTCATAGCAACTGACCTATCAGAGTCACCACTCGGGTCAACCAAGCCAGAGCCCATATTGACTTGCGGCTGCACACGTAAGCTTTCCGGCCTTGAAGTATCCATCCATCTCTTTGAGCCTGGGTGGCATTCCATTGGGATGATCACAAGTAGATACCAGGATTCCCAGGCATAACCATGATAGATATCAGGTTGGCAAAATGCATGTCCAATCCACCGAGAGGTATATTGAGTCCTTGAAGTCTTGAAGTCTTGATCATCATGCAGGTCTTGAAATAATTAGTTAACCACACAACACTCCTGAATCTCACAACCAACCCCGTCTACCAAAGCATAGCAATTGTAAGTAATGTCCCTTCCCGGGCAAGTGGTAACATGATGTTGGGTTTCGCCTACCTCATGATACTACTACAAGTTCAAGCTCAATATCCTACTGGATGTAGATGGAAAGATTGATTCTAATGCAAATAAAACATAGGTAATGTAAGATGATCAAAGTGAACTTGCCTATACTGTTGATGAAGATAAATATCGCTCTCAGAAAATACTTGATAGAACTATTCGTCACTCTCCGATGAAATCTATATAGTCAAACATTGCATTCATAAGCAAACACTTCTAGCAATCAATACTATCAATCTATAAGGAACACACAACTAAAAGCAACAAGGTTGTGATGAAGGAAATACTTAAGACATAAGTTAAAACAACAAACTTCATCAAAACAACCAAAGGTTGGTTTCCCCTGCAAATAATCCTATTTTCAAATTCAGCAAAACAGTAACAAAGCAAAATCAAACAAAAGTATTTTGGTAAATATTTTACTAGCAAAATATTTACTTTTGAAGAACAACTAAGGACTTTGAAAACAACACACTAACAACATGAGTTTTCTAATTAATAAACTTAACAACAAGTAAAACAAATAAAATAATAGAATAAAAATATAGGAGAAAAAAATATATAAAACAACTAAGTTAACAAAAAGTAAAAATTATAAAACAATTTATAAAAATATTTTCAAATAGGAAAACAAACTAGCAATGAATTCAATTTGCAAGTTATTATGAAACTATAATTAATTCCATGCCATCTAATTATAATAAATAACATAAAATAATCTTTGTTGAAATACTACTTGATAAATCAAATAAAACAAAGTAAAACTTGTCAACTAATATAAAATAAAACAATTTAAAACAAAAGTAACAGAAATAAACCTAAAAAAGAACTAAAACAGAATCTATTTTGCTTGAAACCCTAATTTATATTATTGTAAAAATTCCAAAATTTAACATAATAATAAATAGAACTAACACAAACCAGTAGCAAAAGGAATCACTCAAAAATATATTTTTAAACCCAAGTTATTCAAATTCTAGTGATTTGAGTAAATTTCAATGAATTCCAATTTAAAAATATCAAATATGGTCAAACTTCATATCTACAGAACCTATAATAAAATTGTGACACAATGCAAACAGAATCAAATTAAAACTACTAAAACATGAAAGATATAAAGAAAACAAATACATAACTATTTTGTTTCTAAAACAGAAAACTGAAAAAGACAAAATTCTAACTAACGAACAGGGTAGACGTGGCGCTCTATGATTTTCCCTAAGACGTGGGTGTTCCAACGTTTCGTGTGGACTTCCGATAATTAAATAAAAACAGCTCGGCTAAAATAATAAAATGAAAAAACCGACTGGTTTATTATACTAAACCGAAGGGGTATGCAAGGTCTAATCGGGGCCGTTGGAATCAAATCGAAAGGAGGGGAAAGAAGGGGAGCTCACCACGGTGGGGATGGCCGGTGATGGTGGTCTTCGGTGATGGTGACGTCTTGGGCGTGAACGGGGGCGTCGCTCCGGGGGCTCTTCGGCGGTGGCGATGGCACAAGTCGACGCAGGCGAGGATGGCGAGCACAATGGTGGTCTTGGCGTCGATGCAGGTGGTCGAAGGCGTCGACGGCAAGCTTCGAGGTGGCGGTGGTGTCGGGTGGTCGAGGGGAAGGGAGCTCCGATGGGTGCGAGGCTTGGGCGAATGGATGGGGAGGTGCGCGCGAGAGTGGGGAGCGATTGGTGGGCTCAGGAGGTCGAGGGGGTGGCTAGGGCGACGTGGGGCGCGTTAGTGGCGCGATGGCAGAGCGGAGCTCCGGCGAGCAATGGTGACGAGGAAAGGGGCTCGCGGTAGGGGGTACGGGCAAAAAGGAGTCGAGGAGGGGCTGGGATTTATATAGGGGGGTTGGGGTGAAGAATCGGTAAGGGGGGAGGGAGGTCCTCTTTGGTCCGGTGCGGATCCGGCAATGGAAGGAAGAGAGGCAGAGGAAGGAAGGAGAAGGCGGTCGGGAGGAAGGAGCGGACTGTGGGGCCCACGTGCCAACGAGAGGAAGGGAGGGGCGAGGCGATCGGTGGCCGATCCGAATTATTTTCGGATCTAGCAAAGGAGATACAGGTCGTATCTATTCCATATGGGCTTCGGGGATTTTCCTTTTTAAAGCGTTTTCCCTATTTTTCAAAAACACGAAATAGAAACATGATTCGGAATATCAAATCAAAACAGAACAAGGAAGTATAATATACCAAAATATTAGAACAATAAATTCCATAAGATGGACATTTTTCCACGGCCGAATTAAATACTTGGAAAAATATATATTTTCAGAAAATGCCTAAATTGATTTTATTTCTTTTACAAATATTTTTTCAAATAACCCCTAGGTATTTGTGGCTCAAAAGTTCACAAAAAATACCCCTGCTTTGGAGTGTCATATTTCTCCTCTCAAAATTTTGAATTTGGGAAAGGGAGTTTGACTTCATTCAACTTTAAAATAGAATTTGGAATCAAATGGAAATAATTCCAAATAGGACATTTCAATACTTCTCAAATCATTTTTTTAAATCCATCATTTGAAGAAGTCATGTCATCTTCTCTCATTGGTTTGAATTGGATGAATATGAAATCAAACACAAAGGGGAAACTCATTTTATTCCCTCTCATTCATCAAGTTTCAAAAAGTTTCAAATTTCATTCAATTTTTAATCATTCAATCAAACAATCAATCATTCTATTTATTATAACATTCCAAAATTTGGGATGCTACAAAGTGCCCCATGTACCTAATCAATTGTGCACTTGCATTGAAACACAACTTTAAAATAATACACAAATTTAGAGGGAGCTCTTGCTTATCACATACTTCTCAAAGCGACGATTATATTCATTGATTATATCATATGTCAAAGCTTTGATCTATATGTTGTCATGAATTACCAAAATCGGGGAGATTGAAAGCACATGGGATAAGGGAATAAGTGAGGAGACCCACATGGGGCCCACCACCCACTAGGCTATGCCAGGTGTGGTTGGCGCGCCCTCGTGTCTCGTGGACACCAGGTGCACCCCTTGGTGTTATTTGTACCAAAAATTCATAAATAATAAGAAATAATTGTATTAAATTTTTAGGCCATTCTGAATACTTTTATTTTCGGTCATTTTTTATTTCACGGGAAAAATCAGAAAAGTGGATAATTTTGGCATTTTATTTTGTTTAACTAAGGAAAACACAAAACAAAAGGGGGATACACAGAGTTGTGTTTACTAAATTCATCAACTTCAAACCTCTCAAAATGATTCATTAATAAGGTTGATCAAGTCTTATTAACGACCACCTTCAATTAGCATGAAATCGAAGAACTTTTGTGAAACACTAGGTTACCTCAATTGGGATAAGCATATCCCCAACAATAAGTATATCATATTTCTTTTTGGCGGTACATAGAGGTAATTAAAATCTTCCAATGGTGAGTGTCAGAGAATTTTCAATAACATTTACACCATTCACTTGGAATTTCTTATTGAGAAAGTGCAATGCATGCTCATTACCATTGATATGAAAATTGACCTTGCTTTTATTGCAGTCAATAAGAGCCCCTGTAGTATTCAAAAATTCTCTACCACGGATAATCGACATGTTGTCGTCCTCCGACATCTCAAGAATAAAAAAGTCTATTAATATAGTAACATTTGCAACAACAATGGGATGAAAGCATATTTTTCACCTTGGTGGTTTTGGTAATTAATAACAACATATATGTCATTGAACTAATGTTTCCACTAAGCATATTTCAGGAGAAGTTCAATGATAGGGATGGCAAAAGGATTGTGGAATACCACAAGTTTCAAACAAGAGGACGCTACATTTGACTTTGTGAGAAATCACTTTGAGTCCATAGGAAAGCCAATACTACTAAAAGGGGGTAAGGTATTATTGGTGAATAAAATGCTCATATGTGCACAAATGATAGTCACCAAAAACACCCACAAGCTCTCCCACAAAAGTCTGTCCAAAGCCAAATATTCAAAATCGGTGCAACCAGTAATTCCCACCCAGTGCCATCAATTCCCAATCTCAGACAGACCCATGACAACCCTAGCCATTTGGTGCAACCAATTCTGCTTCAGTGCCACCGAGTTTGGGTTGCCAACTTCCTGTTACCTTGATTCACAAACTCGGTCTCGCCGAGTTTGTTGGATCGGCGTCACTGAGTTGGGCAATATGACCATTCGTCACCTAATCAGTACAACCGAGATTTATGTATCAGTCTCACCGAGATTCAAAAGTTGTCACCTTTTGGTCACTTATGTACCACTGAGTTCCACACATCGGTGTCACCGAGCTGTTCACTTAAGGAGTAATAGTTGGATTTTTGGAGATGCCTATATATATCCCTCGACCACCACCTACTCGAAAGAGAAGCACTCAGAACAGATCCCCACTCATACCAACTGATTTTCTAAGAGAGGGCTACCTACTCATGTCTTGAGATCATGCCATTCCATTCCAACCATATGAATCTTGATCTCTAGCCTCCCGAAGTTGCTTTCCACCCAATCAATATCTTCCACCAAAGCCAAATCTGTGAGAGAATGATTGTGTGTTGAGGAGTCTATCATCTTGAAGCACAAGAGCAAGGAGTTCATCGACATTATTGAGCCTATTACCTTTTGTAGGGTTGTGCCTCCTAAATTGGTTAGGTGTTGCTTGGGAGCCTCCTACTTTGTGTTGTGGAGTGAACCAAGAAGTTTGTAAGGACAAGGAGATCGCCTACTTCGTGAAGATCTACACAGAGTTAGGCTAGTCCTCTGTGGACGTAGGCCATCATGGTATAGTCGAGGTTGCTTCTTCGTGGAACCCTCTGCCGGTAGAGACCTCCGTGGACTCTCACGACTGTTACCCTTCGTGGGTTGAAGACTCCATAAATGTGGACGTATGATAGCACCACCTATCGGAACCACGGGAAAAATCTTCCTGTCTCCAAATTGAGTTTGATCTTCCTACCCTTCCTTTACTACTCATGCTTGTCTTTACTTTCCGCTGATATACTCGTAGACATGCATGTGTTGGGTGTGCTTGACTTGCCATCAATTCTAAAATCTGCCAACCCATAAAATTGGGAATAGGTAGACTTTTATTTGGTTGAGTAGTCTAATCACCCCCCCCCCTCTAGACCTACTTTCGATCCTACACGGGCACATCCTCACAAATACCGATAGGTATGGCCGTTGATTTCTCAGCCATTTGCAATGATATTTCAGTAGGTGCGAGTTTAGTCAAATCAAGTCTTTTATATAAAGAGAAAGGCATAACACTAACTCTAGATCCTAAATCACACAAAGTAGTTTTGACATAATTTCTTTTAATGGAGCATCGTATAGTTTCTTAGGCAATCCATCCTTAAAAGAATAATTAGCAAGCATGGTGGAGATTTCAACTTGAGGTATCTTTTGTTTATTAGTGATGATGTCTTTCATGTATTTAGCATAGGGTGGCATCTTTAAGATATCAGTTAATCGGGTATGCAAAAAGACTGGCCTAATCATTTCAGCAAAGCGTTCAAATTCTTCATCATCCTTTTAATTAGATGGTTTAGTTGGAAAAGGCATGGGTTTCTGAACACAACACTCTCTTTCTTTACCATGTTTTCTAGCCACAAAGAAATTTTTATCATATCATTTATTTCTAGGTTGTGGGTTATCAAGATCAACAACAAGTTTTGTTTCTACATAATTATCTGGCTCTTTATCATTACTAGGTTGAGTATCCTCATGAACATCACTATTATTATCATTATCACTAGTTGTGTGTCGTGGGAACGAACACCTATGAGATCATAGGGACCCCATTCGGTTCGGTAGGGGGAAGGCTCATACAAAGAGCCAGTCTGATGAACAGTATGTGGGGACCTTTACCCAGGTTCAGGCCGCATGGATTCGTAAAACCCTACTCGTGCTTGGTTGTATTGAGAGTGTTCTTAGGGTTCTATATATAGGAGCGCTATGAGCAGCCGCCACGCGTGTGAGCTAGAAAGTCCCAAAAGTCAAAAAGTCCTCTACCGTATCGCCCTGGGCCTCCTTTTATACACTGAAGGGGATCCCAACAGTGGTGTACAGTGTGTACACCGGGTGTACAGAGCTATAGTGTTGTCATATCTAACACTGACGGAGTAGGATAGGCACATTTAATGCACCGTTAGACATCTCTGTCCGTCAGTGGGACAGGATGGGGGCCCATCCCATCGGCACCGCTTAGCCCCCTCCAACATCGACGCCGCGACATGTGTCCAGGTGGATCGACACCTGGCTCGTGTGCTGGTGGGCCTTGCCGGGGCTTCGCCTTGCCGGGGCCTTGCCTTGTCGATGCCTTGCTTTACCTGGGGGTTCAATGGCCCTCCCGGCAAGACCTTGCCGGTGATCTTGATTCTCTTGTGTTGGTATCTTGCAAGTGCCTGCTGGGCCTCGCTGCCAGGGTGGCTACCACTTCCCGTGCACAAGTAATGGGCACTAGAGAGCCTAAAATTCTAGTAAACCGACAGGAGCCCCCGGGCCTGGGCCACACACGTCGCGGGGCCTTGTTGGGCTAGGCCTAATGAGTGCACGTAGTGGAGATCTGGACCGAAAAGCTTGTCGATGTTGCGGAGAGGCTTGCCAAACAACTGACCGCCATGGGCCTAGAAGGCCCCCCATATTCTCCCGATGATAGGGTGTCCATGAGCGCCAAGGTGACCATGTTCTTTGATAGCTTGCTTGGAGCCTTGGAGCAGCTTCTCTCTGACCGGGCATCCCACTTGGCCAGTGAATTGCGTAAGCTCTACCAGGTCTCCTCTGCAAGGTGCCCATCAAGGTGGCGTACAGGAATCCCAACCTCAACCTCACCAACGTCCTCGACCACTTGCCGAAGGACATAGACATCAAGGTGCTCAAGGAACTCGTCGCGCCCATCGTCGAGAGGGTAAGCCAAGTCAAGCGGGTCGAAGGTGATCGCCGGGATTAGCTGCCTCACTCCTCGCTGCCGCATATGTCAAAAACAATTTATTTTATGTTAGAATTTCAGCAAGGCTGGTGTAATATTGCCCGTTATGCTTTGAACAATCGTTTTGTTATCTTCCTTGCTAGACCCCTTTCTATATGGGACTTTCCCTATGCATTCTCGAAAAAATCTTGCCGGCGAGCATAGCCCTACCGTGAGCGCTTCGAGGAATGGGTCCTTAGCAGCCTGATGGCGGTGCTACTACCGGCAAGATACCTTGGCGTCCTTGGCATAGCCCTTCAAGATGTTGGGCTTGCTCGAAACAAAATAAAGGCGCAAGCGCTGTCACTTGAGTCGTTGAGAGGACTCGAAACGAAACAAGGATCGCGAGTGTGACCACCTAAGCTGTCGAGCTATCCCGAACATAGTGAGGGCATAGCCAATCGTGGCAAGGTTCCCATGCATGCAAGTTTGCTGTACATAAGCCAAAATTTCCGAAGGAAAATAACCTCATGGCAAGGGTTCACTTAGGGTTTTTGCAAATTATATTTTTGTTGCCATGATCCCTCCGGCAAGTTTTTTTGGGACGTCGCTAATAGGTATCCAAACCACCATTCCCCCCTCTGACAAAGCTGCATGCGAGGTGACCTTTTATCCTTTGAGAAAAATAAAGAAAAGAAAATATGGATATGGAATCTTGGTGGTCCATTAGACCTTGCCGGGATTAAGTGCAATGCAACACTTTAGACAAACATGCACATAAGTAAACATGAGAATCGATTGGGATTGCAGAACACTTATCTTTATTCAACTACCCGTAGGGTCTGAGCCTGGCTTTGTACCAAGGATTACATGCTTCAGGGGAAATACTTGTACAAAAGGTGGTTGCTGGGAGGCCCGGCAACCGCGCCTCATGGGTAGAACTTGCGAAGTTGTTCGATATTCCAGGAGTTGCTCACTGGGATGCCATCTTCAGTCTCTAGGCGGACTGCACCAGGACTGGTGACTCATACTACCTGATAAGGGCCTTCCCACTTTGGTGTCAACTTGTTGGAATTCTTGGCAGACTAAACTCGCCGAAGAACAAGGTCGCCTTCCTCAAGACTTTTGGCATTAACTTTGCGGCTATGGTAGAGGCGCAAAGCTTGCTGGTAGCGTGCAGCTCTCACATCATCCTGAAGACGGTCTTCCTCAAGAAGCGTCGCGTCGTCTTGCCACAACTGCTCTTGCTCAAGCTCATCATAAGTGAGGACTCGAGGCGGACCATATATGAGTTCTGTGCGGAGGACTGCCTCCACCCCATAGACAAGGGAGAAGGGTGTCTGTCCGGTAGCTATATTTGGTGTCGTTCTGATTGACCAAAGATCCACCAACAACTCATCAATCCAGTGCCTTCCACACTTGTGTAGCCTGTCAAAAGTTCTTGTCTTGAGGCCTCGCAGCACTTCAACATTAGCCCTCTCTGCTTAGCCGTTTCTCCTCGGGTGGGCAACGGAAGCAAAACAGATTCTGCTACCAAGGTCTTGGACGTATTGCATGAAGGTGCGACTCGTGACCTATTTGTCGTTGTCAATGATGATCCTATTGGGAACACCAAAGCGGAAAACTAGTCCCTTGAAGAACTTGACGACTGACTCTGCTGTCACCTTCCCCACTGCTTCCACTTCCAGCCACTTTGTGAACTTGTCGATTGCAACGTACAAGTACTCAAAGCCCCCCGCAGCACGGGGAAAGGGCCCAAGATGTCAATCCCCCAGACCAAAAATGGCCAGGAGAGAGGGATCATTTGAAGTGCTTGAGCTGGTTGATGTAATCCCTTCAAATGAAACTGGCATGCTTCACACTTGATTACCAACGTCATTGCATCCTGGAGGGAAGTGGGCCAAAACAAGCCTTGCCAGAATGCCTTTATAGCAAGGGCTCTTGATCCTATGTGGGAGCAACATATGCCTCCATGTATCTCTGCGAACAGCTCCAGTCCATCTCCTCGGGAAATACATTTGAGTTTCACACTGTTTGGCCTCTTTATATATAGGACGTTGTCCATGAACTGGTACATATTAGACCTGCGGGCTACTTTCTCTGCTTCTTCTTGTTCCCCCGGGAGTTCTCCTATCAGAAGGAAACGAACAATGTGTTGTGCCCATGCTGGAGGCTGGGGCTCGACAGCAAGGACTAAAGGCATATCCTCTGCCGGGGTAGCATTCGCCTCAACAGCAAGGGTCTGAGGACCTGCTGGAGCCTGCAGCACCCCGGCAAGCGTGGTGGGAGTGTGTGCTTCCACGGCAGGAGCCGGGGACCCTGCCGAAGCACAGTGCTCACCCACAAGCCTATCGTTCTCTTTGGCAACCTTCCCATCGGCGGCTTCCGGGAGCCCAGCTAGGAAACATTTGACGGAACTTAACTTCCTTCTCTTTTCTTGTCTAGTTGATGGTGTCATGGAGGGTTGAGTTAGTTGGAGCACGAAAGTTCCCGGTTCCATAGGTAACTTAAGGGTAGCACACTTTGATAGGCCATCGCCAACGATGTTCTCTTAATGAGGAACATGCTCCTTTTGCAGGCCGTCAAAACATTCTTCCAACTTCCTTACTTCATGTACATAAGCTTCCATCAACGGGCTCTGGTAATCTTTATTCACTTTCCTGATGACAAGTTGAGAATCGCCTTTGACAATGAGTTTCTTGACCCTAATGTCTGCCATGATCCTGAGACCGGCAAGCAGTCCTTCATACTCAGAAGTGTTGTTCATTGATCTCTCCCGAGGAAAGTGCATTTGAACCACATCTCTAAAGTGCTCTCCGGTGGGTGCAACAAGTAGTACTTCGGCACCGGCGCCTTGCAGCGAGAAAGCTCCATCAAAATACATGATCCACTCTTGATCGGTTTCCTTACTGGGGAGAGTTGATTCTGGAACTTCTTCGTCGGGCGTTGGGGTCCACTCTGCAGTGAACTCCACCAAGGCCCTACTCTGAATGGTCGAAGTGCTTTCAAACTTGAGACCAAAGCTTGATAGTTCCAAAGCCCACTCCACAATCCTGCCGGTACCTTCTGGGTTCCGCAAGATCCGCTGTAGTGGGAAGCAACTGATAACGGTGATCTCATGTGCTTGGAAGTAATGGGGCAGCTTCCTCGAGGACATAAGAAGGCCGAAGAGCAACTTTTGCATGCCAGAATATCTCGACCTAGCCCCCTGCAACAAGGAGCTGACAAAATAGACTGCTCCCTGCACCACCTTCTTCTTCTGGATTGTCCCTTTTAACTGCGCAGATCCTTTTTCGCCGGCACCAGACCCCGTCGGCTCATCGCTTGGCGGCCCTGCGTTGTCGCTGCTTCCTCATCAACTTCTCTTTCAGCCACTAGTGCAACACTCACCAATTGATTTGCTATCGCCAGATATAGCAGCAACGGCTCTTGTGATTTTGGCATGACTAGTACTGGCGGAGAGGAGAGCTACTTCTTCAAATCCCGTAGCGCTGCCTCCGCTTCCAGGGTCCGTTTCATTGGACCTGCCTTCTTCAATATTTTGAAAAAAGGCAGGGTGCGCTTAGCAGATTTTGAGATGAACCTACTCAGAGCGGCAACACAGCGGCAAGATGGCACTCATCTTTGACTCGTCTTGGTGCTTCAATTTGTTCAATTGCTCTGATATTGTCGGGGTTTGCTTCGATTCCTCGTTGAGATACAAGGAACCCAAGAATTTTGCCGGATGGGACACCGAACACACACTTCTCGAGGTTGAGCTTCATGTCTATCTTGCGCAGGTTGGCAAATGTTTCTTATAGGTCTGATATGAGCATAGCCTTGCCCTTGGTTTTGACCACTATGACATCCATATAAGCCTCCAGAGTATATTGCAGGAAAAGTTCAATGATGGGAGTAGCTAAAGGGTTGTGGAATTACCCCAAGATTCAAGGAAATAGGTTGGCCAAGCTTCAAGCAAAGGACTCTACATTTTACATTTGTGAGAAATCACTTTGAGTCTATAGGGAAGCCAATACTATTAAAAGGGGGTAAAGTTTTGATGGTGAACAATATGCTCAAATGTGCACAAGCGACAGTCACCAAAACATCCACATACTCTCCCACCAAAGTCTGTCCTAAGCCAAATATGCCAAATCGATGCAACCAACTTTCCTATCCCGGTGCCACCGAGTTCCAAACCCTAGACAGACTCAGCCAAACCCTAACACTTCGGTGCAGCCGACACTGCACTCGGTGCCACCGAGTTGGGTTGCCAACTTCCTGTTACGCAAGTTCTCATTTTCAGTCCAACCAAGAATGTTGAATCGGCATCACCAAGTCTGGTAAATCTGACTGTTGGTCACCTTGTCGGTGCAACCGAGAGTTGTATATCGGTCCATCCGAGATTCAAAAGTTGCCACTTTTTGTCACTTAGGTACCACCGAGTTTTACACTTTGGTGTCACCGAGTCTGACTTGTTGTGTGTAATGGTTGGATTTTTTGGGAAGCCTATATATACCCCTTCACCACCACCCACTCAAAACAGAAGCACTCAAAACTATTCCATGCCTATCCTACTCAGTTTTCTGAGAGAGAACCACCTACCCTTGTGTTGAGGTCAAGATCTTCCAATCCAACCATATGGATCTTGATTTGTAGCCTCCCCAAGTTGCTTTCCACCAATCCCATCTCTTCTAGCAAGCCAAATCCGTGAGAGAGAGATCGTGTGTTGAGGAGTCTATCATCTTGAAGCACAAGAGCAAGGAGTGCATCGTCATTACCGAGCCTATTACCTTTTGAAGGGTGGTGCCTCCTAGATTGGTTAGGTGTCACTTGGGAGCCTCCTACTTTGTGTTGTGGAGTGAACAAAGAAGTTTGTAAGGGCAAGGAAATCGCGTACTTCATGAAGATCTACCCATAGTGAGGCTAGTCCTTCGTGGACGTAAGCCGCATGGAATAGTCAAGGTTTCTTCTTCGTGGAACCCTCCGTGGGTAGAGGCCTCCGTGGACTGTCACGAGCGTTACCCTCCATGGGTTGAAGACTCCATGAACATGGACGTACGATAGCACCACCTATCGGAAACACGGGAAAAATCATCATGTCATCACTTGTATTTGCATTCCTAACCCTCTCTTTACTTACATGTGCCATGTCTTTACTTTCTGCTGCTATACTCTTAGACATGCATGTATAGGGTGTTACTTGATATGCCATGAATGCTAAAACTTGCCAAGAATTAAAATTTGGAAAAAGGCAAAACTTTTATTTGGTCAAGTAGTCTAATCACCCCCCCTCTAGACCTACTTTCGATCCTACAAGTGGTATCAGAGCTTTGGTCTCCATAGCATTGGTTTCACAACCTAGGATAAGTATGGCATCTAGTGAGGGAAATTATCATCGTAGAGCTCCATACTTTGTTGGCACTAATTTTGCTAGTTGGAAGCATAAAATGAAAATGCATTTGCTTGGTAATAATCCTGTCGTTTGGGTTGTTGTTCATGTTGGCTTGCAAGGTGAATTCTTTGCGGATGGAAAGGAACCGGATCGTGAAGCGTTTGTGGATGAATTGAAGATGTTGCAACTCAATGCTCAAGCATGTGACATTATCTTCAACTGCCTATGTCCTGAAGAATTGAAAAATATCAGCTGCCTTGAACACACAAAAGAGATTTGGGATACTTTGGTTGATATGCACGAAGGAACTGAGTCCGTGAGAGAATCCAAGCTAGATGTTCTTCAAGGTGAACTTGACAAGTTCAAGATGAAGGATGGTGAAGGAGTCACTGAAATGTACTCGAGGCTAGCTCTCATCACCAATGAGATTGTTGGCTTAGGAAGCAAATAAATGACTGACAAGTTCATCATCAAGAAGATACTTAGAGCTTTGGATGAGAAATATGACACCATGTGCACATTGATCCAAATGATTCCCAACTACAAAGATCTCAAACCAACGGAAGTGATTGGTAGAATTATTGCTCATGAGATGACACTCAAAGACAAGGAAGGCCTTCATGACAAGTCTACCGGTGCTTACAAAGCCACAAGTGATGCACCCGCTACATCAAGCGACAACCTTGTCACAAATGAAGAGATAAGCCTCATGGTTAAGAAATTCAACAAGTTCTACAAGAATAGAAGCAAAGATCATAGCTCTAACTCAAGATATGAAGATAAGTGTTTGTCAAGTCGTGATCGAAACTGCTACAATTGTGGGAAGCCCGGACACTACTCAAATGAGTGCTGAGCTCCCTACAAACGAAGAGAAGAGTCACCAAGAAGATGATGCTCAAGAGATGAATCACCTCGAACAGAGAGAAGGAGTAGAGATGATCGTTATGAACGAAGACCCTCAAGGAGAAGTAGGGACTCGGATAAGAAGGATAAGCACACCAAGAGCTACTCAAGAAGGAAGCATCAAGCTCATGTTGGTGAATGGGTTTCCGGCTCTGACTCCGACAATCACTCTGAGAGAAGCTATCACTCCAACTCCGACTATAGTCAAGATGATGGTGTTTTTGGAATTGCACTAGTGACAACCAACTCCTATGATATATTTGATTCACCAAATGAAGAAGGTGGAAGTTTCTTCATGGCTAAAGGACCCAAGCACGGAGGATACCAGAAGAATCGCGGTGTTGGCTACTTCAACGCTAATGGAGTTGAATGGGAAGAAGGTCAATATCCCAATCCCAAGTTTGTTCCTCAAAAGGAGAAGTATGAAAATACTCTTCCCAAGGGGACAAACACTCAAGATGACCTTCCACCAAAAGACACCAAGCTCAAGGGCAAGAACAAGCTCCAAGAGGACTTTGACTCTTATGAAGATGAATCCCAAGCTTTGGTGAAGTGGGTTCCCAAGGCTACTACAAGCTCAAATTCTACAAGTGCTACTTTAACACCAATTATCCCCATCAACATGATGTGGATTCCCAAGAAGAAGAACTAGAGAGTTCTTGAGGGGTGACTCTGCCAATGAAATTCACTCACATTCATTATTGGCAAGATCTATTTGCAATCAACATCAACCCTGTGCAATAGATCAAGGAGTCACACATTCCCTCAAAGGTAAGCAAGGGACACGATAATCAACAAATCAATGGACATCATTACATATGCTTTGCACTCCATGTCCATAGATATCCTTTTGTTTGTCTCTTGTGTGTTGGGACTAACCCATGTAGGTGAAAAGAGTAAGGAAACAACAAGGATGCTCCCAACTCTTGGTGATCTTCATCAACCTTGAGCATCCACCACTACCTCACCAACATGAAGCTTTCATCGACAAAACCCAAGGTTAGTTTATCCCTCTTATGGGGGGATGTCACGTCAAGGGGGAGATTTACTCTAAGACTTAAGTCAAAGCATCTCATAGTATGTGACAAACATTAAATGCTTTATGTAAAAGTGGTAACCCCACTTGTGCTTAAACGATGAGTATGACCAATGATCAAGTATTCTTACTTGGCTCCTAAGTCAAATACTCATATATAGATGACTTCATCGTTGCCCAAGTGCTTGTTAGATGCTAGAGTATATGTGCATGTTTGCCATGTTTTCATTTGACATCTTATTGTGTGAGCATGTTGGTCTGCATTTATTTTCTCATTCGAGGATATCCAATTGTTGCTATTTGGCTTTCAATTTATCTTTTGCCAATCGGATATACAAGAATGCCTAGGACCACTTCTTGAGCTATATATGCTTTCTCACCTCATACTCTATTCATACCGCATCACAAAATTTGAACAAGTTCTTTTCGATCCCTTTGTGTGTGGAGCACTCAGAGTTCCATATCAACAAGGACTGACCATTAAAACCTCCCAAGTGCATCTCGGTGGAACCAACACCAAAATCTCGGTCTCACAGAATGCCTAGGGTTCATCTGGTTTTGCAATCTCGATACCACCAATTCCATTTTCTCAGTTAGACCGAGTGTCCCTCTGAACTGATAGTCAAGGCACTCGGTGACACCAAAAAATTAGAATCGGTGTCACCGACAGTGGTGGGTATATAAATCTGGACCCCAACGCTTTGAAATTCCATATTCAAACGTCACACTCCAAAACCCTAAGTTGCCGCTCCGAAGACCCCTGGTCGTCGCCCTTGTCTCCCCGCGCTCCTCCACCGCTGGGAATCGTCGTCACCGATGAAATCCACTCCCTCATCGCCACCGTAGAGGATCCACGCCAAATTAGGGTACGAATTCGAGCTCTATTGCACTCCATGTCCGATTCTTGCACATTAGATCCATGTTATTCATTGATACACCCTTTGCACATGTTTCCATCTTCTCAAATCCCCAAAGTATCTCGGTGGAACCAAAACAAAGATATCGGTCTCACTGATATGCTTTTCTGTGAGGTTGAGAACTGACTCGGTGGAACCGAGTTGCCCTTTTTGGTCTGACCGAAAAGGCTGCCAAGTTTGGGTTAGAAAGTTAGTCTGTCTCGGCCCCACTAAAAAATTCTTTTCGGCTGCACCGATATCTATTTGACAGAATGCAAAACTTTTGAAAATTCATTGCTCAAATTTCAAAAACCATCCTCATTTTGTGATGGCTCATCTTCTTCTGCTCTCCTATACTCTATTCACATGGTCAGTATGTCAGTCTCAAAGGACAGTCAGAATTTGCGAGAGCAGGGAGTTGATATGAGTTCTGGAAGAAGCTCAAAAACCAAATCTTTCTCAGATCTAGGCACACCCAACTCTCATGGGTTTCCCAAGGCTGCCACTAGAACCAGGAAAAACCTGAACTCTGATGAAGAAGATCCAGATTTCATTCCAGAGGAGATTCTTGCTAAGAAGCAAGAAAAGGCTGCCAAGAAGTCAACAACTGAAGCTACTTCTTCTCGAAGAGTTGTTAGCAAAGTTTATGCTCCTACTGAGACTATCACGGCACATGAAAGTGCAAGAGCCACTGTGTCAGTTGAGGTCCCCAAAGCTATGTCTAAGAAGGCATGAGTGAAGAAGTCGAGGAAAAGGATTGTCCATGCTATTGGCAGGCCTACCTCTATGTTTGAAGATCCAGAGGAGGCTGCTGGTGCTGCTGTTGAGGAGGAGGAGGAAGAGCATGCTGAGATAGTACCTCACAAGAAGAAAGCCAAGAAGCTCAGGGCTGATGCTATCCCAAAGACTGGCACCTCCAAGAGCACCAAGCCTACATCTAAGAAGGCTGCTGCACAGAAGTCCAAGAGGACTACCAAGGATATTCCTGCTTCAGAAATGAACAAAGGGACTACCTCTAGAATGGAAGATGATGAGGACTTGCCTACTTTGATGAAGCTCAGACCACATCTTCCAGTGCATGATGCCAGCCACCTAGTTGCCGAGGACATGAAGAAAAGGAAAGACTCAGTCTTGAGAGCCTCGAGAGCCATAGATCCTTATGCTCAGAGAAGGAAGACTGTCGTTGACTACAGGTTTTACACCAGAGAGCAACAGGATTTCTGTGAGACCGTTCTGCTTGACAAGAGCCCAGCTGTTAGCAACATGAGGTATGTTGATTGGAAGTTCATCAAAGATAATGTGGACTACTTCCAAAGTGTCCAATACAACTTCCATTGCATTGGTCTGGATAGGTTCATTGGCGGAGAGCTTATAGCGTGGAACAACGAGATGATCATGCAATTCTACTCCACTACTCATTTCTATGGAGATGGTAGAATTGTATGGATGATTGAAGGTGCTAGATATGAATCCACTGTTGAGGATTGGGCTGCTCTACTAGAAGTTCCTAAAGCTCAGGAAGGAGATTTGGATGTATACAGTAAACCCAAGGCTAGTCATGATGCCATGAAAGACATGTATACTACTATCCCCATAGACAAGGTGCAATCACACAAGCTTGGATCCATCTATTATCTGCACGTAGGCCTCCGGACTATCAACACTATTCTCAGGCATACTTTGATGCCCAAGTCTGGAGATGACAAGATGATCATAGGCTACTCCATTAATATGCTAATCCACCTTGACAAGAACACCAGGATCAGAGTCATGGATCTGATTGTTGAGACAATCAAGAGGGTTGCTGCTAACCAAAAGTGCTCATGCTGCTATGCACCCTACATCCAGTTGCTTATCAACTCTCAGTTGGAGAAGCACATTTTTGCTCTTGATTTCCCACACCTGCCCTACATCCAGAGTTCGAGGATAACGTTGTGGTGATGAACCCAAATCATCCCACATCTACTACATCACAAGCAGAGGTAGAAGTTATTTGAGCCGCTAGTGCTCAAGCCCCTAGATCCAGGAACGCGTGAATGGATCTTTTGATCAAAATCGTCCATGGCATGCAAAAGGATATCATAGGGATTCTGGAGAACCAAAACAGCCTAGTGAGGATCTTTGAGTCGAGGACAAAAGTGCTTGGTGACAAAGTGGACAAGGTTACTAAGACAGTGATTGAGCTCTAGAAGGAAGTTGACTCCATGCACATTCCCCGAGTCTCTTCTACCTCTTGTGATGATGATGATGAGGAGGAAGGATCACCACTCAGGCCGGGCACCCAGTTCTTCACTCAGACTAGATCTACCCTAGTGCATGCTCTAGAATCGAGGCCCTCTTCATCAGCTCCTGTTACTGTTTCATCAGCTTCTATTCCACCAGTGTCTACTCCAGCTCCATCGACGACATCTGCAGATATCTTCGCCAACTCCATGATCTCGACTCCTTCATCAACAACCAGAGGATACCAGCCCAAGAACGCTTAGATAGATACTTTTGAACTATTTGGTAACTTGTTGCCAAAGGGTAGAAGTGCATATAGATCATTAGGCTTCGAGAGAGAGAGAGAGAGAGCATTTGGTATTCTTGCTTCTTTTTCAAAGCAACTGCTTTTGGTTGCCGTGATACTCTTTTATTTTGCTTGTGATACACCTTCGATGATGTTTGATCATACGATTTGATGTGTGATCCTACTATTTCCTATCATCTTAAATGCTTATGTGATGATCACTCATCTTTGGTTGATTGTGTTGTGCTATGATATTCATTCCAATTACTCTCTCACACAACCAAGTGGTATGTGACATCTAACATGTGACCCATATACCTAATCATTTGTGCATTTGCATTCAAATGCAAATTCAAAAATCATGCACAAATATAGGGGGAGCTTTTGCTTTTCACACACTTCTCAAAGCGATGACTATATTCATTGATTATATCTTTGTCGAAGCTTTGATCTATATGTTGTAATCAATTACCAAAAAGGGGGAAATTGAAAGCACATTTTCTCCCTTGGTGGTTTTGGTAATCAATAACAACATATAAGTCATTGAACTAATATCTTCACCAAGTATATTTCAGGAAAAGTTCAATGATGGGAATGGCTAAAGGATTGTGGAATTACCCCAAGATTTAAGGATATAGGTTGGCCAAGCTTCAAGCAAAGGACTCTACATTTTACATTTGTGATAAATCATTTGCGTCTTTAGGAAAGTCAATACAATTAAAAGGGGGTAAAGTTTTGATGGTGAACAATATGCTCAAACGTGCACAAGTGGCAGTCACCAAGACATCCACATACCCTCCCACCAAGTCTGTCCTAAGCCAAATATGCCAAATCAATGCAACCAACTTTCCTATCCCGATGCCACCGAGTTCCAAACCCTAGATAGACTTAGCCAAACCCTAACCCTTCAGTGCAGCCGACACTGCACTCGGTGCCACCGAGTTGGGTTGCAAACTTCCTATTACGCAAGTTCTCATTTTTGGTCCAACCAAGAATGTTGAATCAGCATCACCGAGTCTGGTAAATTTGACTATTGGTCACCTTGTCAGTGCAACTGAGAGTTGTATATCGGTCCATCCGAGATTCAAAAGTTGCCACTTTTTGTCACTTCGGTACCACCGAGATTTACACTTCGGTATCATCGAGTCTGACTTATTGTGTGTAACGGTTGGATTTTTGGGGAAGCCTATATATACCCCTTCACCACCACCCACTCGAAATAGAAGCACTCAGAACTATTCCATACCTATCCTACTCAGTTTTCTGAGAGAGAACCACCTACCCTTGTGTTGAGGTCAAGATCTTCCACTCCAACCATATGGATCTTGATTTCTAGCGTCCCCAAGTTGCTTTCCACCAATCCCATCTCTTCTACCAAGCCAAATCTACGTGAGAGAGATTGTGTGTTGAGGAGTCTATCATCTTGAAGCACAAGAGCAAGCAGTTCATTGTCATTACCGAGCCTATTACCTTTTGGAGGGTGGTGCCTCCTAGATTTGTGACGTGTCGCTTGGGAGCCTCCTACTTTGTGTTGTGGAGTGAACAAAGAAGTTTGTAAGGGCAAGGAGATTGCCTACTTTGTGAAGATCGCCTAGTTTGTATGATAGCACCACCTATCGGAACCATGGGAAAAATCATCGTGTCATCACTTGTATTTGCATTCCTAACCCTCTCTTTACTTACATGTGCCATGTCTTTACTTTCTTCTGCTATACTCTTAGACATGCATGTGTAGGGTGTTACTTGATATGCCATGAATGCTAAAACTTGCCAAGAATTAAAATTTGGAAAAAGGAAAAAGTTTTATTTGGTCAAGTAGTCTAATCACCCCCTCTAGACCTACTTTCTATCCTATACAAATCAATGCATAGCCTCCATTTTCCATTCGCCTTGCGCACTACGACCGGATTGGCCAACCATGTTGGATGGAGTACTCCTCTGATCAAGCCAGCCGCTTCTAGTTTCTTGATTTATTCGGCAATAAACTGTTGCCGCTCCAAAGCTTTTTTCCGGACATTCTGCTTGACGGGCCGCATGTGTGGGCATATGGCAAGGTGGTGCTCAATCATCTCCCTAGGAACACTGGGATATCAGATGGTTGCCATGCAAACACATCGACATTCACCCGCGGGAAGGAGATGAGCGCACTTCCCTATTTGTCGTCAAGGGTGGAACTTATGGTGAAAGTTCCCCTCGTGCCTTCCTCCTTGGCAGGCACCTTCTTGGTGTCTAGTGGAGCAGCCTTGGACTTTTTGCTCTTGCTGGTGGAGCTCTCTGGCACATTGTCAACGAAAGCGCAACACTCCGAGGAGGTGCGCTTGCCGGAACGTGCACCAGAGGCCTTGCTGGTCTTCTTCCCCCCGGGAGCTTCAACAGCAGGAGCAAGTGCCTTGGCGGTAGGTGCTGCGACTGCACCCCGGAAGAGTTGGTCGGCGCAGATAAGTGCGCGTTTCTTGTTGGAGTTGATAGTGATGATGCTCATTGGCCCGGGCATCTTCAGCACGTTGTAAGCGAAGTGGGTGGCCGCCATGAACTTGTCCAATGCTGGGCGACCAAGAATGCCGTTGTACGGCAACGAAATCTTGGCTTTGTCGAAAACAATCATCTCCGTTCTGAAATTGATATCGCTGCGAGACGTCACCCGCAGTGTGACCTTGCCCTTTGGCTGAGTTCTTCCTGAATTGACCCCTTGGAAAGCGCTTGTCGGCTCGAGATCTTCATCAGGAATTTGCAGCCTCTGAATTACATCAGGTGAGATCAGGTTCAGGCTGGCCCCACTGTCGACTAACATCTTCGTCACCTTGAGGTTGTGGATTGTTGGCGAAACCAACAATGGCAAGCACTCGACTGCAGTTATGCGATCAGGGTGATCCTCGGTGTCGAAGATGATAGGAGTGTTAGAACACCTTAGAGGTCTCTGTGCGTTGATAGAGGGCTTTGTCGCATTAATTTTGCGCGTCCATTGTTTGAGTTGGCGGTGAGAGGAATGCGATGAGGCACCATCCTCTATGCACATCATCTTTGTAGCCTTCTTAAACTCATGCTCGCTGGATTCATCATCCTCTTCGACATCATCACCATCTCCCTCTTGCTTGTCGTGGTCATGGGCGGGCCGGTCTTCTTGTTGCTTGGGCTTGCCGCAACGACCCCCTTGCCCGACACGCTTCTTATCGGACCCCTCGACACCATCCTAGCCTTTCTCCTTGTTTCGCCTCTCGTACTCAGCTTTTTGCTTCTCAACAAGCTGCTCAACTTGTTGATAGTCTTGGAGATCGTGTCCTTTGGTGCGATGGATCTTGCAATATTGCTTGCCAGAGCCTTCTGGCTCGCCGACAGCCGCCAGGGCATGGCAGGAGGCACACCCGGCAACATCATTGCTGGGGTTATCAATCTTTCCCTTCTTGGTGGCGTCGGGGCTGTCAGATCCCTTGATGACAAGTACAGTCTAGCCCTTGCGCTTCTTGTTTCGCTGTCGGCCCTTCTTTGTCGGGGTAGCAGTGTCCTCATCTTCAGAGTCGACCCCTGCGCTGGCGTCTTCGCCGGGGAGTCTCCTCCCTTCTTCAGCCCAAGCACATTTGCCTGCCAAAGCATAAAGCTCGGCGACATCCCTGACTCTGTTCATCGCTAGATATTCCCGCATCATGCGGTTGCGCATGTTCTGATGGAACGCACTGGTAACAGCAGCATGATGAACGTCTGGGATGTTGTGATGCACGCGGCTGAACCTTTGGATGTACTTGGGTAAAGTTTTGCCCTCCTTCTGAGGGATGATGTGTAGATCACTTTCTTGGCCAGGAGCTTGATGACCTCCTGTGAAGGCGCCTACAAACTCGTGGCACAAGTCTGCCCAGGAGGTGATGGACCCCTCTTGCAAGTGCATCAACCATGACTGGACGTTGGGCTTAAGCACCAACGAGAAGTAGTTGGCGAGTATCTTGTCGTCGTGACCCCCGGCAGCTTGCACCGCAATGGTGTAAATGCTCAAGAACTCCGACGGATGAGCCTTTCCGTCATACTTCTCCGGCACTTTTGGCTTGAACATGCGGGAGATGGGCCACTTGAGTTGCCATAGCTCACGGGTAAACGCTGGACAACCCACCTCATAAGGTAGGCTGACAGGATACACTGGTGCAAACTTGTCTACAGTGGGCCCCGCGCGCCTATCAGACTGGAGGCATGGTTCCCTCCATCGCTCGATTACAGTTCGAGCGTCTTCCTTGCCACGTTCTCGAAGAACTTTATGCTGATCGCGGCATGTCTGTGTGTCAGACGACGCCGTCGAGTAACCATCGTAAGTGTCGGTCCGTCGGGTTGATGACCGGTGATGTTGCTGTGGAGGAGAGTGCGCCGAAGTCGCGCCGCCTCTGGCCCTCTCACCACTGGCGAGAGCCGGCTCGGTGGACCGAAACTTATCTGCAAGGCTGAGGAGGCTCTGAATGATGGCTCTCCATTCGTCGAGCTTCTCCGCAGCAGGAGGGAAGTTTAGGAGTAGCTGCGCCCGCGCCATCGCTACTTCCGACATGGTCGGTAGCGAACAGCGCGAGGAACGCGAGGTGCTGTGACTTCTAACTATGTTAGAAGGACCGCCACCGTGATCCCGCGTCGGCATGCCACTCCCGCTTCCATGGTGGTCCCACGCATCATGGTATGAGCTTTCCCGTGGGGACATTGAGAACTGCGGGCGCCGTGGCACGACTCTCCATGTGTGTCCTGAGATGGTCGCGGCGTAGGCGCCGGCGTGGGTGCCCTGGAAGATACCCTTCCGCCCTTGGAGTTCGCCATACCACCCGTAGGCGGTACCGCTCTGTCCTGAGTCCCAGGGGCGTGGGGGTTCCCGCCGCCTTCATGGGTGTCTCCGCGGCGAGTGTCGCCGCTTGCTTGGTCTTGATCACTAGAGCGCCATGGAAGTTCCGAACCTCCACATCCTCCTCCTCCACCCGTGTTTACGTCCTCTCCTGTCCGTGCAGATATAGGGACGGCGGACGTGGATGGGCCAACCGTTGTCAGGCCCTTCTTCTTAGGGGTTATGGCGATGATGAGTGTGAAGAAACGGGCATGCTGATTACTAGAATGAGTTCGCACGACCTAGCCTCCCCCTACCTGGCGTGCCAAAGATGTCATGGGAACGAACACCTATGGGATCATAGGGACCCCTTTCAGTTCGGAAGGGGGAAAGGCTCATACAAAGAGCCGGTCTAAGGAACAACACGCGGGGATCTTTACCCAGGTTCGGGCCGCACGGATGCATAAAACCCTTCTCCTTCTTGGTTGTATTGAGAGTGTTCTTAGGGTTCTAGCTACAGGAGCGCTATGAGCAGTCACCACGCGTGTGAGCTAGAAAGTCCCAAAAGTTGAAGAGTCCTCTACCGTATCGCCCTGGGCCTCCTTTTATACTTTGAAGGGGATCCCAACAGTGGTGTACAGTGTGTACATGGGGTGTATAGAGCTACAATGTTGTCATACCTAACACTGACGGAGTAGGACAAGCGCATTTAATGCACCATCAGGCATCTCTGTCCGTCAATGGGACGGGACGAGGGCCCATCCCATCGGCACCGCTTAGCCCCCTCCAACGTCGATGCCGCGACACACATCCAGGTGGATCGACACCTGGTCGGTGCACTAGTGGGGCCTTGCCTTGCCGGGGCCTTGCTTTGCCTGGGGTTCAATAGCCCTCCCAGCAAGACCTTGCCAGTGATCTTGATTCTCCTGTGTTCGTATCTGGCAAGTCCCTGCTGGGCCTCGCTGCAGGTGGTTACCACTACCCGTGCACGAGTAAGGGGCACTGGAGAGCCCAAAACTCTAGTGCACCGACAGTGGGTGTTCATTACGAGACTGAGTTTCAGCATTAGAAATAGATACATCATTACTATCATCAGGAGAGTTTCTATGTGAGGTTCGGTAGAAGCATGCAAAGTCCTATCATTTTTCTTTTTCTTTTTCTTCTCGCACTAGGTATATCACCATTAATTCCTTGAGATTCTTGGTTCATTCTACCTCCTCTAGTCACTACTCTAATGGCATGATCATTCGTATTATTATTCATTTCATGAGGCAATTCTTTTTGAGATTTAGCAACTTGTTCTAACCGAGTTTGATAGATAGAAGCATGTTTTCCTACACCTCTAACATCATTACTGATTCTAAATAACAAGTCACTCAAGCAGGCAATCATATCATGATTATATTTCAATTGTTTCAAAACATTTGCATTGAAGTGATCGTGTTTCCTAATGTAGTTATCAAACTCATATAAGCATTGACTAGGATGTTTATTGTAAGGCATATCACCCTCATCAAAGTTTAATAACGAATTTACCTCTACCACCTGTGGACGTGGTAGTGTATTAAGTCCATGTATTTCTTCAATAGGTGGTAAATTCTTAACATCCTCAGCTTTAATACCCTTTTCCTTCATACATTTCTTTGCCTCTTGCATATCTTCAGGACTGAGAAATAAGATACCCCTCTTCTTTGGATTGGGTTCAATTGGTGGTTCAGGGAGAATCCAATCATGATAGTTTTTCAATAGATTATTCAATAGTTCCTTAGCTTGTTCAATAGTTCATTCCCTGAAAAACAACCAGCACAACTATCTAGGAAGTCCCTAGAAGCATTGGTTAGTCCATTATAGAAGATATCAAGTATTTCATTTTTTTAGGAGGATGATCAGGCAAATCATTAAGCAATTGGAGAAGCCTCTCCCAAGCTTGTGGGAGACTCTTCAACTTGCACAAAGTTAAATATTTCCAGTAAGGCAACTTGTTTCTTATGAGAAGGAAAATATTTTTCAGAGAAGTAATAAACCATATCCTGGGGACTACGCACACAACCAGGAGTGAGACTATTGTACCATATCTTAGCATCGCTCTTTAATGAGAATTGATTTTTTTATAATATAATAGGAGTGAATCTTCTCATCATGAGCAAATAGGGTGGCTATATCATTCAACTTAGTAAGACGTGCTACCACAGTTTTAGTTTCATAGCCATGAAAGGGATCAGATTCAATCAAAGTAATTAACTCTTGGTCGATAGAGAATTCATAATACTTATCAGTAACAAAGATAGGTGAAGTATCAAACTTAGGATCACATTTCATTTTAAGAATTCAAAGTCTTTTCCTTATACTTGCATAGTAATTTCTTAAGATCATTTCTATCCTTACAAGCAAGAATCTCTAGCTATTTCTACATCCAAAGCATAACCTTCAGGTATCTTAGGCATTTCAAATCGAGGAGAGCTAGGCCTAATAGGTGTTTCATAATCACCAGTTTTACAGATCTCATCATTTCATCAGTTTCAATAATTTCTTTCTCTCTAGCTCTAGCAATTGGTACATCAAGAAATTCACCTAGTGCTACATTGTCATCAAGCATGGTACTAGCATCACCATAAGAATCATTCATAGTAGAGGTAGCATCATCAATATCAGGATTAGTAGCATGTGGTGGTGTTGCAAACTTACTCATAACGGAAGGTGAATTAAGTGCAGAGCTAGATGACAAATCCTTACCTTCCCTCGTAATAAAGGGAAAAATCTTGGTTTTAGGATCCTTCAGATTCTTCATAGTGATAGGTTGATATAAATCCCAAGTGACTCAACAACTATAGCTATGCTCCCCAACAATGGTGCCAGAAAAATGTTTTGATAACCCACAAGTATAGGGGATCACAACAGTTTTTGAGGGTAGAGTATTCAACCCAAATTTATAGATTAGACACAAGGAGAGCCAAAGAATATTTGAGAGTATTAGCAGTTGAGCTGTCAATTCAACCACACCTCGAGATAAATATCTGTAGCAAAGTGATGAGTAGCACAGTAATATGATAGTTTGATAGCAGTAGTAACAATAACAATAGCGGTAACAATAGCAGTAGTGATTTTGTAGCAAGTGTAACACTAGCAACAACATGAATAACTTAGCAAGAACAATAAGTGGAAAACTCGTAGGCACTACATCGGTGTATTCATTGGATGATATTCATCTTATAACAATCATAAACTAGGGCGACATAGAACTAGCTCTAGTTCATCAATATAATGTAGGCATGTATTCCGTATATAGTCATATGTGCTTATGGAAAAGAACTTGCATGACATCTTTTCTCCTACCCTCTCGTGGAAGCGGGGTCCATAAGGAAACTAAGGGATATTAAGGCCTCCTTTTAATTGAGAACAGGAACAAAGCATTAACGCATACTGAATACATGAACTCCTCAAACTACGGTCATCACCATGAAGCATCCCAAATATTGTCACTATGGGGTTGGCGGATCATAACACGTAATAGGTGCATATGAATAGGCAAGATCGGATTAAGAATATAGATATAATGATGATAACCTACATGGTTCAGATCTGAAATTATGGCACTCGGGACCTAGTGACAATCATTAAGCATGGCAAAGTCATAGCAACAACAATCTTAGAACATAGTGGATACTAGGGATCAAGCCCTAACAAAACTAACTCGATTACATGATGAATTTCATCCAACTCCTCACCGACCAGCAAGCCTACAAAGGAATTAGTCACTCCCGGTGGGGAGCATCATGGAATAGGTGACGTAGGAGGGTTGATGATGTTGGGGAACGTTGCATGGGAAACAAAAAATTTCCTACACACACACACAGATCTATCCATGGTAATGAGATTCTACGAGAGGGAGAGTAGATCTACATACCCTTGTAGATCGCTAAGCGGGAAGCGTTAAGAAACGTGGTTAGTGTAGTTGAACATCTTCGCGATCCAAATCGCCATGCTTCCCGCGATCCAATCACGATACATCCCGTGATCCAATCACGATCCGTCCCGCGAACTTGATCACGATCCGTCCCACGAACTTGATCACGATCCTTCCGATCTAGTATTGAACGGACGGCACCTCCGCGTTCAGCACACGTACAGCTTGATGACGATCTCCACCGTCTTGATCCAGCAAGAAGGAGTGGGGAGGAATAAGAGTTCTATGGCAGCCTGACAGCGCTCCGGTGATGGTGGTGGAGCAATTCCGGCAGGGCTTCACCTAAGCACTGCAAAAATCCGATCTAGAGGAGAAACTATGCACTGGAGGAACGGGTAGCACGTGGCTGAAATTCTAGTGTAAAAATCCTCTATACCACCAGTATATATAGGAGGAAGAGAGGAGAGGATGCTGACTTGGGTTCCCAAGCCAAGGGCTTCGGCCGAAAGGAGGTGGAGGAGGTGGAGTCCACCTCCAATTCTTGTAGGACTATGATTCACCTATTTTCCCTTTTTTTCCCACCTTTTCTCTTGGGCTTTTTTCTTCCAGCCGCATGGGCTCTTGTGGTTGTTCCACCAGCCCACTAAGGGCTGGTTTCCACTCTCCCACAGCCCATGTAGCCTCTTGGGTCGAAATACCCCTCCCGAAGGTCTCCCGATACACTACCGGCACTCCCGGTACACTACCGATGAGCCTGAAACTTTTCCGGCGACCACAACAGGACTTCCTATATATGAATCTTTACCTCCGGACCATTACGGAGATCCTCGTGACTTCCAGGATCTCATCTAGGACTCTGAACAAACTTCAGTCACCACCATACATAACTCTATACTACCGAAACGTCACCAAACCTTAAGTGTGCAGACCCTGCGGGTTCGAGAACTATGTAGACATGACCGAGACACCTCTACGGTCAATAACCAATGGCAGGACCTGGATATCCACATTGGTTCCTACATATTCTACGAAGATCTTTATCGGTCGATTCTCTATGTCAAGGATTCAGTTAATCCCGTATGATGTTCCCTTTGTACTAGCAAGTCTCTTTACTCGTTCCGTAATAAAAGATCTTGCAACTAACACTTAGTCACATTGCTTGCAAGGCTTATTGTGATGTTGTATTACCGAGTGGGCCCTGAGATATCTCTCCGTCACATGGAGTAACAAATCCCAGTCTTGATCCATGCCAACTCAATAGACACCCTCCGAGACACCTGCAGATCACCTTGATAGTCACCCAGTTACATTGCGACATTTGATACACACAAGGCACTCCTCCGATATCTGTGAGTTACATGATCTCATGGTCATAGGAACATATACTTGACATGCAGAAAACAGTAGCAATAAACTGACACGATCATAAGCTACGTTTGTAGTTTGGGTCTTGTCCATCACATCATTCTCCTAATGATGTGATCGCGTTATCAAATGACATCTCATGTCCATGGCTAGGAAACCTTAACCATCTTTCGATCAACGAGCTAGTTCACTAGAGGCATACTAGGGACATTGTGTTTGTCTATGTATCCACACATGTATCCATGTTTCCAATTAATACAATTATAGCATGGATAATAAAGCGATTATCATGAACAAGGAAATACAATAATAAACACTTTATTTATTGCCTCTAGGGCATATTTCCAACAGATGATGACGAAGACCAAAGGTTCCCCTCTCCGCAACCCCAAACAGACTCCAGATCTGGCCTCCCGATGAAGAACAGGAGGTGTCGGCGGCTCTGTATCGTCAAACGCGATGAAACTTTCTCCATCATTTTTTCCTGGAAAAATAGGATTTTATAGCGTTGGAATTAGGGTCAGGGGGCCCACGAGATGAGCATGTCCCACCAGGCCATGCCACGGGGGCTGGCACGGTCTGGTGTATCGTGCTCAAGCAGGGCACCCCCTCCGGCGGTTTTTGGCTCCAATATTCCTTACATATTCTGAAAGAATTCTCCAAAAATTTCTTCCATTCCAGGAACTTTTATTTCTGCACAAAAACAAGACTATGGTAGTTCTGCTGAAAACATCGTTAGTCCGGGTTAGTTTCATTCAAATCATGCAAATTAGAGTCTAAAACAAGAGCAAAAGTGTTAGGAAAAGTAGATACGATGGAGACGTATCATTACCTCGTCCGGTGCCTAGGCATGACCTCATTATGATGTAGTAAACATTTGAGGAGGCATAGATAATGTCGTGATACTCACTCTTCATATACCAGACCATCACCTATGAGGTTTCATGGCTCGAAGAGGGAAAATTACCATGTTTTGAAGGTGAACCCATATTTCGTTGGTCGTTTCAACTTGATTTATTTTTTGCGATCATCACACCCACTAGAATTCACCCTGTACAAAATTTGACATTTTGGCAGGCTCATTTACCATATTTAGTCCTTTTTGTGTATATTCTAGGCCTTTTTTGCTTATAATACAGCATTAACGGCAAACGTTTTCTTACAACAAACTGTTTCCAATGCGTCTGATGGCACGAGAGATAGAGATAGAGAGAGAGAGAAGACTTGAATTTTTTTCCGATGCGGATCACCAATTTTCTCTTTTCTTGCACATGGGTATTTGATGCACTTCGTCTGCATTGCGTATTCCCCCTGTAAGGTTCGAGTTTTGCCGCCAAATTTTCAATACACACGATTTCAGTAGTTATTCCTCCCACCCCATACCCACCCATCACATTTCCCCCATATCCCATCGCCCCTCCCCCTCTAACTGCAGCCCAAACCGCCCCCGCCGCAACCAAATCTACTTTCTACCCCAGTCTTGCTCGTCGATCTAGTGAGATAACCTCCGATCTCCATCACTGCCCCGACCCGATAGCTCGGATCAAGCATGCGAACCACCCTCATGCCTCCACATCCCCCCCTGTATCGCCGAGCGTCCCCGTGTAAGCCCAACCCCATATCACGTGTAGGTCGTGGAGCTGGTCATGGCATTCGATGATGCGGTGAACGCTATGCGTGCTGATCCGGATGAACACCTCACTGCCAACACCGCCAACTCGGTGCGGGCTCTAGCCGAGATGAAATCCCCATGAAACTACCCCCGGGGACTTACCAAGTTTGAATTGTCCAGTTGATTTTACGAATACCAGTATAGCAATGTTTAATCGTGTCAATTTTAGTTTCAACGGTACACATATACATTTCCATGTTAGGTTGTTTGTACTCTGTAGTTAACACGTTCGTTATTCATTTCAGCTATGCGCGCTGTGTATTTCAAGTATAACTATCCGTTCAATTTAACCAATACCTGATACAAACTTTCAATGCCTATGCTAGGTTATTATTAAGCCTGTTGTAGTGAACAGTTATATCTATTATTTATGTTGTGCATTCGGTACCGTGCTACTCTTCATGAACAAGATATCACTGGTGATGATCTCCTTCAATTACCGTTATATATTGTTGGTGGGTGTTAACCCCGTTGTAGTTGACATTCCTTTCCATGTACTTACGCAGTTTCATAATGCACAACAATGTTGTTTACCATCGAGGTTTATCACATCCCAATATCTTCCAGTATTTTACAGCATTTGTTTAGTTGTAGTTTAGCCTCTAACATTTACTTGTTGCTTGTAGGAACATATGTTAGCGGTACTGATCCATGCTGCAAACAACAGGAACACCTAGACACCTACTTTGTGCGGGCTCTAGCAGAGTTGAAGTACCCCAGCAACTACCCCTTAGGATTTACCAAGTATGAACTAGCTCATGATGTTTAACTGTGTCAATTTCTGTTTCACTGGTACAAGTTTTAATGACTATGTTAGGTTGTCTCAACTATGAAGTTAACACATGCAGTTTAATTTCACCAATACCCATCCCTTTGTTATTGTGCTACTACTCCCAATGAAAATTTCACCAGAGATACTATCTTTTAGTTAACATTTACTATTTTTGGTCGATGTTAACCCTGTCGTATTTAACACGCCTTTCTATGTGCTAATGTAGGGCTACAATGCACGACGCTGTTGTTTACCATCGAGGTTAGTCATATCCCATTTTCTTATAATATTTTACACCATTTGTGCAATTGCAGCTTATGTTCTAACATTTATTTGTTGCTTGTAGGTACATATGTCAGCGGTACTGATTCTCACTTTGACCCCCTTTGCATATGGGACAATGAGATAAACATGAACAAGCATCAAGTGAGGAAACTAATAAAAACTGGTAGGCAGAAGAGACATCTGATTGGAACCAAACTCATTATTTATACTTTATCCAAGACATCACTGAACTTTAGGATGGTAAGTAATTTGTTGCCTTCTTTTACAACTCAAAACAAGTTACTCTATTAGACATGAATACCTGAAAGTTGTCTCTTCTTAGTGGTTTCCGAAGGAATTTACTCAAGATTACCTAGAAAAGTACCTGAACAATGTGGAGGCAACGAAGGTTATAGTATAAAATTCATGCTACCGTGATAACGGTCTAGAAGTCTTCCTGAAGGTGGTGAAGGATGAACGGGTGCTCATCACAAGGGGTTGGGCAAAAGTTGTGCGCACCTTTGGCATGGAGGAGGGCACATTATGGGTATTCCGCTTCTTCAACACCATCGACAGCCAAAAGCATTTACAATTTTCTCTTCAGCTTTACCTCCTCTAGTACTATATATTGTGGTTCAGATTTAATCTTCTACCGAACTATGTAACCATGGAACATGTACTAAGCTTTTGATTTATGCGTTGGCTGTTGAACCATTGTAATTAGGGTATGTATTGATGGATGTGAAATCCACATTTCATAATTAAAAATTTGAAATTTCCGATGCTAGTAATAAATTAACAAAAATAAGCTATTAGGTAATAAATTACAACGCACACAGCTAGAACGATTAAACCGTGTGTGATGATGTCATATGTCACACACGATTGTCTGAATGATAGTGTGTGTGATTATAATCTTTAAAACACACAGTTGCATATTTTTGCACGTGTGGGATGTGCACACTATCACACACGCGTTTTCATGCCATAACTGTGTGTGCTTGCCGTTAATAGCACAAACAATTACGAACCTACGTGTGTGTGTAATGTAGGACAATCAAGAGACGGTTGACACATTTCACGTGTGCGATCCGAATAAGTATCGCACACTAAAATATATGTGCCATCATCTTGGATGTGTGCTTGACCACAAAAGTAACATCAAAGTGTGGCGTGTGGGATAGGCTATGACTTCGGAGGCGCTGGCACCATCGCAGACGTTGTTTCGGTGTCGTGTGGGATGACCTTGTAACAGCCCAGGACCGATGCTCCAGAAGATTCCCCTTTTATTCCATTATCATCTTGTGTTTCATTTGGTTGTTGCATTCATCATCACGTCATTCGCATCATCTGCATAGCATCGACATTTTGTCAACATGAGTTATCAAATTTGCATCCGTTTGTAGTCGTTGGTTCTCTCCGTTCTTGTCGTTGCCCATTTTGACACCAACCACACACGCACGCGCCCACGACATCAATAAAAATATTGTTTTTAAAGTGTGTATAAAACTTTCTCAGATTGGGTTAGAAATTGGCATGTGGTCTTGTTATATTGTACGTAGACCGCCTGCCAAGTTCCATTGCAATCAGAGTCCGCTTGATACCCCAACGGTAGATTGTAGCGGGGTCTTCATCGGTTTAATTGCGGATGTTTCGGTTTATAAAAACATCTGTCACGGGCGGCAAACATTCCCTATCATCACCACCTAACCCACTCTACACAACCCACGAAGCCCAGCAAAACCCACCTCTCCGAACGGACCGTCCAATCATGATCAGAGGGTCAAAAAACCACCCCTAGACCCCAAACCCTAGCAAACTGCTATAATAGACACCCTAGCCTGCCTATTTTAGAAAACCCTAATCCCTCCTCGATTTTCGTGCCTAGCCTCTCCACCAACGCCGCTAGCCTCCTCTCTCAGCCGCCAAGGCCCGCCAAGCCCACTCGGGCCCAGATCCCATCGCCGCCGTTGCTCGCGGCCACCTGACGTTGCTCGAGGAAGGAGGACCTCAATCCCAAGCAGCGACCTCGTCGTTGGTCGCCCGTACCGGAGCCTCTACCTCGCCTCACCGGGCCAGGCCAACACCACCCCCATCTCCTCCTCCGTCGCCATACCCACTCTCACCTTCGGCCTCTCTCTCTCTCCCCATAGGTCTCTCCCATGCCATGGATTTTGCCGTTGCCAGCTCACTGGCACCGCAGCATCCCACGTCGTCCGCTGTCGAAAATGGGGCCGCTGCCCCGGATTTGGCCTCGGCCCCCGCCTTTGTGCCCCGGCCTACTCGTCCGACGAGCTGAGCCGACATGTCGAGCATCGTCGTTGCTCCGTTCCATGCGGATCAGGGAGGACGAACCCCCGTTAACCCGTGCCTGGGCTAGCCTCGCCCACAGCCGCACATGGGCCTCTCCCGGCCGTGAGGCCCAGCTCCCGCTCCCCCCGAACACTAGCTCCTTTGACTGGGCCTTGAGCCCATGAGGTGAGCGCCCCAGCATCCCAATCCTTCGCTCGAGCGCAATTTTGCTCTCATGTAACTGTTGGGCTAGACAGGATTCGGCCCATGTCTATTTTTTTAGTCCCCGCAAATTTGGCTATTTATCGAGGATTTGAATTTCGTAGAAAACCCCCTAGTTCATACTTTTAACAACTTTCAAACCGTGCAACATATTTTAAAACTTTATATATGTAAGATGGCTATAATTTCATGTAGATTCACAATTTCCAACTCTCACATGTGTTTAAAATGTGTAACATTGCTGTTTGCATTAATTTGTGTAAATTCCATGTAAATGGTTTATTTCATAACTACCAAACCGTAGTTCCGATAAAAATGTTCTGCATATGTAACTTGACAAGAAAATCATGTAGAATCTCATGTAACACTTTATATTGCTGTTTAACAACTATAAAAACATGCTTAGGACATATCTGGACCTAATTCTTATTATGCACATGAGTTCATTCCGGAATTATTATTTGTTGTTTCCTGCCTCATTTAAGATGCCTAGATAGATAGTTTGCTTATGCTTCACGTCTTGCCATGTTAATCAACATTTAATATTGATGAGTACATAAATGAGAGTGAACTAAATATTCTAATGTGGAGTTTCGTCAAAATACAAGTCGTTGCATATTGAGCTTCACTTAATGTGTAGAAGTTGTTGTTGTCTTTGCCATGTACTACATAACATGCATCTTCATGCATCATATTGTTTGCCATCATGTCATGAATATGTTGTGGTGTATGATGTGTTGATTGTTTTTTTGGATTGTTCCTACTCGATAGATTTCCAAAAGCGTTTGGATTGTGAGGATTCATTCGACTACGTTGGCTCGTCTTCTTCATGGATTCATTCTTCTTCCAAGCGGGGTCTCAGGAAAGATGACACATTTCCATGGATACCACTACTATCATTGCTATGGTAGTTACCTCGCTTCCATCATTATTTCTCGCTACCTACCACTTGTTTCCCAAGCCTCCCAACATTGCCATGATAAGCCTCTAACCCTCCACTTCGCAGCAATCAATTGTTTGGCTATGTTACCGCTTGCTCAACCCTTATAGCGTTTCTAGCTACAGGTGCAATTGCTTCCATGTGACAACATGGACATTCTTTTGTTATCACAATATTATTAATATTTAATTTAATGCACATGTATACTTGGCAAAGGGTGGAAAGCTTGGAATTTTGCTCGGTGTTTTGTTCCACTTTTGTCGCCCCTAGTTACTTGTGTGCCGGTGTTATGTTCCATAATTGAGCACTCCTAACATGCGCGGGGTTGTTATGGGGACCCCCTTGATTTCCGTCATGGGATAAAACTTATCTGGCAAGGCCCAACATTGGTTTTACCATTTGCCAACCTAATAAAACTTGCATAGGGACTTTCCGGACCCCGTGGATAATTAATCAACAAACCGGGCCAGTGCTCCTCACGAGTGTTGGTCCACCTACCTAGCAGTCGGCAGTGCCACCTAAGGGCAACTCGAGGCATTTTCAGGCTATTGTCCACTTTGCATAGACGGATGATGCCCGTGGATAGAGAGCGCACGGCTCTAGATGCGGATCTGGCTCACTGGAGGCCTGGCTGGATTTGTTTTACCTTTCTTGAACGTCTTGCGCATGGGATTTCGACAACACTTTGGGCTATCTCGAAGTTGAGATTTTTGATCGGGATTCAGCAAATACTATGCGTGATTCTGAGGAATTCCAACGTGGCGTGTGGTTAATTTGTGATGGATGCGTTGGAGCACCCCTGCAGGGTGAAATCTTTTGGAAAGCCGTGCCCATGGTTATGTGGCAACTTGGAAACTTTGTTTAACATGCTGTCATAGCAAACTTGAAGTATACTCAAATAAAATAACACCAACTGTGTGCGTAACCGTGACGGTCTCCTCTCGTGAGTCCTTATCCGAAAGAGAACACGGTGGGGTTATGTTTGACGTAAGTACGTGTTTAGGATCACTTAGTGATCTTTCTAGTTCACGTCCATTATGCGTAGGCAACCATACTTTACTTTCTGTACTCGTAAGTTAGACACTCAAATAAATGCTTGGTTGCTTGCAGTAGCCTCACCACTTAACCATACCTCACCCATAAGCTTTGCTAGTCTTGATACCCTTGGAAATGAGATTGCTAAGTCCCTGTGGCTCACAAATTACTACAACAGTTGCAGGTACATGTAATGCGATGATTTGACGTGAGCGTGATGCTTGATTGATTTGGAGTTCTTCTTCTTCTTCATCGATCTAGGATGTGTTCCAGCCGGTAGCCTGCGATAGCAAGGATGGATGTCATTTTATCGTTTGATTTCATCTGTAGTCAGACTCTACTCTTATGTATGATGTTTGAGTATATTGTTGTATTGATGTGATCTTGATGTAGTTTGTGGCGAGTGTAAGCCAATTCCATATACTCATCTCTTCTGTACATGTACTTGTAAGGATATCCATTCTTGCAACATGATGAGCTGCGCTCCTATCCCGTTCGAGGTCCTCGAGCCAAAATAAGGATAGGGTCGAATCTTGGGCGTGACAAGTTGGTATCATAGCCTGTGCCGACCTAGGAGCCCCCTTGATTGATCAAACTTGGCTGAGTCGAGTCTAGTGGAAAACTATTTTGAGTCTAGTTAAATCGAAGAGTAGGATTCTTTTTACTTCTCTTCTATACTCTAGTGAGGAACTACGACTAAGGAATTTTGGTTCTACCCTCTGCTCACTCAAAAAAAAATTTAGGATCACGCGGGTATTTTTGGAAACTATATGATGCCAATGTGAAGGAATTGTGTCTTGGTGCCTCCTATTATCTAGGAATAGAGCTGCGAGGGATTTTTGCAGATCGTTATCATTCAGATTCCTTAGTATCTCATGACGTAGGATGTTTGAAATTGCTTCAATACTTCTCGTGGCGAGATAAGGTCGAAGTCACCTAGTACTGGGGAGGCATGTGGGGTACTGCCATGTTTGGTATTATTGTGTTTTTGAGGGACTGAGATAGATGGAGTTCCAAAGCCTCTGGTTATGTGTTGACAGATGGATACAACTGGTGTGTAGGGCTTGTTAGTTGTGTGAGATATTTTGCCTCACTGTATTCCCAACACCCGATTCCATAACCAAAGTTTTCGGGAGTTCTTGGGTGGGAATTCAAGTAGGTACCTAGGATTATGTTTCCAATAAGTGCATAATGGGTATGTATTTGTTCTAGCTTGTTTCGTAAGCCTCATCCTTTATTTGTTTTTGAATATGGTTATTCGAGTTGCTTCGATGTCAAGTGTTTATTTCATATCTTTTCTAAGTAGTGTTCTCATATTTTACGGGAATGCTAATCCTTTTGTTCAACTGGAGTTGTCATGAAATTCTTTTCACCCGGTGCGCTCCTCTTCAAGATATTCAATCATCTCCAATATTTGCAAGATCAATTCTCATGTTTCTCTTTAGAGTTCTTTTCATCCATCCTAAGTTGTGTTTGTTTTTCCCCACCCTCCCGCCCTTTTTCTTCAGTGATTAAATTCTAATCCAAGTGCCTTTTCTATTCATGGGATGCTTCCACTATCTTTTCTTTCGTATTGTTTCCAATGATTCCTTGTGAAGATTCTCAGGATTTTAGTTTCAAGATCTATCCTTATATTATTTGTCTTGTGTTATTCTTCTTCAGTAAATTCAATTCAAGCTCTTGGTGTTCATCATATCCATTCTCATTCATTCAATGATTGTCCATGTTCGGAATTCTTATCCAAGACTCTCTTGTTTATTCTTCTTTCTATTCTACCCGGAGTGCCGAAGATATCTTGGAAGATTCGTGTTTGCTTTCAATCCTTTCAAATTATTTCCAGGGTTTTCACCTCATCAAGTTTTAAATTTTTACCGGTGCAATGTCTCCTTCTAAGCAATTGTCTCAACGGTGGTTTCTTTTGAATGGGCCCATAACCCACAGGTTTTCCCCCAGGATCTTACCTGGCTCTTCTAATCTTGTCTAGAGATGTTCTCAAGTTCTCTTCAAATATGATGTAAGAATGCATTTCATCAGTCATATTCCTTCCCGAAGATTGCCTCTAAATCATTTTCATCGTTGGCTCAACCTTATTTATTCATTTCTTCTAGAGTGCCTCGGTAATTCTTGGTGGTGTTCCTCGCCATCATTCTCATCATTGAAGACCAAAGAAGATTTTGTCTTAAATCCTGATCCATTCACTTGAATATTCGTCATATCAGCCTGGAAATTCCTCCCATATCTATCTGGTGCATTTCAGAGTTGTTTCTTTTCTCGATCCTCCGAAGGCCATCATTTCAGAAGATTTCTTGTTCTCAGCTTTCAGCTTCCATTCTCAAATTCTTATTAATTGTTGCCTCTTCATTTGTATCTCAGTTATTCCGATGCTTCGTTCCAGTTTTTTGCTAGGTGGATCATGATCTCTTCATTCGCATGTATCTTCCTTCAACGCAGAGTCCTCATTCGTTTGTGAATTCTTACCAGTGTTCTCGTTCAAGACTTCTTCAAGTTTGTGATCTCTCTATATCTTCAATTCCTTGCAAGAAGAATAAGTGGTGTGCGAAATCTGTTGCTTGTCATCACTTTAACTTGACGAAGGATAAGCATAACATAATACTTATTCTTGTTGGTCAAAGTGATTCAATTGTTCTTCTGGAGTTGTTCATGATATCAATTCTTGATTCTAAGTGTTCATCTTTTCTTTCTGGAGTTCCAAGTTATTCTCAAATATATCTTCGTGGAGCTTCTTCTAAAGCGTAGAAAGGCCTCAGTCTTGTCGTTCTGCAACCTTCAATTCTTTTATATCATGCTTTCATTCCGGAGTTCATCCCGATGGTTCTTCATGGTGGTTTGTTTAGGATGTAATTCTTCTCAAATTGTTCTTCAAGATCCTTGTTGGAGGTGCTCAAGTGTTCTTTATCTTGGATTTATAAGTTCAATTCCTCCTCATTGTCTTTTGAGATGGTTTATTAAATTCTTGAGGAGTCTCGAAGGTAGATTGTCAAGAATGAGATAAGTAAACCCATCATGTCTTCTCAGAGTTATCTTGGATTGGATTTCACCTAAAGCATATCCTAAGGATTGTTGCTATCATGGTGTCATAGATGATCTAAGTTTTCTCCTCCTCTTCTTGGTGAAAGAAGTTTTTCATCTCTTGTTGCTCTCAAGCAATCAATTGCTTCTGTGTGGCTGGTTGTCATCTCATAATTTTGACATGTTTTCCACAAGCCCATAACAAGCTATTCCTTTCGTTGTTGATTCTCCATCAACTCCGTTCACCCTATGTTTCTCAAGTTCAATGGTGGTAGAAGTTGTTATTTTTTTCTCCGTTCTTTTCCTTCCATCAATCTAGTTTCTATTCTCTTGTTATAGAGGCCTTGTGATGTTTCTCTCTTCAATCTATCATCTTGCTTTGTGAAGATCATGCTCTTCCCTTGCTTGTCCATTAACCAGAGAGCTTTGAAATCTTTTCGTGATCCTTCCATCTTATTAAGTTTTGATTCTAATCCAACCGAAGTTTGGTGTCTCTCTTTAAATTTCTTTCCATCAGATCAAATTTTGCATCTCTTTCCTACTAAAGTGCTTCCCAAATTGCTTGTGAATTCTTCCTTGTTCCTTGTGTCATCTTTCATCTCGTTGAAACCTTCAATCATCATTGGTTTCACTCGTTTGTTAGAGATCAACTAAGTTTACCTCTTTCTCTTTCTCTTCCCATTCTCATTCTTATATCTCGGGATGAGATCCTCGTGTAGTGGAGGAGAGTTGTAACAGCCCGGGACTAACGCTCCAGAAGATTCCCCTTTTATTCCATTCTCGTTTTGTGTTTCATTTGGTTGTTGCATTTATCATCGCATCATTCGCATCATCTACATAGCATTGGCATTTTTTCAACATGAGTTTTCAAATTTGCATCCGTTCATACTCACCGGTTCTCTCTGTTCTTGTCGTTGCCCATTTCGAGAGCAACCACACACGCACGCGCCTGCAACATCGATAAAAATATTGTTTTTAAAGTGCATATAAAACTTTCTAGATTGGGTGGGATGTTGGCATGTGGTCTTGTTATATTGTAGGTAGACCGCCTACCAAGTTTCATCGCAATTCGAGTCCATTTGATACCCCAACGGTATATCGTAGCGGCATTGTCATCGGTTTAATTGCGGATGTTTTGGTTTGTAAAAACATCTGTCATGGGCTGCAAGCATTCCCTCTCATCCCCATGTAACCCACTCTACACAGCCCACGAAGCCTAGCAAAACCCACCTCTCCGATCGGACCGTCCTATCATGGTCGGAGGGTCGAAAAACCACCCCTAGCCTCCACCCCCTAGCAAACTGCTATAAATAGACGCCCTAGCCTGCCTATTTTAGAGAACCATAATCCCTCCTCGAGTTTTGCGCCCAGCCTCTCCACCAGCGTCGCCAGCCTCCTCCGTCAGCCTCCAGGGCCCGCCAAGCCCATTTGGAGACCCGCTCGGGCCCAGATCCCATCGCCCTCGTCGCTCGCGGCCGCTCACAACAGCTCGAGGCAGGAGGCCCTCGATCCCAAGCCGCGACCTCGTCATCGGCTGCCCGTACCGAAGCCTCTGCACTGCCTCACCGGACCAGGCCAATGCCACCCCCTGCATCTCCTCCTCCATCATTGTGCCCCCTCTCAACTTTGGCCTCTCTCTCTCTCCCCTGTAGGTCTCTCCCGTGCCATGAAGTTCGCCGCTGCTAGCTGACCGCCGCCATGGCATCCCACACCGTCGCTGTCGTCAGAAAAGGGTCGCTGCCCCGGATCCGGCCTACCCCCCGCCTCTGCACCCCAGCCTCCTCCAGTGGCGAGTTGTGCCAACATGTCGAGCATCGTCGTTGCACCCGTTCCATGCGGATCGGGGAGTACGAACCCCCGTTGACCCGTGCCTGGACCAGCCTCGCCCACAACCGCACATGGGCCTCTCCTAGCCGCGAGGCCCAGCTCCCGCTCCCCCCGGCCACTAGCTCCTTCGACTGGGCCTTGAGCCCACGAGGTGAGCGCCCCAACATCCCAATCCTTCGCTCGAGCGTGATTTTGCTATCATGTAACTGTTGGGCCAAACAGGATTTGGCCCAT
The DNA here is from genome assembly GCA_022496015.1 of Hordeum marinum. Taxonomy (NCBI): domain Eukaryota; kingdom Viridiplantae; phylum Streptophyta; class Magnoliopsida; order Poales; family Poaceae; genus Hordeum; species Hordeum marinum. The sequence goes on along the minus strand of CM039674.1, from coordinate 249,985,827 downwards.
GTCCATTTTTTTAGTCCCCGCGAATTTAATAACTTTGAAACCGTGCAACATAGTTTAAAGCTTTATATATGTAAGATGATTAGAATTTCATGTAGATTCATAATTTAAAAATCCCACCTGTGTTTAAAATGTTTAGCATTGTTGTTTGCATTAATTTGCACAAATGCCATGTAAAATGTATTTCATAACTACCAAACCGTAGTTCCAATAAAAATGTTCCGCATATGTAACTTGACTAGAAAATCATGTAGAATCTCACGGGAGAATTTATATTTCTGTTTAACAACTATAGAAACATGCTTAGGACAGATCTGGACCAAATCCTTCTTATGCACATGAGGTCGTTCCAGAATTGTTATTTGTTGTTTCCCGCCTCATTTAAGAAGCCTAGATAGGTAGTTTACTTATGCTTCACCTCTTGCCATGTTAATAAAAATTTAATATTGGTGAGTACCTAAATGATAGTGAACTAAATATTCTAATGTGGAGTTTTGTCAGTATGCAACTCATTGCATATTGAGCTTCACTTAATGTGTAGAAGTTGTTGTTGTCTTTGCCATGTCATGCATAACATGCATCTTCATGCATCATATTGTTTGCCATCATGTCATGAATATCTTGTGGGGTATCATGTGTTGATTGTTGTTTTTGGATTGTTCCTACTAGATAGAGTTTCGAAAGTGTTCGGATTGTGAGGATTCATTCGACTGCGTTAGCTCGTCTTCTTCATGGATTCATTCTTCTTGCAAGCGGGATCTCAGGCAAGATGACACATTTCCCTAGATACCACTATTATCATTGCTATGCTAGTTGTCTCGTTCCATCGTTATGTCTTGCTACCTACCACTTGTTTCTCAAGCCTCCCAACATTGCCTTGATAAGCCTCTAACCCTCCATTTCCCAACAAACCATTGTTTGGCTATGTTACCGCTTGCTCAGCCCTTCTTATAGCATTTCTAGTTGTAGGTGCAATTGCTTCCATGTGACAACATGGAGATTCTTTTTTATCACAATATTATTGCTATTTAATTTAATGCACATATATACTTGGTAAAGGGTGGAAGTCTTGGCCTTTTTCTCGGTGTTTTGTTCCACTTTTTCCGCCCTAGTTACTTGTGTGCCGGTGTTATGTTCCATAATTGAGCGCTCCTAACATGCTCGATGTTGTTATGGGGACCCCTTGATTTTTGTTTTGGGATAAAACTTATCTGGCAAGTCCCAACATTGGTTTAACCATTTGCCAACCTAATAAAACTTGCATAGGGACTTTCCGGACCCCATGGATAATTAATCAACAAACCGGGCCAGTGCTCCTCATGAGTGTTGGTCCACTTACCTAGCAGTCGGCGGTGCCACCTCGGGGCAACTCGAGGCATTTTCGGGCTACCGTCCACTTCGCATAGATGGATGATGCCCGTGGATAGAGAGCGCATGGCTCTAGATGCAGATCTGGCTCACTGGAAGACCTTCCTGGATTTGTTTTACCTTTCTTGAATGTCTTGTGCATGGGATTTTGACGACACTTCGAGATTCCACAAATACTATGGGTGATTCTGCGGTTGAGGAATTCCAACGTGGCGTGTGATTAATTTGTGATGGATGTGTTGGAGCACCCTTGCAGGGTGAAATATTTCGGAAAGCCATACCCACGGTTATGTGGCAACTTGGAAACTTTGTTTAACACGCTGTCTTTGCAAACTTGAAGTAAACTCAAATAAAATAACACCAACTGTGTGCGTAACCGTCTCTTCTCGTGAGTCCTTATCCGAGAGAGAACACAGTGGGTTTATGTTTGACGTGAGTAGGTGTTCAGGATCACTTAGTGATCATTCCAATTCACAGACGTTATGTGTAGGCCACCATACTTTACTTTATGTACTCGTAAGTTAGCCACTCAAATAAATGCTTAGTTGCTTGCTGCAGCCTCACCACTTAACCATACCTAACCCATTAAGCTTTGCTAGTCTTGATACCCTTGGAAATGAGATTGCGGAGTCCCTGTGGCTCACAGATTACTACAACAATAGTTGCAGGTACAGGTAATGCGTTGATTTGACGTGAGTGCGATCCTTGATTGATTTCGAGTTCTTCTTCTTCATGGATCTAGGATGGGTTCCAGGCAGTAGCCTAGGATAGCAAGGATGTATGTCATTTTATCGTTTAATTTCGTCCATAGTCGGACTCTGCTCTTATGTATGATGTTTTGAGTATATTGTTGTATTGATGTGATCTTGATGTAGCTTATGGCGAGTGTAAGCCAATTCCATGTACTCATCTCTTCTGTATATGTACTTGTAATGATATCCATTCTTGCAACATGACGAGATGCGCTCCTATGCCTGTCGAAGCCCTCGAGCCAAAATAAGGATAGGGTTGCATCTTGGGCGTGACAGACCCCACCCCTATTGCCCACACATGCAAGGTGACGGTTCGGAACTACACCACGGAAAGGGGTTAAAGACCGTTTGTATAGCAGATAATAGTACCAATGAGTGTTAAACTAAGAATCCTTGGAGGTTCATCGTGTTAAAATGAAGGGTTTGGAGTAAGATAATCCATGTGATGCGGGTTTCGCATAAAACACCGAACATCACCGAACAAAGGGGGGCTAGTGCTCACCTCCCCCCCGCATCTAAGCTCCTATCGTTAAGTGATAGTAATAAAGCCTCATAGCCCGATTGTCTCGTTTTCTTCTGAACTACTACCTCCAGGTACCAAGACGTTGGCTAAGGGTAATAGTGCGGATACTGAGAACACCCCCTTTAGTATCTATACGAGGGTTGAAGCCAACGACTGGCAACTTCCAGTGTTAAAAGAACCACACATGAGTCAAAATTAACAACACTACAAGAAAGTATACGAGGCAAACTTCATAGATATTCAGATACAATAACATTTCAACCATTAATGTAGTACTTCCACTTGAATATTACATCCTTTGGACACATGTCTTCGATGGCCCGAGCACCATCCATAACGGTGGGGAAGTATAGCTCTGGGCGCATATGGCCTTTTCCCGGCTGCGGTGGGGTGGTGGCCGTCTCGAGTGGCTCTAGCTTCGACCAGTGCACCATGGTCTTTGAGAACACCATCCGACCTCCCTCAATGCATGCAGAACGCGTTTGGGCATCAACCCGAGGCGCGACAGCAACCAACCTTTGCACCAAACCGAAGTAGCTGCCTGGCAACGGCTCTGTGAACCATAACCAGATACAAATATCCTTCAAAGCCGGCTCGGCTATGCGGTGAAACTCCATCAGTTGCTTCAGCGAAACAAGGAGCGGTTTCTCTACGCCGGAAACTGCTCCTAGAATAGTCGTTGCTCAGCATCCCCTTCATGGGAGGCATACTGCCGCGTTGCATCACCGCACTCTTTGGTAGGTCCACAAACATGCGTGGAAAAGGACACAATCAAGCGAGCAACAAAACCCATTTCCACCAATGGGGAATTGAAGTAAGTATCGCTTACCACTCGCAATCTGATTTATTTGGTGAAGTTCCTTCTCATGGTGCTCCACCTCCATGCCTGCCTCTTGGAGGGTTGCAGAGTTCAGGGACAGCTCAGTAGCTTGCTCCTTGTTCTTTTGCTCAAGGAACTCGCACTTAGAGATGGCGTCCTTGAGTTCCTGTTGCACTTCCTCAACCCTGGCCTCATGCCTATTATTTTCCGATTTTACCGATAACATTTCAGCCGCCTTATGATCGGCGGTCTCTTGCCTCGCCTTCAATAGCTTGGTCTTGAGATTCTCGATCTCCATGGCCACGGTTGCATTGATCGTCAAATTGTTCATATTTATGATACAACCATGGAAATTCGTTACTCATCTTTGGTAAAATACATATATCTGTGTAGTTCAGACTTACCTTGAGCGTCATCAAACCGCTTGTTTAGGCAGTCGAGCTCATCTTTGGAGCTTCTTAGCTTCCGGTTCATCTTTGCCAACACCACATCACGGGGTGTGTGGTCAATGGCATAACCTATACAAACATTAGCACATGTCAGATTCCCAAGTTATTACTTTTTAAAAATCCAGTGTCTAGATGTTTTTCACATTCAAGCAGAGTCTTGGGGGTTGCGACCAAATTCAATCACAAAAAGAATTTTACTTCAAATTCTCATCACATCCAACCCCTGTGTGAGTTCTTCCAAATTCACATAGAGCTCGAGGGCTACTAAGTATGTCAATTAAAAATCAAAACAAAATTGGTATCATACTACATGAATTACCTTGAAGCCTGCTAGCAGGCTACCAAAGGCTTCTTTCAATCCGTTGTCCACGGATCAAATACCTTGCAATGTCGTGTCCAGGAGGGTGTTGTGCTCTTTGGTGATGGATGAGTCATTAAGACCCTCCTCCATCATGGCCGACTACCCAGACTGATTCCACTCTCTTATAGGCGGGTCTGGGTGCGGTGTTGTGGTTTCTCCTGCTAGAGAAACTCGGGCAGGTGACTCGAGAACCTTCGGGGGTCCTGGAGCTAACTTTTGGGAAAGCTCGGGTTGACTGAGCTCTCCCTCTTGTGTAATGGGAGGTATTCACCCTCATGTTCGTCGGCACTCCGTCCATAGTATCATCACCCCCGCCCCACACCTCCTTGGTGGCTAGGGGCAGGGAGTTATGGGATGCACTCCCACTCTACGCCAATGCAGCGAACGGAGATTCTCCCTCCGAGTTTTGATTGGCAGGGAGCTCGTGCATTGGGCTACAATGAGGGAAACGTACACTATTATAAAAACCTTTAGAAGGGATAAAAAATACCAAATTATGGTAAATTCGTACATTTGCACCTGGGGCTTAACTCTGAGGGTCCTTCGGGGCCAACCTCGAAATTCTCAGACTCCTTGTTAGAATCTGGAATTTCGTCGAGCAAAGCCACCTTGGGCCTGCATGGCGTTTTAGGGGAGGGAGCTGGGTCACCCTTGGAGTCTTCAGACACTGACCTCTTCTTGGAATGGGGAGAATCGCTCTCCTCTCCGTACTGCCCTGTCTCTCCTTGAAGACTAAAGGGAGTGTGCGTCTCCTCGGATATTGTGTCCGGGGGACCCTTTGATCGGAAACCTCATCAGGCCTCTTTCTTCTCTTCTTTATTCTCCTCCCTCTTCTTTGCGGCTGCATATGGATTTTCAGTCAGGACGGATGCAAGCAGGGGTGTTTGGGGATCCTCCAGCAACGGAGGCGGGCAGTTGATCTGCTTGGATTTTGCTAGACAGATCTGTCAAAATAAGGATGAAAGGAGGATTTGAGCATTTGAAAAGGGAGGTAAAAACCTAAACACAAGTGAAAACAATGTTACCGGTTTAAGAGGGGCTGAGGCTTCCATGCCAAGGTCCTCCTTTTCTGCTGGCCATCTCTTTCATGGCTTGAACAATACTTCCACAGTTTCTTGTGGGAGATGCAAAAGAACTCCTGCACGGTGATAGGTTCATCCGAATTGTAGTCCCACATAGGGGCGGCCCGGTGTTGACAGGGGAGAATGCAGAGGCGGAGCATGACTTAAACAACATTCGATTGTTCAATGTTCTTCTTCCCTATCAAGGTACAGATGCACCTCAGTAAGGTCTTCACCTCCGCTGCACTCCCCCAATTGAGCCCCTTCTTCTTCCATGACACTAGTCTAGTGGGAGCACTAGATCTAAACCTGGTAGGTGCCTCCCATCCTTCTTTGTGTAGTTCAATGATGTAGAACCACTCCCGTTGTCAAACCTTGATGATGTATATAAAAGAACCATTGGTCTGTTGAACTAATGGGAGCTTGCTAATCATAATTCCCCCGCAGTCCGCGTGCTCGCCACTAACAATTTTCGGCTTGATATTGAATATCTTCAACCATAGGCTGAAATGGGGTTAACCCCGAAGGAAGGCTTAGCAGAAAGTAATGAAAGAGGAGATATGCATGAAAGAATTTTGGGGAAGATCATAAAAATCCAGCCTGTAATAAAACATAATATCCCTCACGAAGGGATGAAGGGGGAAGCCTAATCCCCGAAGAAAGTGGGGAATGAAAACTACCCTCTTGCCTTCTCTAGGAGTGGGGATGACATGGTTCTTCTCCGGGGCTCGATGGACGACGAACGCCGACAAGTAGCCGGCAAGCTTCAACTCTCTAATGTCCTTCTCAGTGACCTGGGAGACCTCCCACTTGCCCTTGGATCCTGCTCTGGCCATGAACGAATGGAGGAAGGGTATGAGAGGTTTGGGAGAAATGAGGGTGAGAAGCTCTGAGCTCAGGAGGAAGATGGCAATGGGGAATTTGGAAGAGCATACTACAGGTCTTGGCAGACGATTCCTTTTATAGGCCACTGAAATACCAAGAGTCCCCAAGATGCGCCATCGACCTCGCCACTTCCTAATAAATCATGTAGTTATGCACTCATGGAATAAGCCAAATTATAAACCATATCCCTGGAAAAGCGGGACACTATCTCCACATTAATGAGACATGTTGATTAAAAATAAAAACTACCTCGAACTCCGATTCGAGACTTTTGGAGACTGGTCAATAGTAACGTTCAAGTTGTGACCTTTTGGTAGAAAGTTGTCAGTGAAAAATATTGTCTTTGCTTGGATGGTTGGCCTTCGAGGCAAAGTTTTATATTCAGAGTTCAGGAAATATTCGGTGGCCGAGCTTTCATCGGTAGATTTTGAATCAAGGCGGAACTCGGCCCCCAAGTCGAAGACTTTGGGTGCGCAAATGCTGAGATATTACTACAGCACTAGAGGCTAGTTTGCGGGTTACTAAGGGAGTCTGGTATTAAGGGGTCCTCGGGCTGCCGGCCTATCTTCATGGGTCGGTGTTGGGTTATATCGTAGGTGCATCGCATGCAAATTAACATTTTCCTAAGCATAGAATATCCAAGAACATGGTAGGAGATGGATCATAGATCATTACCACTAGACGCGTAGTGTTGTGAAGCAGAAGTAGAGTTGGGGCTGCATGTCCGTCGGCCTGTCTCCTCCTCGTTCGATCTCCCTCAAACCTCCGGTCGCTGGATCCCACGTACAGGTTCGCCGGAGCAGCGCAAGTGCACCGCCTCTAACAATATCCTCGCGTGTAGGAGGAACACCGTGCGGCGGACTGCTAGGTCCGATCACATAGTCGGCGGCAGGTGGAAGTGGTTAGTTGCAATAGATGCAAAGCCATAATGACGGTGCCAAAAATGACCAACCACATGGGTGTGCAGCATCTCCACTATATATAGGCATTCATCGCTGGCTGAACTCTTGGACCTCGCACGGATCTTAAAGCCCATGCATTCCTTCCCATAAGAGCGCAACCCCTTAAGTTCTCGTTCACTTGGTCACGAGTCAGATCACATCTGACTCGGCCAGCCGGTAGTGGCCTCTAGCAAAGCGTGCCAACTCCAACTATCCGATGAAGCTGGTTAGGCGAACCTCTACTTCACACTTCTGTTCCCTTTGCCACACGATATATGTTGTCATGCACAAGGCGACATTGTGATCCTTGTTGCAGCATGACCTCTTTCTCATTCTGTTGAATCCAACCAATATACGGATTATCTCAAATGCCTCATCGCATGGCCATGCCTATCTAGGTCTGATCACCCAAGGGGCCCAGAGTATATCTCTCTTGATCGGAGGGCCAAATCCTATCTTTCTAGACCATGTCTTGCAACATGGGTCTGGACAAACCCGAAACCTACCTTTGTAATTACCCAATCACGGACTAGCATTTGGTTGGCCCAAAGCAAGTTTGTCACCATCCTGAGTACATGCGACATCTCGGGTCTTAGCACATAGAACGTATCTTGTACTACGGACTCATAGATGACCTATCAATGCATCTCATAGTTGGGTGTTTCCAACTCAGACCTTATCTCGACTCGGATCCGACTACGTCGAATCCGACCAGATCTTTTTGAGTCAATATTATTCGGCTAGCATCCAATGCTACATGGTCAGTAAGACCGAACCATCCACAGTGTCATATGCTTGTCTGATTGGATGTGCGTCCACACAACCCCTTTTGACTAGGGACCATTTAGGACAATCATCATACAATGCATAGTCTCAATAACAAGTCAAATACTTGTTAATACATATCAATGATAATGTCCAAGGATTATCTTTATTCATAACCACATAGGAAATATCATCATACACGATTGCCTCTAGGGCATATCTCCAACAGTCTCCCACTTGCACTAGAGTCCATCAAATCGACATCAAATGCCCTCATGCTTATAACAGATCTGCAACATTTGCATCCATATGAATCTTGCATAAATTGGTATCACCTTTCTCTATGAGCTTTCATATTAGGTGATATTTTCAGTCTATGTGCCTGGTCTTGTGGTGTTGTCTCAGCTCCTTGGCATGTGCGATGGCACCTGAATTATCGCAATAAAGGTCCAACGGTTTTGACCATCTCGGGAATACACCAACATCTTCCAAGAACATCCGAATCCAAACACCTTAGTGTGCGGCTTCACAAGCCGCAATATATTCGGCATTTGTTGTGGAGTCAACCACTATTTCTTGCTTGGAACTCGTCCAGCTCACTACTCCTCCATTCATGACATACACAAATCCAGATTGTGATCGATAATCATCCCTGTCGGTTTGGAAACTAGCATCAACGTAACCCTTTATGCAGAGATCCTCCTCACCTCCATAAACTAGGGACATCTTTTTAGTCCTTTTCAGGTACTTCAAGATAGTTTTCACCGCTGCCCAGTGACTCTCACCTAGGTCGCCCTAGTATCTGCATGTCAAGCTTATTGCATAGGCAACATCAGGCCATGTGCATAGCATGGCAGACATGATGGATCCTATTGCTGATGCATATGGAATCCTACTTGTCTAGTTTCGCTCATCAGAAGTCATAGGACTCTGAGTCTTGCTTAGCCTTATACCATATGAGACGGGCAAGAATCCTTTCTTGGCCTCACTCATGTTAAACGTCTTCTATAGTTTCTCTATGTACATGCTCTCTCTCAAGCCAAGCAGCCTCCACGATCTATCTCTATAGATCTTGATGCCTAAAATGTACACTGCCTCTCCAAGGTCTTTCATCAAAAACATGCCATTCAATGATTCCTTGACTGAGTTCATCATTGAAACATCATTTGTGATCAGCAATATGTCATCCACATACAAGATCAAAAATACTACTGAGCTCCTAGTAGACTTCTTGTATAAACAATAGTCCTCTTCATTCTTGATGAAACCGAGGTCAACTATGACTTCATCCAAATGAATATAACAACTCTGAGCAGCTTGTCTCAATGCATAAATGGATCTCTTGAGCTTGCAAATTTTACCAGTGATAGTTGGATCGACAAAACCTTCGGGTTGTATCGTGTATAGATCCTCTCTTAAATTTACATGAACGAAATCCTTTTTGACATTGATCTTCCATATCTTGTAATCAAAATATGTAGATATATGTAGTATGATCCTTTCCGTTTTTACCATCACTATCGGCGAGTAGGTCTCGTCGTAGTCAATTCCTTGAACTTGTCCAAAACCTTTAGTGGCAAGCTGAGCTTTGTGGATCTGAACATCTCCATCCATATCGGTTTTCTTCTTAAAGACTCGTTTGCAACAATTGGCTACTACGCCAGGCGGAGGATCAACCAAGTCCCAGACTTGATTGTCATCCATGGACTTTAAGTCGGATCTCATGGCCTCCAGCCATAACTATGAATCTAGGCTCACCATCTGTTGGGGATATAACCCCGCAGTATGACCCTCCCTAAGGGCTCCGGGTTATTCTTGATGGCTCGTACACTGGCCCAATGTGAGCCGGTGGTCCTAAATCCTAGGAAGCTTGGCCGCTCATAAGGTGGGCCGAACAGTGGCCCAGAAGACCCGGGTGTGTAAGCCGCCTGGGGACAACTTGGAAAAGAAGATAGATGATGACTCGGATAAACAATGAGAGTTGGTTACCAATTGTATGTCCCATGATCTAGAACTCCTATATAAAGGCAGACCCGGGGCGACTTAGAGATTAGGTTATCGAATACCAGGTCAATCTTCAGCTCCCTTGTAATCTATACATCAAGCAATACAAACACAAGTAGGACGTAGGCTATTATGTCGAGTTAAGGGGCCGAACCTGGATAAATCCGTGTCTCTCGTCCCTATCAACCCCTTTGAGTCCATCACATTAGCAATGGCCTCGAGCTGAAGTTTGTTTACCCGGACATCTGCCGTGACAGAACCACGACAGTTGGCGCCCACCGTGGGGCTTACGCTTGGTGGTGTTGAGTTCTCAAAGGTCTCTCTTCCGGGGCTCAAGGCATATGTGGTTTGTAGGATAAGCAAGAGTCATCGCGGCCGGCTCTACATCGACAACGTCGGATAGGGGCTTGACACGGCTCTGTGGAGTATGGCTTTCGGGTCCCATTCGGCGGGATCCACGTGTTCATCGGAAAAGTTGATGGAGCAACACCCGAGCCGGACGTCTGCACCAACCTTGTCAAGCCGGCTCGGCGTCTGCAATCTACTTGTAGTGTGCAACCCGCCCGCGTTAGCCCGAGCTGGAAACACGTGTTTGTGGGCTTTACTCAAACGATGGATTTGGCAGCTTCCGGATCATAGGAAACTCTCATTTACTCAGAGGACGAATGTTCAAGTGGGGAAACGGAGTCAGTCTACAGGCTTCACAACGGTGGGCTCGGGGGCTACGATGAGCTCTGCCCTGAGTCGGATCGTTCTGAGGTGGACGATCTTGGGCCACCGGTTCATGCTGCCGTATTCATGGCGGGGTCAGTCCCACGCACAAATAGTACACCCGCAGGGGCCGCCACCTCAGGCGATAACCCGCCGCCACCGGCTCAAGTTCTTTTGGAGTTGATGGACGAGCTTGCGGCCCTAATGGCTACTGACGTTACACCCGACAATCAAGCGGCTAGGAACTTGGAGATTGCAAGGATCAAGGACCGGATGGCGGAAGAGCAGCAGAGGATGGCTCAGTTAAAGGCCCAGATGGATCAAGAGGCAGAACGCATCAAGACAAACGCTTTCCGTATTGGACTGGAGCAACAATCAGCAGCCGTGGTTCATCGGATGAGGCATCAATCCCGTCTGCCGGAACGTTATGAGGCAAGAAACCTCTTCAACACGCCAGGGAGAGGGCAAACAGCGGATGCACCTGGAAGCCTCCTGGCGGCTCGGCCAGTGAATCAACCGACCCGGCAAGATCAGGCCTCACCTGCGGCCTTTCTAACATCGACTGTTAATTATTCTAACCCGACTAAGAATATGGTGGCAGCAGCCACCCGGCTCGAAACAATTCCTATTCCGGATGAGGCGCCCTTTGCGGAGGATGTGCGAAACGCCATTGGATACTTGCAGACGGCAATGGCCCAGCAGGAGAGGTACACCTACAGCTAGAGCCATGTTCATTCAGCCCCTCTCCCTAGCCGGAGTTCCGGCGCTACGAGTCGCCGACAGGTTCCAACAGTAACCGGCACCAAGAGATTCCAACGGGTCATCGGCCGGTTGTGGAGACACAAGCATTCGGAAATTGTACAAGAGGCCAGTAAGAGGTAACAGCTTTAGCTGAGGCGGCTCGCCAGGAGCCCGGGCCATCCATGTCAGTAGGAGTTGGAGGAACCACCAGAGGGGGGGTGCCATGTTTATCACCGACTCTGCGGAGTGAGCGGCTGCCAAAGGTTTTCAAAGGCCCCCGCAAGGTTCCAAATTACACCGCTGATTTACACCCAGAGGCTTGGGTGGAAAGTTATGAACTAGCCATGGAGATGCTAGACGTCATTGAGGTAGTTTGTGCCAAATACTTCATCATGATGCTTGAAGGCCCGGCCGCACATGGTTACAGGGATTGCCACCCAATACCATCAACTCATGGGTAGAGCTGAGAGCCAGATTCATCAAAAACTTTCAAGGAATGTGTAAACAGCCCATGACCATCATGGATCTTGATCACCGTGTTCAACAGGAGAATGAGTCAGCTCGTCATTGGGTACGGTGTGTCTCGACCATCATCCACTCTTCGGAGCAGATCACGGCGGCTCAGGCAGTACTAATCCTAGAGAAGAACTGCCACTTTGTCCCATTAAAGCAAAAGCTTGGCCGGCTCAAGCGCACATGTCAAGATATGGGAGAGCTCATGACGGCTCTCACGAAATACGCCGACTCTGACAACATGAAGGATCCGGGCTACGATGAGGAGAAGGCCGGCCAAGGCAAGAAGGGCAATCAGAGCAAGGGTACGACAAACAATGGTAGCTAGGGCAAACGTAAGAATCCTAAGGCCGGGTCAGAACTGGTGGCCAATTCAAGTACCAATCAGAATCACCCCAAGGGCAACATGAGGTTTAGGCCATGTTTTAATAAGGACAAGCCTGCCTTTCATTTGGAGGAGGCGCTGAAGGGTCCTTGTCCGGATCACAGCCAACCCGATAAGCCGGCAAATCACACATGGGGAGAGTGCCGTTTCATGTAGAAACTTAAGAATCACTTTACACATCCCAACAATCAAGACGGTGGCCCGCCGGGCGACTCTAGACACAGCGGGTCAGGGGCCAGTTTTGGGTCCGGCGGTTCAGGGTCTGGTCACCCAGGTCAAGGTAATCAAGGAGGACACCAGCAACATTCTGGTAACAACAATCAGCAACAGCATAATCAGTCTGGTTATCAGAGTAACCCAAAGCAGCTCAGCTCTGGTGAGTATCATGTTTTCACGACCAACCTCAACAAAAGGGATCAGAAGTTGCGCAAGCGGGCGGTCAATGCGGTTGCACCAGCCCTACCATAGTATTTACGATGGTCTGAGTATGATATAACATGGAGTCGGGAAGATCACCCGCCGCGTGTCGATGAACCAGGGCGGCTGGCTTTGGTTGTGGCCCCCCAAGTGGGAGGGTATCTGGTGAATAAAGTGTTAATGGCTGGAGGCAGCAGTATTAATATCCTCTACTACAATACTTTCCGGCGGATGAAATTGCTAGACAAGGATTTAAAACCCACGTCCACCGTTTTTCATGGTGTGGTGCCAGGCAAGTCGGCGTATCCGGTGGGCAGGATTTCTTTGGAAGTGGCCTTTGGCGACGAGTATAACTACAGGGTGGAGTCCTTGTGGTTTGAGGTGGTAAAAATCAAGAGTCCTTACCACGCACTATTTGGACGTCCCGCTTATGCAAAGTTCATGGCTAGGCCTTGCTATGTATACCTGCAGCTCAAGATGCCCGGCTTAAAAGGTACTATTACTGTTCATGGTGACCGAAAGACGCCCATTGAGTGTGAGGAAGGAGATGGGGCTTACGTAGAGTCCAGTTGCGCTTAGGAGGAGCTTAAATTTTACAAGGAGAATGTTGACCCGGAGGATATGACCCCGCTGAAAGAGCCTACCACGGAGGTTGAGCCACCCCTTAAGTTTTCAGCGGATGATACTAAGGCGGTAGATTTCACTCCGGGCGAGTCATCCAAACAGTTCATCATTAGAGCTCACATGGATCCCAAATAGGAAAGCGCGCTCATCGAATTCATCCGGGAGAATCGGGACATCTTCGCATTGAAACCTTCTCACATGTCGGGTGTACCGAGAGAGTTTGCTGAGCACAACCTTAATGTGGATCCGAAGTTTAATCCAATTAAGCAGTTTTTACGGCGGTTTAATGAGGAGAGACGCAAGGCCATTGGGGAAGAAGTTGCCCGGCTCTTGGCGGCGGGTTTCATTGTTGAGGTTTTTCACCCGGAGTTGTTGGCTAACCCGTTGCTGGTGCTCAAGAAGAACGACACATGGCGTATGTGTGTGTACTACACGAACCTTAACAACGCTTGCCCGGCTGATCCGTTTGCCCTCCCTCATATTGATCAAATCATTGATGCTACGGCTGGTTGTGAAAGCTTGTGTTTCTTGGACGTTTACTCAGGTTATCATCAGATCAAGATGGCGGTTAAAGACCAGGAGAAGATGTCTTTTATTACACCTTTTAGGGCTTTCTGTTATGTATCTATGCCTTTCGGTCTCAAGAGTGCCCAGGCGACATATGAGCGATGTGTGCATAACTGCCTTCACAGTCAGATTGGCCGCAACGTCCATGCTTAGGTAGATGACATCGTGATCAAATCCAGGAAGAAGGAGACTCTTTTGGGCGACTTAAAGGAAACCTTTGATAATCTCTGGGTCTATAAGATGATGCTTAACCCGACTAAATGTGTCTTTGGTGTTCCAGCTAGCAAGATCCTGGGATTTCTGGTTTCTGAACGTGGCATTGAGGCTAACCCGGATAAAATCAAGGCTATCAATTCTCTGGCAGAGTCGGCCTGTATTAACGATGTCCAGTGCTGTCACAACCCTAGCTAGATGTCCTAGGAATAGTATTGTGCTTGCATCATGTTTCATTTTGCATTAACATGAAATGGGGAACAAAAAGAAATCCCAAGCTCACTTTGAATCCAAACAAATCAAACTTGGTGAAAATTCAACAAATCCAAAATGCCCACTAAAAATGTTCCCTATGTCTGGTAAATTTGGGCATAATTATAACATGGACCATTCTAATTATTGGAACAATCAAAGTAATTCAAAAATAATTGATAAGGCTCCTGAAATCATTAAATAAAGCACTATCATTATTTTTGTTTTCAAAATATCTTGAAACTTTTTAGACAAGTTTGAAATATTCAAACTTCATTATAGAAAATATATGGGATATTTTATCAAGTCATTTGTACCTGAAAAGAAAATAAACAAATGTCAGTAAAAGAAAACAGACAAGAAATAAAAAAAAGGAGAAAGGCCAGGCTAGGCCAGCCCACCTAGCCCAGGGAGGTCATCACCCTCCTGGCAGGCAGGAGGACGAGCACGTGGCCGGAGCGTGCATGCTGCCGTGCCTCCATGCGGATAGCTGCCTGCCTGTGTCCTCCTCGCCAGTGCGACGGGGATAAGCTCCCCAGTGCAGTCCCCATCGCTCCCTCTCTCTCTCTCGCCTGCCTCTCTTTCTCTCCCCTCTCTGCTTCGCCATGGATGAGCCTAGCTCGAGCTCGCCGCCATCGCGTTAGCCACTCCCCCCTCACCCCTGAGCCCCCAATCGATCCGCCTAGCTTTCCTCTTCCTCCTCGCCAAGCCGTGCACCGCCAGGAGCTCCCCATCGCCGTCTTCGCGTTGTCTTCAACCTCCGGCCGCCGAAGATCAAGTGGAGCTCACCGCTGCTCTAGGTCCTCCCTGAGCCCGCTCTCGACGTCTCTGCGACCACCGTGAGCCCCTGAGTCTTTCCCCCTCTTTGCCCCTTTGAATGCGTCCTCTAGTGTCGGATTCCATCGAGGTCCGAATGCCCCCGCCGCTCCAGCTCGACGCCGGCCATGTTCCGGTGTCCAGCTGGTCCGTCTGAGGCCTCTATCGTGTTCGTGAGGCTGTGTAGAGTCCGTAGGTGCCAAGTAGAGCTCATGTTGTGCCCTGGTTCGACGAGCCCGTGCTCGCCCGAGCTTCGGCTGCCGGCCAGCTCATTGCCGACATCGAGTCCGACCATCTCAGCTCCTGGGAGGGGTCAGAATGGACGCGCGCGTGTGTGCTGAGTCGTTTGGTGCCCTCCGTCGTCCTTTTGGTCGCCGGAGGAGGGATCCCGAAGCCCTCCGCCATCTCTGGAGCCACCGGCGGCTCAACGCCGGTGGGTCTTGCCGGAGTTGACCACGTGGTTTGACCCCCTAAGTCACTAGCAGGTGGGGCCAGGCAATGGCAAATCAAAGTTAATTAACCTAATTAGTTACTGACAGAGGGCCCAGTTTCTGTTAATTAATTAGGATTTAGTTTTAATTAGTTAGTTAAGTGTCTGAGTCACTAACATGTGGCCCCCACATGTCAGGTTTGACTCTGGCCCGGTCAGCTGACGAGCTGACGTCATAATGATGTCATGCTGATGCAATAAAAGCAATTTCTAGTTTAAAAATAATTCCAGAAATTATTCAAAGTTTCAAAAATTCATATAAATTAATCTGTAAGTTAGATGAAAATAATTTATATATGAAAATTTATCAGAAAAATCCAATGAATCCAATGGTGCTACTATCATGGATGTTAGAGCAATATAAATAGGTGAACATTGAAATTTACTAATAGGTTAGTAAATGGAATTTGAAATGAAGAACAATTTTGAACCTATATTCAAATTCATTTGAAATCAACATGAACTCTAGTTGCATTAGCTCATCTATACATGCTATCATGCCATGATCATGCATCATATTGTTGCACTTGTGTGTGTTGATTATGTCTTATCTGCACTGCGGTAGGCCCTGCTCCTGAGGATACCCCCGAGTACCCCAACGAAGGAGAGAACCCTTCCGTTTCCCAGCAAGGCAAGCAACCCCTTTGATCATTCCAATAATATCCCACCCTATTGCTCCTGCTCTTGTTTATTCCATTAGGACAATCGAACACATGTCAGTCATAAACGGTAGATGATCCTATTCTGCTGCATATCTTGACATTGTCGCAGTAAATAGCTAAACCTTGCAACCTAGCATACCTGGTAGATGCCTGTGCCATGATGTGCTTAGCTTACTTTGCCTGCTATGCTTGCTATGCTTAGAGTTGTGTCAGGTCGGATTCATCTGGGTGATGAACTGAGTGAAACGATGTTGTTCTGATCTGATGATGTTATGATGAACTCGATTTGGTAAAGGTAGCGATGAGAGGCTATGTAGGAGTACATAGTGGGTTGTCTCATTGGGACCGTTCTTAGGAACTGAGTTTCGTGTTTGTGATCGAAGACTAGTTACTACCACACGTTGGGATACTTAATTGACCCTCTCAACTTATCAGTCGCTTAGTATTAGTCCAGGAGTTGCAAGTAGTTTCTGGTATTTATAGTATGTTGGAGGCCGTGCATAGCGCTGACCGTAGGGTGGGTTACGACGCGGTAGGTAGTGGCATGGTGTACCAAGGGTCACCCGAATGGTGGGCTTGGGAACCCTTCGCACATCGTTTGGGGCCGTAGCGGAAACTTCGGCCAGACTTCCGTGCGGGTTCCGTCTCAAATAGGCGATAGCGTAGACTAGAGGTCTTATGCAATTGACGGTCATGGCCGACTCCCTTGCTGGGCATCCGCTCGAAGGCCGAGGTGCGTGATTTTATGAGCACACAGCGATAAGTGGTGACAGCGTGTGTGAAGAAGTACACCCCTGCAGGGTATGAAACTATTCTAATAGCCGCGTCCTTCGATATGGACTACTTGGAGAACTTATGGTGTTCATAGATAATCTAATGGATACTCAAAAAAATATCAAGACAAGTGTGAGTACCGTGGATGGCACTCTCCCATGAGGGAAGTGAATCCATGGTGGTGTATTGTTATGGAGTTAGTGGACTCGTGTGTGATATATAAAATGTAAACAAAGAGTTAAAATTGAGTAGTGTAGGTTAGCCATGAGTCAAAGCTGGAATTGCTGCATAAACTCCACCACTCCCTTTGTTGATACATGAGCATGAATAGAGTAGGTCTGTTTTAAAGACTTGCTGAGTACGTTTGTACTCACGTTTTCTTAATAAATGTTGCAGATGAGACCCAGGACCCATTAGGTGGGTTCTTTCTAGACGTTGACGATGCCGAATAGCTGGTGTCCCAGCTACGACCTATGCCCTGTGGCGGGCAGTAGATAGTCAGGCCATGTGCTTTTTTTATCCTTTCATCTATCTGTACTCAGACAACTTATGCTTCCGCTTGGTTTGTATGAACATGTTTGTATGACTTGAGTGTCGGGTCATGTGACCCCTATCTGTAAGAACATATTATGCAAGGCTCATGTGAGCCTCTTAAATAAAAGTCATGTTGTTGTATAGTTATGTTGTGATGCCATGGTTGTATCTATGCATATCGGGCATGTCATGTGTATGTGTGACGTGCAACGGTATGTATGGGATACGTCACCTAGTCGTGTGCCTTTAGTAGTACTCTTTACGGGAAACTGCCTCTTTGTGCTTCCACCGAGCCATGGTAGCTTGCTACTGCTCTGGACACATTGATTGACCGGCATGTATCCTTCTTTGCTACTGTGTTTGTCCCTTCGGGGAAATGTCTCGCAGTGTAATGGAGTCCCTGTAGCCTGCTACGACTCGTCTACGTGCAGCGATGGCATTCGTGTCTCACAACGTAATGGAGCCCCTGTAGCTTGCTATGACTCGTCTACACACGCTTGAGGCCGACACCTGCATTGCTGGGTTATGTATGCCTGTTTCCGTACGGATTCATATGACTTAGGATCGGGGTCCCGACAGCGTTCGTATCAGAGCCTGACTGACTGTAGGACTACCAAGCCAAACCGGTCGAAGTTGAGTCTAGAAACACTATAGAAAAGTAGGGGAATTGATTGTGGAAGGGAACGTAAGGCTCTTTTTACTCCTCTTCCCAAGTTATTCTATTTTGAGTCATTCTCATCTTTTCTATGGGGATAAGAGCTAGGCTTCTCATCCATTGCTTAGGATGACGAGTTACTAACCATGGACCAATAGCTAGCTTGTTGCAAGTGGATGTAGTTCTCAAGCATTGTTGGTGTGACAAACAGATGGAGAAGAGATTTGAGTCTAGAAAGTTGAGTGGTTATGCTTTTCCAATCTTTTGCAGTTGTCTCAAAATCCTTTTTGAGCAATTACAGCCGTTATGCTGTCCAATTTCTGCTAGAGTCTCCTATGTCTTTGCATCATTCTCTGTTTCAGATGCCCGTCGTCCTTCCCGTCAGGTGGTCCGTCTGACCAGGTGCATCGATGTACCAGGTCACACGGCCATGTTGGTTAGAGTCATGATGGAGGCTGGATACCGTTGGTACCCGGAGTACACAGTGGAGGAACAACATCGAGATTTCAACCAGAGTCAGTATCTGTGTACCGTCAAATTTATCCTTCATACCCTGGAGCTGCAGAGCCGCTTCACTAGACTTATGTATTAGGTGTCACCATAGATATGGCAGTTCAGGAGGCCGCTTACACCATGCTGACTATCATGAGGTTTCACCATGGTCTGCTTCAGAACACAGAGTTTTGTGATGTTCCTGCTTCTATGGGAGGATAGGATGGTTATCTTAGTGCACCCTACTATGATAATTCCCATGAGGACCCTAGGCTGCAGGTGATCGCTCAGATGTTGGAGAACAGGGATCGTGATGCACATGCCCTTCGCATGGAGCTTTATGCCACCCATGCACGTCTTTGGACAGCCCTGACGTAGCTGGCACCTGTCGTGCAGACCGGCTATGGAGATTTGGAGATGCTGACCCCATCGCGGACTCATCTGCCAGCACACGTAGACTGGCCCGATGTTGGAGGCATCACCCCTCTTCGAGGACTGCTGTTGCTGCCAACAAGGGGACCAAGGCCACATCCGTGTCCTTATGGCTCCCAGGGATCACAGGCTAGCGTGTTTCTAGATCCTCGGGTTCAGCTCTCGGGTCATGGGGGTAACCTGTATGAGGCATTCTATGGCGATGCTTGAGTACGTGGATGTTAGTTCTAGTATGGTAGTAATCGTATCGCCACAGTCTTGCGTGTCTTGTGGGATATGATGAGGTTTAGAGTTGAGTTCCGGAGGTGTAGATAGATAGTGTGTAGGAAGCTTGTAATGCCTCCGATGAGTTGTGTCATCTTTCCGTAGTTGTATCTCAGCTTGGCTTGTACTGAACTATGTCATGTTGTGTATGAATCATGGTGTTCATGTGGCAGTTGTTTTACCATGTTAATTGGTGTTTACCCTGCATGCCATTTTGCCCAGTACATTCCTTATCCTGTGTATTAGAGTTGTTGTTCCCTCTGGTTAAGCTGTGTGTTTGTTTCTCCAGGATGGTGGTAACTAGGAATAACCCCGTGCCTGCCCCCGAGCAGGGCGAGGGAAGCCAGCCAAGGCAAGAGGATCGGCCACATGTGCCGTCCTTGGCGGAAGTAATGCTTGAAGCCGAAAGGAACAAGAGGGAGACCAACAGGCTGTTAGAAAGAATCGAGCAGAACACAACACATGCTCCCCGCAATGACCTCAATGATGGCGTATCACTTGGTGATTTCATCAGACTGAGCCCACCCAAGTATCATCATTCGGTCGACCCACTCGACGCAGATGACTGGCTGACTAACATGTATCGCAAGATCCGGGCTGCCAATGTGACTGAGGCCAACAAGGTGACCTTTGCAACTTACTTTCTGGAAGGACCCGCCAATATGTGGTGGGAAATTTTTGAAGCCATGCGTCCCGCAGGCCCTGCACCAACTTGGGCAGAGTTTAGTGCCGCATTTCGTACCCATCACATGTCGGAAGGACTGATGGATCGTAAGAGAGAGGAATTTTGTGCCTTCAACCAGGGCAGACTGTTAGTGGATGCTTATAGTCGTGAGTTTGGAAACCTTGCTCGCTATGCTCCCGAGGAAGTTTCTACTGATGTCAAGAAGGAGGCTAGGTTCCGTAAGGGACTTAACCCTGAGCTCCGCCGAGATCTGCGCCTACATGAGTGCACCACTTTCCAGGCTCTCGTCAACAAGGCTATCAATGCCGAGACTGGACAAACTGATTACGAGGCCACGAGGAAGCACAACCGTGACTTCAACCCCGCATCTGGCTCGAGCTCCAATAAACGCTGGATCTGGGTGCCCAACGCAGCTCTGCCACCAAAATACAATGCGAGGCCATTCTTCCAGGCGCCTCGCCCAATTCAGCCCAACCCTCCAGTCAGACCATTTGGAGGACCGCCTGCAAATGTTGCATCCCGTGCCATCGTGGTCTGCTATAAGTGTGGAGAACCAGGACACTACTCCCATGAGTGTCCCCAAAATAATGCTAAGCCCGCTGGACGTGGAAAGCCAGGAAAAGCCTTCTTTGTGAAGCCAGCTCCTGCTCATGGACGAGTGAACTATGTGTCTATGGAGGAACCTCTTGAGGATCCCGATGTTATCCTAGGCACGCTCCTTGTTAATAGTCATCCAGCATCTCTTTTATTTGATACCGGGGCATCTCATTCTTTTATCTCAGAAAGTTATGCATAGTTGCACAACATGTCTTTTTGTGATATGCCTACTCCTTTAGTAGTGCAGACTCCGGGTTCAAAATGGAAAACTTGTAGAGTGAGCAATGATAATGAGATTTTGGTGGATAGACTAGTCTTCCTAGCATCTTTGATAGCCCTCAATTCTTAGGACATCAATATCATTCTAGGTATGGATTGGATGAAAGCCCACTATGCCAAGATTGATACTCATTCTAGGAATGTTCAACTTACACATCCATCGGGTGAGATAGTTAATGTCTCCACTCGAACAACCAAGCACCAACTCTATTCCCTCAATGCTAGCCCTCTTCCAGAGTTAGTAGATATTCCGGTAGTCCATGACTTTCCGGATGTCTTTCCAGAAGAACTGTCAGGAATTCCTCCTGTCAGAGATGTTGAGTTTGTGATAGAGCTCATCCCAGGGTCTGTTCCAATAGCCAGAAGACCCTATAAGACGGCACCCTTAGAACTAGCCGAACTTAAGATCCAACTCATTGAGGCTTTGAAGAAAGGTTTCATCCATCCTAGTTCTTCTCCTTGGGCTTGTCCCATTCTCTTCGTCAACAAGAAGGATCGTTCGGATCGGATGGTTGTGGATTATCGGCCAGTGAATCATGGTCACCATAAAGAATAAGTATCTGCTCCCCAGGATCAACAATTTGTATGATCAACTCGCTGGATCCTCTGTCTTTTCCAAAATAGATTTGAGGTTGGGATACCATCAAATCAGAATTAGGAACGGGGACATTCCAAAAATTGCTTTTGTTACTCGTTATGGCCAATACGAGTACACCGTCATGTCCTTCGGTTTAACCAATGCCCCAACCACCTTCTCTCGCTTGATGAATTCGATCTTCATGGAGTATCTAGATGAATTCGTCGTGGTTTACGTCGACGATATACTCATCTACTTGAAGAACGAACAAGAACATGCCCAGCATCTAAGGCCGGTATTGATGAAACTTCGAGAGCACCGCCTGTACGCCAAATTCTCCAAGTGTGAACTTTGGTTGCCAGAAGTGACCTATCTAGGCCACGTGATTTCTGGTAAAGGTATTGCTATCAATCCTGAGAGAGTTCAGGCCGTCCTTGATTGGACTCAACCTGAATCGGTTAAGCAAGTTTGGAGTTTCCTTGGCTTAGCGAGCTATCGTTGCCGCTTTGTCGAGAATTTCTCCAAAGTTGCAAAACCTTTGACTGAACTCCTCAAGAAATATAAAAAGTTCGAGTGGACTCCACAATGCGAGCACAGTTTTCAGGAGTTGAAAAGACGACTGACCTCTGGTCCCGTTCTGGTGCCACCTAATTTCTCTAAGGACTTTGTTATCTATTGTGACGCCTCGCGACAAGGATTAGGTTGCATTATCATGCAAGATCATCATGTGATTGCATATGCATCTCGATAGTTGCATCCACATGAGGATAATTATCCAACACATTATCTTGAGCTTGCAGCTTTAGTCCATGCATTGAAAACCTGGCGACATTACCTTCTAGGTAATCATTGCGAAATGTACACTGATCACCAAAGTCTAAAATATATATTCACCCAGACGGATTTGAATCTCAGGCTAAGACGGTGGGTAGAGTTGATTACAGATTACGACTTAGGGATAACTTACACCCTGGGGAAAGCCTATGTCATGGCTGATGCACTAAGTCATAAGTCTTATTGTAACAACCTGATGTTACAACAAGGTCAACCACTTCTCCATGAGGTATTTCGGAAGTTAAACCTTCACCTTGTTCCTCAAGGATTCCTATCCAACCTGGTGGCGAAACCTAATCTTAAGGATCAAATAGTAGATGTCCAGAAATATGATAAGGGTATATCTCGGATCAAGGGGAATATTGCTAGCGGAAACGCTAAAGATTTCTCCAAGGACGATGAAGGTGTTGTGTTCTTTCAGAACCGGTTGGTGGTTCCCAAGAGCACACGCTTAAGACAGCTGATCCTTCAGGAGGCGAATGATTCTCCTCTCTCAATTCATCCGGGTAGTACCAAGATGTATCAGGACCTATGCCAGAGGTTCTGGTGGACTAGGATGAAGAGAGAAATTGCTCAGTTTGTTGCTAACTGCGACGTTTGCCGTCGCGTGAAAGCAGAACATCAAAGGCCTGCTGGCACCCTTCGACCTTTAGCTATTCCTGAATGGAAATGGGATAAGGTCGGTATGGATTTCATTACCAGATTTCCCAGGACCAAGAGAGGGAATAATGCTATATTTGTGGTCATTGACCGTCCTTCCAAAGTGGCTCATTTTCTTCCTGTTCGGGAAAATATAACTGCTAGCCAGCTAGCGGAATTATAGGCTTCTCTAATAGTTTCTCTTCATGGTGTTCCTTTGGAGATTAACTCAGACCGTGGAAGTATCTTTACTTCTCGATTTTGGGAAAGTTTTCAAACCGCTATGGGGACTCATCTATCCTTTAGCACTGCTTTCCACCCGCAATCAAGTGGTCAAGTTGAGCGAGTCAATCAAATTCTCAAAGACATGCTCCGAGATTGTGTTATATCTTTTGGTATGAATTGGGAGAAATGTCTTCCATTTGCCGAATTTGCTTATAACAATAGTTATGAATCAAGCTTGGGCAAAGCCCCTTTTGAAGTTCTCTATGGACGAAGGTGTCGAACACCTCTTAACTGGTCGGAAACCGGAGAGAGGCAAATCCTTGGCCTGGATATGATCCAGGATGCAGAGGAGCAAGTTCGCATTATTCGTGAAAAGTTGAAAACAGCCCAATCTCGTCAAAAGAGCCAATATGATCGCCATCATAAGGCTGTGACCTATGAAATTGACGAGAAGGCTTACCTTCGGGTTACACCTCTGAAGGGTACCCATCGATTTGGTATCAAGGGCAAGTTGGCTCCTCGTTACATTGGACCTTTTCGCATTCTTGCCAAACGAGGAGAGGTTGCCTACCAATTGGAACTTCTGCCGCATCTTTCCAAGGTTCATGATGTCTTCCACGTCTCGCAACTCAGGCGTTGCTTCTCGGACCCTGTCCGTGAGGTAGACCACGAAACGCTTGATCTCCAAGATAACCTTACATATCGAGAATACCCTGTTCGTATTCTTGATCAAGCTGAGCGTACCACTTGGCGTCGGAACATCATGTTTCTTAAGGTTCAGTGGTCACACCATTCGGAAAAGGAGGCGACGTGGGAAGGAGAAGATCGTCTTCTACTAGAGTACCCCACGCTCTTCCCGACGACTTCAAAATCTCGGGACGAGATTCTTTTGAGTGGGGGTGAGTTGTCACAACCCTAGCTAGATGTCCTCGGAATAGTATTGTGCTTGCATCATGTTTCATTTTGCATTAACATGAAATGGGGAACAAAAAGAAACCCCAAGCTCACTTTGAATCCAAACAAATCAAACTTGGTGAAAATTCAACAAATCCAAAATGCCCACTAAAAATGTTCCCTATGTCTGGTAAATTTGGGCATGATTATAACATGGACCATTCTAATTATTGGAACAATCAAAGTAATTCAAAAATAATTGATAAGGCTCCTGAAATCATTAAATAAAGCACTATCATTATTTTTGTTTTCAAAATATACTGAAACTTTTTAGACAAGTTTGAAATATTCAAACTTCCTTATAGAAAATATATGGGATATTTTATAAAGTCATTTGTACCTGAAAAGAAAATAAACAAATGTCAGTAAAAGAAAACAGAGAAGAAATAAAAAAAGGAGAAAGGTCAGGCGAGGCCAGCCCACCTAGCCCAGGGATGTCATCGTCGTCCTGGCGGCCAGGAGGACGAGCGCATGGCCAGAGCACGCGCGCTGCCATGCCTCCATGCCGGCAGCTACCTGCTTGTGTCCTCCTCGCCATCGCTCCCTCTCTCTCGCCCGCCTCTCTTTCTCTCCCCTCTCTGCTTCGCCATGGCCGAGCCCTGCTTGAGCTCGCTATCGTCGCGTTAGCCGCTCCCCCCTCGCCCCTGAGCCCCCAATCGATCCGCCTAGCTTTCCTCTTCCTCCTCCCCGAGCCGTGCACCGCCAGGAGCTCCCCATCGCCATCTTCGCGTCGTCTTCAACCTCCAGCCGCCGAAGATCAAGTGGAGCTTGCCGCTGCTCCAGGCCCTCCCCGAGCCCGCTCTCGACGTCTCTGCGACCGCCGTGAGCCCCTGAGTTTTTTCCCCCTCTTTCCCCCTTCGATTGCGTGCTCTAGCGTCAGATTCCATCGAGGTCTGAATGCCTCCGCCGCTCGAGCTCGACGCCGGCCATGTTCCGATAACCAGCTGGTCCGTCTGAGGCCTCCGTCGTGTTCGTGAGGCTGTGTAGAGTCCGTAGGTGCCAAGTAGAGCTCATGTTGCACCCTGGTTCGACGAGCCCGTGCTCGCCTGAGCTCCGACCGCCACCCAGCTCACCGCCGACGTTGATTCTGACCATCTCACCTCCTCGGAGGGGTCGGAATGGACGCGCGCGTGTGTGCTGAGTTGTTTGGAGCCCTCCGCCATCCTTTTGGTCACCGAAGGAGGGATCCCGAAGCCCTTCGCCGTCTCTGGTGCCACCGGCGGCTCAACGCCAGTGGGTCTTGTCGGAGTTGACCATGGGGTTTGACCCCCTGAGTCACTGGCACGTGGGGCCAGGCCGTGGCAAGTCCAAGTTAATTAAGAATTTAATTAATTATTTTAATTAACCTAATTAGTCACTGACAGTGGGCCAAGTTTCTATTAATTAATTAGGATTTAGTATTAATTAGTTAGTTAAGTGTATGAGTCACTAACATGTGCCCCCCACATGTTAGGTTTGACTCTGGCCCGGTCAGCTAACGAGCTGACATCATAATGATGTCATGCTGATGCAATAAAAGCAAGTTCTAGTTTAAAAATAATTCCAGAAATTAGTCAAAACTTCAAAAATTCATATAAATTAATCTGTAAGTCAGATGAAAATAGTTTATATATGAAAATTTATCAGAAAAATCCAATGAATCCAATGGTGCTACTGCATTGCATGTTAGAGCAATCTAAATAGGTGAACATTGACATTTATTAATAGGTTAGTAAATGGAATTTGAAATGAAGAACAATATTGAACCTATATTGAAATTCATTTCAAATCAATAAGAACACTAGTTGCATTATCTCATCTATACATGCTATCATGCCATGATCATGCATCATATTGTTGCACTTGCGTGTGTTGATTGTGTCTTATCTGCATTGCGGTAGGCCCTGCTCCTGAGGATACCCCCAAGTATCCCGACGAAGGAGAGAACCCTTCTGTTTCCTAGCAAGGCAAGCAACCCCTTTGATCATTCCGATAATATCCCACCCTCTCACTCCTAAACTCGTTTATTGCATTAGGACAATCGATCACATGTCAGTCATACACGGTAGATGATCCTATTCTGCTGCATATCCTGACATTGTCACAGTAAATAGCTAAACCTTGCAAAATGGCATACCTGGTAGATGCTTGTGCCAAGATGTGCTTAGATTACTTTGCCTGCTATGCTTGCTATGCTTAGAGTTGTGTCAGGTCGGATTCATCTGGGTGATGAACTGAGTGAAGCAATGTTGTTCTGATGTGATGATGTTATGATCAACTCGATTTGGTAAAGGTAGCGATGAGAGGCTATGTAGGAGTACATAGCGGGTTGTCTCATTGGGACCGTTCTTAGGAACTAACTTCCGTGTTTGTGATCCAAGACTAGTTACTACCACACGTTGGGATACTTAATTTACCCTCTCGATTTATCAGTCGTTTAGTCCTTAGTCGAGGAGTTGCAAGTAGTTTCTGGTGTTTATAGTATCCTGGAGGACGTGAGTAGCGTTGACCCTAGGGGTGGGTTACGACGCGGTAGGTAGTGGCACGGTGTACCAAGGGTCACCAGAATGGTGGGCTTGGGAACCCTACGCACATCGTTTGGAGCCGTAGCGGAAACTTCGGCCAGACTTCCGTGCGGGTTCAGTCTCAAATAGGCGACTCCCTCGCTGGGCATCCGCTTGAAGGTTGTCGAGTGGCATGGTTTTATGAGCACACAGCAATAAGTGGCGAGAGCGTGTGTGAAGAAGTACACCCCTGCAGGGTATGAAACTATTTGAATAGCCGCGTCCTCGGATATGGACTACTTGGAGAACTTATGCTGTTCATAGATAATCTAATGGATACTCATAAAGATATCAAGACAAGTGTGAGTATCGTGGATGGCACTCTCCCAGGAGGGAAGTGAATCCATGGTGGTGTATTGTTATGGCGTTAGTGGACTCGTGTGCGATATATAAAATGTAAACAAAGAGTTAAAATTGAGTTGTGTAGGTTAGCCATAAGTCAAAGTTGGCATTGCTGCATAAACTCCACCACTCCCTTTGTTGATACATGAGCATGAATGACTAGGTCTGTTTTAAAGACTTGCTGAGTACGTTTATACTCACGTTTGCTTAATAAATGTTGCAGATGAGACCCGGGACCCATTAGGTGGGTTCTTTCTAGACGTTGACGATGCCGAATAGCTGGTGTCCCAGCTATGACCTATGCCCTGTGGCGGTCTGTAGATAGTCAGGCCATGTGCTTTTTTATCCTTTCATCTGTCTGTACTCAAACAGCTTATGCTTCCGCTTGGTTTGTATGAACATGTTTGTATGACTTGAGTGTCGGGTCATGTGACCCCTATCTGTAAGAACATATTATGCAAGGCTGATCTGAGCCTCTTAAATAAAAGTCATGTTGTTGTATAGTTATGTTGTGATGCCATGGTTGTATCTATGCATATCGGGCATGTCATGCGTACGTGTGACGTGCAACGGTATGTATGGGATCCGACACCTAGTCATGTGCCTTTAGTAGTACTCTTTATGGGAAACTGCCTCTTTGTGCTTCCACCGAGCCATGGTAGCTTGCTAGTGCTCCGGACACATTGATTGACCGGCATGTATCCTTCTTTGCTGTTGTGTCTGCCCCTTCGAGGAAATGTCTCGCGGTGTAATGGAGTCCCTGTAGCCTGCTACGACTCGTCTACGTGTAGTGATGGAATTCGTGTCTCACGACGTAATGGATTCCCTGTAGCTTGCTATGACTCGTCTACACACGCTTGAGGCCGACACCTGCATTGCTGGGTTATGTATGCATGTTTCCATACGGATGTGCCGCTTGGGTTCTATGACTAGTCATGTCAGCCCGGGTTCTCTGTCGTTTGATTGCCAGCGACATGTTCACATACGTGAGCCAAAAGACGCAAACGTTCCCAGCTCAGGTAAGGCTTCAGTCATGGAGCTTACCGTGTGTGAGGCCACAAAGTGATGTGATATGTTACAGTTTGGATTCATATGTCTTAGGATCGGGGTCCCGGCAAGCTCTTGGCGGGGTGAATCGCCGCGTTGAGCCGTTTCATGAGCCGCCTTGAAGACAAGGCTATTACTTTATATCAGATGATGAAGAATACGGAAAAATTTGTCTAGAGCAAGGCGGCGGCTGAAGCACTTGAGGTGCTCAAGAAACAGTTGACTGAGCCGCCGGTGCCGGCTGCTCCGACTGAGAAAGAACCATTACTTTTATAGGTGGCGGCTAATAATCGGGTAGTAAGCGCTGAGATCGTGGTCGAGCGCAAGGAATCTGGAAAGGAGTATCCGGTTCAAAGGCCGGTTTATTATATCAGTGAGGTCCTAACGGAGTCCAAGCAAAGGTACCCACATTGGCAGAAGCTGGTATATGGGTTTTTATGGCCAGCCGCAAATTAAAGCACTATTTTTTAGGGCACCAGATAACCGTGGTTAGTTCTGCTTCGTTGGGGGACATAATACAGAATAGAGAAGCCACTGGAAGGATTGCTAAGTGGGCATTGGAGTTGGGATCTCTTAATCTAAAATATGTGCCTCGTACGGCCATCAAGTCCCAAGCTCTTGTGGATTTTATAAATGATTGGACGGAATGTCAAGCCTTTGAGGAAAAGCCAGATGACACATATTGTACTATACACTTTGATGGATCCAAACAGCTAGAAGGGTCAGGCGCAGGAGTTGTTTTGACGTCTCCTAAGGGTGATAACTTTTGTTATGTGCTCCGGTTAATGTTCCCGTGCACTAACAATGCGGCTAAGTATGAGGCTCTGCTTCATGGTCTTAGATTAGCCAAGGAGATGAACTTAAGCCGGGTAAGGTGTTTGGGTGACTCAGATTTGGTGGCTCAACAGGTTTCGGGTACTTGGGATTCCAAAGACCCACGGATGGTGGCTTATCGACAGGCGGTTGATATTATTGCCGGCCACTTCAAAGGGTATCAGGTGGATCACATTGATCATCGCAAGAATGAGGCGGCAGATGCGCTGTCACGGCTAGGCTCCCAACAAAGGTCGGTGCCGCCCAATGTATTCCTGGACGTCTTACATCATCCGACTGTTTAGTTACCTTCGGAAGAGGATTTGGCTATTCCTGACCGGGAGGGGGATTTAGTGGCAGCTTTGCACGTTATCCCAGATTGGACTGTCCCCTACTGGCCTATCTGACCCAGGGCCAGTTACTTGATGATGAAGACCTGGCCAGACAGATCACCCGGCGTTCTAAATCAATGGCGATAGTTAATGGTGAGTTGCACAAATGCAATGTGACTGGCATTTTTCAACACTGTGTCTCACCAAAGGAGGGTCAGCAAATCTTAAATGAAATTCATGCTGGAGATTGTGGACATCACGCCGGCTCGAGGTCGCTAGTAGCCAAGGCCTTCCGGCACGGGTTCTTCTGGTTGAAGGCCCACGAGGACGCAGAAGACTTGGTCCGCAAATGTGACAGCTGTCAAAAGTTTGGCCGGAGTGCACATGTCCCGGCTCAAGAGTTAAGGATGATACCAATTACATGGCCATTTGCAGTCTGGGGGCTAGACATGGTAGGACCTTTCAAAAGATCCAAAGATAAGAAAACGTACCTCTTTGTGGCGGTTGATAAATTCACCAAATGGGTGGAGGCAGAGCCGGTTAGCAAGTGTGATGCGGCTACGGTGGTTCAATTTGTTAAGAAGCTGATCTACCGTTTTGTTTACCCTCATAGCATTATCACTGACAATGGCACAAATCTATCTAAGGGGTGCATGAAAGAGTTCTGTGACAAGGAGCACATCTGGCTAGATGTTTCAGCAGTTGCGCATCCACAGTCTAATGGTCAGGCGAAGCATGCTAATCAAGAGATTTTAAGGGGCATCAAGCAACAGCTTATGTTTCCTTTACAACGAATGGCCGGGTGTTGGGTATAAGAATTGCCTTCCATCTTATGGAGTGTCAGGACTACCCCCAACAGATCGATAGTCTCTACACCTTTCTTTATGGTGTACGGTGCCGAGGCAGTATTGCCGAGTGACATCCGGCATGATTCACCACGTGTGGCGTCTTATGTTGAGACGGATAATGATGCCGCACGTCAAGACACATTGGATGCTTTGGAAGAAGCATGGGAGCTGGCGGCTGCCCGATCGGCGATCTATCAGCAAGACCTGCGCTGCTACCACAGCCGCAGAATCAAGACCCGGATGTTCCAGGAAGGCGACTTAGTGCTCCGACTGATTCAAGACTAGACAGGCATGCATAAGTTATCTCCTCCTTGGGAAGGACCTTTTGTGGTCAGTAGAAATCTCAACAATGGGTCATACTATCTCGTCGATATTAGGGATGACTTAGAGACGGCGGGTCAGGAAACCCGCCGGCCATGGAACATAGCACATCTACGGCCGTATTACACATGAGGGCATTGAGACTCGCCATTGTACATACCATATATAAATAACATCCCCGCACGATGGGACCTCTTTTGTTACACGCATATTTGTTCATACAAGAAGAGTTCATAAAAATTCCAGTTGATAGATGAACTGCGGCGGAGGGCGGCTTCTTACCTTCGGGTATTGCTTCTAATGCTTATCGTCCTAGCTCTATGCCAAAATCTCTGGCTAACATGATTAGCCGTGGCGGAGGGCGGCTTCTTACCTTCGGGTATTGCTTCTAATGCTTTATTGGCCGGCGTTTACGCCATATTGCTGAAGGGGGCTTCTTACCGACGGGTATCGCTTCTAACACCCTATCGGCCGGCTTCATGCCAAATTTCCGGCTTACATGATTAGCCGCGGTTGTAGGATGTTTTTTACCGATGGGTATCTAACCCTAAACAACCAGTGGAGGGCGGCTTCTTACCTAACGGTATAGCTTCTAATGCCTTATCGGCCAGGCTTTATGCCATCTCCGGCTAACCAGATTAGCCACGGTTGCCAAGGGGGCTTACCACCTCCGGGTGTAGCTTATTTAACCCTATGCAACCGGCGGAGGGCGGCTTCTTACCTCCGGGTATAGCTTCTAATGCCTTATTAGCCAGGCTTTATGCCATCTCCGGCTAAGCAAATTAGCCATGGTTGCCAAGGGGGCTTACCACCTCCGGGTGTAGCTTATTTAACCCTAAGCAGCCGGCGGAGGGCGGCTTCTTACCTCCGGGTATAGCTTCCAATGCCTTATCGGACATACTTTATGCCATCTCTGGCTAACCAGATTAGCCATGATTGCCAAGGGGGCTTACCACCTCCGGGTGTAGCTTACTTAATTTTGGCCACCGATGTCTTCTATGTTGACAAAGCAGCATAAGTGATCGAAGCAGCATACAAAGACAATGACAGTTGAAGAGGCGGATCATTTTATACAACATGATAGAACAAGATTCAGCAAAAGCAAAAGTGGCACCTAGTCTATTACATACACTCCCTGAGGAGCCCAAAATTTCTGACAAGTATTTTCAACCCCGCACAGCGGGTCATGGAGAGTCAGTTGTTACAAGTTTTTTCAAAGTAGACTAGCTAGCTGCCGGGTCATCCTGCTCTGGCTCTTTGGTGACCCCGATCTGGAGATTGTCCAAGTCCAAGTTGCAGTTTGTTAGAGCTGCAAAAGAGCCTTCTTCAAAGTAAGGAGACGGGTCAAGGTCAGGAGCGAAGAGGTCCTTACTGCAGGCAGGCATTAAGTCCTTGCACTCGAAAAGCGGACCACGGATTCTCTTCTGGTCAGGGCCATAAGCCGCCTCGTAGATTGTCAGATCAGCTTCCTCGCTAAGACGGTTTCCAGCACTCTGGAATCCTGCATGCACCGGCTGTAGTCAGCATCGGTGAACTCAAAGCCGTCGTCTTTTTTGGAAGGGAATCCATCCATCATCTTGGGTGATGTCAGCTCCGGAGAGAAAGCCAAGGCTCGGTTGATGCCCGCAATCGCCCCTTGGCGGGTGGATGATTTCTTTAACTCGGCAATCTCCTTGGGCAGGGTGGACAAGAGCTCCAAAACGCCCTTGAGAGTTGCAGGAATCTTGTCTTTGTATTACACAGCTTTAATAGTGCACACCACGCCGCAGTAGAGCTACTCCATCAGGGTATAGATAGCCTTCAACGACAACAGACTGTCAGAAGCCAGTTGCCGGCTCCTCGGGCCTGCATAAGTCAGAAATTTCATGGTGAGTCGCCAGTACAAATCTTATATGACCATTGAAGCACAAGTTATCAAAAACTTACCAAAGAGGGCGGCTGTCATTCCGGTAATATGATGCTTCAAGGCTTGGAGTTCGTCTGATACAGCTATCAGTCGTTGATCGGCGTCATCCGCCCGCTTGGTCAAGGAGGCCTTCTCAGAATCGGCTGACTCTTTAAAGGCGGCGAAGTCGGCCTTGATTGTAGTCAGCTGCTCAGAAAGGAGACGACTCTTCTCGTCTGTGGCACTTCGAGCCGTTTGTTGAGCCGCCAGAGTGGTCTTCCGATCCATCAACTGTGACCCGGCTTGAGCTAAAGTTTCCTATGGCATGTCAAAGCATAGCATCAGTAGGCAAGTCTTCAAACAGATCGCAAGCAATATGTATGACACTTGGGGGCTAATGTCTATTTTCAGACATTTTGGCACTAAAAGACCCAGCTCAACTTTGAACCAGATTGAGCTGACCCTTGGGGGCTATGGATTTGGATGTTCTATAAGGAAGATCATGAAAGGCCCAGCTCAACTTTGGACTATATTGAGCCGGCCCTTGGGGGCTAAGGAAGGTTATAATAGGAAAAGGAGTACCTCATATTTTTGTTTCATCAGACTGACCAGTCGAAGCTCCAGATCCCGGCTGGTGGAAAGTCGGTTCATATAACCGGCGTGAAGCTCTTCGGTAGTCATCTTCTCAAAGGCAGAAGAGTGAAACTCCAACTTCTTCGAGGCTTCAGCCAGTTCTTTATGCTTGGCAACACGTGAGCCGGGTGGACTGGAAGCCAGAGCCGGTGATCGTGACATCTGGAGTGGCAACGTTCTTGGTCATCTAGGCACGACTTGGTGGCTTCGAAGGATCACTTGGAGGGCTCTCTGGGATGATGTCTTCCACAGCCGGCCCAGTAGATGCGGCTGGCGGATCCACATCCGGTCGTCACTCGTCTAGTTGTTCGTGCTCCGGCTCTTGGGCTGCGGGGCTAGGTGAGGACTTGTTCGTCTTTTGACGCTTCGCTTGAGCCCTGGAGAGCACGAACGTCAGAATGCAAGGATTACAGCCGCCAAGGGGAACAGAAATGCACGGTTAAAGGAAAAACTTATAGCGGATTGATCTTAGGAGGCGGCAGGGTGGTCGCCGTAGAGTCGCCACAGGAAGGTGACCTCTGAGAGATAGTTGAGAAATAAGACACTATTAAAATGGTAAAACAAACGAGCGAAACAAGAGAGACATACCTCTACAGGGCGCTTTTTTGGAGCCGGCGAGTTCGGTAAACCGGACACGAGATCCGTAGAGCCGACGCTTAGGGTCTGACAACGATTAGCCTATTGTTGCTTTTTAAAAAGAAATTGACGGTCTAGATAAGCAATAGGATGAGAGAGAGGAATTTTTTCAATAACCCGCTGCGGCTTTCGAGGGACAAAATATTCTGAGCCGGATGAGACATAGATTACCTAAGGGGCGTTGGTGCGGCTGGTCTTCACATCATCTTGTGAGTAAGATAGGTATTAGTGAAATGAGAAGGCAAAGTCTCAGAAAACAGCTAAAATTTTACCTTTGAGCCGGATGATTGTGGCGGGTCAAACCATCCCTCTTGCGGGACGTCCTTCTTGGGCTTCTTAGCCAGGGCCTTCTTCTTGGTCTTCTTCCAGGGAGTGATGTACTCCTTCTTCCAGAAGTCAGAGTCGGCCTGAAAGAATAAGCCGTTTAAGGGTAGTAGATCAGCAAGGTACAAGTAAGGACCAATAGACGGATGGGAAGAAATTGCCTTACATCTGAGGCCGGATTAAGGGCGCTAAAAGGAATCAACCCGATAGCACTGCAGGCTCCTGATGTATGAACGAGACTCCTGATAGCAGTGGTGATGTCGTCTTCTATCAAGGTTAACCGGCTTAAGCAGAGTGAGCTGTCGTATTCGCCCTTGTACTCGCACATAAGGCGGCTTCTGTGGCTTAACGGCATGATCCGCCAAGAGATCCAGCAGCGGATCAGGTCCAGTCCGGTTAAGCCGTTGGCCATGAGGGCCCTAATCTTGGCATGAGCCTGCTCGTATCTTGCGCGCTCTGAAGCTGACAGCCGGCCAGGAAGCTCTGAAGTTGTCTTAAGCCGGGAAGGATGGTAACCCGGCAGTGGACGTTCACCCTCTGGAGAAGTATCTTTGCAATAGAACCATGTTTTATTCTAGTCCTTTGGGTGACTAGGCAGCTGCATAGCCGGAAAGGTGATGTCCCGGCACCTCTGGATAGAAATTCTTCCCAGCTCGAGACTCGGACCGGCCTTCACTTCAGTTTGACGGTTGGCATTGTAGAACTCCCAGAACAAGCCTACCGACGGCTTGGCTTGCAGATACACTTTACACAATACTTCAAAGTTGCACATGTTTGAGACGGAATTGGGGGCGAGGTCTTGAGGATGGAGTTTGTAAAAATGATGGACATCGCGGAAGAATTTTGAGCCGGGAGGCACGAAACCCCGCTCAATATGGTCCGAGAAAATGACCACCTCTCCTTCCTGGGGAACGGGCTTTAGTTCATCACTCGGGACCAGCCAATGGATGGCATCTTTGGAAGGGAGAGTGCCAGCATGAACAAAGTCCATCAAAAACTCTTCCGTAACGCACAACCCGACCTAGTTACAGGAGTTCGAGGCACGAGACATTCTGCCGGTTCAAAGATTGTGAAAATTAAAACACGGCGAGTCAAGAGGAGACTAAAATCTATGGCGACTTACGAGATTAAAGATTCCACGTGTAAGATGCTATACTCCGGCTGATGAGAGCCGGCGCAGTGTAGCGGGTCAACCTAGCAAACGAGGGGGGGGGTGAATTTGGCTAAGTCTTGGAAAACAGATTTCATAAACTACCGCTATATTTATGGATCTACAAAAGCGGGAAAAAGGGTCCTATTTTTAGACCTAGCGAAGAACATGCGAAGCAGAGGAAAACTGAAACGGTAAGAAGGAGTTGTGATGGGCCCATGCATTGTGCATGGCCGGCCCGTGCGCGGCAGCGCGGCCGGGGTGAGCGACAAGACTGCTGCTGACGTCGGAGGACCCCGAGCAACAGTGTCGGAAGAACCCGCGCGAAGACGACGGACTTCCAACAAACCCTACCGGTGCGATAATCAATGTAAGGAGAAGCACGGGCTTACTGGCAACGGTGTCGTGAAACGCGGATGAGAGTCTGGTTCGCACATGTTAATGCAGCAGCCTGTCGTTGATGGAGCGGAGGCGGTGCCGGGGCTAGAAGTGGTGGAAGCGGTTGCGTCAAGAGGAGGAAGACGAGGAAGCGAGCGGGACAAGTAATAAACTGTCTGGGGCAGTCCTATTTAAAAGGAGAAGGAAGAATGAGCGCAAAAATCTAGGCGGTGGAAACATTTCGGCCGAGGCGGACGCCTCGATTTTCCGGATGGTCACTTAATGCAAAGATTTAGTAGGTACGTCAACGAATATTTTCTGCAGGGTCGACGTGACATCATGGCGGGTCATTCCGGGCGACTCGCCAAAAGAGCAAGACAAAAGGGTGAAGTGAGCAAGCTCAAATTAACCTGGGGCCTAATGTTGGGTATATAACCCCATGGTATGACCCGCCCTAAGGGCTCCGGGTTATGCTTGATGGCTCGTACACTGGCCCAAGGTGAGTCGGTGGTCCTAAAGCCCAGGAAGCTTGGCAGCTCATAAGGTGGGCCAGACAGTGGCCCAGAAGACCCAGGTGTGAAAGCCGCCCAGGGACAACTTGGACAAGAAGATAGAGGAAGACTCAGATAAACAATGAGAGTTGGTTACCAATTGTATGACCCATGATCTAGAACTCCTATATAAAGGTAGACCCGGGGCGACTTAGAGATCAGGTTATCGAATACCAGGTCAAGCTTCAGCTCCCTTGTAATCGATACATCAAGCAATACAAACACAAGCAGGACGTAGGCTATTACCTCGAGTTGAGGGGCCGAACCTGGATAAATCAGTGTCTCTCGTCCCTATCAACCCCTTTGAGTCCATCACATTAGCAATGGCCACGAACCGAAGTGTGTTTACCCGGACATCTTCCATGACAAAACCACGACACCATCACTTCCGCATACGTGGCCAGCTCGTCGCTTTCTAGCAATAACACATCACGCACTCTGTGCAATCTTTCCGACCTTCGTGGCTCCGATGCTGACTCCACTATAGGGTCTCTGACCAATTCTGGTATGATCACATCATTGACCGAGCCGTCCCTAAGTGTCTCTTGAATTTCTTAGAGTCGTACCATTCTCCCACTGGCCTCCCGACTGAGAAACTCTTTCTCTAGGAAAACTCCTTTCCTATCAACAAACACTTTGTTCTCTTCTCGGTTGTATAAGCTATATGCGAAGGTTTCCCTCGGATATCCCATGAATAGGCATTTATCCGACTTGGGTGTAAGCTTGTCCTACATGAGTCTCTTGACAAATGCTTCACAACCCCAATTCTTTAGAAAAGACAAACTTGGACTCTTCCGAGTCCACATCTCATGTGGTGTCTTCTTGATGGATCTTGATGGTACCCTGTTAAGTTTGAAAGCTACAGTTCCTAGAGCGTATCCCCAGAATGACAAGGGTAAATCTGATTTTCTCATCATCGATCGGACCATGTCCAACAAGGGTCCATTTCTCGGTTCTAACACATCATTTCTCTTCGACGTACCGGGAGGTGTGAGTTGAGGTACTATACCTCGGCTTTTCAGATGATTATCAAACTCCTTGATCATGTACTCACCTCCACGATCTAATCCTAGAAGTTTTATCGTCTTGCCGAGCTAATTTTCAACCTCATACTAAATATCTTTGAACTTTTCAAAAGTTTTGTACTTGTGCCGCATCAAATATATATATATATCCATATCTACTCAAGTCGTTGGTAAAATTCACGAAGTACTGATAGACACCTCTAGCCATTGTTCTCATTGGACCACACACATAACTATGTATAAGCTCCAGCAGCTCGGATGCCCTCACGCAACTCTTTGCGAAAGGAGACTTAGTCATCTTGCATAGCATCCATGATTCACATGTCTCGAACGACCCGAAGTCGGACGAAGTTAGGAGTCCATCATCATGGAGCTTCTTCATGCATTTCAGACTGATGTGTCCAAGTCAGCAATGCCAGAAGTATGTCAGATTTATCTCATTAGGCTTGTTCCTCTTGACATTCACGTTATAGACTGGTTCCATTTCTAGATTTAAAATGGATAGCCCATCTACAAAGGGTTCATAGTTGTGGAACATTCCATTCAAATAAAATGAACAACCATTGTCCTTTAAATTGATGTCATAACCATGACTCATCAAGCCTGAGGCATAAATAATGTTCCGACTAAGTGCAGGAATGTAATAACAATTATTGAATTCCAAAACAAATCTAGAAGGAAGCTGGAGCTCCATCGTGCCGACCTCCAACGCGACAACTCTTGCTTTGTTGCCGACCCTGGTGTCAATCTCCCCTTGTGCCATAGGCCTAGTTCTTACCAGCCCCTGCATCGAGTTGCAAATATGAACAACCTATCCGGTATCAAATACCCAAGAGTTACTAGGTATGCCAGCAAGGCAAATTTCTATAACATATGTAACAAGTGTACCTTTGCCTGAAGAAGCATCTCCGGCCTTCTTGCCATGCTCAGCAAGCCACTTGCTACAGTTCCTCTTCAGTGACTAGCTTCCTTCCAATGAAAGCAAATGGTCTTTGAGTTTGGTCTGGACTTCGGCTCAATGGCAGAGACAACCTTCTCCATGCCCTTTGCCTTACCTTTTTTTCTTGGACCAACTCTTCTTGAACTTAGCCGAGTTCTACACCATCAACACTTGATGAGTGCCTTTCTTAATATCCCGCTCTGCCACCTTGAGCATCCCATGCAATTTAGTGAGCCTCTTATCCATGTTCTGCATATGATAGTTTCAGGTGTCGTGCATTAGTAGCCAGCTCATCCAAGAGCGGGAAGCCCAACTGTTCCAAAGCTTGCACATATCTGATCATGTTGATCACATGCGGGCTCAGTGAATCACCTTCCTTCAGCTTACAATCCATCAAGGATCACTAGACGTTGAACCTTTTTGTCCTAGCCTACACCCGAAACACGCTCTTAAGACCCTCGATCATATCGAAAGCCGCAATATCTTTGAAATGTTGTTGCAAATCGTGCTTCATACAACCCAGCATGAGGTAGCTGATCTCGTTCAATTCATCAATGAGTTTCTGGTAGGTTGGTCGTGGCATTAGCATCATCGGTAGGTGCCTCTGGAAGTGGATCCTCTAGAACATGTTCCTTTTCATCGTGCTTGAGAATTAATCTCTGATTTCTATACAAGATGGTAAAGTTTGTTCTATTTAGTTTATCCTTTTCCAAAATTGATTTAAATGCAAAGTTTTGAGGAAGTGGTGTCATTGATCTACAATAGAAAATATGTAATCTAAGCAATGTGTTTATGTAGAGTAATTCAAGCCTTAAAAAGAACTACTTCCATAGAAGTTGGCATCCCTCCAAAAACTCTCGGTGATTTAGGATCCGTATAGCGCGAGCAACTAGTGAGCTTTAGCATCACTGCTAGCCAACTTCCCTATCCAGTAAGCAAGACCTTGCTAATTGTATCTCTATACGACTCCTGTTGGTCGGGTAGGTATCTTAATTATACCCCGGCTCCCAACCTTCTTTACCACAAGGCCCAAAACCGTTTTGATAGCCTTTTCATGCTAACCTGATCAGTGAAGGTGAGAAAATAACGATATCCACCACGCGCTATAACATTCATTGGACTCCACACATCAGTATATATGATTTCCAATAAGTCACTCGCCCGTTCCATTGTTCCAGAGAACGGCGTTTTAGTCATCTTGCCCATAAGGCGTGGTTCACATGTGTCAAGTGATTCAAAATCAAGTGACTCCAAAAGTCCATCAGCATGGAGCTTCCTCATGCGTTTTACACCAATATGACCTAAATGGCAGTGCCACAAGAAAGTGGTACTATCATTATCAACTCTACATCTTTTGGTATTAATGTTATGAACATGTGTGTCATCACTATCAAGATTCTATATGAATAAACCCCTAACATTGGGTGCATGACCATAAAAGATATTACTCATATAAATAGAACAACCTTTATTCTCTGATTTAAATGAGTAACCGTCACGCAATAAACAAGATCCAGATATAATGTTCATGCTTAACGCAGGCACAAAATAACAATTATTCAGGTTCATCACTAATCCCGATGGTAATCGAAGAGAGAGCATGCCGACGGCGATCACATCAACCTTGGAACCATTTCCCACGCGCATCGTCACTTTGTGCTTTGCCAGCCTTCGTTTATTCCGTAGTTCCTGCTTTGAGTTGCAAATGTGAGCAACCGAACCGATATCAAATACCTAAGCACTACTATGAGAGCTAGTAAGGTACACATCAATAACATGTATATCATATATACCTTGTTGGTTGTTGGCCGCCTTCTTGTCAGCCAGGTACTTGCGGCAGTTCCGCTTCCAGTGACCAGTTCCCATGCAATGAAAGCACTCAGTTTCTGGCTTGGGTCCATGCTTGGGCTTCTTTGCAGGAGTAGCAACTGCTTTGCCATCCTTCTTAGTTTTACCCTTCTTGACCTTGCCCTTGACTTTGCCATTTTTCTTGAAACTAGTGGTTTTATAGACCATCAATACTTGATGTTCTTTCTGGGTTTCAGACTCAGCGACTTTTAGCATCGCAAACAACTCAGCGACTGACTTGTTCATCCCGTGCATGTTATAGTTCATCACAAAGCTCTTGTAACCAGGTGGCAGTGATTGAAGAACTCTGTCAGTGATCGCTTCTGGCGGAAGGGCAATTCCGAACTCCGCTAGATTAGTTGAATACCCAGACATTCTGAGTATATTATCACTCATAGACCTGTCCTCTTCCATCTTGCAAGCATAGAACTTATCGGAGGTTTCATACCTCTCGATCCGGGCGTTCTTCTGAAAGATAAACTTCAACTCCTCGAACATCTCATATGCTCCATGATGTTCAAAACGTCTTTGAAGTCCCGGTTCTAAGCCATACAATATTGCACACTGAACTATTGAGTAATCTCCAGTACGTGCCTCCCAAGCGTTCTTACCGTCTTCAGAGGTCATGTCTTCTGGTTGGTCACCAAGCGGTGCATCAAGGACATATGATTTCTGGGAAGCTGTGAGGATAATCCTCAGATTTTGGGCCTAGTCAACAAAGTTACTTCCATCATCTTTCAACTTAGCTTTCTCTAGGAACGCATTAAAATTCAGGGGTGCTAATGCGTGAGCCATTGATCTACAACATAAATATGCAAAGTTTACTTAGACTATTGTTCAAGATAATGACTTTAGTTAATCAAATTACTAAAGATC
Organism: Hordeum marinum; assembly: GCA_022496015.1. Taxonomy (NCBI): domain Eukaryota; kingdom Viridiplantae; phylum Streptophyta; class Magnoliopsida; order Poales; family Poaceae; genus Hordeum; species Hordeum marinum. The sequence goes on along the minus strand of CM039674.1, from coordinate 249,945,077 downwards.
CCACTCAAATTGACATCCCTTAGGTCATCTGAGTGTCACATGATCCAAATCCACCAACTCAAGTCCGATCATCATGTGAGTTGAGGTGGCTTCAATGGTGAACATCATTATGTTGATCATATCTACTATATGACTCATGTTCGACCTTTTGGTCTCTTGTGTTCCGAAGCCATGTCTTTACATGCTAGGCTCTTCAAGTGTAACCCAAGTGTTCTGCGCGTGCAACACTGGCTTGCACCCTTTGTATGTGAACGTAGAGTCTATCACACCCGATCATCACGTGGTGTCTCAACATGACGAACTTTGCAACGGTGCACACTCGGGGAGAACACAATTTATCTTGAAATTTAAGTGAGGGATCACCTTATAATGCTACCGTCGACTAAGAAAAACAAGGTTCATAAAAGGATTAACATCACATGCAATTCATAAGTGACATGATATGGCCATGAACTTGTACTTTAGATCAACATCTTGAAAGCACCGGCATGATCTCCATCGTCATCGGCAAGACACCATGATCTCCATCAGCTTGATCTCCATCAACGTGTTGCCATCAGGGTTGTCGCGCCCAACATGCTTCTACTACTATTGCTACCGTTTAGCGATAAAGTAAAGCATTACATAGCGCTTACTGATTGACATGCATGTCATACAATAATTAAAGACAACCCTATGGCTCCTACCGGTTGCCGTACTCATCGGCATGCAAGTCGTGAAATTCTATACATCACATGATCATCTCATACATCACATATATCACATCATGTAATTGGCCATATCACATCATAACATACCTTGCAAAAACAAGTTAGACGTCCTTTAATTGTTGTTGCATGTTCTACGTGGCTGCTACGGGTTTCTAACAAGAACGATTCTCACCTACGCATCAACCACAACAGTGATACAAAATTTGCTTTTCAACCATCTCAAGGACCACCTTTGTCGAATCCGATCAAACTAAAGTGAGAAAAACTGCCACCCGCAAGCCATCTAGGCAAAAAGTTGCGTCGAGGTAACCGGTCTCTCGTAAGCGTGCGAGTAATGTTGGTCCGGGCCGCTTCATCTCACAATACCGCTGAACCAAAATCTGACAAAGGGAGGAAGCAATCTAAGCATCAACGCCCACAAACATTTTGTGTTCTACTCGAGAACACATAGACCTAGCTCTGATACCACTGTTGGGGAACGTTGCATGGGAAACAAAAATCTTCCTATGCACACGTAGATCTATCCATGGTGATGAGCATCTATGAGAGGGAGAGTGAATCTACATACCCTTGTAGATCACTAAGCGAGAAGCGTTAAGAAACGTGGTTGGTGTATTCGAATGTCTTCGCGATCCAAATAGCCGTGCATCCCGTGATCCAATCACGATCCGTCCCACGATCCAGTCACGATCCGTCCCGCGATCCGATCACGATCCGTCCCACGAACATGATCACGATCCGTCCCATGAATTTGATCACGATACTTCTGATCTAGCACCGAATGGACGGCACCTCTGCGTTCAGCACACGTACAGCTTGATGACGATCTCCACCGTATTGATCCAGCAAGAAGGAGTGGAGAGGAAGAATATTTCTCTGGCAGCCTGATGGTGCTCCGGCGATGGTGGTGGAGCAATTCGGGCAGGGCTTCGCCTAAGCACTATAGAAATCCAATCTAGAGGAGAAACTATGCAGTGGAGGAACGAGTAGCACGTGGCTGAAAATCTAGTGCAAAAACCCTAAAACCTCCAGTATATATAAGAGGAGAGGAGGAGAGTCCTTGGCACAAGGGCCAAGGCCTCCTTGCTTCGGCCGAAGGAGAGAGGGAGAGGTGGAGTCCACCTCCAATCCTAGTAGGACTAGGATTCACCCTATTTTGCCTTTTTTCACTTTTTCTCTTAGGCCTTTTTCCTCCAGCCGCATGGGCCTCTTGTGGATGTTCCACCAGCCCACTAAGGGCTGGTTTACGCCCTCCTACAGTCCATGTAGCCTCTTGGGTCGAAATACCCCTCCCGGTGGCGTCCCAGTATACTACCGGCACTCCCGGTACACTATCGATGAGCCCGAAACATTTCCGGCGACCAAAACAGGACTTCCTATATATGAATCTTTACCTCCGGACCATTCTGGAGCTCCTCATGAAGTCCGGGATCTCATATCGGACTCCGAACAAACTTCGGTCACCACCATACATAACTCTATACTACCGAAACGTCACCAAACCTTAAGTGTGCAGACCCTGCCGGTTCGAGAACTATGTAGACATGACCGAGACACCTCTATGGTCAATAACCAATGGCGGGACCTGTATGTACACATTGGTTCCTACATATTCTTACGAACATCTTTATCGATCGAACCTCTATGTCAAGGATTCAGTAAATCCTGTATGATGTTCCCTTTGTTCTTCGGTATGTTACTTGCCCGAGAGTCGATCGTCGGTATCTCCATACCTAGTTCAATCTCGTTACTGGCAAGTCTCTTTACTAGTTCCATAATACAAAATCTCACAACTAACACTTAGTCACATTGCTTGCAAGGCTTATTGTGATGTTGTATTACTAAGTGGGCCCTGAGATATCTCTCCATCACACGGAGTAACAAATCCCAGTCTTGATCCATGCCAACTCAACAGACATCCTCGAAGACACCAGTAGAGCACCTTTATAGTCTCCCAGTTACATTGCGAAGTTTGATACACACAAGGTACTCCTCCGATATCTATGAGGTGCATGATCTCATGGTCATAGGAACATATACTTGACATGCAGAAAACTGTAGCAATAAACTGACACGATCATAAGCTACATTTCTAGTTTAGGTCTTGTCCATCACATCATTCTCCTAATGATGTGATACCATTATGAAATGATATCTCATATCCATGGCTAGGAAACCTTAACCATCTTTCAGTCAACGAGCTAGTTCACTAGAGGCATACTAGGGACATTGTGTTTGTCTATGTATCCACACATGTATCCATGTTTCCAATTAATACAATTATAGCGTGGATGATAAAAGATTATCATGAACAAGGAAATACAATAATAAACACTTTATTTAATGCCTCTAGGGCATATTTCCAACAGTCTCCCACTTGCACTAGAGTCAATAGTCTAGTTCACATCACTATGTGATTTACATTGTAATGAATCGAACACCCATGCAGTTTTGGTGTTGATCATGTTTAGCCCTTGGAAAAGGTTTAGTCAACGGGTCTGCAACATTCAGATCCATGTGCACTTTGCAGATATTTATGTCTTTCTCCATGATATAATCGCGGATGGAGTTGAAGCGTCGCTTTATGTGTCTGGTCCTCTTGTGAAACCTTGGTTCCTTGGCCAGAGCAATGGCACCAGTATTGTCACAGAACAGGTTCATTGGATTCAGTGCACTGGGCACTACTCCAAGATCTGTCATGAACTGCTTCATCCAGACACCTTCCTTTGCCGCCTCAGAGGCTGCGATGTATTTCGCTTCGCACGTAAAATCAGCTACCATGCTTTGCTTGGAACTGCACCAGCTTACCGCTCCCCCGTTAAGAATAAATACGTAGCCGGTTTGCGACTTAGTGTTGTCCGGATCAGTGTCAAAGCTTGCATCGACGTAACCCTTTACGATGAGCTCTTCATCACCTCCATAAACGAGAAACATTTCCTTAGTCCTTTTCAGGTACTTAAGAATATTCTTGACCGCTTGCCAGTGCTTCGTTCCAGGATCACTTTGAAACCTTCCAGCCATACTTATGGCAAGGCTGACATCGGGTCTTGTGCACAGCATTGCATACATGATAGAGCCTATGGCTGAAGCATAGGGGATGACACTCATCTTTTCTCTATCTTCTGCAGTTACTAGGCATTGAGTCTTACTCAACTTCACACCTTGTAACACAAGCAAGAACCCCTTCTTGGACCGTTCCATTTTGAACTTCTTCAAAACTTTATCAAGGTATGTGCTCTGTGAAAGCGCTATTAAGCGTCTCGATCTATCTCTATAGATCTTAATTCCTAATATGAAAGCAGCTTCTCCTAGGTCCTTCATTGAAAAACTCTTGTTGAAATATTCCTTCACGCTTTCCAGCATTTCTATATTGTTTCCAGTCAGCAATATGTCATCCACATATAATACTAGAAACGCTATAGAGCTCCCACTCCCTTTCTTGTCAATACAAGCTTCTTCGTAAACTTGTATAAACTCAAATGCTTTGATCACCTCATCAAAGCGCTTATTCCAACTCCAAGATGCTTGCACCAGTCCATAAATGGATCGCTGGAGTTTGCAAACTTTGTCAGCATTCTCTGGATCGACAAAACCTTCGGGTTGCATCATATACAACTCTTCCTCAAGGAAACCGTTGAGGAACGCTGTTTTGACATCCATCTGCCAAATTTCATAGTCAAAATAAGAAGCTATTGCTAACATGATTCTGAAAGACTTAAGCATCGCTACGGGTGAGAAAGTCTCATCGTAGTCAACTCCTTGAACTTGTGAAAAACCCTTTGCCACAAGTCGAGCTTTATAGACGGTGACATTACCGTCCGCGTATGTATTCTTCTTAAAGATCCATCTGTTCTAAATGGCCTTTCGCCCTTCAGGTAATACTTCCAAAGTCCATACTTTGTTTTCATACATGGATCCCATCTTGGATTTCATGGCCTCTAACCATTTCTCGGAATCTGGGCCCATCACTGCTCCTCCATAGCTCGTAGGTTCTTTGTTGTCCAACAACATGACCTCCAAGACAGGGTTGCCGTACCACTCAGGGGTAGTACGCAGCGTTGTCGACCTACGAGGTTTAATAGCAGCTTGATCCGAAGCTTCATGATCATCATCATTAACTTCCTCTTCTATCGTTGTAGGTTCCACAGAAACAACTTTCTGCGTTGTGCTACTTTCTGGTTGAAGTAAAGGTTCAATAGCCTCATCAAGCTCTATTTTCCTCCCACTCAATTCTTTTGAGAGAAACTCTTTCTCAAGAAATGTTCCATTCTTAGCGACAAACACTTTGCCTTCGGATCTGAGATAGAAGGTATACCCGACTGTCTCTTTCGGGTATCCTATGAAGACGCATTTCTCCGCTTTGGGTTCCAGCTTTTCAGGCTGAAGCTTTTTGACATAAGCATCACATCCCCAAACTTTAAGAAACGACAATTTTGGCTAATTGCCAAACCATAGTTCATATGGCATCATCTCAACGGATTTTGATGGTGCCCTATTTAAAATGAATGCAGTTGTATCTAATGCAAAACCCCAAAATGATAGTGGCAAATCAGCAAGAGACATCATAGAATGCACCATACCTAATAAGGTTCGATTATGACGTTCGGACACACCATTATGCTGTGGTGTTCCGGGTGGTGTCAACTGTGAAACAATTCCACACTGTCTTAAGTGACTGCCAAACTCATAACTCAGATATTCACCTCCTCGATCCGATTGTAGGAACTTAATCTTCTTGTCACGATGATTCTCAACTTCACTCTGAAATTGCTTGAACTTTTCAAATGTTTCAGACTAGTGTTTCATTAAGTAAATATACCCATATCTACTTAAGTCATGAGTGAAGGTGAGAAAATAACAATATCCACCACGCGCTGTAACATTCATTGGACCGCAAACATCAGTATGTATGATTTCCAATAAGTCACTCGCCCGTTCCATTGTTCCATAGAACGGCGTTTTAGTCATCTTGCCCATAAGGCATGGTTCACATGTGTCAAGTGATTCAAAATCAAGTGACTCCAAAAGTCCATCAGCATGGAGCTTCCTCATGCGTTTTACACCAATATGACCTAAACGGCAGTGCCACAAGAAGTTGGTACTATCATTATCAACTCTACATCTTTTGGCATCAATGTTATGAACATGTGTGTCATCACTATCAAGATTCAATATGAATAAACCCCTAACATTGGGTGGATGACCATAAAAGATATTACTCATATAAATAGAACAACCTTTATTCTATGATTTAAATGAGTAACCTCTCGCAATAAACAACATCCAGATATAATGTTCATGCTTAACACAGACACTAAATAAAAATTATTCAGGTTCATCACTAATCCCGATGGTAATCAAAGAGAGAGCGTGCCGACGGCGATCACATCAACGTTGGAACCATTTCCCACGCGCATCATCACTTCGTCCTTTGCCAGCCTTCGTTTATTCCGTAGTTCCTGCTTTGAGTTGCAAATGTGAGCAACCGAACCGATATCAAATACCCAGGCACTACTACGAGAGCTAGTAAGGTACACATCAATAACATGTATATCATATATACCTTGTTTGTCGTTGGCTGCCTTCTTGTCAGCCAGGTACTTGGGGAAGTTCCGCTTCAAGTGACCAGTTCCCTTGCAATGAAAGCACTCAGTTTCTGGCTTGGGTCCATGCTTGGGCTTCTTTGTAGGAGTAGCAACTGCTTTGCCATCCTTCTTGGTTTTACCCTTCTTGCCCTTGCCCTTGACTTTGCCATTTTTCTTGAAACTAGTGGTTTTATTGACCGTCAACACTTGATGTTGTTTCTGGATTTCAGACATAGCGACTTTTAGCATCACAAAAGCTCGGTGACTGACTTGTTCATCCCGTGCATGTTATAGTTCATCACAAAGCTCTTGTAACCAGGTGGCAGTGATTGAACTACTTTCTCAGCGATTGCTTCTCGCGGAAGGGCAATTCCCAACTCTGCTAGACGAGTTGAATACTGAGATATTCTGAGTATATGTTCACTGATAGACCCATTCTCTTCCATCTTGCAAGCATAGAACTTATCGGAGGTTTCATACCTCTTGATCCGGGCGTTCTTGTGAAAGATAAACTTCAACTCCTAGAACATATCATATGCTCCATGATGTTCAAAACGTCTTTGAAGTCCTGGTTCTAAGCCATACAATATTGCACACTGAACTATTGAGTAATCATCAGTACGTGCCTCCCAAGCGTTCTTAACGTCTTCGGTGGTCATGTCTTCTGGTTGGTCACCAAGCGATGCATCAAGGACATATGATTTCTGGGAAGCCGTGAGGATAATCCTCAGATTTCGGGCCTAGTCAACAAAGTTACTTCCATCATCTTTCAACTTAGCTTTCTCTAGGAACGCATTAAAATTCAGGGGTGCTACTGCGCGAGCCATTGATCTACAACATAAATATGCAAAGTTTACTTAGACTATTGTTCAAGATAATGAGTTTAGTTAATCAAATTACTAAAGATCCCACTCAAATTGACATCCCTCAGGTCATCTGAGTGTCACATGATCTAAATCCACCAACTCAAGTGCGATCATCACGTGAGTTGAGGTGGCTTCAATGGTGAACATCATTATGTTGATCATATCTACTATATGCCTCATGTTCGACCTTTCGGTCTCTTGTGTTCCGAGGCCATGTTTGTACATGCTAGGCTCGTCAAGTTTAACTCGAGTGTTCTGCGCGTGCAACACTGGCTTGCACCCGTTGTATGTGAACATAGAGTCTATCACACCCGATCATCACGTGGTGTCTCAACACGATGAACTTTCGCAATGGTGCACTCTCTGGGAGAACACAACTTATCTTGAAATTTAAGTGAGGGATCACCTTATAATGCTACCGTCATACTAAGCAAAACAAGGTGCATAAAAGGATTAACATCACATGCAATTCATAAGTGACATGATACGGCCATGAACTTGTGCTTTAGATCTCCATCTTGAAAGCACTGGCATGATGTCCATCATCACCGGCAAGACACAATGATCTCCATCATCTTGATTTCCATCAACATGTTTCCATCGGTGTTGTCATGCCCAACATTCTTCTACTACTATTGCTATTGTTTAGTGATAAAGTAAAGCATTACATAGCGCTTAACGATTGACATGCAGGTCATACAATAATTAAAGACAACCCTATGGCTCCTGCCGGTTGCCGTACTCATCGACATGCAAGTCATGAAATTCTATACATCACATGATCATCTCATACATCACATATATCACATCATGTAATTGACCATATCACATAATAACATACCCTGCAAAAACAAGTTAGACGTCCTCTAATTGTTGTTGCTTGTTTTACGTGGCTGCTACGGGTTTCTAGCAAGAACGATTCTCACCTACGCATAAACCACAACGGTGATACATAATTTGCTTTTCAACCTTCTCAAGGATCGCCTTTGTCGAATCCGATCCAACTAAAGTGAGAGAAACTGCCACCCGCAAGCCATCTAGGCAGCAAGTTGCGTCGAGGGAACCAGTCTCTTGTAAGCGTACGAGTAATGTTGGTCCGGGCCGCTTCATCTCACAATACCGCTGAACCAAAATCCGACCAAGGGAGGAAGCAATCTAAGCATCAACGCCCAGAAAACTTTTGTGTTCTACTCGAGATCTCATCAACACATAGACCTAGCTCTGATACCACTGTTGGGGAACATTGCATGGGAAACAAAAAATTGCCTACGCACATGCAGATCTATCCATGGTGATGAGCATCTACGAGAGGGAGAGTGAATCTACATACCCTTGTAGATCGCTAAGCGGGAAGCGTTAAGAAACGCGGTTGGTGTAGTCAAACGTCTTCGCGATCCAAATCGTCGTGCGTCCCGTGATCCAATCACGATCTGTCCCGCGATACAATCACGATCCGTCCCATGATCCGATCAAGATCCGTCCCATGAACTTGATCACGATTCGTCCCACGAATTTGATCACGATCCTTCCGATCTAGCACCGAACGAACGACACCTCCGCGTTCAACACAGGAACAACTTGATGACGATCTCCACTGTCTTGATCCAGCAAGAAGGAGTGGAGAGGAAGAAGAGTTCTCCGGCAGCCTGACGGCGCTCCGTCGATGGTGGTGGAGCACTTCCGGCAGGGTTCGCCTAAGCACTATAGAAATCCAATCTAGAGGAGAAACTATGCACTGGAGGAACGGGTAGCACGTGGCTGAAAATCTAGTGCAAAACCCCTAAAACCTCCAGTATATATAAGAGGAGAGGAGGAGAGGTCTTGGCACAAGGGCCAAGGCCTCCTTCGTTCGGCCAAAGGAGAGAGGAAGAGGTGGAGTCCATCTCCAATCCTAGTAGGACTAGGATGCACCATATTTTGCATTTTTTCACTTGTTCTCTTAGGCCTTTTTCCTCCAGCCGCATGGGCCTCTTGTGGATGTTCCACCAGCCCACTAACGTCTAGTATACACCCTCTTATAGCCCATGTAGCCTCTTGGGTCGAAATACCCCTCCCGGTGGCCTCCCGGTATACTACCGGCACTCTCGGTACACTACCGATGAGCCCGAAACTTTTCCGGCGACCATAACAGGACTTCCTATATACGAATCTTTACCCCTGGACCATTCCGGAGCTCCTCGTGATGTCTGAGATCTCATCCGGGTCTCCGAACAAACTTCGGTCACCACCATACATAACTCTATACTACCGAAACGTCACCAAACCTTAAGTGTGCAGACCCTGCGGGTTCGAGAACTATGTAGACATGACCAAGACACCTCTATGGTCAATAACTAATGGCGGGACCTGGATGTCCAGATTGGTTCCTACATATTCTTCCGAAGATCTTTATCGGTCGAACCTCTGTGTGAAGGATTCAATTAATCCCGTATGATGTTCCCTTTGTTCTTTGGTATGTTACTTGCCCGATATTCGATCGTCGGTATCTCCATACCTAGTTCAATATCGTTACTGGCAACTCTCTTTACTCATTCCGTAATACAAAATCTCGCAACTAACACTTAGTCACATTGCTTGCAAGGCTTTTTTGTGATGCTGTATTACCGAGTGGGCCCTGAGATACCTCTTCGTCACACGGAGTAACAAATCCCAATCTTGATCCATGCCAACTCAACAGACACCCTCGGAGACACCTGTAGAGCACCTTTATAGTCACCCAGTTACATTGCGACGTTTGATACACACAAGGTACTCCTCCGATATCTATGAGTTGCATGATCTCATGGTCATGGGAACATATACATGACAAGCAGAAAACAGTAGCAATAAACTGACACGATCATAAGCTACGTTTGTAGTTTGGGTCTTGTCCATCACATCATTCTCCTAATGATGTGATCCCGTTATCAAATGACATCTCATGTCCATGGCTAGGAAACCTTAACCATCTTTCGATCAATGAGCTAGTTCACTAGAGGCATACTAGGGACATTGTGTTTGTCTATGTATCCACACATGTATCCATGTTTCCAATTAACACAATTATAGCATCGATAATAAAAAATTATCATGAACAAGGAAATACAATAATAAATACTTTATTTATAGCCTCTAGGGGATATTTCCAACACCGGGGGGGACTGGAAGCCAGAGCCGGTGATCGCGGCGTCCGTAGTGGCAGCGTTCTTGGTCATCTAGGCACGACTTGGTGGCTTCGAAGGATCCCTTGGAGGGCTCTCTGGGATGATGTCTTCCACATCCGACCCAGTAGATGTGGCTGGCGGATCCACATCCAGTCGTGACTCGTCCGGTTGTTCATGCTCCGGCTCTTGGGCTACGGGGCTAGGTGAGGACTTGTTCATCTTTCGACGCTTCGCTTGAGCCTTGGAGAGCACGAACGACAGAACCCAAGGATTACAGACGCCAAGGGGAACAGAAATGCACGGTTAAAGGAAAAACTTACAGCGGATTGATCTTAGGAGGCGGCAGGGGTCGCCATAGAGTCGCCAGAGGAAGGTGACCTCTGAGAGATATTTGAGAAATAAGACAGTACTGAAATGGTAAGACAAAGCAGTCAAACAAGAGATACATACCTCTACAGGGCGCTTTTTGGAGCCGGGGAGTTCAGTCAACCAGACACGAGATCCGTAGAGCCGGCGCTTCGGGTCTAACAATGATTAGCCTATTGTTTCTTTTGAAAAGAAATTGAGGGTCTAGATAAGCAAGAGGATGAGAGAGAGGAACTTTTCCAATAACCCGCCGCGGCTTCCGGGGGACAAAATATTCTGAGCCGGAAGAAACATAGATTACCTCAGCGGCGTTGGCATGGCTGGTCTCCACATCATCCTGTGAGTAAGATAGGTATTAGTGAAATGAGAAGGCAAAGTCTCAGAAAATAGCTAAAATTTTACCTCTGAGCCGGATGATTGTGGCGGGTCAAACCATCCCTCTTGCGGGATGTCCTTCTTGGGCTTCTTAGCCGGGGCCTTCTTCTTGGTCTTCTTCAAGGGAGGGATGTACTCCTTCTTCCAGAAGTCAGAGTCGGCCTGAAAGAATAAGCCGGTTAAGGGTAGTAGATCAGCAAGGTACAAGTAAGGACCAATAGACGGATGGGAAGAAATTGCCTTACATCTGAGGCCGGATTAAGGGCGCTAAAAGGGATCAACCCGATAGCGCTGTAGGCTCCGGATGTATGAACGAGACTCCTGATAGCAGTGGTGATGTCGTCTTCTATCAAGGTTGACCGACTGAAGCAGAGTGAGTTGTCGTATTCACCCTTGTACTCACACATAAGGCGACTTCTGTAGCGTAACAGCATGATCCGCCAAGAGATCGAGCAGCAGATCAGGTCCAGTCTGGTTAAGCCGTTGGCCATGAGGGCCGTGATCTTGGCATGAGCCGGCTCGTATCATGCGCGCTCTGAAGCTGATAGCCGGCCAGGAAGCTCTGAATTTGTCTTAAGCCGAGAAGGATGGTAACCCGGCAGTGGACATTCACCCTCTAGAGAAGTATCTTTGCAATAGAACCATGTTTTATTCCAGTCCTTTGGGTGACTAGGCAGCTGCATAGCCGGAAAGGTGATGTCCCGGCGCCTCTGGATAGAAATTCTGCCCAGCTCGAGACTCGGACCAGCCTTCACTTCAGTTTGACGGTTGGCATAGAAGATCTCCCGGAACAGGCCTACCGACAGCTTGGCTTGCAGATAGACTTCACACAATACTTGAAAGTTGCAGATGTTTGAGACGGAATTGGGGGCGAGGTCTTGAGGATCGAGTCTGTAAAAATGAAGGACATCGCGGAAGAATTTTGAGCCGGGAGGCACGAAACCCCGCTCAATATGGTCCGAGAAAATGACCACCTCTCTTTCTTGGGGAACGGGCTTCAGTTCATCACCCGGGACCCACCAGTGGATGGCATCTTTGGAAGGGAGAGTGCCAGCATGAACAAAGTCCATCAAAAACTCTTCCATAATGCACAACCCGAGCCAGATACAGGAGTTCGAGGCACGAGACATTCTGCCAGTTCAAAGATCGTGAAAATTAAAACACGGCGAGTCAAGAGGAGACTAAAATCTATGGCGACTTACGAGCTTAAATATTCTATGTGTAAGATGCTATACTCCGGCTGATGAGAGCCAGCACAGTGTAGCGGGTCAACCTAGCAAACAAGGGGGGAAATTTGGCTAAGTCCTGGAAAACAGATTTCATAAACTACCTCTATATTTATGGATCTACAAAAGCAGGAAAAAGGGTCCTATTTTTATAACTAGCAAAGAACAGGCGAAGCAGAGGAAAACTGAAACGGTAAGAAGGAGCTGTGATGGGCCCGTGCATTGTACACGGCCGGCCCGTGCGCGGCAGCGCGGCCGGGGTGAGCGACAAGATTGCAACCGACGTTAGAGGACCCCGTGCAACAGCGTCGGAAGAACCCGCGCGAAGATGACGGACTTCCTACAAACCCTACCGGTGCGATAATGGATATAAGGAGAAGCACGGGCTTACCGGCGACGGCGTCGTGAAACGCGGATGAGACTATGGTTCGCACATGTTGATGCAGCGGCCTGTCATCGACCCTGAGTGTCTCTTGAATTTCTTAGAGTCGTACCATTCTCCCACTGGCCTCCCGACTGAGAAACTCTTTCTCTAGGAAAACTCCTTTCCTATCAACAAACAATTTGTTCTCTTCTCGGTTGTAGAAGCTATGCGAAGGTTTCCCTCGGATATCCCATGAATAGGCATTTATCCGACTTGGGTCTAAGCTTGTCCTACATGAGTTGCTTGACAAATGCTTCACAACCCCAAATCTTTAGAAAAGACAAACTTGGACTCTTCCGAGTCCATATCTCATGTGGTGTCTTCTTGATGGATCTTGATGGTACCCTGTTAAGTGTGAAAGCTACAGTTCCTAGAGCGTATCCCCAGAATGACAAGGGTAAATCTGATTTTCTCATCATCGATCGGACCATGTCCAACAAGGGTCCATTTCTCGGTTCTAACACATTGTTTCTCTGCGACGTACTCGGAGGTGTGAGTTGAGGTACTATACCTCGGCTTTTCAGATGATTATCAAACTCCTTGATCATGTACTCACCTCCATGATCTAATCGTAGAAGTTTTATCGTCTTGCCGAGCTAATTTTCAACCTCGTACTAAAAATCTTTGAACTTTTCAAAAGTTTTGTACTTCTACCGCATCAAATATATATATATATATATATATATCCATATCTACTCAAGTCATTGGTAAAATTCACGAAGTACTGATAGACACCTCTGGTCGTTGTTCTCATTGGACCACACACATAACTGTGTATAAGCTCCAACAGCTCGGATGCCCTCATGCAACTCTTTGCAAAAGGAGACTTAGTCATCTTGCATAGCATGCATGATTCACATGTCTTGAACGACCCAAAGTCGGATGAAGTTAGGAGTCCATCATCATGGAGCTTCTTCATGCATTTCAGACTGATGTGTCCAAGTCAGCAATGCCAGAAGTATGTCAGATTGATCTCATTAGGATTGTTCCTCTTGACATTCATGTTATAGACTGGTTCCGTTTCTAGATTTAAAATAGATAGCCCATCTACAAAGGGTTCATAGTTGTGGAACATTCCATTCAAATAAAATTAACAACCATTGTCCTTTAAATTGATGTCATAACCTAGACTCATCAAGCCTGAGGCATAAATAATGTTCCGACTAAGTGCAGGAATGTAATAACAATTATTCAATTCCAAAATAAATCTAGAAGGAAGCTGGAGCTGCATCGTGCCGACCTCCAACGCGGCAACTCTTGCTTTTTTGCCGACCCTGGTGTCAATCTCCCCTTGTGCCACACGCCTAGTTCTTACCAGCCCCTGCATCGAGTTGCAAATATGAACAACCTATCCGGTATCAATACCCAAGAGTTACTAGGTATGCCAACAAGGCAAATGTCTATAACATATGTAACAAGTGTACCTTTGCCTGAAGAAGTATCTCCGGCCTTCTTGCCATGCTCAGCAAGCCACTTGCTACAGTTCCTCTTCCAGTGACCAGCTTCCTTGCAATGAAAGCAAATGGTCTTTGAGTTTGGTCCGGACTTTGGCTCAGTGGCAAAGATAACCTTCTCCATGCCCTTTGCCTTACCTTTTTTGTTGGACCAACTCTTCTTGAACTTAGCCAAGTTCTACACCATCAACACTTGATGCGTGCCTTTCTTAATATCCTGCTCTGCCACCTTGAGCAACCCATGCAATTCAGTGAGCCTCTTATCCATGTTGTGCATATGATAGTTTCAGGTGTCGTGCATCAGTAGCCAGCTCATCCAAGAGCGGGAAGCCCAACCATTCCAAAGTTTGCACGTATCTGATCATCTTGATCACGTGTGGGCTCTGTGAATCACCTTCCTTCAGCTTACAATCCATCAAGGATAACTAGACGTTGAACCTTTTTGTCCTACCTACACCTGAAACATTCTCTTAAGACCCTCGATCATATCGAAAGCCGCAATGTCTTTGAAATGTTGTTGCAAATCGTGCTTCATACAACCCAGCATGAGGCAGCTGATCTCGTTCAATTCATCAACGAGTTTCTGGTAGGTTGGTTGTGGCATTAGCATCATCGGTAGGTGCCTCTGGAAGTGGATCCTCTAGAACATGTTCCTTTTCATCGTGCTTGAGAATTAATCTCTAATTTCTATACAAGGTAGTAAAGTTTGTTCTATTCAGTTTATCCTTTTCCAGAATTGATTTAAATGCAAAGTTTTGAGCAAGTGGTGTCATTGATCTACAATAGAAAATATGTAATCTAAGCAATGTGTTTATGTAGAGTAATTCAAGCCTTAAATAGAACTACTTCCATAGAAGTCGGCATCCCTCCACAAACTCTCGGTGATTTAGGATCCGTCTAGCACGAGCAACTAGTGAGATTTAGCATCACTGCTAGCCAACTTCCCTATCCAGTAAGCAAGACCTTGCTAATCGTATCTCTATACGACTCCTGTTAGTCGGGTAGGTATCTTATACCCCGGCTCCCAACCTTCTTTACCACAAGGCCCAAAACCGTTTTGATAGCCTTTTCATGTTAACCTGATGCAGTGCATGTCCGTGTCCGACACGAACCCTCTAGTTCAAGGACACCTAGTAGCACCACCATTTTATGAGTCCACCACTAGACGTATTTGACGTGCCAAGGTGCAACATCCAGAATAGCAATGTGTTCTATATTTACGAGGGATCTTTCTACCATTATAGCACGCATAGAAACAAGAAGCAATATCAATCACATATAAACATAAATATGTGAAATAGTATGGTTCCTTCATGGGTGTCTTTCCATGGCCGGCTTCAGCTCCGATCACCAGGGAGGAACTCCATCTTGTTTGTCACGCCGGGACACCAAAGCCTCAAACTTGATCTCTGTCCTCTAGCTAGTACAACGAGTAATTATTTACAAGGAATCACAAGTCGACACGTAGGTCGTTATACAATATAATGAAAGCACTTCGGCTCCTATCGGCTGACAATTATGGCACGCAGGTCATGTTAAATTACACACATGCATCCCATACATATGAGCCATACTATTAACATCAAACCTGCAAAACAAACTTATGTATAGAATCGCATTCTATCGGTTAGTGTGATCATATACGAAATGCAAGGATCTACGCACATGGCGGTCCTAGGTGGTAGAACCCATTTTTGCAACCAAGTCTCTAAGTTCAATAATACGCTATAGAGAGATAGGTAGATCAAACGCTAGAAGGCCCGCCAGAAACATGCGTTCGTGACGATGAAGACAAATGGCCGAGAGAAAATGAAGAACATGGCTAGGCAACATACTCAAGCAGAGGATCTCGCCAAGAAGCCTACGATGATGCGCTTCCTCACACTCAAGGATGAAGACCACATGCGACCGAAGATCTCCTGCTCTAAGGAGGGTAAGGGCTTCCCCGTCGACGAGAAGCTACATCAAAACCTTGACCCTTCTATTCTAGCACAAGACATCTAGATGTCACTAACCAACGTGAGCAGTCCTAGGACCAGTACACAGACACATTATTTTTACCCCGTATTCCGACTTTGGAATATACACGCAAGCCAGACCCTTGCTCGCACCCCATTCATCGGACCCTTGATTCCTATTCAGACCTAGCATAACTACAAGTACCCAATTCACTCCTTAGACGAAGTAAAACGATGCACTCAAAGCTGTATCATCAATCACCTCCAAGGACAATGGAGCAAACACATGAGGGACGAAGCAACATGGAACGTGAATACTACCTCACCTCTGAATTCACGCATCCTTTCTACACCTATCCTAGGAATCTCAGCGATGAGGTTCTTGTAAGCGGGGTAGGTGTATCACACCCTATGTTTTGCCTCACGACTAAGTTAACATGACTCAAAAATTAGGGCAAGTTAAAACTTTTTGCGTGCATATGAATACTTAACTTGTGTGCTATTTGCTTGCTTGTTTGATTGCGCCATGAACTATCATATATTTCCTACACTCCAAACTCATCTCCCTGATCCAAGAACCTTTCCCAATGATCATACCATGTGGATAGAACTTTAAAATATTTTTATAATATATTATCTTGGCCAAAAAGCATTTATTCAAATTAGGTTTTCAAAAACCCCTGATTTGATATTTGAACTACAAGTCCTTGAATTGTGTGGATTTTTTCCCACAAAGACTTTATTTGGAGCCTACTATATATAAGACTTCCCAAAACCACCAAATATTAATTTTAAAGATTATTTTCCTATTTTATTTAAAGGCTTTTTCTTAAGGCCAGAAATGGTATTTTATAGGGAAAAATTATTTTTATGCTTTAAAAATATTTAAGAAAATTTAGGGAACGTCAGTGGACATATATTGTCCATATATAGGAATTTCAACACATGGTCATGTTCAAAATATTGGTGAAAACCCTTTAAAAATCATTTCTTTGTATTTCAAGCATTTGAAATATTTCTATAAGAAATATTCTCAAATAAATCCAATAAAATTATATCATGTTACATATGACATATGTGATCATATGGACAAGTTTCATAGCAATCCCAATTGTTTTGGTTCACCCAAATATCCCAAAACCTTCTCTATCCAGATCCAAACTAGAGCAACTCTACATTGCCGAGTGTATCCAATTATTCTCAAACTTTGTGGACATATTACAATTCTCTAATAATGCATCCATACAAAGCGGTGCATAAAGGAGAATAGATCCAATTTTCCAAATACCTCCAAACCCATCTCTGCTGATTTCTAGAGTTGGGAATTTTTGCATTGTCAAGTTTCTTTATTTGATCCCAAACTTTTTGGGCATACTCTAATACCCAAATAATGCCACCACACAAAGTGGTGCATTAAGGAGAATAGAATTGCATGGGTAGATCTAAGAACCTCAATTTCTATGGATTTCTAGGGTTTGCCAAAGTTACATTGACAACTTTCCTCAACTAATCTCAAACTTGGTGGTGAACCTTGTTTTTGCCTACTATTTGATCTTGTTAAGTTTCAAAACCAATGGAGCACCAAAGATAACCCAACCGGTGACCAAACACCTTCTGGTGGAATCCAAAGTCCAATGGTTGAGCCCCCCAGATGACTTCTCCTTGGCCTCCAATTTTACCACATCTTCACCCTTATCCCCATCTACCTCTAGTAACCTCTCCATGGACACAACTAAACGATTGATGGGGCAGAAACCCCATTTTCCCCCTCTGATTCACTCTGGCATACCCCCCTTTCCCTCTATTGCTTTTACCTCCACCCTTGCTTTGCTTCTAAGGGTTAACATGCACTCCACAAACACCCCTGCAGCTACTGGACAAGGTGGGCACGCCGATAGCATCCTAGAGCACGCCATCCCTGCAATATGCGTGCTCTGGAGCATGCTACAGTGTGCTCCGACACTGTAGCCTCTCTATGCCCACTACCTGACCACCTCGAGTAGGTAAAACACACCAGCTGGTTTCCGGTTTCCCTCGACATCTACAACCTCCCTTCCATTCGCCCGTCTGCTTCCTTGACCCTCCTCGCACGTGCATCGGCTTGCCGAGCGCGCCAGTGGGCGCGCTCACACGCGTGACGCATCTCGCTCCCCCACTCCACCTCTTTCCTTCCCTAGGCCAAGACAAAGCCCACGAGAGCCATAGACACGGGTCAGAGAATGCACGAGCATGCTAGGGACGACCATGACCCTGGAGAACCTTGGTCCATGATGAGCTTGCCCCCAGGCTATTTAAGCCGGACTCGATCGCCCCTCAGCCCCTCCTTTGAACCCCCTCACTCCTAATTGATAGCTCGAGCCACCGCCACAACCCCCCCCCCCAAGCCTCTGTGCTCAGAATCAAGTCGGAGCTCCGCCACCACGGGCTGCCATCACCAGGCCCGTACACGGGCCCTCCGACAACCATTTCTACTCCGTTAACTCCCCCCTTCCCCAGGAACCTCATGCCCTCTCCGTTTTGTGTGATTCGCACAGGAGCGAGCTGATCGCCCCTGAGCCGAACCATCACCATGCGGGTTCCTCCTCGTTGGCGGTTCCCTCAACGCCAGTGACCATCTCCACCACTCACGGATACATGGGGCGATGTTAAAAATGTTGATGCCCTTCCCTTCAGCCAATGTAGCTTGGATCGCCACCGGTGAGCTCCTGTATGCTCCCTGTCGCGAGGTGAGGGATGATAGGTGGAGCCCACCTGTCAAACCCTCATGAAAGTACTATTTTTCAACTAGAGGGGGGGTGAATATGCAACTTTTACGAAAGGCTTCGAAACAATGAATGTATTAGAATAATGTGGGAATGGAACAGGCAAGTAGGGAAGTAATCAAGGATCTATACTAGGCATGTAATACAGTGAATAGATACAAGCAAGTTAAGCATTATCATCATGCATACTAAGATGAGGCAAAGACAAACTTAGACAGTATGAAGATAAATAGAAGATATGAATGTCTTCAAGATAAGTGTTCAAGCAATGATCAAGCTATGCCTTCACGATTCTGGAAAGGAATGCAAGAGAATGAAGGATAGAACCATTTGCTTGACGAAGATACATGATTGGTTGGACCAGTTTCTATTGTTGTGACAACTATATGTCTGGTTAGGGAGGCTGGGATTGAACTTTGAAGACCTAGTCTTCACCTTATTCCCCTTGAGCCAAAGTCACTTAGACAGCGCCCAATCACTCAGGTAAGTCTATAGGGGAGACTTCTGAAACCCATACAAACTTGGTCACCCAACAGTCCACAATGTCTCTTGGACGCTCTAGATCCAGACGCCTAACCGTCTGGAAGATCACAATCTTCAAGTGTAATAAGTCTTCAGTTCTCTCAGAATAGAATGGCTTTGGTGATGTTCAAACACACTTCTAGGTGTTTAGCTGTATCCTCATAGGATAGTTCTCTCTCAATGTCTTCGAGGTGGGTTTGTCCAAAATGACAACATCCATATCTCTCTCTGAGCAGCCTCTTTCTCATGGTGGAGGGGGTGGGCTATTTATAGGCAGCGGGTAACCCGATCGGAAATGACCAATATGACTCTAGGTCAATGGCCAACCGACACGTGTCACAAACGGTTGGATTTCAAACACACGTGACAACTTTACTTTGGCTACAAGTAAAGATGAGTCAACCAACTCTGGAAAAGATTTCCTCTCATTGTCTTCACTCGAAGACATAGGTATGGGTTGAGCATCATGTCAGCATCTGACTTTGATTCACATCGACCCCACTTAACAGTACGGTCGTTCCTGTGGCTCAGGAAGGAAAAAACAAAACTACCAAAAGACTTCATCTTCTCGTTTCATTGTCTTCAAACGAATGTCTTCGCATACCACCAATGGCTTCAGCCTTCATCAATGTCTTCCAACCTTTTTGGGGGCCGTCTTTGATGGCTAAACTGAAACTACATGGACTTCTATGTGTGTTATTATGTGAACTCTCACAGACACATTACTCCCTCAACCACGTTTGTCTTCAATACTCCAAAACCACCAATGGTGGCACTAGATGCAGTTACAATCTCCCCCTTTTTGGTGATAGATGACAAACTGGTTGAAGTTTTCAACGGGGATAAATATATGTGAAGATAAGTCTTCGAAGATTATGATTGCAATATATAGAGATCTCCCCCTGAAGATGTGTGTATGAAGATTTTGCTTGGAATGCAAGAGCACATGGCAGGTTATAGTTTGTGGAGATCTCCCCCTATATCTTGTAATCCAATCACTATGCATTTTAAATGATATTTCAAACAAAATGAAATGCATAATGAAAAATGGGCATCTGCAGTATGACTTCAGACGTATATAATAACTTGAAGTATCACTAAAGAGTACGGTAAACATAAAATGTGCAGACGTCTATTAGGACTTATCTTTTACAACCCAAATAGAAAATGTTCAGAAATGAGAGTTGTAAACTTAACAAAAGGCAACGCCTGACCCTTATTAGTAGACACGTTTTAAGACTATCATCCCATGCTTCTCCCCCTTTGTCATTGCATGACCAAAAAGGGACGAAGACATTGAACATTACGCGTCCCCAAAAGGAGTCGACAAAGAAGGTGCAGTGCAGTCATGGGGTGTTGGTGTAGTCAAGCTTTGTGCAGTGTCACGACACCGAGTTGATGGAGGTAGGGAGATTGCATCATAAACTTCATCTTCAATCCAGACACTAACGGAGGGGGCGAAGAGGATAAACCACTGTCCTCGAGCGATAGAGTCTGGCACCATTTCTTCGCGCTAGGAGTCATCCTCTCGAAGCTCTTCCTCATGGGCCAGCATGGTCAAAGTCCTCCATAAGCGGCGACTAGTTTCATAGTCCACAAATGCATTCTTGGTGGTATGGTTGCGAACATGGTTGATATCTTGCACCATGGAATGCATCTGGCGTCAAGACCATTCATGGTGCTGATCTTACTTTTGAATCAGAGAGACAAGAAGTTCACGATAAGTGAGGGCATGCTCTCTTCTTGGCAGTCGTTGGTGAGTAGGGTGCTAGCAGTGGCTTTAGTAGATGTGGCACTGGTTCCAGGTTGACAAAATGCACCACTAAGTCTTGCCCTTGAAGGATCAGATGGAAGGTGCAGACCTTCATCATCCGGAGTGCCACTGGTGCCTTCCACAATAGGGTTCTTGCCTTTTGATGGATAGAGATCTGCTTGAACAATTTCAATATCTGGAAGACAAATGTCATGGTTTCGAGTAGAGGGTAGAAACCTAGTGTTGGGTATGTACTTCATGAAGTGCATTATCCATGGGGCATAGATCTTCAGCTCAAAGAGATTGATGCCATTAGCTGCGAGGTTGCGAAGGAATAAGTCTTGATGATTAAACCTTATGCCATAAATAGTGTTGCATATCAATATCTTCAAAGCCCCTTAAATTTTGCGAGTTTATTTGTACCCTTTGATCAGCCAGATTGTGTGGCAAAGTATATGATAGATGGTCCTTGGCAGATACTGAAGATCATCAACAAAGAAAGAAGTGGGCAAGTCTGCATCTGGAACCAAAGGCTTCATCAAGGGAAGCATCTCAATCATATTGGGCTTTGGCATGTGGAAAATGCTTCGAGTGGCAGCAACACAGGCTTCAAATCGAGGATCTAAATCTTCACCAGAGGTGGCAAGAGGTGTAGCAAGAAAGAAATACAGTGTTGTGGCCGTGATGTGTTCACCTCGGATCATAAAATCCATCTTCCAGGTATTCAAGTCACGACCAAAACATGAGAGTTTCATAGAATTGGATGATGAGTTCCTCATTCCAGTCTTCATGATCACTACACAATGGCAACAATCCAACATCCTGAAGAAATTCCGGTGCTTGATCAAAACAGGGAAGACCTGTCATAGCTTCAAAGCTGAGATGCTTGTGGGGAAGGATCATGTTTTGACCATAGATCACAAACATGTAATACTAACGTTGTGGATCACTCCAAAATTTGTTAGAGTGTACCTTTGGGCGGTTGTATGGATTGCGGTCGAAGTCGAGGAAGGTGTTGTTCAGCCTAAAGTTCTAAGTTCGAACACGGTGGGTCTTGTAGGGCTAGACTGACGAAGACATGGAAGTCGAGGCATTGGATTCATAACATTGGGTCACCTATTGAGGTGTAATTCATACCTAGGCCCCATCCGTGGTGGAGCAATGAGTTGGGGCCACCTTGTTGGAACCATTTCTCCTTACCTATTGCGAGCCATGAAGATATACTCCTCATTATCATTGGTTGATGGCATGGTAGGGACATGACGACCATCAGGGGCATTCTCATTGCCCGGAGTGTTGTCAGTTGCAATGTCTTCACCTACATGGGCTTCAAGCTCATGGTAATCTCTAGGAATATCTTCAATCATGAGCACTTCATCAACTGGTGTAGTTGGTGAGACATGAGCTTCATCGTCAGGGATGTTATGCATTGAATCCATATCAGGTCTTGGTCCACGGCAAAGCCTTTTGAGAGGTGAAACATGAGGAGTAGTGTTTGTCTCCTTGGCATCAAACGGTAATTTAGGAGATCGTGGAGTAGGTGGAAAGAACGATGGAGAAGGAGTACCAAGTTCACCTTCAGGAATCTCAGCCCTGATTGGAGTTCCAATGTCCACTAACTCGCTTTCCTGTTGGGGCGATGATACCATTGGTGCATCAACTTGAGGCACCTCATTTTTCTCAACATTATCTTCAGGAGCAATGTCTTCAGCTGCATTGGCATCGGTAGCTGGAATGTCTTCAGTGTGTGTAGCCTTTGTGGTAGCAGACTCATGTAGAATAACTCACCTCGCAGTGTTTGTAGAGGTAGGTGGAGCAACAGAGATAGGTGACATGCGGAGTGGCTCCTCTTGAACAGGAGGAGTCTGTTGATGTTGGGCATGGCGCGAAGACTTAACTTTCTTAGTCTTCTGCGGTGAAGTGGGTTGAGCTTCAGTAGGTGTAGCGCACTTGCGCTTCTTATCATAAAATTCTTCCTTCTTGGTCCTCTTGCTAGATGTAGTAGTGGAAGAGGGACATATCCTTGGGCTGGCGAAGCTAGCGGGGAAGACAATGCTGCGGGGTGCAGATCTTGTTGGAGCTATCTGGTCTGAAGACATTGAAACATGCTTGGAGCGTTCAATGATTGTCGAATCAAGGGCAGGGTGACCAAGAGCCTTCCTCTTCGACATATGTTATGGGCTTGGATCATGATCGTAGCCTTCCTCTTGAGATGCGCTAGGGCACCTTTCACACCTTCACACCGCTTGTCACACTCAGCCTTCAGATCTTCATCATCATCTGATAGCCCTGAATTTAACGGACTGTGAGTTTGTGAATATTCTTCTTGAAGAGTTCCTTTTCATGGCTGATCTTCGCTTTCAATCCAATTGGAAGTTGGAGGGCATCAATGGTGAGAGAGGGATCAGCGAACCACTCATCAATGAACTGCTCAAAATGGAAGGGTCAAAGAGAGGTAAATCCTCAAGACGCTTGGCTTCCTCTTTTTTTGAATGAGCCTAGCTAAAGCTTCATCGTCAAACTCATCGTCGGACAGTTCTATCATGTTGGAAGCATCCATCAAGGACACAGTGGGTCTGGGTCCCCTAGCAGCAACAAATTTCTTTTTCATTCGCCTGTGGAGACGATCTTCTTCCTTTGGGTCTTCTAGATCAACATAGAGTGATCTCAAAGCTTGAGGTGTTGAGTCAGCAGGCATGAGAGCCTTTGAATCTTTTGGCTTCGAAGACATTGACTTCTTCTAAGGCTTTGGATCAGGAGCTGGAGGATTCTCTTCATCATCATCATCAGACTCAGCAGGTTCGGGACAGCCAAGAATGCTGGAGGGATGTGGGTTGCTTGGCATTGGAGGCCTGACCATGCATTTAAAGAACCCAATCCATCTTGCTTCAGTCTCAGTCTTCGGATGAAGATTTTTAAAGATGATATTTGTCTAGGGTGCCTTCTCAGCATTTTGCTCAACGTACTCATCTGTGACGAACTGATAGCTGAACCACTTGTCCACCCAATACCAGCATTGTGCATAGGATTCTTCATCATTAGACTTGTATCGCTCATACAGCTCTGTGGGAAGATCTTTTCTAGTGTTCAAACACCTTCGCGGACCACCCTTCTTGGATGAATCTTCGGTGGCCAAAGGCTTTGGCAAAGGCTTCATATGTGTATGCAAATGAGAGCACGCACCAGGTGAGTCTAGATGTATCTGCAAGTAGTCTACAAATCAATTCAGACTATGAGATCCAAGCGACTCTACTGCTGACCTGTACCTATGAAAGAGTTAGAGGCCGGGGGAAGAGGGGAGGTCATATGCATTCTTAGAAGATTTTGAAGATAAATCAGTGTTTTGAAGACATTGACATCGTTTGCCGAAGACATTCACTTATATAGAGGGTATGGTGGTTTCAGATTTGTACAAGTCCGAATGAGTGAGAAATCAATCCAACTTAGACCAAAAAGTGAAAGTATTAGGCAAATTGAGTTATCGATCTGGATGTTGTTGTAAGGAAGCAGGAAGAACAACAATTGAATATTTTCGGTAAATTTTAAGATCAAACAAGCGGTAAAAACAGTGATTTATTTACGGTAGTAAATAACACGAAGAACAGCTCGACAAGGCAGGGAGGCCAAGAAGTTCGATCTGCCTCACCCTAACTTGGTGGATGTAAACAGCTATGGCGGCAACGAGATGGAGATAGTTGTGGCCGGCGTGATTACGTCATCGGAGAAGTCACGACAGCTAAGCGCTACGTCTTAGGCGGCGATGAAATCCAGCGGCGACGCTAGGGTTTGGAGCTCGAAAGTGGCGGAGGAAGTGGAGAGTAATTATTTAGCCGGGGTACTTATATTTATAAGCATGGAGACATCCGAACAGTTTGGACGGATATTCCACGGACTCTTCGTCTCTAGTGTGATACATGGCAAACATGCAACACATCTGACAGCCCACTACCGTAATCGAAGCGGCGGCGTGGAAGTTGGTGCTAAAAATACGGTAACATATGAGATTTGAGAATTTAAACGTTTGGTTGTATTTGTCTTTGACTGACAATGATGTAGTGGAGACAATCAACACGTGTCAATAAAGAATGAATATGACTGGAGTAGAATAGAGTTAGACGAGGTAAGAACATATGGGAATGTCGGGTCCGATCACATTTGCCTCAAAAAAGTTGAAGATATAGCTATATGACAAATGTTGTATAGGACAAAGCTCCAATCCGCATATAGATATGCAAGGAATATTCAACTAAACACACGTGAAATTTTGATTTGAAGATAAACTAAGTTTATCGAAGACATGTGAAGCAGTGAACATGAAAGCAATGTCTTCCAGTTTGGTTGGTGGCGTTATCCACCATATAAGAATGTTTGACCCACAAACAATGCACAATTATCGTGGTGCTCTGAAGTCGTATTCTTCGTTAATGTATTCACACTTGTAGTGTAAGTCTTCATGAATTAAAGACATATGTTACATCGTGTGTTATGCATCAAAGTCATCAACATGCATAAGCGTTAGGATGTATTCCCATTCAAATGACATTTCAGGATTCTAAGATATTTAGCTCACACCGCAACTTGCAAAATCTCTGCTCATCCAAAGGCTTTGTGAAGATATTCGCCAACTGATCTTCCATGTCAGCATGGTTGATGTTGATGTCACCTTTCATCATGTGATCCTGAAAAAAATGATGTCATATCTGAATATGTTTTGTCTTCGAATGTTGTACTTTGTTGTTCGAGATCTTGATTGCACTCTCATTGTCGTAGTAGAGAGGTACATGCTTCAGGTTGATGTCATAGTCCTTGATACTCTGCTTCATCCACATAAGCTGAGTGTAGTAAGCACCAACAACAATGTATTCGGCTTCGGCAATGGAGAGTGGTACACAGTTCTGCCTCTTTGAAAACCAACATAGAAGAGGTCATCCCAGAAAGTGACATGTGTCTGATGTAGACTTGCGATCAACTCTGTCACGAGCGAAGTCAGAATTTGAGTAGCCAATGAGCTCAAACTTTGAACCCTTTGGATACCATAATCCTAGTGTTGGGGTGTGAGCCAGATATATCTAAGTATTCACTTCATCGCTAGTTGATGCGACTCCTTTGGTTCCACTTGAAATCGGGCGCACACGCAAATGTTAAGCATTATATCTGGCCTAGTGCACATAGGTACAATAAAGATCCAATCATGGAGCGAAATACCTTTTGATCAAAATATTTACCATTTTTGTCAGTGCAGAGGTGACCATTGTAGGCATTGGCATCTTGTAACCTTTGGCTTCATTCATGCCAAATTTCTTGAGGTGGTCCTTGAGGTACTTCACCTGAGATATGAAGATGACACTGGGTTGTTGTCTAAATTGAAGCCCTAGGAAGAATTTCAGTTCTCCCATCATCGACATTTGATACTTCTCTTGCATCATAAAGGCAAACTCATCACTATATCTATTGTTAGTATAGCTAAAGATAATGCCGTCCACATAGATTTGACATACAAACAATTCACCATCATTGGGTTTATTAAATAGAGTGGGATTGAGCGAACCAGGTTTGAATCGTTTCCTGTTGAGGAACTCCTTGAGTGTGTCATACCAAGCTCTTGGTGCTAGCTTTAGGCCATAGAGTGCCTTGTTGAGCTTGTAGACTTTGTCAGGATGCTTTGGGTCTTCAAACCCTTGTGGTTGAGAAGCATATACTTCTTCCTCAATCTTGCCATTGAGGAATGCAGTTTTGAAATATATTTGATATAAGAATATGTCAGATGGTTAGCATAAGCATGTAGTATATGAATGGCTTCGAGTCTACCAACAAGTGCAAAAGTTTCAATGAAATCTATACCCTCGACCTGTGTGTAACCTAGGGCCACAAGTCAAATCTTGTTTTTGAAAAGTTGGCCGGGCTCATCTTTCTTGTTGCGAAATATCCACTCCGTGCCAATGATGTTGTGCTTCCTTGGATTAGGGGGTTCACGAGCTCCCACACATTGTTTAACTCGAACTGGTGAAGCTATTCTTGCATGGCTTGAATCCATTCTGATTCCTTGAAAGCTTCATCAACTTTGGTGGGCTCTAAGATAGATACAAAAGCAAAAAATGCCCACAAAAGTTAGCTAGTTGAGTAGCTCTTGAGCGAGTGAGTGGACCTGTTGAATTTATGTTGTCTAGCATTCTCTCAATTTGGTCTTCATTATCCATGCTTGGATGACCACGGCGAAGTCTTTGTTCTAGCTGCTAAGCATTGTCTTCTTCAGCAGCAATGTCTTCAGGTTCAACATTGTCTTCGCACTGAGTAGTTGGAGGAATGATGACTTTTTCAACCTCTGGTTCTTCAGGGATGATTTTCTAGTTCCCATCAGTCTGATAGCTTCATCACGTGGTAGTTCATCTAGCATAGGAGGTAGATGCTCTCTTTGGAGCCATTAGTTTCGTCGAATCACATATCAATAGTTTCAACAACTTTGTTGTGGAAAGTGTTCAAGACTCTGTAGGTGTGCAAATCCTTTCGATAACCAAGCATCAAACCCTCATGTGCTTTCGGTGCAAATTTTGAAGTGTGGTGTGGATCCTTTATCCGGCATCTTACACCGAAGACTTTGAAATAACTTAAATTGGGTTTCTTACCAGTGAGAAGTTCATATGTTGTTTTCTTCAAGAACTTGTCAAGATATACTTTGTTGATGATGTGGCAGGCAGTATCAATGGCTTCAGGACATAGCTTCTGTGATGTCTTGTATTCATCAAGCATGGTGCAAGCCATCTCAATAAGAGTTCTATTCTTGCGCTCCACGATGCCATTCTGGTGAGGAGTGTATGGGGCAGAGAACTCATGAGTGATGCCAAGGGTATGAAGATAGGTATCCAAGCCTGTGTTCTTGAATTCACTGCAGCTGTCACGCTTGATGTGCTTGATCTGGATGTTGTAGTTCTTCATACACCTATTTGCGAAACGTCTGAAGACATCCCGCACTTCTGTTTTATACAGTATGATATGCACCCAGGTGAATCAAAAATAATCATAAACAATTATGAAGGCATATGGATTTCTAGTGGTAGAGAAGGTGGAATAGTGAGTAGGGTCAAATAAGTCCATATGTAACAGCTCGAAGGGACGTATGTTCGTCATGATAGTCTTCGAGTGATGTTTGGCCCTGGTCATCTTCCCGGCTTCATAGGAACCATAGATGTGGTCCTTGTTGAACTTGACGCCCTCGACGCCAATAATTAGCTTCTCCTTGGCGAGTTTGTGTAAGTTCCTCATCCCAGCATGTCCTAGCCTTCTGTGCCATAGCCAGCATTCCGAAGCCTTTGCTAGAAGACTTGAGGCAACATGTGGTCCTGCAGCGAAGTCTAACATATATAAATCATTTCTTTGAAAACCTTCGAAGACTTCGGTTTTGTTAGAGGCCATTAGTACAACGCATCGCAATTTGGCAAATCTGACAAGCATATCTAAGTCACGGTGACATCAAGTTGTAAGCAAGGTATTCAACAAGCATGACATTTTCCATGTGTCGGTCCCTTGAGATAGCAACTCTACCTAGCCCCAATACTTTGCAACTACTCTTGTCAACAAAGAGGATGTGGTCTTTTGTTGGAGGTCGAAGAGTTTGCTCCATCAATAGGTTTCGGTCACTAGTCGTGTGACTGGTGCATACACTATCCATAATCCATTCAGTGGTATTTGATTTGTCTTCCTCCATTGATAGTTAGTATAGTTCACTAAGGCATGCAACTGTAACATGCATTGATGAAGATAACCTAGTGCATGATTGTATGAAGACATTGGACGATATGAATGATAACATTCGCATTGATTATCTTGCATCTAGACAAGATTGTTTTTGGGTCTCCAAAGATAATCTTCGAGATAGGCTTCATCCCATTTGGAGTCTTGATGCTGCATGAACATATTATTTCTTCTTAACCACCCACATGCAAAGGGGTGGCTTAGAGGCAATGAGACATAAGGCAGCATCAGAGAATTGAGGCAAAGATGCCCTAATAGGATGTTTCATAGGAGGATTAGAATATTCAAATGATTAAGTAGAGAAATTCATGCCATAGTGCACATATTCATTAGTTATCTGAGTCCTTCCCACGAGACATAATGGTTAGTGCGACCATGTGAAGACCTTCATCTTCTTGAAGACATTGATCTGGGGTTTGTCTTCTTCTTGAGAGATGTCGTCATGACATTCACACGAAGCTTCTCAAGAAGACTTTTGGGAACCCCGATCTTGTTCATGGGTGAACCATTCCTGCATTCAGTGCCAATAAACCTAGAAAACACCTCACCGTCTTGGCATTTGAACAGTTTATAGTTGGAATCGAAAGATTCATCAATAATGATAGGATTTTCACAGTTAAAACCAGATAATTTGGAAGGATCAACTAAAGGATCTTTTGCATCAGCCCATGTGGTTTTGGGGTACTTCTCAGGTGTCTAGTAAGATCCATCAACATTGATGTTCCTTTCGAAACCCACACCCTCTTCCTAGGATTTTTGTTTAGGATAGTCTTTTTCAGGACATCACAAAGAATCTGATGTCCTTTCAGACTCTTGTACATGCTAGTTTCAAGCAATGTATTCAACCTATCATTTTCATCAGTGATAGCGATGGCTTCCTCAAATGAGGGGTTAGGTGCCACAGATATAGTTGAAGATAAAACATTCTCAAAAGCATTTGAACATTCAATAGTTGAATCATTAGCTTCATGAGCAAGACATTTTAAGCATGGAGCATCACATTCATCCTGAGTGGTACTGATCTGCTCTGCTAGAAGTGAGTCATTTTCCTTCCGTAGATCATCATGAGCTTCCCTCAACTTCTCAAGATCAATCTTTTTTTCAAGACATTCGAGAGAAAGCTTCTCATGTTCAGTTGAGAGGGCATCATGGCGACTTTGGAGATCCTCAAACCATGAACAAAGACTATGCATGTCTCCAGCCATAGTTTTGTCCAGACTCATTTCTTCGAGTAACAGGTCATTGCTTTTCTCTAGAGTGGTTTTTATTTTCTCCATGGCACTTTGTTGCTTGGTGGCAATTTTTACAAGTTTAGCATAGCTAGGTTTCATGTCATTATCAGATTCAGCTTCAGATTCGGAGTCATGACGTGAGGGTTTCTAGGATACCTTGGGGGATTTCACCATGAAGTAGTAGGCAGGAGTGGTATCATCATCACTGGCTTCGGTGTTGAAGAAGGAGCCACTGTCTTCCGGTTCGAAGACAAACGTGGAGAGATATGTCGACGCCATTGCTAGTCCAGCTACTTCAGCGCCAGATTCCTCCTGAGATGCTTCCTCAGCCTCAGAACTAGATTAAGACTGTGAATCCATCTCGTTTCCGATGAAGGCATGTGCTTTGTCAGATGAACTCTTCTTGTGTGATGAAGTCTTTGCATACTTCTTCTTCTTCTTGTCATCCGAGTCATAGTCCCTGCTCTTCTTCATGGATTCCTTTTCCCATCGAGGACAATCAGCAATGAAGTGACTATCTTTCTTACACTTGTGACAGGTTTGTTTCTTGTTGTCCCTTGAAAACATTTCACCAGACTTCTTGGAATCACGCTTGAAGATTCAGAATAGCGTTTTGACTTGGCAAACTTCCAAAATTTCCTGACAAGCAGAGCAAGTTCTTTTCTAAAGTCTTCAACACTATCAGAACTATAGTTAGAGCCGTCTTCAGATGAGGCCACGGCCTTGGCCTTCAAGGCACGGGAGCGACTGTAACTGGGACCATAGATATCACTCTTCTCAACTTGTTGGAATTCATGTGTGTTAAACCTCTCGAGAATATCGGCAGGATCCAAACTCTTGAAGTCAGGGCGCTCTTGGATAATGAGTGCGAGAGTATCAAAGGAACTGTCAAGTGACCTGTGTAGCTTCTTCATGACTTCATGTTTGGTGATATCAATGGCACCAAGTGCATTCAGCTCATTTGAGATATTAGTGAGATGATCAAACGTGAGCTGGAGATTTTCGTTGTCGAGTCTCTTGAAGCGGTTGAACAGGTTGCGAAGCACATCAACACGAGAGTGTCTTTGAGATAAGACACCTTCATTCACTTTGGACAGCCATTCACAGATTTGCTTTGAAGTGTTTAGAGCACTCACACGGCCATATTTCCCTTGGTCAAGTGACCATAGATAATGTTCTTGGTGGTGGAGTCCAGTTGTGCGAACCTTGTCACATCAGCAGCAGTAACACCTTCGCCAACCTCAGGAATGCCCGACATGACGACATACCATAGGTCTTTGTCAATCGCATCGAGATGCATGTGTATCTTGTTCTTCCAGTAGGGGTAGTCAGTACCATCAAGGACAAGGCACGCAATGGACACCTTGATTATCCCTGCAGTCGACATAGCTAAAATTCCAGATGGTTAAACTGAAACACGGAATAAGGGACTACCTTGCTCTGATACCAATTGAAAGTGCAAGTTGTCGACTAGAAGGGGGTGAATAGGCGATTTTTATGAAAGGCTTTAAAACAATGAATGTGTTCGAATAATGCGGAAACGGAACAGGATCAGGTAGACATAGTAATCAAGGATCTAGACTAGGCATGCAATACAGTGAAGACATAGAAGCAAGTTAAGCATTGTCATCATGCATACTAAGATGAGTCGAAGATAAACTCAGAAACTATGAAGATAAACAGTAGATAAGAATGTTTTCAAGATAAGTCTTCATGCAATGATCAAGCTATGGCTTCACGATTCAGGATAGGAATGCAAGAGAGTGAATGATAGAACCAGCTTCTTGACGAAGACACGGGATTTGTTGGACCAATTCCACTTGCTATGACAACTGTACGTCTAGTTGGGGAGGCTGAGATTGAACTCAAAAGACCTTGTCTTCACCTTATTCCCCTTGAGCCGAAGTCACTTAGAGAGTGCCCAATCACTCGGGTAAGTCTTCAGGAGAGACTTCAGAAACCCGTACAAACTTGGTCACCCGATAGTCCACAATAACCCTTGGATGCTCTAGACCCAGCCGCCTAACCATATGGAAGATCACGGTCTTAGAGTGTAATAAGTCTTCAGTTCTCTCAGAACAGAATGACTTCGGTGATGCTAAAACACACTAGCTATAGGTGTTTAGGTGTATCCTTGCAGGATAGTTCTCTCTCAATGTCTTCAAGGTGGGTTGCTCCCAAATGACAACAGTCGTATCTCTCTCTCAGAAGACCCTATCTCATGGTGGAGGGGGTGGGCTATTTATAGCTAGAGGGAACCCTACCTGATATGACCAATATGGCCCTGGGTCAATGGCCAACCGACATATGTCACACGATCGGATTTCAAACACATGTGGCAATTTTACTTGGGCTACAAGTAAAGCTGACTCAACAAACTCTCGGAGATATTTCCTCTCATTGTCTTCACTAGAACACATAGGTATGGGTTGAGCATCACATCAGCTTATGACTTCGATAACATTGACCGCACTTAATAGTATGGTGGTTCCTATGTCTCGGGAAGGAAGAAACAAAACTACCAAAAGACTTCGTATTCGCGTTTCATTGTCTTCAAACAAATGTCTTCGCATACCACCTATGGCTTCAACCGTCAGCAATGTCTTCGAACATTTATGGGGGTCGTCTTCGACGGCTAAACCAAAACTCCATGGACTTCTATCTGTGTTATCCTGTGAACTCTCACAAACACATTAGTCCCTCAACCAGGTTTGTCTTCAATACTCCAAAACCAACAAGGGTGCCACTAGATGCACTTACACCTAACCCCCTTCTCTCGCTGCCAGGTCGGGCCACGGGCAGGTTTGAATAGAAACCTACCGATCGTACCGCTTCGCCCTGGACCTATTCTTTCCTGGGCTGGCTCAGCTGTGACAGTTTCGTCCCGATGAGAATAGTTTAGTTTTCTTTTACTTATTTTTCCAGAACGTGCAGAAAGTCCACAAGACAAAATAATTGTCCAAATAACATGATTCTAACTCCCATATTTTTCTAAAATTCCAAAGAATTTAATGGTACAATTTTTGTGTTATTCAAATTCAAATTTGAATTTGAACCTCCCAAAAGTTCCTTTCGAAAATTCCTAGAACATTCATTGCTTATCCAACTTGGATGGTTCAAATTTTCAGAGACTCCAAAAATCTTTCTAGCTATGAACATCATTTTTCCTATGATATACTACGCTTGGATCTAATGAATGTCAATTTTTCCATTTAATTCATCCTAGAGAAATCATAAGAAATTCATACGAACTCCAAACCTAGTAAAACCACTTTCTAAAATCTTCTAAAATCATGCCCTGCTTGATGAGTGCCTCCGCTCATTTTTGTAAAAACGTTTTCTATAGACTTCTGATAGGATCATCATTTCCTTCGTTTCCACCATTCAAAAATCTCCCTTGATATAGATCAAATAAAACATCCTTGCTAATTTTTCTTATGGCCAGAGGTGTCCAAGAAAAACAAACTTCCCATTATAGTGCACTTTTATTTCTCTAGTTGTTGTGTTGCTTATTGTGCTTGTTTCCGGCGGTAGTTGAAAAAGTAGACGAAGTGCTCGGAGTGGAATAGAAGCTTGTGAAGACCTCGAAGACTTTGTTGCGCCAAGCAAGCAATCCCTTGACCATGCCTAAGAAACTTTATGTTCCGATGAATTGATAAGGATGATGTGGTGACCACTCCGGTGGGTTGCTTCCGATACTTTTACCGTTGATAGTTGCATCATGCATGACCCAAACTCCATATGAGGGTTATGCAGGTGGGAGTAGTTATGTTGCTAAGTAGTTGCTACATAGAAATGGGACGGGCTTATGCATGGTTATGGGGACAAGGTGTTTTAAAAAGACTTTTCGAAAACCCCGTCAGCTGCCACCAATGCCCGAGGGAGATGATTTTGCGATAGGTAACCACTTGATAAAGAAAAGTTGTACCAGAGAAAGTGAGTGTGTGGTTTGCAAAAATGAGTTGGTGTAAGTTGTGACCATTATTCCAACCTTACATGTACAACCATGATACCCTTTATGGGACGGGGATTTGTTGATTACCTTGGTGGGTACTAGTAGAGAGCCCGTATTACCAGTGGCGGGAGTGACGTGGTTACTCTCGAGACGAGGTCATGCCGGTAAGGACGATTATGGGCTGGTTTTACATATAATGGGCACACCGTTGGGTTCCCTCATAGATGATATGCGTGATGTATATCATGAGGGATGGCACCAATGAGTGGACTCTTTGTTTAGTATCGCCAGGAGAAAGGCATTGTTCGGGTACTTACCTCGGGTATGAACAATACCATGAGTCGTGGCTTGACATGGAAGTTTCCCGAGTCTTGTGGATAAAGTGTGCAACCTCTTCAGAGTGTTAAACTATTCGAATAGTCGTGTCCATAGTCAAGGACAACTGGATGAACCTATTGGGCTACTTCCATGGTTTCCAAACTTTGTGTGTGTGTGTGTGGAACGAAAGATGATACTTGAGTTAAGTCGGATGACTTGACATGATGACTGGACATGAGATGTTCAACACCTACTTATGATGATATATGTAACTTGTTCATATGGATATATGCCAACTGATGATGCATGCTTACATAAGTTATTTGATCATGTCACTGCACTCAAAATTAGCTTTTTGCGAAACTAGCTACTTACTGCTATATCATGCATTGTTATTGCCTTGTTACAAACATGGGTTGCTTGCGAGTACATTCAAAGTACTCATTTGCTTGCCACTGGTTATTTTATTAGCCAGGCATGAAATACGAGGTTATGATGAAGATTACCTTGGTGACGAACATGTGAGCTAGGACGCTTGCCAGTTAGATTGCCTGTAGGGTTAAGGCAGATGGCATGGGGTCACGCTATTGTTGAAGATTTCCGCTGCAAACATATGAAGACTTGGCCGTAAAGGACATATTTGAGTAATACGATACATAATGAAGGTAAGACTCTTGTTATTCAGTTTCTATGTGTTCAGTGATCATTGATCTCTAGGATCACTATGCACGTACATTCAGTGATCACGACTTATGAGTCGGGGTCCCTATAGAGCTGGTATCAGAGCCATCCTGACTGTAGGAAGCTCTTAGTTAGCATGGATGTTAGTTAGGACATGAACTAGCCCTCAAACTCCAAATCACGTGCAAAACCTAGGGCCCTTCTCTCCTCTTCCAATATAGCCAACTATACAATGTTCCATGCTTGCCTCCTCCTCTCTTGTCATAATAACCCTTCTCTGACCATCTTGTAGATGGCAGTTGCTCCCATGAGACTCCTCATGACCCGATTCCCGCCTCTCCGAAGAGACTGGATCTAGCAATGCCACTATCCTTTGGAGCCAATGTACACCCTGCATGAACTAGACAATGGCAAGCTCAGGACTGAGGTCTACCCAAAGTGGTTCTACCTGAAAAGATGCCACCTCGGAGTTGGTTCTTTGTTGGACCACCTATGTCGACATGAGGCATGGCCATTCAGCAGGCAGCCTATGAAGCCCTCCTTCGTCTTCGAGATCTCCTCCCAGAAATAAAGGCAGGGCCAGCTACCCACTACTTCCCCAGCAAGAGTGGATTAGGAGCCTCTGCTCAAGCAATGATTTCCGCAAGAGATGAAGACCCAAACCTCAAGCTCCAGATTCGCTTCGCCAATGCGGTAGATCACCTTCCGCGTTACCATACTAAAGAATTCCTCAAGGACCGCTAGGATTTCTCTTTACTCCTACACCTCCACTGCCTCGAGAAGGAGAAGGTGGTCGAGCGAGAACAACAAATTGTTTCGCTACAAGTCTACATCACCAACCAGAAGCAACAAATCGATGAACTTTAGGAAGCCTGCAACCGAGATCCGCGTAGGAGGCACCAGAACAGATTACCATATCCACTACATGGAAGACTATCTTCACATCAGCAACATCGTAACCCAAGGATGAACAACGACCCCTTTTCTCCCGTCACATGCCATGGATGTGGCGAATACGGCCATATTGTTAGGATATGTCCCCACAAGAAATTGACTGTCGCATACCCGTTGGTCCCACAAGAAGGCATAGAAGCTAAAGACTAAGCATCCCTCCCTCCAAGACATGAAGCAAGCACAACTACTAAATCTGAGAATCCCCTAGGGTAGGATGAGTCGTGTAACCTCTATGTGAAGTCGAGTTCGAGTAATGGTTCAAATAAAACCATGTTGTGTGTTGTTTGATTTTATCTGTTTGTGTTTGGGTATAAGTTGTACTTTTGCCCTAGGGTACATGTATGCGACTATACCACCTATCTTATCTTAATGAATGTGTTTGGCCTTTTGGCATATATTTGATTGCACTTGCACTATACCACCCCCTTAGGCACTCTCCTCTATGCCACTTTCCCTATTTCCCCACCTCGTCAATGGAAGACCAGCGAGACAAGATGCACCAAGGGTCCACCTCGACAAACAATTGGCACTGAAGACTTTGACTACAATGTACACAACCAGACACAACCCCATAGAGTTATGCTTTTCCCTCAATATTGGAAACTCCTCCCAGACCAACCTAGACCTCACCAGCTCCCCTAGTTCAAAACTCTGATCACGTGTTTAATACATGTGTTTGCCAGAGCACCTCTCGAGCTCCAATGACCCTTTGCTTAGCATAATGTACATTATGAAACTAGTGATCATAGTGAGCAAACATATTACATCCTTCAGATAGCACTTGGTCTAATGATGCCGTAGAGAAGATCATTTTGAGGATACAAGATTAGTAGACTAATGATTTTATGTGACTATAGTAGATATTTTGACGATATAGTTGAGATCTTTGGAGGATTATGAGAATTTTATGGTGGTTCATAAACTTGGTGGACCAAATTAGTAGAGCAGCATGACTTACTTTCCCATTGAGTAAATTAGATTTAGTAGGAAATTATGAACACAAGTTGAAATTCTTGGTGGTATGATAATTTGATTTTGTCAAGTAGTAGTCATGGTTTGATGATGTTAAAACGGTGACTCGAGAGAACAAGTAGGATTTCTCATAGAACATGAGGTTTGGATTAAATAGGTGAACCTACTAGAGTATAGATGTTGAGTAAGTCTACATGGTTTAGAGTAATTTGGATTTAGTTCGATGATCTCGATCTTGACACCATGATTCTTGATGAAAAATAAGCAAGAAGCACTAGATTGTTGCCCGATTTGAATCGAGGATATATATGCACCTAACATTGTAGTCTACTAGATCATCATGATGGGAGTTGGTGGACATACTAAAATGAGGTAGTCCTTTCAAGGATTCTGGAAATAAAGAAATTCTAGGAGATACATGGAGCAATCACTGGTACTGGATCTATAGCAGCAATGGATAATGGGGTATTGAATGTTATTCGTCGATCGATTAAATTTGATTCATAGGAAGGAAACAAGAATCTTGGATTGGTATATTACGAGTTCCCTTAGCGTGGTAAAGTAGTACCTTAACTCACTTGGATTTGTAGTGTCACAATCAATCTTGGCAGCATGTGTGCTTTCCCGAGGAGTTTCACATAGGCATATATATGAGTCAGCTATAGTATACATATGATATTTTGGTTTAGTCCTTCTCTCAAAGCCTTGGGGTTGAATAGCATGAGTGATATTGGAGTTGACTTATATGAGATAATACCTTCGATGATATAGGGTGATTTTTTTGGGGGAAATAGGTAGGGCTATTGGCATCTAATATCCGTGCTCAAGGATAAGATGATAGACGTTTACTCATGTCCTAAGCTCCTTGAAACCCTGAAGCTTTACCAAGCCATAACCTGGTTGGAGTAAAAGCCTATGGTCGATAATCCACCTCGACCACCACCAATCCGGTGCATAAGGAAGGTGGACACGAAGAACTAGATTATGTGGGATCACGAACCCCTGGACAAGTGGCGAACCAGGACAAATGGCTGCTCCTGTCACATATTCCACAAACAATGTGTTTGAGTGACACTTGGGGAAGTATGTTGTTGTCCTCCTGGGTGACGTACTTATTTACCTAATGAGAGAAAGGAACACATTACTCCTATTTGGATAAGCCCCGGGAACACCAATTACCATGCCTCCCAAAGAGTAAGGTTATACCTAAAGCAGTTGGACTCCTCGAAGCATCCTCCCTATAGCAAAACGCATTCTTACCCAAGCAAGATGAAGAACCACTATGGTTGGGAAGCCACGATAATGAAGGTTAAGCAATATAGTCAATCACCTCGTTGTCGATTATATCAACTAGAGTATATCAGGAATACACCAATGTTCAAGCACGATGAATCCATTGGACATCAAAAGGATTAAAGAGACCCTTATTTCAACTTGTCACCCATCAGTTCCTGACCAGGGAGGAACCGAGAAGATTGATAGCACCCCTCACTCCACCACCTTGTCGGTGTACGATGAGCATCACATCCCTACTCACTTCAGATGCCTGGAATAGAGTGGAATGAGTGTCATGAATTTGTTACTAGCCCCTTTTAGGTCTAATCATGGACGTGACCCTGACTGGATCATGGTAAACCACCGTCCAAGGTAGTTCACCCCTCAAGCCAAGCCTCAGACCACGGGATTGGTTGGCTGATCAATACCCTTGTTTAGTCAGATTATCTAAAAAACCCTCAAAGACTTTCCTAGGTGGTAGAACACATTTTTCCACCAAGTCTCTAAGTTGAGTAATACGAACATAACCAAACCTAAACCTTCCCACAAGTGGCTACGGAGAGACAGGTGGATCAAACGCTTGAAGGCCTACCAGAAACATGCGTTCATGATGATAAAGACAAATGGCCGAGGGTGAATGAAGAACATGCCTAGGCAACTTACTCAAGCAGAGGATCACGACAACAAGCCTATGATGACGCACTCCCACACACTCAAGGATGAAGACCACATGCACTTGAAGATCTCATGCTTTAAGGAGGGTAAGGGCTTCCCCATCAACGGGAAGCTACATCAAATTCTTGACCCTTATATTGTAAAACGAGATATCTAGATCTCACTAAACAACGTGAGAAGTCCTAGGACCAGCACACAGACACACTATTTTTGCCACGTATTCCGACTTTGGAATATACAGGCAAGCCAGACCCTTGCTGAGACCCTGTTCATCGGACCCTTGATTCCTAGTCAGACCTAGCATAACTGTAGGAACCCAATTCACTCCTCAGACGAAGTAAAACGATGCACTCAAAGATGTATTGTTAAGCACCTCTAGGGCCAGTGGAGCAACCACACAAGGGACGAAGCAACATGGAACATGAAGACCTCACCTGTGAATTCCTGCATCCTTTCTACACGTAGCCTAGGAATCTCGGGCACGAGATTATTGTAAGGGGGGTAAGAATGTCACACCCTATGTTTTGCCTCATGACTAAGTTAACATCACTAAAAAATTAGGGCCGATTAAAACTTTTTGTGTGCATATGAATGCTTGACGTGTGTGCTATTTGCTTGCTTGTTTGATTGTATCGTGAACTATCATATATCTCCGACACTCCAAACTCATCACCCTGATCCAAGAACCTTGCCCAATTATCATACCATGTATATAGGACTTCAATATATTTTTATAAAATATTATCTTGGCCAAAAAGCATTTATTCAAATTAGATTTTCAAAAACCACTGAATTGAGATTTTAACTACATGTCCTCAAATTGGGTGGACTGTTTTGCACAAAGACTTTATTTGGAACCTACTATATAAGACTTCCCAAAACCACCAAATATTAATTTTAAAAATTATTTTTCTATTTTATTTAAAGGTGTTTTCTTAAGGCCGGAAATGGTCTTTTATAGGGAAAAATTATTTTTATGCTTTCAAAACATTTGAGAAAATTTAGGGAAGCTTAGTTGACATATATTGCCCATATATAAGGGTTTAAACACATGGTCATGTTCAAAATATTGGACAAAACCCTTCAAAACCATTTCTGCCTATTTAAGGCATTTGAAATATTTCTATATAACACATTCTCAAATAAATACAGGAAAATCCTAGATTGTCACATATGACATATGTGATCATCTGGACAAGTTTCATCTCAATCCGAATTGCTTTGGTTCACCAAAATATCCCAAAAACCTCTGTGTCCAGATCCAAACTTGAGCAACTCATCATTTCCAAGTGTCTCCAATTATTCTCAAACTTTGTGGACATGTTATAATTCTCTACAAATGCATCCAAATGAAGTGGTGCATCAAGGAGAATAGATCCAATTCTCTATTGATTTCTAGAGTTGGGAATTTTTGCATTGTCAAGTTTCTTTATTTGATCCCAAACTTTTTGGGCGTGCTCTGATACCCAAATAATGCCACCACACAAAGTGGTGCATTAAGGAGAATAGAATTGCATGGGTAGATCTAAGAAACTCAATTTCTATGGATTTCTAGAGTTTGCCAAAGTTACATTGTCAACTTACATCAACTAATCTTAAACTTTGTTGTAAACCTTGTTTTTGCCTACTATTAGATCATGTTAAGTTTCAAAACCAATGGAGCACCAGAGGTAACCCAATCAGTGACGAAACAACTTCTGGTGGAATCCAAAGTCCAATGATTGAGCCCCCCAGATGACTTCTCCTTGGCCTCCAATTTATACCATACTTCGCCCTAATCCCCATATACCTCTAGTAACCTTCCCATGGCCACAACTCAACGATTGATGGGGTAGAAACCGCATTTCGCCCCCTCTGGTTCACTTTGGCAGATCCCCCTCTCCCTCTATTGATTTTACCTCTACCCTTGCTTAGCTCCTAAGGGTCAAGATGCACTCCAGGAACACCCATGAAGCTAGTGGACAAGGTGGGCATGCCGGGAGCATTGGGGAGCACGCTATGCCAGCCATATGCGTGTTCTGGAGCATGCTACAATGTGCTCCGGCACTGTAGCCACTCTGTGCCCACTGCCCTGACCACCCCCAATGAGGAAACACACTAGCTAGTTCCCCTTGACATCCGCAACTTCCCTTGTTGTCGGTGCCCTCCTTCATTGCCCCTCCTCGCACACGGATCGACCGCCTGAGCGCACCTGTGGGCGCGTTCGCACGCACGATGCATCTGCGCTCCTGCACTCCCCATCTTTCCTTCCCAGGGCCAAGACCAAGTTCACGAGAGTCGCAGACATGGGCCACAGAACCCCCGAGCATTTTAGGGATGACCCCGACCCCGCGGGACCTTGGGCTGCTATGAGCTCGCCCCTAGGCTATTTAAGCAGAACCTGATCGCCCCTCAGCCCCTCCTTCAAATCCCCTCACCCCTAATTCTCTGCTCGAACCATTGCCACAGGCCCCCCAAGCCTCTGTGCTCCGAATCTAGCCAGAGCTCCGTCGCCACGGGCTGCCATCACACGTTCGGTACGGGGCCCCTTTGGCCTCCATTTCTACTCTATTAGCCCCCCTCTTCCACGGGAACCTCACGCCCCTCTCTGTTTTTTGTGATTCCCGTAGGAGCGAGCCAATTGCCCCCCGAGCGGAACCGCTGTCATGCGGGTTCCTCCTCGCCGGCGATTCCCTCAATGCCGATGACCACCTCCACCACCCACGGATGCGCGGGACAATGTTGAACATGTTGATGCCCTCCGCTTGAGCCGTCGTGACTTGGATCACCGTTGGTAAGGTCCTCTCTACTCCCTGTCGCGAGCTCAGGGATAACAGGTAGAGCACATATGTCATACCCTCACACTCTCTTCTCTCGCTGCCAGGACGGGCCCACGGTCAGGTTTAAATACAAACCTGTCGTGCTTACCACTTCGCCCTAGGCCGGTTCTTTCCTGGGCTGGCTCAGCTACGATGGTTTCAGCCCGATGGGAATGGTGCAATTTTCTTTTATTTATTTTTCCAGAACTTGCAGAAATTCCACAAGAGAAAATAATTGTCCAAATAACATGATTCCAACTCCCACATTTTTCTAAAATTCCGAAGAATTTAATGGTACAACTTCCAAATTTTTCTATCACTAGTTTTTGTGTTGTTCAAATTCAAATTTGAATTTGAACCTCCCAAAAGTTCCTTCTCAAAATTCCTAGACCATTCATTGCTTGCCCGACTTGGATGGTTCAAATTTCTAGAAACTCCAAAACTCTTTCTAGCTATGAATAACATTTTTCCTATGATATACTCTGGTTGGATCTATGAATGTCCCTTTTTTCTATTTAATTCATCCTAGAGAAATCATAAGAAATTCATACCAACTCCATACCTAGTGAAACCACTTTCTAAAATCATGCACTACTTGATGAGTGACTCCACTCATTTTTATAAAAAACATTATATAGACTTCTAATAAGATCATCATTTACTTCGTTTCCACCATTCAAAAATCTCCCTTGATCTAGATCTAATAAAACCTCCTTGGTTATTTTTCTTATAACCAGAGGTGTCCAAGAAAAATAGACTTCCCATTATAGAGCACTTTTATTTCTCTACACTTTGTGTTGCTTATAATGGTTGTTTACGGCGATAATTGATGAAGTAGACAAAGTGCTCAGAGTGGACTAGAAGCTTGTGAAGACCTCGAAGACTTTGCTGACCCAAGAAAGCAACCCCTTGACCATGCCTAAGAAAATTTTCCATGCATGTCATATAGCACTTTATGTTTCGATGAATTGATCATGATGATGTGGTGACCACTCCGATGGATTGCTTCCGATACTTTTACCATTGATACTTGCATCATGCATGATCCTACCTCCTTATGAGGGTTATGCGGGTGGGAGGAGTTAGGTTGCTAAGTAGTTGCTACGCAGAAATGGGACGGATTTATGCATGGTGATGGGAAAAAAGTGTTTGAAAAAAGCTTTTTGAAAACCCCGTCTGGTGCCACTAATGCCCGAGGGAGATGATGTTGACCTAGGTAACTACTTGATAAAGAAGTAGTGTACCAGAGAAAGTGAGTGTATGGTTTTTGAAAACAGATTGGTCTAAGTTGCGACCGTTATTCCAACCTTACATGTACAACCATGATACCCCTTATGGGACAGGGCTTCGTTGATTACCTTGGTGGTTACTAGCAGAGAGCCCGAATTACTAGTAGCGGGAGTGACATGGTCAGTCTCGATAAGGGGTCATGCTAGAAAGGATGATCATGGGCTGTTTCTACAAACATCAGGCACACCGTTGTGTGCCCTCATAGATGATACGTGTGATGTATATCATGAGGGATGACACCAACGAGTGGACTCTTTGTTTAGTACCACTAGGAGAAAGGCATTGTTTAGGTACTTTCCTCGGGTATGAACAATACCGTGAGTCGTGGCTTGACACGCAAGTTTCTTAAATCTTGTGGGTAAAGTGTGCAACCTGTGTAGGTGTAAAACTATTCAAATAGCCGTGTCCATGATCAAGGAAAGTTGGATGACCACTCTTGTCACACCCTATGTTTGTATCACCTTGTTATGCTTGGATTTAGAAAATTTGGAGCCAATTAAAACTTTTTTAGTGCTTGTGCTTGTTTGAATTGTTGCTTGCTTGCTGGCTTGGTTGTTTGTGTATGGCACTCTTAGATTCTATCCCTATCCATATTCATCTTCCTTGAGCCAAACTTCTTGCCCAATGATCATGGCATGTGAATAGTGCCCAAAACTATTTGTATCAAAATACTATTTTGAACAAAAGGGTTTTATTCAAATTAGTTTTTCAAAAAAAACGGAGTTGAGGTTTTGCACCGCAAGTCCTTAAATTGGGTGGATCCTTGTTCCCCGAAGGCTTTACTTCAAACCTACTATATATATGACTTTCCAAAACCACCAAATAATATTTTTAAATATTATTTTAATATCTATTTAAAAGGCTTTTTCTTAAGGCCAAAATTGGTTTTTCATAGGGAAAAAATATTTTAATGCTTTTAAAATATTTGAGAAAATTTACGGAAACTCAGTGGACATATATTTTCTATATATATATGAGTTTCAACACATGGTCATGTTCAA
This sequence comes from Hordeum marinum, assembly GCA_022496015.1. Classification (NCBI taxonomy): domain Eukaryota; kingdom Viridiplantae; phylum Streptophyta; class Magnoliopsida; order Poales; family Poaceae; genus Hordeum; species Hordeum marinum. Next base: position 249,901,033 of record CM039674.1, on the reverse strand, counting down.
GATCATGGGCAAAACCCCTCAAAACCCTTTCTGTCCAAATCAAGCTTTTCAAATATTTCTATAAGGAATATTCTCAATAAATTCCAAGAAAATTCCAGCAAGTCAACATTGTCATAGGTGATGATCTTGCAAAGTTTTATCTCAATACAAATTATTTTGATTCATGAACCTATTCCAAAACCCTCCGTGTCCAGATTTAAATTTGAACAACTTTACGTTGTGAAGTTTCTTCCCTTGACCCCAAACTTTGTGGACATGTTCTAATCACCAAATAATGGTACTACACTAAGTGGTGCATCAAGGGGATTAGCTTAGCATGACTAGATCTACAGAAACCAGATTCTGATAATTTCTAGGTTTCCTAAAGATACATTGTGAACTTTCTTCAATCAAGATCAAACTTGGTGATCAGGCCTAATTCTAATCACCATTTGATCCTGTAAATTCCTATGACAAGGAAAGCCCATTTGCTTTCCCTAATCTCCCTCAAACACCTTCTGCTAGAATGGCAAAAACCCTGTTTGACCCCCTTCCTCTATTTTTCTTGAGCCCAAATTTTTACCACATCATTTTGCAATGGTATTTTACTTCCAGTAAATATTGTTTGCCCACAGCTCCATGATTGGGGGGTGAAAACTCCATTTCTACATTCTGGACAGCAGTAAAACACCCCTCTCTCCCCTCCCCTCTTATTCTATCTTCCTCCCACGGCATCCAATGCCATTGCCCCTAGCCTAGATACCCCTAGACCCCCTGGACACATTTGGCCGCGCACAAAATGCCGTTGGCATGCCGTGGCATGCCATACGCTTGCTTTGGAGCACGCTACAGTGCTGACATGCACTGTAGTCATTACCCACTACATGGCTCCGGCGGCCTCGTGCCTCCCCCTCTCACCACTTGGCCCCCTCGGCATTTGCACCACGCCATTGTGTCGGCCCACTCCTCTCTCCCCCTCTTTCTCCCTCCTCCCGCACGTGCCAAGTGCCGCCTGGCTTGGCCAGTGAGCTGCCTCACACGCGTGTGCTCCTCTCCCTCTCTCTTCCCTCCCCTGGACCTAGACCAGCACCATGAATGCCCCAGAGTCACCCCCGTCCCCTCTCGTGGCCTCTGGCCTCAGCCTCGAGCTTGCCGGTGCACCCGAGCTTGGTGGACCATCGGGCACCTATAAAAAGGGCCTCCCCGCATGCTCCTCTCCTCTTTGAAACCTCCCTCTCTCTCCCATTCGGCCATCCCAAGCCCCCGTTGGAGGCCCCCGAGCACCGGCGCTCAAGATCGACATAGGCGCTCTTCTCTCCTCCATCGGGCCCGTGGGGTCCCTCTGACATCTTCCCCCTTCCTCCTCGTCCGTTTCCGGTGGAGGATCATCGCCAACGATCCCCTCCTGAACCTCCTCCATCGCGGGTGCTTGTCGCCAGCAAGCCAGACCACCTTCGGCTGTCCTTCCACCTCTAGGAGACCAGCGGCTCGACGCTGGGTCCATCCTCATCCTCTGCTTCCCTAGTTGTGCCCTCCTTTGCCGCCAATGAGCATCGCCGCCCTCCTGTCCAGAGGTGGGAGATGACAGGTGGGACCCCTCTTTCATCCCCACACCTCTCTCCCTCTCTCTCTTGCTGACTCCAGGGCCCGCGCATCAGGTTCAAACCTGGCCGCGCGCGCGCTCGCAGCTTAGCTGGGACAGCCTAGCCGGTTGGCCCGGTGCGGCTGGGTATTTGGCCCAGGGCACAGTGCATTTTCCCCTTCTTATTTTGTGTGGTGATTTCCAAAAATCCCTCAGATCAAAATAAAAATCCAATGCCAAATATTTTTCCACCTAAAATATTAGAATAATGTGTAGAATTTAATAGTGCCATTTGTGAATTTTTTTAAATCTTTTTATGTACTATTTTATTTTAAAGCCTATTTTAGGCATCCTTTTGCCTCTGTTTAAATAGTTTTTCAAAATGTTTTCACAACAAAACCTTTAACAAATATTCTTACTATAGTTTTTAGTATTTATCAAAGTAGGTTAGCATTTTAGTAGTTATTTTGTGTGCTCTGTTTTTGTGTGATGCTTATTATTATCATTATTTATCGCGAGGATAGATAGAGGGAGTTGGACCCGAAGACTTTGAAGACCCTGAAGACTTTGTTGAGATAGGCAAGCAGCCCTTTGACCATGATAAGAAACCATTTTCATCCATGTCATATAGAACCTTATTCCTTGTTGTTGATCATGTGATGTCGTGACCACTTTGGTGCTATGCCTTCGTTACTTTTACCGTTGATACTTGCATCATGCATGACCATACCATCCTTATGAGGGTTGTGCGGGTGGGAGTAGATAGGATGCTAGTAGATGCTATGCAAGTGGGATCGGGATTATGCATGGTGATGGAAGCAAAGAAATGATTTCAATGACTTTTCGAAAAACCCGTCGGGTGCCACTAATGCCCGAGGGAGATTATGATGAGTTGGGTAACCACTTGAGAAAGAAGTGGTGTACCGGAATAAGTGAGTGTGTGTTTTTGAAAATGGAGGGTTTAAGATTTTTCGACCGTCCCAACCTTACATGCACAACCACGATACCCCTTATGGGACGGGGCTTTGTTGATTACATTGGTGAGTACTAGCAAGGAGCCCGCGTTACTAGTGGTGGGAGTGGCGTGGTCACTCTCGATACGAGGTCGTACCGGAATGGACGATCACGCATTGTCTTCACAAGCAGCGGGCACACCATTGCATGCCCTCATGGATGATACGTGTGATGTATATCATGAGGGATGGCACCAATGAGTGGAGTCTTTTTGTAGTATTGCTAGGGGAAAGGCAATGTTCAGGTGCTTACCTCGGGTATGTTAAATACCCGAGTCGTGGATGACACGGAAGTTCCCCGAGTCTTGTGGGTAAAGTGTGCAACCTCTGCAAAGTGTAAAACTGTTCGAATAGCCGTGTCCATAGTCAAGGATAGTTGGGTGGTGCTGCTTAAGCCATGTCCCGATGTTTCCTAAAAAATTGGTGTTTGTGGGTGTGTGTGGTGACCAAGGTGATACTTGAGATAAGTCAGATGACTTGATGAGATGACCGAACATGAGAAGTTCAACCCCTAGTTATAATAACATCTGGAACTTGTTCATAAGGATATCGGTCAACCGTTGATGCATGCTTACATAAGTTACTTGATCACGTCATTGCATACAAAATTAGCTTTCTGCAAGCTACCTACTTAGTGCCTTATCATGCATTGTTATTGCCTTGTTCCGAACATGGGTTGCTTGCGAGTACATTCAAAGTACTCATTGGCTTGCCACTAGTTATTTAATTGGCCAGGCATGGAAGAACAGGAGTATGGTGAAGAGTTCGTTCGTGATGAACATGCGAACTAGGATGCTTCCCAATCGGAATGCATGTAGGTTTAAGGCAGATGGCATGGGTTTATGCTTTCGATCAAGATTTCTGCTACTTGTTGTGTTTAAGTGTTTGGCTCTCGCAGCCCTATCTATGTAAGACTTGACCTCCATGGTCCTTATTTGTGTACGGCAGTATGTAAGGATGTAAGACTCTTATTGTTCAGCTTCTGTGTGTTCATGGAGCATTGATCTCTGGGATCACTGTACACGTGCATTCGGTGATCATGACTTATGAGTCGGGGTCCCCACAGCTCTTAGGCTACATCCATAGTTTTCAAACTTGGTGTGTGTGTGTGGAACAAAAGATTATACTTGAGTTAAGTCGGATGACTTGACATGATGACTCAATATGAGATGTTCAACCCATTCTTATGATGATATATGTAAATTGTTCATATGAATATCTGCCAACTATTGATGCATGCTTACGTAAGTTATTTTATCATGCCACTTCACTCAAAATTAGCTCTTCTACAAAATTAGCTACTTAGTGATATATCATGCATTGTTATTGCCTTCTTCCAAACATGGGGTGCTTGTGACTACATTCAAAGTACTCATTGGCTTTCCACTCGTTATTTTATTGGACAGGCATGAAAGATCATGTTATGATGAATATTACCTTAGTGATGAACATGCGAGCTAGCATGCTTCTGAGTCAGGATGCTTGTAGGGTTAAGGCAGATGGCATGGGTTCACGCTATTGTTGAAGATTTCTGGTGCAAACATATGAAGACTTGGCCATAAAATCCATATTTGTTTAAAACGGTACGGAATGGATGTAAGACTCTTGTTATTCGGTTTCTTTGTGTTAAGCCAGCTTTGATCTCTGGGATCATTGTGCATATACATTCAATGATCATGTCTTATGAGTCTTGGTACCCACATATGGCACTAGACGCGCAATATCATGCAGCGGAAGTAGCATTGGGGCAGCGCGTCCGCAAGGTCCGTTTCCTCCTCATCCGATCTCCCTTGAACCGTCGCTCGCCGAATCCTCTCCCTCAAACAACCGGTCATCGGATCCTCTCCCTCGAACAACTGGTCGTCGGACCCACATATAGGTTCCTTAGAGCGGCGCAAGTGCACCGCCTCTAATGGTATCCATGCGTGCAAGAGGAACACCGTGCGGCGGACTGCTAGGTCCGATCACACAGTCGGCGGGGGGTGGACCTAGCTAGTTGCGACACATACAAAGCCCTAATGATGGCACCGAAAACGATCAACCACATGGGTGTGTTGCATCTCCACTATATATAGGCATCTGTCACGGGCTCAACCCATTGGGTTATTGTTCACTTGGTCACGAGTCAGATTACATCCGGCTCGACTAGTCGTTAGCGGCCTCTAACAAAGCATGCTGACTCCAAATGTCCGGTTAAATGGCTAGGCGAACCTATACTTCGCCCTTCTCTTACCTTTGCCACACGATATATGTTGTCGTGCACAAGGTGACATGGTCATCCTTGTTGCAGCACAACCTCTTCTCGTTTCGGTGAATCCGACCAACATTCAAATTATCTCATAATCCTCATCGCAGGGCCATGCCTATCCAGGTCGGATCACCCGAGGGGCCCAGAGAATATCTCTCCTGATCGTAGGGGAAAATCTCATCTTGCTCGACCATGTCTCGCAGCATGGTTCTGTGCAAACCGGAAACCTACCTTTGTAACTACCCAGTCATGGAGTAGTATTTGGTCGGCCCAAAGAAAGTCTGAAACCATCATGAGTACATGCGCCAGGTCAGGTATTAGGACATAGAATGTATGTTGTACTGGAGACTCGCAGATGACCTGTCATTGCGTCTTATAGTTGGGTGTGTCCAACTTAGACCTTATCTCAGCTCATATCCTAGTACGTCGAATCCGACCAGATCTTTCTAAGTCCATATTATCCGACTAGCATCCAATGCTACATGGTCAGTTAGACCGAAACATCCACCGTGTCATATGTTAGTCTGCTTGGTTGTGCGTACACACAACCCTTTTGACTAGGGACCATCCAGGACAGTCATCATACAATACATTTTCTTAGAAACAAGTCACGTACTTGTTAATACACATCAATGATAATGTCCAAAGACTATATTTATTCATAACCCCAGAGGAAATAGGGATTTTTATTTCTGTGCCCCTGGTTCCTTAGTTGTACTCATTCATCCCCACGCTCTTAACTTTTACTCACTTTTCCCCACTCCCTTGACTGAAACCCTTAGAACACGTCATAGTGGACGTCATCGTCGGGTCAATGGCTTGACCATTAACTCTAACGAGTGGGGCCGCTCCCGCACATGCAACGTACCACGGTCATGGGGTAGCATGTGTCCATGGGACTTGCCCGAAACGTCCCATCGTATAAAGAGGGGAAACCACCTCCCGGCGCATCGCCCCTACCATTTCCCCCAAATCCCCTCTCTGTTGCATTGTCTTCCTCTCTCCCACCGCATCGTCTCGCTTTCCTCCACTGCATCCACCGCACCGTCTTGCTCTCCCCCACCACAACCTCTTCCTCACCTTCATCGCCTCCATCAGTCCGATGGCGGACGCTCGTGGCGACGACGGAGTAGTGGCCGGAGACCTAGTAGTGGATTTGCAGGGCGTGGTGATCGCGGATGAAGTGAAGGACGTTGGTGGCTTCCACGGCGGTGCGGGGAAACTCACAACCACTGCGGATGTGGAGAAGGAGGTGGCGGGCTCCACCTCAACGCTGCCGGAGCTGAAGGTGACGGCGTCAAGCGGCGCACTCCATTCCGATGTGCAGCCTGATGAGGAGCAGGAGGTATTTGCACTTGCTAATTAGTTCCAATATTTATCTTGTAGAGTTAGTTGCGTTGGTTAGATTATGATTCATATGGTAGTAAAAATGGTTAGAGTGGTTGGTTTGATGGATGGGTTGGGGTTTTCTCTACGGGGGGGGGGCACTAGGGTTTTCGTGCTAGGGTTTTTTGGATTACATTCTTTGCAAAAATGCTAGATATATATGTATGAGATAAAGGGATCTATATGCTTCAATGCTACACAGATGTATGCTTATTAGATTTTATTTTTAATGCCACACAGATTGGGTATTTTAGTGCGACAGACATGTATGCTTATTGGGTCCCTATTAGATTTGTTTTTGAATGCTACGCAGATTGGGGTTTTAAATGTAATATGCTCATATGGAATCAATTCATTAATAAGTTATTTTATTCATTAGTATATAAATTTGTCCACAATATTTAGTTATATTAGCTCTGTTGTTCAATGTGTGTGCATGACAATGGAAAATGCAAATATGATCCTAGTATATTAGCCCTATGATCAATGTGTCATGTGTGCATATCTAAATTTTGAATTGGCTTCTGTATTTACTAGTGATGGATGTAATTGTATATTCAGGAGGATCATGGTTGGGGGGAAAAGAATAAGCTGGACCTTACTGGGTTCAAGGACCCATACGATCCAGGGTATGGTGACGACGAAGAGTATGAGGTAAGCCTACTTGATATTTAGTTTGTTCGTTTAGTCCCTTTGACATGGTGTATATGAATCTATAATGTATTAATGTAATTCGTTCGTGTGTGCAGTATGTCTCTGGAAAATATGTGGATGTGGACGACGACAACTTCGCGTCCTTCAAAGCGAAGGAAGTGGAGAAGATCGGGGCCAAGGTTGATGGTTACTACTACAAAATCAAGACCAACACTTGGCGCTGCCCCTACTGCACCACCAAGCGAAAGCCAAAGTCCGGCCACTTTGCTCACCTTCTAGCTCATGTAGAAGATGTAGCCATCCATGGCGAGGACTACAATATCAGGGGGCAACATGGTTCCCTCACGAAAGCCCTGACTCCCCTTCCCATGTGATGTGATGATGTGATGATGTGTTTTACTTACTTTTGGTGAACTTTGTGTGTGAACTATCTCTGGATGCATGGTATGGTACTATGATGGTATGGCTATCCATATTGGGTATTTGTGTGTAACCATTTAAATTTGTCTTATATGATTTGTTTTAGTGTTTATTTTCTGAGTTTAGGTGATACAATGATCCCACATGCTATGATGGTATGGCTATCTATATAGTCCATCATTTGATCAATATTCCAAGAAAAGAGCAAAAACAACATTCGACAGGATAGTATGAATTAAGGTGATTCAACAGGACAGTATAAACAGAGCAAAAAACAACATTTGACGGGACAGTATAAATTCAAAAAAATACAAAAAAATGGAGGTGATTTAGAGGAGGTCAAAGAAATTTGAATTTGAGAAATGTGCTCCAAATGAGCTCCATTTGTAATCAAGTTTTTTTGGACCTACTCTAATTGAGCCAAATGTTTTTTATTAACACCTATTCAATCTACGTAGTGTAGATTCGAAGTCTCACTATTTTTTGGATTAATCTTTGTATTTTTACATTTATTTTGAAAAAATATGCTTTAATATAAAAACTATTAAAAACACACTTAAAATATGAAAATGGAAAACTAAGTTCAGATCCTTCTTATTCACTTTGAAATAAATCTCTGGTGATTTTTTTGGTTTTCTAAAAAAATTCAAAAACAGAAGGTAACCCTACCTCGTCTCCTTGAACTCTAGGAAATGTTGTACGTGATAGCTCATCTGTGTGAAGGTTTTTTAATGAAAATGACCATAGACCAAGTTTATGATTTTTGGTTGGTAGCATGTCACATAAGACAACATCGTGCATGGATTTTATATTTTTTTATTTTTTTAAATTAATGGTGCTCATTTGACCTCGAACGTGCCAGGTAGGTTTTTTTTGAAAATGTTTGTATACCAAGCTTAGTATTTTTTTCCTAGTCAGTGTGTCTTATAAAACGATCAACGACGAGGGTTTCATATTTTTTGATTTTTTTAAATTAGTTATGCTTAGTCAAAGCCTTGGAAAACCTGTTGACCAGCTCAAAACCCCTCAAAACCCCTGCTAACCCTAGCTTTGAACATCAGCTGTCCGATCATATGGACGGCTCCGCATCGTTGGAACGTGGGGCGATCCCCGAGAGGCGATCCTATTGGTTGTGCTTGATTGATCGCCCACCATTGACTCTGTGGAAAAAACGTAGTTATTGGTCCCAAAAGGAAACCAAGCTCTGGTTGGGCCGTAGAATTGCGTCGTATTTTTGCATCATTTGCTCTGTTTTTAGTGTACGTGTTGCCTCTATTTTTTTGCATCGTTTGAAATTGCACAATAATTGACATTGCCTAGAAAATTTAGTTCTTTTCGTTTAATACCAATGCAAAATGACCAAATTTACAAGGGCCAAAGTAATTTATATCATGCAAAATGGCCACAAACTATTCAAAAATTGTCTCTTTTTGTTCATATAATATATATGACCATGGATTCCCACACGTGTAATTAGCTTCTTTTTCTTCTTCTTTTCAAACCACAGTTTCCCACGTGTGTACACTCCCGACGCCGCGGTGGGTGTGAAAGTGGTCCACTTCACATTTGACCCCGTTATTGCCACGGAGAAATAACACGTAGCACTACGGCTATTTAAGCAACCCTCTGCCTGTGCCATCCCTCATCCATCTCCCATCCTCTGTCATCTACCCTTCTTGCTCTTTGACCCCTTCTCCTTCTTCTGCACATCCCTCAGCCATGCAGTACACCGGACCAACCCACCGCTTCCCACCCACTGTGCTGAAGAGGCTCCAACCTACCGGCGTGTATGTTGTACGCACACTACGTGTGTGGGTGATATCAAGGTGGAGGACCGCAAGGAACTTTACCAAGTTCTTCCTCGATGCCGGCTACCACCACCACCCGCGGGGATCTCCAACGATGTTCCGCATAGAGGAGGTCATCCAAAATGGGGTGGTGGTTTCTTTCCTTGCCCACTTCACCAACATTTTCGACGCCTTCTACCTCCTTGTCTGGGTGTTTTGGTGTGGCTGCGAGTTCATCGCTTTCACCACCCACAACAGTTATACGGAGTACACCAACATCTTCACCGGCACGTCGCGCATGCACACTCTTCTATACCCCATCGACAACGCCACGAAGGAGCAGTGAAGGGCACCCGGAGGAGGAGCGAGGTTGGGCACCCGGAGGCGGCGGTTGGGGTTCTAAACCCTCTATCTATTTTTCTTTTCTTTTTTGAACCTATGTTATGTTAATTAAGTTGTAATTGAACTATGTTGGAGATGCTATGGGCTTGTTGGCCCTTTTATTAAGTTCTATTATGAAGTTTTCTATTCTATTATTAAGTTCTTTCTAGTTTGAACTATGTGATCATGCTATGGGCTTGTTGGCCCTATCTACACATTTGTTGATTGTTTTCTTAGAGAGCTCGCTTTGTTAGTAACCACCTAGTGCATGCAGCCACAACGAACTCTTCTCTTTTTTTGCAAGCCACAAATATGTATCCACCTAGCTAGTGCATGCAGCCAGAAAAATATAAAAACAACTTGTTCAATTTATTTGTCGTAGCAAAACAGGTGCAGATGCGAGTTGATCAAAAAGGATGAAACTGATCACAATAAAACAATGCTCTAAATCGAGGAGACAAGCGTTCAAGAAGAGAGGACCTAGTGGCAGCGACCGTCGCTGCATCTGTGGCGGATGGGGTGCACAAAAGCGGCTCGTTCAGTGCATCATGGCGGCATGCATCAGCGCATGCAGGCTCGGTCGATGCATCATGGCGGGGCGCATTGACCCATGCAGGCAAGCTTGCTGGGTGCATGCATAGCAGGCTTCTGTCAGGGCAGCGCGCACAGGCGTATAATGCAAGGGATGGACAGCGACACCACCCCAACGGTCGAACAGGGACACCACCCCACGCGGCCCCACTTGTCAAGTCCGGTGGGCGACACAGTCCAACGTGGCCCCACTCGTCAGAGTTAATGGTCAAGCCATTGACCAAACGCCAACGTCCATTCTAACCTGTTTTGAGGGTCTCGGGCAAGGGAATGGGGGGAAACTGAGCAAAAGTTAAGAGCGTGGGGATGAATGAGTAGAGCTAAGGAACCAGGGGCATAGATGTAAAAATACCTAGGAAATATCATCATAGATGATTGCCTCTAGGGCATATCTCCAACAACCGGATTATCAGTGTACTAAATTTTGGGTCTTTAGTACCCCTTACTTGTGCACGGGCGGTTGAAGCCACACCAGCGGCAAGGCCTGCCAGGGGATTGCTGGAAGCAAGTACAAGGATGTCAAGAAAACGTTCAAGACAACAATCACAAGACCAAAGTACAAAAGATGGGACCCCACCAAGATCTTGTCGGGATGGCCCATGGAGCCCCGGCAAGATGTGCACCCGCCAAGATCTCACCATCCTGCCAGCGCAGAGACCAGGTGTCATCTCTCCTAGATACGTGTCAAGGCATCTAGTGATGGTGGAGGTTAAGCGGTGCCGATGGGACGGGCTCTTGTCTCGTCCATAGAAGGTCAGGGACGCGTGACGAAGCATTAAATGCATTTGTCCTACGCTATCAGTGTTAGGTACGATAACACTGTAGGAACTGTACACCTCATGTATGTACTGTACGCCACTGTTAGAGACCCCTTAGTCATATAAAAGGAGGCCCAAGGCGTTACGAGGAGGATCTTCTTCGACCTTCTAGCTCACACGCGTAACGGCTGTGTACTGTTCATCACATAGCGCTCATGTAGCCAGAACCCAAACACCCATAATACACTAAAGCAGGAGTAGGGTTTTACACTTCTCACCAGCCCGAACCTGGGTAAAAATCCCCTCGTGCTGCTCGTCAGATCAATGCTTTGTGCACACCATCTCCCTGCCAAACCACAAAGGGATCCACATGATCCCATAGATGTCATACCCCGACATCTTTGGCGCGCCAGGTAGGGGAGAGGGTCACGTGAACCTGATCTAAGGATTAGTGCACCAGATTCTTCATCATCTTCATTGCCATGCCCCCCAAGAAGAAGGGTTTCATGGCGGTTGATTCATCCATGTTCGGTGCGCCTGTAGCCACTCGGGCAGGCTACAGTGTGGATGCAAGTGGAGGTCTTGAACCTCCACGATGTTCTGATGATCAAGGCCAAGCCAGCGGTGTCGTTCGAAGTGACGACGACAACCCACGCACCGCTGGATCTCAGGACGGAACTGTACTTCCTACGGGCAGCGCAGTGAACTCCAGGGACTGAAGGGTGCCTTCTAAGACACCCGCATCGGCACATATGCCGGGGCCTTCTCAGGTCGCACGCGATGAGCAGTGCCATGACGTTAGTGGTTCTAGCACCCCCATGGACAAACTCCTGAGCAACACTCCCGAGATGCGCGGGACCAACATACGCACCAAAATGCTGGTGGAAGTGGAGGCTATCGCAGGACCGTGATGGAGCTCCTTCTATCACGGTTAGGACTCAGAGAAGCTCACGTTCTTTGCACCTTGTGCTACCGACTACATTAGTAGAAGCGTTCACGCGAGCAAAGCTACTCCTGAATTTTCCTCCTGCTGCGAAGAAGCTTGATGACTGGAGAGCTACTATTCAGAGCTTTGTCAACTTTGTTGATAGAGATGGGCTGCAGTGGGCGGAGCCTTCATAGCGGCGGTCCACCGAGTCAGCATGCACCAATGGCGATAAGGGCGGAGGTGGCACGACAACGATGCACTCTCCTCCGCGGCGGAAACAGCGGTCACCGACTCGATAGGTTGGCGCCTGTAGTGATGATTCAACGGCATCGTCTAATCAACAAACTCGCCATGATCAACGTCAAGTTCTTCGGGAGCAAAGCAAAGAAGACACTCGGAATACCATCAAGTGGAGGCGGGAAGCGCGCCATCAATCTGATAGGCGCGCAGGACCCACTTTGACAAGCCTGGTCCAGGGTATCCTGTTGACCTACCTTATGAGGTGGGTTGTCCGGCTTTTACCCGTGAGCTGCGACGAGTGCAATGGCCCAATTCACGAACGTTCAAACTGGAGGTGCCGGAGAAATACGAGTGGCAAGACTCACTCGTCGGATTTCTTGAGTATCTACACCATTGCGGTGTAGACTGCCGAGGCTCGCGACGACAAGAAACTCGCCAACTAATTCCCATTGGTACTCAAGCCCAACGTCAGGTCATGGTTGATGCATCTACTAGAGAATTCCATTTCTTCCTAGGCAGATATGTGTCATGAGTTTGTTGGCGCCTTTACCGGAGGCCACCAAGCTCCTGGCCAAGCAAGTGATTTTCATCTCATACCCCAGAAAGAAGGTGAAACCTTGCGTAAGTACATTCAGAGATTCATCTGTATACATCACAACATCCCAGACGTTCATCCTACTGTTGTTATCAGCGTGTTTCATCAGAACGTGCGCAACCGCAGGATGAAGAGTTGGCAATGAACAAACCCAAGGATGTTGTTGAGCTCTATGATCTGGCTGATAGATGTGCTCGAGCTAAAGAAGGAAGGAGACTCCCCAACAAGGATACTAGCGCTGGAGTCGACTCTGAAGACGAAGACACCGCCGCCTCGGCAAGGACAGGCTGGCGGCGGAACAAGAAACACAAGGACAAGGCTGTGCTTGCCACCGAGGAATCCGGCAACCTCAACACCGCCAAGAAGACTAAGGCTGACGTCCCCGGCAAGGAGGTTGCCGGGTGCGTCTCTAGTCAGGCCTTGGCAGCTACTGACAAGCCGGAGGGCTCCGATAAGCAGTACTCCAAGATCCATTGCACCAAGGGCCACAATCTCCAAAAGTGCTGGCAAGTTGAGCAACTCGTAGAGAGGAAGAAAGCTGAGTATGTGAGGCGAGATAAGGAGAATGCCCAAGATGGTGCAGAGGGGTCCGGCAAGAAATGCAGTGGCCGAGGAGGTCGCCGCGACAAGGCCAAGCAGTGGGAGAGGCCCGCTCGAGGCCGCGACAAGGAAGAGAGGGACGACAATGGCAACGAAGAGGACGATGAGTCCAGCGGGCATGAATTTCAAAAAGCTATAGACATCATGTGCGTCAATGGAGGATCCTCATTGCATTCTTCTCGCCGCCAGCTTAGACAGTGGGTGCGTGAGATTAATGCGACAGGGCCATCTATCGAGGCCCGAAAACCATTGAGATGGTCTCACACGCCTATCATTTTGGACGCCAAGGATCACCCTGATTGCACAACTCCGGTCAGGTGTCTGCCATTGTTGGTTTCACCAACAATTCGCATCCTCAAGGTGATGAAAATGTTAGTTGATGGTGGGGCCAGTTTTAAATTGATCTTGCCTGATGTGATCAAAAAGTTGAAAATTCCTGATGAGGATCTCGAGGAAACGGGCACGATTTAGGGGATCAATACAAGAAGGAGCCAGCCGAAGGGCGTGATCACACTACCGGTAACATTTGGTAGTGACCTGAACTTCAGGACAGAGAAGATTGTTTTTGACATCGCCAAGATTCCTTTGCCATGCTTATAATGTATTCAAGATGCCCGGGCCGATTAGCGTCATTGCAATCAACTCTACAAGAAGGATGCACTTATCTGTGCCGACAAACTTTGTCTGGAGGCAGTGGCAGCACCTGCCGCCAAGGCACCTACTCCTGCCATTGAAGCTCCCGGGGGAAAGAAGACCCGCGAGACCTTTGGTACACACTCCAGCAAGCGCACCTCTTCAGAGTGTTGCGCTCCTGTTGACGATGTACCAGAGAGCTCCACCGGCAAGAACAAGAAATCCAAGTCAGCTCAACCAGAAACCAAGAAGGTGTCTGTCAAGGAGGATGGTACGGGAGGAACTTTCACCATAAGTTCCACCCTCGATGACAAATAGGAAAGCGCGCTCATTGCCTTCCTGCGGGCGAATGTCGATGTGTTTGCATGGCAACCATCTGAAGTCCCCCGTGTTCCCAAGGAGGTAATTGAGCACTATCTTGCTGTCTGTCCTCATGCACGGCCCGTCAAGCAGAAAGTTTGGAAGCAAGCCTTGGAGCGGCAAGAATTTATTGCCAAGGAAATCAGGAAGTTGGAAGCGGAAGGTTTGGTTAGAGGAGTGCTCCATCCAACATGGCTGGCCTATCCATTTGTAGTGTGCAAGGCGAATGGAAAATGGAGGTTTTGTATTGATTATATAGATCTCAATAAAGCCTATCCAAAAGATCCTTTCCCCTTGTCATGCGTCGACCAGATTGTGGACTCCACTACAGGCTGTGATTTTTTGTCATTTCTTGACGCTTATTCAGGATATCATCAGATCTTCATGTCTAAGGAAGACAAAGAGAAGACCGCATTTATCACCCCATGTGGTACGTATTGCTTCGTACGTATGCCTTTCAGGTTGAAAAGTGCTGGTTTGACATTTGCAAGAGCAGTCCACATCAGTTTTGAGCCTCAGCTAAATAGAAATATGGATGCTTATATGGATGACATAGTGGTTAAAACCAAGGACAAAGGAACACTCATACAAGATCTAGAAGAGACATTTGTAAATCTACGCAAGATCAATTTGAAGCTCAACCTGAGAAGTGTGAGTTTGGTGTTTTGTCCGGCAAGCTTCTCGGATTCTTTGTGTCTCGGCATAGGATCGAGGCGAACCCCGACAAGATCAAGGCAATTGAGAAGATTGAAGCACCAAGATGCGCCAAAGATGTGCACCGTCTTGCCGTCTACATTGCGGCTCTGAGTAGGTTCATCTCAAAATCTGCTGAGCGCACCCTGCCCTTTCTCAAAATCTTGAAAAAGGCAGGTCCAATGAAGTGGACTCTAGAAGCGGAGGCAGCGCTGTAGGATTTGAAGAGGTACCTCTCCTCTCCACCAATACTAGTCGCACCAAAACCACAAGAGTCGTTGTTGCTATATTTGGAAGCAACGAATCAAGTGGTTAGTCCTGCGTTAGTGGCATAGAGAGAAGTCAATGAAGAAGCAGCGACAAAGGTAGGACCACCAAGCGACAATCCAGGATTTTCCCCGGCACAGTCTGGTGCCGACAAGGTAGGATCTAAGTAGATAAATGAAGCGATACAGAAGAAGCAGATGGTGCAGTGCCCAATTTATTTTGTTATCTCTCTTTTACAGGGGGCTAGGTCAAGATAGTCCAGCGTGCAGAATTTGCTCTTCGGCCTCCTTATGGCATCGAGGAAGCTGCGCCATTATTTCCAAGCACATGAGATCGTCGTCGTCACTCGCTCTCCGCTGCAACAGATTCTATGAAATCCAGATTCGACTGGCGGGATAGTGGAGTGGGCTTTGGAATTGTCAAGCTTTGGTCTCAAATTTGAAAGTACTTCAACTATCCAGAGCAGAGCCTTGGCAGAATTCATTGTAGAATGGACTCCAATGCCAGACGAAGAGACCCAAGAATTGACTCTCCCCGGCAAGGAAACAAATCAAGAATGGATTATGTATTTTGATGGAGCTTTCTCCCTGCAAGGCGCCTATGCTAGCATGCTGCTTGTCGCACCCACCAGAGAGCACCTCAAATATGTAATTCAGATGCACTTTCCACGGGAGAGGTCGACAAACAACACCGTAGAATATGAAGGGCTGCTTGCCGGTCTCAGGATCGCGGCAGACCTTGGAATCAAAGAGCTCATCGTCAGAGGTAATTCATAGCTTGTCGTCAAGCAAGTCAACAAAGATTATCAGAGCCCGTTGATGGAAGCCTATGTAGATGAAGTAAGGAAGTTGGAGGAGCGCTTTGACGGTCTACAAACAGAGCATGTTCCTCGTGTAGAGAACAACATTGTCAACGAGTTGTCGAAGCGTGCTGCCCTCAAGTTACCTGTGGAACTAGGGACTTTTGTGCTCCAATTGACTTAGCCATCTGTAGCATCATTAGCGAGGCAAAACAAGAAAAGGAAGTTGAGTTTTGGCCAGTACTTTCCGTGAGAGGTCTCGGAGGCTGCCGGCAAGGAAGTTGTCGAGAACAACGCCAAGCTTGCCGGGGGACAATAGGCTCTAGCAGGACCTCAAGCCTTTTCCGTAGAGACAAGCGCTCCCGCGGTAGAAGGCATGTCTTTAGTCCTTGTCGTCGAGCCCCAGGCTCCAGCATGGGCACAACACATTGTTCAGTTCCTTCAAACAGGAGAACTCCCTGAGGAACAGGAAGAAGCGGAGAAAGTAGCCCATCGGTCTAATATGTACAAGTTTGTGGACAATGTACCATACAGAAAGGGACCGAACGGTGTGAAATTGAAGTGCATTCCTCGGGAGGATGGACTGGAGCTGTTGGCAGAGATACATGGAGGCATATGTGGCTCCCACATAGGATCAAGAGCTCTTCTCGGTAAGGCATTCTGGCAAGGTTTCTTTTGGCCCACTGCTCTCTAGGATGCAACTGCACTAGTAACCAAGTTTGAAGCGTGCTAGTTCTATTCAAAGAAACTACATCAACCAGCTCAAGCTCTTCAGACAATCCCTCTTTCCTGGCCATTTTTGGTCTGGGGGCTCGACATCTTGGGCCCCTTTCCCCGTGCTACCGGGGGCTTTGAGTACTTGTATGTCGCGATCGACAAGTTCACAAAGTGTCCGGAAGTGGAAGTAGTGAGAAAGGTGACAGCACAATCAGCCGTCAAGTTCTTCAAAGGACTAGTTTGTCATTTTGTTGTACCAAACCGGGTCATCTCCAACAACGGCACACAGTTCACAAGACGCACCTTCATGTAATATGTCCAAGACCTTGGTGGCAAGACCTGTTTTGCTTCTATTGCTCATCTGAGGAGCAATGGCCAAGCGGAAAGGGAAAATGCTAAAGTGCTGCGAGGACTTAAGACAAGAACTTTTGATAGGCTGCGCAAGTGTGGAAGATGCTGGATTGTTGAGCTGCCGCCAGTTCTTTGGTCAATCAGAACGACACCAAATCGAGCCACTGACCAGACACCCTTCTCCTTGGCATACGGGGCAGAAGTAGTTCTCCCGATGGAACTCATATACAGGTCACCTCGAGTGCTCGCTTATGATGAGCTTGAGCAAGAGCAGTTGTGCCAAGATGACGTGACGCTCCTTGAGGAAGATCGTCTTCAGGCTGCTCTGCGAGCTGCAAGCTACCAGCAAGCTCTGTGCCACTACCATAGCCGCAAAGATCATGCCCGAATTCTTGAGGAAGGTGACCTTGTTATTTGGCGATTCTGACGTGCATTCGTTCAAAACGCAGCTAGTTATATTACATTAAAAAAATTGCGATTCTAGCTTAGGAAAAAAATGGCTTTGGCATGGGATGGTGGCGACAAGAAAAAGTGGAGCAGCTAGTCCCTATGTTGGCCTTCGAACCTCTTGACTTGGTTCACCTTGTCGATGATGGGCACAACAAGTTCTTCTAGCGCCTTGACGTCCGCGTCCTTTGGCAAGAGGACGAGGACGTTGGTGAACTTGATGTTGGGGTTCTTGTGCGCCACTTTGATGAGCACCTTGAGGAGGACGGCCCGGTAAAGCTTGCGAGATTCATTGGCCAAATGTGTTGCTCGATTAGAATGGAGCTACCTCAGAGCGTCAATTATGTTGTCGAAGAACATGGTCAACCTAGCACTCGGAGACACCATGTCATCAGAAGAAAGGCTGAAGTTCTATAGACCCATGGTGGAGAACTGTGCATCAAGGTTTTCCGCCACATCCATGAGGTGCTCAGTGTACATATGTATGCCTTTCACATAATCTTTATGTGTGGCGGTGGTGCTCTTGAGCAGGTCCTCCTCATTCTGGAGATCTTTGATCAGGGCCTTCTCACGAGCCATGCTGCTTTCAAGAGACTCATTCAGCATGGCCAGTTTCAGCTCCAGATCAGCAATAGAGTCATTGGCTGAGGAGAGTTGCTGGATCTTCTTGGACATGGCGACCTATATCTCCGCCAAGCTATAGAGAGCCTTATCTCTTTTGGTCTTGAGCGTCGAGATCTCCTTGCCGTGATCCTCCAGGTCCGCCTCCAGCCTCTTCACCTTATCGGCAAGCTCATTTTTGGTGGCCTCTGCAACTTCGGCAGCATTGACAGCTTCCTTCAGCTTGTCGACATGGTCGGTGACCAAAGCCTCGAGGATTTCCTTGTGTTCTTGCTCCATATCTTGGGTTCTCAAGGTGAAAAGCTTTTCGATCTCTTCATCCTTGCGATGAAGCTTGTCGGCAAGCGCCCCCTCGCGAGCGGCAAGGTCTTCTTCATGGGCATCAAGACCGATATGGTGTTTTGTCAGGCGAGCTTCCTCTACAGCAGCATGTTGTGAGGCCTGCTCTTGTGCCCTCTTGACATCAGACTGCTTCAAGAGGAGTACATTACAACTTTCGCCCAGCTGCTCCTGACCGGTTTTCAACTCTTGGAAGGCTTCGGCGAAACAGGCTTGTGTTTCCTCAATGCGCTTCTAGAAATCCGCCTCCATCGCTTGCATAACTGCTACCGTAGAGTCCAACTTCTCCTTCCGAGTGCGGTAGAGCGCCTGGAGCTTTTGAAAGTTATCGCTCATGGTTTGGAGGAGCTGTTCTTCGTTGGATTGGTTGTTCGCATTCAGTTCGCCGATAACCTCGAGTCCGACAGCAATGGTGACTTCCCCGTCAAAGATTTCTCCTTTAGTTGGCACCGAGGTGTTCGCCGTTCCTGGTATGTTGAATAACAAGTTCTCGTCAGCCTTGAGATATCTGCTTGAAGAGGGGCCTTCGAATGTTGATGGCTGTTCCTTAACAGCTGCCTCACTTGCAACTGGAGGCTCCATGGTCGGCGTAGCACCTGGTGCTCCTGTGGTAGGAATGCCGTTAGTATGGTCACTAGACTCCTTGTCGGCCTTCTCAGCAGACTCCTTGACGGTTTATTTCTATACGTCCTTGGTGGCCTCTTTAGTGGCAACCCTGGTGCCCTCAGCGGCAACATATCTAGGGGTCTCCTCGATGATGACATCGACATCCATTTGTTCCGTCGAAGGGAGATATGAAAGCCAAAGAAGGGGAAACAAGATGAGACCAAGGTTCAAGTTCAAGAAGACAAAAAATAAATATATATATAAAGACAAAATGACGAGTACTCTACGACAAGCAGTTTACATGCACCAAGCTGTTGAGAGGTAGCTGCTCCTTCCCCGGCAACATTGGTTGCCAGTGTAGGACTGCCAGTGCCTATGCTTGCTGGCCTCCCCTTAACAAGAGATAGGCACATCAGTAGAAGCCCTTGCAGCAGATCCATCTCTGGGCAGCATAGTCAACAGAGGCAGCGCATCAGGGGCGGCCTTTGATGGCCCTCCTTGTTGCTACTTTTCTTCTATAAGCCTAGTGATGTCAGTGGCGAAGATACACGTCCCAATGCTCGCCAGTGCGAAATGAGTAATGGACTGACGCTGGGGGCTGTGTTGAGGACTGCTTCGTGGGCTGGACTCCGGGCTGATGTTGATCAGCTCTAGCGCACTTGTGGTGCCTGCCGGGGGCTCATCGTTCGTTGAAGTTTTTGCCTTCTTCGCCATCCTTTGGGCCAGCATTTCCGTATCTCTGCGGAGACAGGCCAAAGCAAGACAAACAAGTTAAGCGAAGCTGTAAAATCAAAGGATAAAAGATGTGACAGGATCCTTACTCTTCTTCTTCCGAGCTAAAGGCGGAGAGGTCGAAGTTAACCTCCACCATGATGTCCGTGCGAGGAGGAGAAGGAGTGGTCCTGGGTCACTTGGCTACAGCAGAAGCGGAGGGTTGCTGTTGAGCTTCTTGCCACTGTGCAGCCTTGCCAGCCACCACCTTGCCGGGGACTACGCCACTCGAGGAAGGTTGGAGAACTAGGGAACCATAGGAAGCTTTCCGAAGAACACGGTTCTTCTTCCTCTCGGGAGTTGGGGGCTCCTCGTGCGACTGCTCTTCGGCTGTGTCTTCGACAGAAGGATCCCCAGCAGCAGTCCCACTCTATTCTCCGACAACCTCTCCCTACCCGGCAAGTTGTCCCTTTGATATCACTTCTCCTTCACTGGCTTCCCCTTCCGTGAAGCCAACGCTGCCGGCCTCCGCGGCAAGTTTCGCCTCTTCCATCCTGCTGGCGATGTACGCCATTTCTTCTTCACTAGTGGGGCGGATGAGGTTCGTTTCTTCCTGAATGGCCTTTTTCGACAAGTTGTCGAAGAACTCTTGTGCCTGTTCAGCGGATGGCTCTTCCCAAGTTCCGTCAAGGCCGTTAGCATTGCACCCCAGCATCATGGCGAGGATTGAGGACAGGCCAGAGTTGTTGCATCGGGGGATTACACCAGCTGGCAACTTGTGTTTTGTGTCACACCTGAACAACTTTTCGTAGAGAGCTACATGTTGCATGACCGTCAAGTTATTGTTTAGGCCAGGGGCACAGCCTCATGATGCCTGCCGCATTCCAGAATTCCCAGGCTGGTGTCCCTTTGTTCTGCAGAGGGGCAATCATCTCTATTGTGAGCCCAACAACCTTGAGGCGGTGAATCCTGGTAACTTCAACTGTGAGCTTCTCATCTTGAGGATCGAGGTCCCTCCAGCCAGTGTTGCGCGCCATCTTCGTTTGTCGAGGCAAACAGAAGGACTGAGGATCTGTCTCCTGAATCCAGCACCACCTGGCCCGCCACTCTTCCTACTTCTCGTGGAAAGCCCCGTCTTGGTATGTATCTTTGTTCCATGCCTTGGGGATCTAGGCGATAGGACCGAAAAGGGCTTCCCAATTTTGAAGGCAGGGAATGAAGAAGTGGTGGAAGAGGGCTGTGTTGGGGACTGCTCAGGCGAAGTTTTTGCAAAGATGGGCGAAGACCAACATACATGTCACATCATTCGTCATGAAATCCAACAGACGGAAGCCGTATGTGTACATGATGTCGCTGAAGAAAACGAAAAATGGGGGACAGATACTGCAGTAAAAATAATCGGCAAAGAAAGGGAATTTATCTGGGCCACCCTTGGAAGAACGTGGACTCACGCGAGTAGCAGGATGAGCCTTCGTCTCCCTCGCCCATATTCTCTGGTATCGCTCCTTCAGGGCAATCAGATCGAGCACCGAAGTGAAGACAATGTGCTCCTTCGGCATCTTCGCCAGATCGATCTCTATGACGGCGGCTTTTGTTCCATTGCCCTTGCTCGCCTTGGGAGGCATCGCGGTTATGGGAGTAGAGGCTGAGAACGGAGAGGGCATGGAGACGGCAGATGAGCGAGGAAGGCTCCATTTCGGGCTCGAGGAAGGAGACGATGGAGGTTCCTAGATTGCAAAGGACAGGAAGTAAATGAGCACTCGCCTCTGCGGATTCCTTCTTATGGGGAAGGCACGAGTCTGACTATTTACTAATCAATGGGAAACACTTTTGCGAGCGCGCTGCAGCTACGGCCGCTCACGTATCCCATTTTGCGCACTTAGCTGTGTCGTGGGGAGGCATAGTAAGTAGAATGATTACAACCATTGTCTCCTGCCGCGCATGCCCGTGCACTGTTTGGGCCTATCCCAACAACGCCTGGCACTCGTGTGTGGCCTAGGCTCGGGGGCTCCTGTCGGTATACTAAAGTTTCGATCTTTTAGTACCCCTTACTTGTGCACGGACAGTTGTAGCCACACCAGCAGAAAGGCCTGCCAGGGGACTGCTGGAAGCAAGTACAAAGACGTCAAGAAAACGTTCAAGACAACAATCACAAGATAGAAGCTCAAAAGCTGGGACCCCGACAAGATCTTGTCGGGATGGCCCATGGAACCCCGGCAAGACGTGCACCCGGCAAGATCTCACCATCCTGCCATCGCAGAGACCAGGTGTCATCCCTCCTGGATACGTGTCAAGGCATCTAGCGATGGTGGAGGTTAAGCGGTGCCGATGGGACGGACTCCTCTCCCGTTCGTAGAAGGTCAGGGATGCCTGACGGAGCATTAAATGCGTTTGTCCTACACCATCAGTGTTAGGTATGATAACATTGTAGCAACTGTACACCTCGTGTATGTACTCTATGCCACTGTTGGAGACCCCTTAGTCATATAAAAGGAGTCCCAAGGACTTATGAGGAAGATCTTCTTCAACCTTCTGGCTCACACGCATAGCGGCTATGTACTGTTCATCACATGGCGCTCCTGTAGCCAAAACTAAAACACCCATAATACACTAAAGCAGGAGTAGGGTTTTACGCTTCTCAGCAGCCCAAACCTGGGTAGAAATCCCCTCGCGCTGCTCATTAGATCTACTATCTGTGCACACCATCTCCCTGCCGAACCACAAAGGGATCCATGTGATCCCATAGGTGTCGTACCACGACACGGATAGTGGGCCTCCTTGTTATTGTCAACGAAGGTCCAGACACCACAACCAAGACGGAATCTCTCAAGACATGATGTGCACTCCAAGTAGAAGACGATGGGTTTGGAATATTCCTTTCCTGATGTAACCAATGTTATGTGAACCTAGTTACCCCTGGTGTCTATATAAACTAGAGGGTATTAGTTCGTAGGGAAAGTTAAGCTCATTACACTTAGGGTTAGACCACACCATACGGTCTCGAGGTAGATAAACTATGTACTTAATACCCCATATTCAATACAATCAAAGCAGGACGTAGGGTTTTACCTCCATCAAGAGGGCCCGAACATGGGTAAATACCATCTCCCTTGTCTCGTGTAACCCATCAATCCAAGATCCACATTTCTGGACCCCATATCCAAGATATGCCGGTTTTTACACGGACAATCATTTCACATCCTGGTATGCTACTCGAGGCATTCATATTGAGTCATATTGTTTCATAGTTCTTCATATCGAGTTTTCATATTGAGTTGTAAGTAAATAAAAGTGTGATGATCATCATTATTAGAGCATTGTCCCCGTGAGGAAATAAAAATGGGGGAGCCTCAATGAGCCCACCATATAAAAAATAAAAAAATAAAAAATAAAATTGAGAGAAAAAGAGAGAAGGGGCTTTGCTACTATCCTTTACCACACTTGTGCCTCATAGTGGCACCTTGTTTTTCATATAGAGAGTCTCATGTTATGCCACTTTCATTTGATAGTGGGAATCACTTTTTCATTATTATAGACTTCGCTTGTATTTTAGTTTTCAGGTTTACAGTATCAAACAAGTCTAGTTGCCTCGAAACTTTTTTATGATTTTTTCTGGACCGAAAGAAGACATGGAAGTTTTGGGAGAAGACCGGCGGCCGCATGAGGGGGCAATAATCCAATAGGGCGCTCCAAGGGGGTGCGACCTGATGGCTTGTGCGTCCCTGGCGCCCCTCCTGACCAGTTCTTTGGCCTATAAACTCTCATATATTCCAAAAACCGTAGGGGACACAACGAAATACTTTTTCCACTGCCGTAAGTCTCTATTCCTCCGTGATCCCATCTGGAGCTCCGTTCCGGCACCCTGCCGCAGGGGGATCTTCACGGAGGGCCTCTTCATCAACCTTATTGCCCTCATGATGATGTATGAGTAGTACAGCACAGACCTACGGGTCCGTAGTTAGTACCTAGATGTCTCTCTCTCTCTCTTGATCTTCAATACAATGATCCTCACATCTTCGCTTTGATCCATTCGATGTAATTCTATTGTGCGGTGCGTTTGTTGGGATCCGATGAATTGTGGATTTATGTTCAGATTATTCATGAAAAGTATTTGAGTCTTCTCTGAAATTATTTTGATTCTTAATTTCATGATCATTATAGCCTCATAATTCTCTCTAATCTATTGATTTGCTTTGGCCAAGGAGATTGATCTTTCTTCGGTGAGAGAGGTGCGTTGTAGTGGGCTCAATCTGACGAATTTCTATATCCCAGTGATAGAAGGGGACGAGGTGCGTCTTTCTGTTGTTGCCACTAAGGATAAAATGATGGGGTTTATTCATATTGCTTGAGTATACTTTGTCTATATCATGTCATCGTTCTCCATGCATTACTTTGTTTGTCATGAACTTAATACGTAGATAGGCAAGCACAGAAGCGCTCTTGAAGTGGACTCATAGTAATAGGTGCAGGCAGGAGTCGGCCTATTTGTTTTGGACATGATGGCTATATACACATGATCATTGCCGTGAATATCACATAACTATGTGCTTTTCTATCAATTGCCCAACAATAATTTATTTACCCATCGTATGCTTATTTTTGTGAGAGATGCCGCTAGGGAAAACTATCGCCCCGGGGTCTATTCACTTATATATTTAAAAACTTATCAATTACTTGTTGTTCTTATTTACTTTTTTTGCAATTTATAATTATCTACAATTATCTACACACTTCACTTGCTTGCAAATAATGAGATCAAGGGGATTGACAACCCTGTTGCCCACGTTGGATAGATCCCCATGAAGATCATGAAGAACATGGTATTGAAGATCAAAGAGAGAGAAGAATCCATCTAGCTACTAGATATGGACCCATAGGTCTGTGGTGGACTACTAACGCATCAACGGAGGGGCAATGGAGTTGATGAAGATGCCCTCCGTGATTGAAATCCCCTCCGGCAGATTACCGGGAAAGGCTCCAAGATTGAATCTCTCGGGAACGGAGGCATCTAGCAGCGGAAAAGTATTTGCATGGCTCCTTCTAGTGCTGGGGGAATATTTGGGTATTTATAGGACGAAGAATAGGGTTAGGAGACCTTCCAGGAGACGGCACGCCTGCTAGGCATGGCGAGGGGGTGGTCGTGCCTACCAGGTTTGTGACCTCCTGGCAGGTACCCTGGTGTGCACTCCAAACCTGGTTGATTTCTTTCCTTCCAGAAAATATCTTTCAGAAGGTTTTATTCCATTTGGACTCCGTTTAATATTCCGTATCTGCAAAACTAAAAAACAAGGAAAAAAACATAAACTGGTATTAGGCTCTAGATTAATAGGTTAGTCCCAAAACTAATATAAAATAGCATATTAATGCATATAAAACATCCAAAACAGATAATATAATAGCATGACATCATCAAAAATTATAGATACGTTGGAGATGTATCAGCATCCCCAAGCTTAATTCATGCTCGTCCTTGAGTAGGTAAATGATAAAAATAGAAATTTTGATGTGGAGTGCTACCTAACATATTTATCCATTTAAGATTCTCTATTGTGGCATGAATATTCAGATCCATAAGACTTAAAACAAAATCTCAATTTTTATATAAAAACAATAACATTTCAAGCATACTAGTAAAGCAATTGTATCTCTTCAAAATATAATGGCAAAAGAAAGTTATCCCTACAATATCATATGGTATGGCTATGCTCCATCTTCCCCACACAAAGTATTTATATCATGCAGAACCCCGATGAAAATTCAACCAATTGTTTTCATACCTTTATTTTCTCAAACATTTTCAACTCTCACGCAATACATGAGCATGAGCTAGGATATAGCACTATACGTGGAATAGAATATGGTGGAGGTTGTCAAGGAAAGCGAGAAGATAGTCTCACATCAACTAGGCGTATCAACGGGCTATGGAGATGCCCACTAATAGATATCAATGTGAGTGAGTAGGGATTGCCATGCAACAGATGCACTAGAGCTACAAGTGTATGAAAGCTCAAGAGGAAACTAAGTTGGGGTGCATCCAACCTGCTTTCCCATCAAGACCTAGGGCAATTTGAGGAAGCCCATCATTGGAATATACAAGCCAAGTTATATAAAGAAAAATTCCCACTAGTATAAGAAAGTGACAAAATAGGAGACTCTCTATCATGAAGATCATGGTGCTACTTTGAAGCACAAGTGTCAAAAAAGATAGAATCAATGTCCCTTCTCTCTTTTATCTCATTTTTTGGTGGGCATCTAAGGCCCCTTTTATTTTACTTTTTTATTTGGGCTTCGCTGGCCTCTTTTATTTTTTTCATAAAGTCCGGAATCTCATCCCCGCTTGTGAGGGAATCATAGCTTCCATCATCCTTTACTCACATGGGACATGCTCTAATAATGATAATCATCACAATTTTATTTACTTACAACTCAAAAGAAAATTACAACTTGATACCTATGACAAAATATGACTCTATATGCAATATGGAAGTGATGGTGCATGTCATAAAAGGAAATGGTGGAAGTTGCATGACAATATATCTCAGAATGGCTATGGAAATGCCATAATAGGTAGGTATGGTGGCTGTTTTGAGGAACGATATATGGTGGTTGTTTTGAGGAAGGATATATGGTGGGTGTTTTAAGGAAGGAGTTTGTTGTACCGGCAATAGTTGCGCGGTACTAGAGGGGCTGGCAAAGGTGGAAGGGTGAGAGTGCGTATATTCCATGGACTCAAAATTAGTCACAAAGAACTGATATACTTATTGCAAAAGTCTTTTAGTCATTGAAGCAGAGTATTAAATGCATGCTCCTAGGGGAGAGGTTGGTAGGAGTTAACCATTGAGTGCTCCCGACCCTCACACAAAGGTTGACAATCTATAAACAAATCATGCTCCGACTTCCTTACATAACGGTTCACCATATGTGCATGCTATGGGAATCACAAACCTTTACACAAGTATTTTTACCAAATCACAATTACTTGCTAACATGACTCTTAACATTACCATCTTTATATCTCAAAACTTTATGCAAAGAATCAAACTTCTCAAAAATACTCAATGTACTTAATATGGAAGTTTTTATTATATCCCTCTGGATGTCTATGATATTAGGACTAAATTCGTAACCTAGACCAATTATCATGCTGTTTAGAGACTCTCCAAATAATATAAGTGAGGTACAAGAGTTCAGTTGTTTCTATAAAACACAAACACCACCATGCTCTAAAAATATAAGTGAAGCACATAGAGCAAAATTGCCTAACTCAAAAGAAATAAGTGAAGCACATAGAGTATTCTAACAAATTCACGATTCAGCATGTCTCTATCAAAATATATGTGCAGCAAGGATGATTGTGGGAAACTAATAATCAAAGACTCATATCATACAAGACGATCCAAGCAAAACACATATCAGGTGGTGAATAAAAATATAGCCTCAAGTAAATTTACCGATGGATTGAAGACGGAAGAGGGATGCCTTCCGGGGCCTCCCCAATCTTAGGCTCTTTGTCATCCTTGAATATTACTTGGGGTGCCTTAGGCATTCCCATCCTTAGGATCTTTCCACTCCTTATTCCATAGTCCATCAAATCTTTACCCAAAACTTGAAAACTTCACAACACAAAACTTAACAGAAAACTCGTGAGATCTGTTAGTATAAGAAAGTAAATCACCACTTTAGGTACTGTTATGAACTCATTATTTATTTACATTGGTGTTATACCTACTGTATTCTAACTTCTCCATGGTTCATACCCGATGATACAACCCATAAATTCATCAAAATAGGCGAACAACTCAAAGAAAATAGAATCTGCCAAAAACAGAGCAGTCTGTAGCAATCTGAAAACTTCGTATACTTCTGTAACTAGAATAATTCTGAAAAATTAGTAAAACCTGAGAAATTTATATATCAAGCTTTTTTAGAAATTTCAGACTCATTTGACGCTCTGAAAAATTTAGAAAATCCCTAGACTGAGAGCAAAAGTTTCTGTTTTTCAGCAAGATAAAATCAACAACTACCATAGATCACCTCAAAGGCTTTACTTGGATCAAACACTAATTAAAACTCCAATACACAATTACTACAGAAGTAATAATGTGTTAAACACTCAAAAACAGAAGCGAAAACGGAACACAAATATAAAATTGGGTTGCCTCCCAACAAGCGCTATTGTTTAATGCCCCTAACTAAGCGAAACACAATAGATCTAGGTACTGTCATGTTTGGTGCGCAATCCAAAAGTAGCTCTCATAATATATTAATAAGGAAATCTTATTTTATTTCTAGGAAAGTGTTCCATGCCTTCTTTCATGTCAATAATTGCACCAATCATTCTAAGGAAAGGTCTACCAAGAATAATAGGACATAATTCCTATTTGCACATATCAATAACAATGAAATCTATGGGCACATAATTCCTATTTGCAACAATAATAACATCATTAATCCTTGCCATAGGTTTCATAATAGTGGAATACGCAAGATGCAAATTTAGAGAGCAATCATCAAGATCATGGTAACCTAGCACATCACATAAAGTTTTTGGAATCGTGGGAACACTAGCACCCAAATCACACAAAGAATGACACTCATAAACTTAAAGTCCTTCAAATCCAAAAGGGTGGTTCATTGCTATTCAAAGTTTTGACCCTGAATTTTATCAAAATTTTAGCATAAAGATCTATAGACCCCAAATCATTGGGACACTCTTTAAATAAGGTTAACTTATCTCCAGCCCCATATTTATCAAAATTTATATTGGAAAACAAAGTCAATCGGAGTCACATCAATCTCTTTGAGATCTTGATCATTATTATCATGAGAACACACTTTGTCAAGCCATTCATGCTTAGCATGAATTCTAGCATTTCTCCTTACTTTCATCAATAGAAGTTCTCATAGATTTTGAAGATTCATTAATATCATGCTCGGGTGGAGTAGATCTAACTTTCAAAGAATCAATCTCAAGCGAAATTATATCAACACTTCTAGCCAAATCATCAATCTTGAGCACTTTTTCTTCGATCGTAGCATTAAAAACTTTTTGTGAAATAATAAATTCTTTAACAATATTCTCAAGAGCAGAGGGAATCTTATTATAATTTCCATAATAATTGTTGTAGGAATTGCCATAATTATTAGAGGAATTGCTAGGAAACGGCCTAGGGTTGAAATTACCTCTATACGCGTTATTACCAAATTGGTCCTACCAACAAAATTCACATCCATAGATTCATTATTATTTCCAATCAAAGAAGACAAAGCAATATCATTAGGATCAATAGGAGCACTCTTACTAGCAAACAATTTCATCAATTCGTCCACCTTTTCACTCAAAGTATTTATTTCTTCAGTAGCATGCACCTTTTTACTAGTAGGAGATCTTTTGTTATGCCATTGAGAGTAGTTTGTCATAATATTATCTAGGAGTTTAGTAGCTTCTCCTAATGTGATTTTCGTAAAAGTACCACCCGTGGATGAATCTAAAAGATTCCTAGATGCAAAATTTAATCTCGCATAAAAAATTTGTATAATCATCCATAAACTCAAACCATGTGCGGGACAATTCCTAATCAGTAATTTCATCCTTTCCCAAGATTGTGCAACATGCTCATGATCAAGTTTCTTAAAATTCATTATATCGTTCCTAAGGAAGATGATCTTATCGGCCGGAAAGTACTTGGAGATAAAAGCATCTTTACACTTGTTCCATGAATCAATACTATTTTTAGGTAAAGGTGAACACCAAGTTTTATCACGATCTCGTGGTGAGAACTGAAATAGCTTCAATTTATCAATATCGTTATCCACATCTTTCTTATTTTGCATGTCACACAACTCAATGAAAGTATTTAGATGGGATGCGGCATCTTCACTAGGAAGGCTAGAAAATTGTTCTTCATAACAAGATTAAGCAAGGCAGCATTTATTTCATAAGATTCCGCACTAGTGGCCGGAGCAATCGGAGTACTAATAAAATAATTATTATTAGTATTGGAAAAATCACACAACTTAGTATTCTCAGACATCGTGACAAAGCAAGCAATCAAGCACATAAGCAAAAGAAAGGCAAACGAAAGAAGGGCGAATAAAAAGGCAAATCTGTTTGGTATTTTTTGAAAATCGTTTTAGAAGTGGGGGAGAGGAAAACGAGAGGCAAATGGAAAATAATGTCAATGCAAGGGATGAGTTTGTGATGGGTACTTGGTAGGCTTGATGTGTATCCTCCCCAGCAACGGCGCCAGAAATTCTTCTTGCTACCTCTTGAGCATGCGTTGGTTTTCCCTTGAAGAGGAAAGGGTAATGTGGAAAAGTAGATAAGTATTCCCCTTAGTTGATGAGAACCAAGGTATCAATCCAGTAGGAGGAACAAGCAAGTCACCAATGGATGCACCTACACAAAAAAATCAAACTCTTACAACCAACTCTATAAAGGAGTTGTCAATCCCTTCAAGATTATTTGCAAGGACTAGATCAGATAGAGATGGATGTAAATGAGAACGGAAAGTAAAAGGTTAATCAATTGCAGCAAAGTATTCTTGGTATTTTTGGTTTATAGATCTGAAAATATATTATGGAAAGTAGACCCGGGGGCCATAAATTTCACTAGAGGCTTCTCTCTTGAAGGAAAATATCATGGTGGGTAAACAAATTACTGTCCAGAAATTGATAGAAAAGCGAATAATCATGTAGTTATCCAAGGCAATGATCATGCATATAGGCAACACGTCCGTGTCAAGTAGACTGAAATGATTCTGCATCTACAACTATTACTCCACACATCGACCGACTCCTGCCTGCATCTAGAGTATTAAGTTCATGAAGAACAGCGTAACGCATTAAGAAAGATGACATGATATAGAGGGATAAACTCAAACACTATGATGAAAGACCCATCTTGTTACCCTTGATGGCAACAATACAATACGTGCCTCGCTACCCCTACTATGTCACTGGGTGAGGACACCGCAAGATTGAACCCAAAACCAAGCACTTCTCCCATTGAAAGAATTACCAATCTAGTTGGCCAAACCAAACCAATAACTTGAAGAGACTTACAAGGATATGAAATCATGCATATAAGAATTTAGAGAAAATTCAAATAAGATTCATGGATAATCTGAACATAAACTCACAATTCATCGGATCTTGACAAACACACCACAAAAGAGGATTACATCGGATAGATCCCCATGAAGATCATGAAGAACATGGTATTGAAGATCAAAGAGAGTGAATAAGCCATCTAGATACAAGCTATGGACCCGTAGGTCTGTGATGGACTACTCACACATCATCGGAGGGGCAATGGAGTTGATGTACATGCCCTCCATGATCGAAACCCCCTCCGGCAGATTACTGGAAAAGGCTCCAAGATTGGATCTCTCGGGAACGGAGACTTATGGCAGCGGAAAAGTATTTGTGTGGATCCTTCTTGTGTTTGGGGAATATTTGGGTATTTATAGGAAGAAGAATAGGGTTAGGAGACCTGCCAGGAGACGACAAGCCTACTAGGCATGGCCAGGTGGTGGACGCACCTACCAGGCTTGTGACCTCCTAGTAGGTGCCCTGGCGTGCACTCCAAACCTGGTGGATTTGTTTCCTTCCAGAAACAATCATTTCGAAGGTATTATTCCATTTGGACTCTATTTAATATTCCATATCTGCAAAACTCAAAAACAAGGAAAAACATAAACTGGCACTAGGCTCTAGATTAATAGGTTAGTCCCAAAACTAATATAAAATAGCATATTATTGCATATAAAACATCCAAAAAAGATAATATAATAGCATGACATCATCAAAAAATATAGATACGTTGGAGACGTATCACCATGCGAGGGAGTTTAGCACCCCTATGTCGCCAAAGTTGAGTCAGAAGGCCGTGAGTAGCTTGGAGTCCCGACAACTGGCTATATTTTCACTACCGTGGGATGGTCAAAAGACGACACATCAATCAGAGACCCTTCGACAAAACTGTGTGCAATGCATGAATCACAAATTGTATAGTTCAGGCTCCGTCGCTAATGACGTGAACGGTGTGCAATGGCAGATCCATCAAATGCGATTTAGAAAATAGTTGCGTGTGCGATCTACGATAGAAAGTTTGTTCTTATAAACTGTTTGCAATTAGCCAAGATAACACAAACAGGTATAAAGATGCAGATGTGTGCGATAGAGGGCACACAATTCACTATGACAAATTGTGTGCGATGATACAACGGAGCACACACGATATAGCATAACTAGGTGTGTGTGATATGGGGCAAACATGTCAACACTCAGAGTCGTGTGGGAAGACAGATTATAACATAGACAAGTCATCCTGACAAACTTGTTGGTTGTGAGCAGACGGTAGCTGTTAACAATTGTCAGCGATTGTTGAAATCATTGATGCGTGTTCCTTAATTTAATCGTATGAGATGTGATTTTCTTTATTTGTGAAACATATATATGATGTGTGTATGGAACAAGAACATATGTACTTACAAGAACATGCTTGCATAACCAAAAATGTACACGATGCCATTTCAAATATTGTATCACAAATACCAAAAATATTACAAGGTTCAAATTCTAGATTTACAAGGCCCAAATTCAAATATGACAAGGTTCAAACTGATATTAAAAATCAAATTCATTTTCTTCAGAGTCTGAGTCATGCAATATTTCTGCGAAGGGATCCGCCACCGAGAAGTCATTTTTTGGGTTGATACAGTGACTTCTGAATAATCTGCCATTTGAAGTTCCAAACTGAATTTCAGCTTTCTAAACAAAGAACCTGGCTAATTGAATCTATGGTTTGGTGTCTCAGTACTGGTTAAAAGTAATTTATTTGATATGGCAATCAAGGCATTCGATGGGATTGTTATGTTGCACCACATTTTCCACTTTCAGGCATGCTTGTATCTGCAAATGAAGACAACGTATCAGTGCCTCGATGTAGTTTTGTACACTATGTGCATCTCTAATTTGCAGGAATTCTAAAATACACTAAAAGATTGAGATGTGATCCTCAGTTGTTCATGATTAACATCTCGAAAATATGTATTGGAATTTTACAAATTTTCTTTAGAACTCATTGTACATTTTTCATTGTAATGATGGGTAAAGTACCAAAAAACTGAAATCCAATGTGGCTAACATTTAACAGGAAAGGAGCATCACCTCGATGTCTAGATTCTTTGTGCATGAAAATAATATAAGGAATCTAACAATGTCATCCAGATTGGGATCAATAGATTGTAGCGCCAGGATATTCACTATGCGCATAGACAGGGTCAAACCTGTCAGAGTCAATTTCTGCATGACAGCCAAACATAGGTTAAAAAAATGAGATAGAATGTGATGTACAATAATGAGAAGGAGAAGAAGAATGATGTACCTGAACTGGTATGGATCCAGCTGTACCAAGTTCGAAGAGATCAGCACACGAATAACCCAACACTTTCAATTTCGGTGCGTTAATGACCCTGATTCTTGTTGGACCTTCTTTATCAATTACAAATAATCTCTTAAGGAAAGACGCATTCTCAATGACCATATCGTGAAACACCTCAGCTGACAGCATGTTGCGGCACCAGACATGAACATAAATCATACGGAGATTTATCGTAGCTATGTGGAGGATATTGAACCCAAACATCACCTGGAGACGGAGGTACTCGAGCGCAGTACAACCACGTAGCAGGAATTCCAAATCCTCCTTCGAGATGTTGACTGCAATGAGCTCGAGGTCCTTCAGTTTAGGGAGATGAAGAGCGTGTGCAACATTAATCTTGGGGAAATGCACTCCCTGAACGTAGCGCGGCGCAGCATGGGCGCGAGGCGGAGCATGGACGGAGGCAACGAGTGCCCATGTCCAGCTGCAAAACTGAGCTTCTCGAGCTGATCTAGGGTGGGGGATAAGAACCATTCTTGAAACTTGGGTTTGGCCTTGCAGTTGGAACGGAACTTGTCGATGGCAAGGCGACTCACCGGTGTAGTGTGTGTGGCGAGGATATGGGACAATGCGTCGAAGCATTTGCCGTCCCCGTTGTAGAGCTCGTCGTCGTCAAGGAGGTCAAGGGGGTGGGGTTCCATAGGGGGCACCACCACCTGGAGAGGATGGTGGTCTGCATAGCAGATTTGATGGGGAGGAGGGACATGATGGTTACCAACATCTCGTCAGGGATACTGCTGATGAAGTCCACACTCGCCGGAGGCTCTTGTCATTCAGCCCCGACCCGCCCCCGCTTGTTGGCCACCTCGTCCTCCATTGGAAAAGGAGGCGATCCTCGGTGGCGGCCCTTATAGATAAGAATGGAGGAGAACGTGGAGCATTATTAGTGGAGAACTTTGGAGCGAGGCGAGGCTATGGGTGGATGTCAAAGGGATCGATTTTTGGTGAGCCAGTTGTGCCCGTGTGGCGAATAGCTCACACGCGTCCCATTAAGCCATCCCACTCGGTTTCTAAAAACCGATCGTTCCGGGCTTGTGAACAAAAACCATTAATAAATCTTGAGCTTGTTTCCCCTCACATTCCAAATTACCACACTTTAATTTATTACAAATAAGTTCAAATCTTGAGCTTGGGAACCAAAACC
Source organism: Hordeum marinum (assembly GCA_022496015.1). Taxonomy (NCBI): domain Eukaryota; kingdom Viridiplantae; phylum Streptophyta; class Magnoliopsida; order Poales; family Poaceae; genus Hordeum; species Hordeum marinum. The sequence continues at coordinate 249,866,736 of CM039674.1, read as the reverse complement.
ATCAATACATCTTGAGCTTGTTTACTAGTAGGCTATAAAAACACCTACTTGAAAATTACCGCACATTCCTCTGACCATCACCAAAAAAACACATTTCTTTGTTAGTCGTTCTTTCCATCTACCATGGCCGGTAGGAGGGGGGTTTTGGGTCAAGATATAACCAGGGAATAAAGACTAAGGCCGCGGAAGCAAACGTGAGGTCCCACCACCGTGCCGGGGAAGCATCGGAGAGCTCCAGCCATGCCACATTTGTCGTAGTAGAGATGTAGGGAAGTGCAGCGGAGACCCGAGGGGATCTTTCGCGGAGAGGCAACGGCTCTTACAAGTGCATTTTCCTCACAGGCGAACTAGATGAGTTGTTAGTGTTGGATTCCTCAGCCAGCGACGACATGCACGTTGAGCTCGACAAGAAGGAGGCGGTGATCGATGCCTTGGTGAAGCTGCTGGAGAAGAGCGGTGCCTCGATTGACAAGGCGACTGGCCTCGTGATGAAACTTATGGAGCAGAACACTGCCTGGAAGAAACTGCTCAAGAAGAAAAGTGCCTCGGAGGGGAGGCTGAAAGAACTCATGAAGGAACTTTTTGAAGACTTGGCAAAGCTCCACATCAAGCCCGAGGGGCTGGTGAAGGAATCCATGGCGCGGGTCAAGGAACTTCATGTGTACATGCCATAGAGCATCGACGCTCTCGAGCAAAAAGCATGCACCATGGTTGCATTATGGACGATGGCGGAGGATAGGTGAGAAGAGATGGAGGTCATGGAGGTAATGAAGAAGGAGATTGAGGAAGTCCGCGTCCAGCAATGCATCAATAATCAGATAGCAGCATCCCAGATTATTTTCTGTCTCTTCCTTCTTCAGCCTCTTCCTTCTTCGTTTGCCCCTCTGTCTTTGGGGAATTGCTGCATGTGGCATTTTTTGTTATCCTGGATATGTAGGAAAATTATTATCCTTTGCTGGTGCGAATTTGTCATTATATTATTGCATTCGTAGATACATGTATACGAGTCGAAAACAGATGAGAAGTCCAGTTCTCAGTGATGCACAAGCAAACTAGTCCCTCCATCCAGGCTCATTAACCGCATGACAAACAGCGGGTCGGCCGCCATTAATTTAGAAGTTGGGAGAGAGGGAGCGGGGGGTGAAGGACAAAGTATCGCTTCCCGATAAGCATGCGTAGTAGATTGCTCTCATGCATCCCATCGAGCATGCAAGGCGAACAACTCTCACGCATCATGTCGAGCCTGCGCGGCGGACAGATCGCATGCATCCCATCGAGCATGCGCGGTGCAAAGCTCGCATGTCTCCTATCATCAAGCAGCTACATGCACGCAACCCCATATGAAGTAAAAAAATTGGGCGCATGACACCAAATGGTTAGCATATGGGTTTTGTATTTACAGGAATTCAAAATTTACGATTATCAATGACTACGGCCGATCTATCATGCATAAATGTTTCTAATTCATTCACATTCGTTGCATGGGACCTAAGAAAGTAGCTAGGGACACAAAAACGATTTCCCAACGAATTTTCGCACACTAGAGCATGTGCTTCTAGTTTGAAATGTGAACGACGCATATTAAATCCCTAGAAAACCCAGTTGATGTATAAAAGGGCCAAATTGGTGCACTAGAGGATGCATTGAATGTAGTTTCGCCACCAAAGGTGACATGTTCCCTATCGAACTCATGAGGCTTCTTGCATCAGCTTTAGCTTGTAAGATGCATGTCCCAAGTTTGTCAAAAAAATGCACGCCATATATGTGTTGTGGCATGAAACTATGGAAGTTTAATGAGTTCATAACAAGCTTTGGGTTCTCGAGGATTTAAAAACCAAGATTATCAATGTTTGCGGCCTAGTCACGATGCCAAGATGTTTTTAATTTAGTGACCTTCACTGCATGGGATCTAAACATGGACCCAAGGACACAAAATTATATTTAATCCATTTTAGTTCCCTAGAGCACGTGCTTGTAGTTAGAATTTGAGTTCTTCACATTAAGTGCTTTCCTAGAAAACTCAAATGTCGTTGACCACAAAGGTGATATGTCACCTATCGAAACCACGATGCTTCTCATGGGAAGCTCCAATTTGTAAGATGTTTCTCCCAAAACTTGTCTCGGATTGGTCAAAAAAATTACCATTTATTATAAGCGTCGTGTCGACACCCCAATTTAAATATTTTTAGATGAGTTTCGGATTTATGGGGATGTAAAAGCAAAGTTTCTCAACATTTGCGGCCTAGTCATGATCTTGAGATGTTTGTAATCATTGCAGGGGACCTAAAGAGGGACCCAAGGACATCAAAATGATTTTCTAACCCATATTGGTGCCCTGGAGCATGTGCTTGTAGTTCAAATTTGAATTATGTGCATTAAATGGATGGGAACGTTCAATTAGTGTACAAAGGGTGCCAAATATACCTGGCCATACCTAGGACCAGACCGAAAAAAGCTCGACGCTAAAAACACAGGCCCAAGCCTGGCCCGACCTGGCCATCGGGCCTAAATTTTAATCCCGAAAAATCCCGGCCCAGCCGACATAGGCGTAAACTCCAGTTTCATCGGGCCTGAGCTCGGCCCGACCCGACAATCGGGCTCAAAATCTAGGCTCGAGCCCCGCCCGTGGGCAAGGTCGGGACGGGCTTGGTTGGGCTTTTTCGGGCCGAGCCGACCGAGCCAGGCTGCCCATGGCCAGGGCTAGCGCCAAACGAGCCCTGAATAATTCCACATTTTAGGACTGCACTTATATTAGTCTATGTTGCAAGTAGAAAAAATATCAACACAAGAAGAGACATTCAATGTCGTCCCTCAACACAGGTGACATGTTTCGTATCGAAAGCCCGATGCTTCTTGAGAGGAGTTTTGGTGTGCAAGAGACTTGTCGCAAAACTTGTGCCAAATTGGACAAAAAATTACCAGGTCGTATAAGTGCCATGTCATGACACTTGGGTAAATTTTAAAAAAATTAGACAATTCTTAGATTTACGGGGATTTAAAAGCCAAGTTTCTCAATGTTTGTGGCCTCCTCACGACTCCGAGATGTTTGTAATCCATTCACATGCATTGCATAGGACCTAAGCAAGGAACCCAATGACACACATATGTTTTCTGAACCAATTTTGGTGATACGGAGCATGTGCTTTTAGTTCAAATTTAAATTATGCACATTAAATGCCTAGAAACTTAATTATTGTAGTATACAAAAGGCCAAACAAACCATGAATAATTTAAAGGAGTTATATACACCCGCCTAGAGCCCGTGCGTGTATAAGCATGGTGTGCGCATGTGTCATGCTAGATCGGTCTTCCTTCTTTCATAAGTTATCCAATTTGTATTAAAATGGTGTTCTATCCAAACATACTTCTCCCGCCACTCCCCCAATCAGTCTCACATCGAAGCGTCGGCCCCGTCATCAACCTCATGGACGAGGAGGACGAGACGGAGCAGGTCGGAGAGCAGGCAAAAGCGACATCATGCCATCGAGCATGAGCGAGACGTCATCATCAGCCCATGCAAGCGTCGACAGGCGGCGCCATGCCACCATCGCACATGGTTTCTAGTACTACCAGAAACATTTGTGATACTTAGCTGGCCCAATGAGGTGCCCATCGGAGCACGCCTTGTAAATGATAGGAGGCGAACCTTCTCAGCAAGTTGTAGCTTCCCATCCCCTAAGCGAGTCGAATGGAACTCGGAAGTTAAGGATGCTTTAGGTGGAGTTGTCCAAGGATGGGTGACCAGTTGGGAAGTTGCTAGATCTCAAGGTTCATTTAGGTGGTGTGATACTATCACTATAGAAATTTATTAATAAATGCATGTAGTGATATGTCATTCTGGCTAAATAAATCTTGAGATCCTTGTTTTCAAAATATCCATGATTTTATTTTATTGTTTTGCAAATGTGCGTGTGGGCACGCCTGTGTGTGTGTGTGCGAACCCATGCATGTGTGCGGACCAGGCCTCCATTGTGTGGTTTTCAACGGCACACCTACACACGAACCCATGCATGTGTGTGAGGACCATGCCTCTGTTGTGCGATTTTCAAAGACACACCTATCGGTGGGCCCCTAGAGTTTGTCATCCCTTTAGCTGACCTTGCTGGAATGCCAAGGATTGATGACGTGTGTGTATGTGTGTCAACCCATGCCTCTGTGTGGACCATGCCTACACTATCCGGTTTCTGACGACAAACCTATCGGTGGGCCCTTAGGGTCTGTCATGCCTTTTACTGACAACGCTGGAACGCCAAGGATGTGTGACGATGTCTATGTGTGTGTGTTTGTCTCTATGTGTGCGCGCGTGCATGTGTGAACCTATGCATGCATGTGTGTGTGGACCATGCTTTCATTATGCGGTTTTCAACGACACACCTATCGGTGGGCCCCTAGTACAGGGTCTGTGGCGTGCGTGCGTGTGTGCGTGCCGCACATGTGTGTGTGTGTGTGCATGCGTGTGTGTGTGCGCGCGCACGCGCATGCGCATGTGCGTGGGTGCCATGCCTACATTGTGTGGTTTCCAACAATAAACCTATCGGTGGCCCTTAGGGTCTGTCATGCCTTTTACTAACAATGCTGGAATGCTAAGTATGGGTGATGATGATGATGTGTGTGTGTGTGCGTGCCCGTGCGAACCCATATGCATGCATGTGTGTGTGGACCATGTCTCCTTTGTGCGATTTTCAATGACACGATACCTATCGGCAGGCCCTTAGAGTATGTCATCCTTTTAACTCACCATGCTGGAATGCCAAGGATCGATGACGTGTGTGTGTCTGTCTGTGTGTGTGGACCATGCATGCATGTCTCTATTGTGCGATTTTCGACGACATGCCTATCAATGGGCCGCTATATATAGGGTATGTAAATATTAGTTTGACTAAGAACGCTGAAACGTCACCCTAGCTACGTGTCATGTGTGTACGTGATGGGGGTGGAGGAGGGGTACAATATATACATCCATAACCTAGTTGAGGGATATATAGGATGATACTATTCTGATCTTAGGATCAAAATAGTTATTCTGGTCATGATCTGCTGTATATAGGAGCCGACAAGGTCCTCCCACACTCCTGAAAACTGGAAAAAAATCAAAATCCTAAACTACCCCGAAGCCTCTCGGCATCCCATACCTACTGCACCATGCACCACCCACCTCCCTCGATCGATCTGGCGCCCCAGCCCCGCCCTCGATCGATCTGGCGCCCCAATCCATCATCCCGCCCCTATCGATCCACCGCCCCAGATCGATCCGCCACCCTCGCCGCCACCCCGCTCCCCGGCGAACTGCCCCCCGCCACTGGACCTCCGCCACCCACCACATCCAATGACCGGCGCCGCCATTGGCCGTGCGTAGGTGCCACACGCAGGTGCCGCGACCTTCCCAGGACCCCATCGTGACCTTCCTAGGGCACGTGTTGCGGCTGATGGACGCGTGCCGACGCCCGCCGGAGAGCTACTTCCTGGTGACGGAGCTCCTAAGGGACGCCATGCTGGGTGAGTGGCTGCACGAGGGCAAGGAGCGCCGCAGCAAGGAGCCGCGGCCGCTGGCGCAGAGGGTGAGCAGGGCGCTGGAGATAGCACTAATGATGTGGCACCTACACGAGCTGCTCGTACGAGCTCCTCCGCCCACGAGCACGACGCGGCGACCACGACCTCCTTCTTGCAACTGATCCAACTCCTGAGCACGGCTCGTCCATGATGGTCTCCTCCCTCCTGTTCACTCATGTAGGGAGGTAGGCGTCTATGAAGTTCGGCCTGGCCAACTCCGTCAGTTCTAGTGAGCTACTCTGTCCCCAAGCACATCATGTCATGGGTGACCTCCTCCCTCTGGTTCTGTCCTCCAACAATCCATTAGGTGGTGCATCATCAATAAGGACAACGACACTTCTTGCAGCAAAAGCCTGCAGCGTTTCTTCAGTGTATTGCCAAAATGATTTGTGTCAGTTCTTCTATATCAGCTCAACAAAATAACTGACAGCAGTCCACGGCTCCCTGCCTGGAAGGAAGACTTCACATCAATGCATGTCACCGATCATCGACCATGTTCCTAGATCATCCTCCCGTCAGTGCCTCATCGTCCCTGAGGCCTCCACTTCTCTAGCACGTAGTCGCCTGCCTGAAGGGGTGTGTGTGTGTGTGTGATGCTGCGTGCGGTGAGCGTGTCCATGTGCTTGCGCATGGTGTGCATGTGAGCTGGCACGTTGTGTGTTCCCTATGTTATGTGTATGCGTGTGGTTTGCATGGATGTAACGGCTCTGTGTGTAGGTAGACTATGTGATTACTGGTAATGTTAGTGTTGATGCTTTTTCTTGGAACATACTCGTGTATGTCTTTCCCTGATTGTGCCTATTTGATTAGTTGATAAATTATACTGTGTGAATGTCCAGGATTAAAACACTTTCCCTAATTTTGAAGTAAGAACATTCGAGAAATTTTTTGTCATGAAAGTTCAAATATGGTTGTACGTCTTTGAGTAAGTTTAACCTATGAACCCCAAAACTAGCAAATTTCATTTACTCTCTCAGTTCAAAAAACATGGGGGGCAAACCATGTAAAAAATCATGCGAGAATTTCACCATTAAAAAATGATGAAATTCAAACAAGAACAAAGGGAAGAAAGTATCACGATACAAAAAATAAAAAACAATCACAACATGAAACATAGTAAGTTTGGAGAATAAAAGAAAATATTTTTTGAGTAACTTTAACATCTGAACTAAAAAATTGAAAATGCCTCCCAAGAACTCAAAATTAGAAAAGAAATCCAGATTTTCCTCATTATTAAAGAATGAAAAACATGAAGTTCCAATTCTAAAATAGAGCAGTTCAATATTCATAAATAGGATCTTTGGTGTTAACTAGGATTTCCCACTACTAAAAAAATAAATAAAAAAGTCCAAGTTCAAAAATAGAGAAGTTCGACATTTATAAAAAACTCAGTTTTTCCTTGTTATGGAAGAATAAAATAAAGAACTTCAAATTAAAACAGCAGAGAAGTTCGAAGTTTATGAAAAACTCATATATTTTTTTCTCGTTACTAGAATTGTTTACTCAAAAATAGAAAACGTCAAGTTCAAATTAAAATAACACAGAAGTTCAAACTGAAAACAACCAGAAGTTCATGTGTTGCATTGTGTGTGTTTTCGTATAAGAAAAAAAAGACAAAGTATAGAAAATTTCTTTCTAGAAGTTCAGGTGCTCGACACGGGAAGGTTCAATACTTCTTGTGAGTGTGGTTCACTATGTATTTCACAACCATTCTTGTGAGTGAGAAAACTGAATAAAAAGACAAGGTCCAATTTTTTTCTTGCTATAAGTTCTCGTGCTTCTCCCTGCACGGTTCAAAATATCTAATGCGGGACATCCGATCTCCAATTACATATTTTAAAATGGCAAAAAATGACGTCCGGCCTTCAATTACGGGTAATTCGATGTATACGCAAAAATATGACACAAGTTCAATATGAAAACAACGAGAATTTCAAGTACTACAAGGAATGCTTTTCACGTGAGAATAAAGAATAGAAAAATAAATGCTTAAAAGGTGTGTTGAAAGAAGTTCACGTGCTCTGCGCGGGAAAGTTTGATGTGTATAAAAAATTCAAATTATATATCGAATGGTCAAATATTTCATAAATAAATGATTTTTAAGTAAACATCGAAGTACTTTAAACAAAATTGAACTTCTCTACTTTAAAAAAATAACAAAGAAATTCGAAGTATATAAACTACTCAGATTTTTTTCTCGTTACTAAATAATAAAATGAAGAAGTTCAAATTAAAACAACAAAGAAGTTCAAAGTTTATGAAAAACTCAGATTTTTTCTCGTTACTAGAATTATTTACTCAAAAATAGAAAATTTGAAGTTCAAATTAAAATAACACAGAAGATCAAAGTGAAAATATCCAGAAGTTCACGTGTTGCATGGTGTGTGTTTTCGTACAAGAAAAAAGAATAAGAAGACAAAATATACAAAATTTGTTGCTAGAAGTCCAGGTGCTCAACACGGGAAGGTTCAAAACTTCTTGTGAGTGTGGTTCACTATGTATTTCTCACCCAGTTTTGTGAGTGACAAAAATGAATAAAAAGCAAGGTCCAATTTTTTCTTGCTATAAGTTCAAGTTCTCGGTTGGAGAAAGTTAGAAAAATATTGTGAGAGAGGATTCTACAAAAAGAAATATCATTTGTGTAACACTGGTGAATGGGTGAAAAAATTCAAACTAAAATACGTGAAAGAAGTTCAACGTGGAAACAACAGGAAGTCCAACTACTATACTAAATGAATTTTGGATGAAAATCTTTTAAACCGTCGCGAGTATGAAAAAAATGATCAAGACGGAAAAGTTGCATCTTTACAACAGCTTTTCATCGGCATATCACTTGCTCAATTCCGGTGAGTGGATGGAGAGCCACAAGCAAAAAAATAGCACATGAAGAAACATAGTGAAGTTTAGGTAGACGTGTTGATGAAGTTCAAGTTCTTCATGCGGTGCATTTTTGAAGACTCTGTTTCGCGATAAAAGGCACAACGCGTGATGTCGCCGTTTTCAAAATTGCTTGAAAACGGCTAGGAATCAAAGAAAACCACCTACATGGGAAAGTTGCACATTTTTCGTAGATTTTCAACGGTATATTATTTTCCCAATTCCAATAAAGTTTGTAGAAATTACTGCCAAAAATGTTTTTTGCCATTTTCGAAATTGAATTAAAAACGTAACGAATTGGAAAAAATAATATACATAGAAAAGTTTTGCACTACTTCAAGCTTTCCAATGCTATATCATTTGTCTCATTCCGGCCAAACATTAAGAAAATAACGTGAAAATACGAACTCGGTACAGATTCATCCTTTTTCCAACTTACTTGTAAACCCTTCATAGTTGGAACACACTTTTTATATGGAAAGATGTGCATTTTCATAAGATTTCCAACGCCATATCATATGCATCGATAGGACTAGCCGTTTTCAAATTAACCGCGAAATACGAATCCGGTTGTTCGGTTTCTAAAATTCCGTCATTTTTGAAATTCCTCTTAATCCGTAGGGAATTTGGAAAAATGTTCAACATGTGAAATGAGCGAACTTGCAGCAGCAATACAACTCCATCTCATTTCCCTAATTTTGATAAACGGTTTAGAAATGGGCTCGAAAATACGATTCATGTTTTTTGTGTGAAGAAAAATGGTTTTTTAAAACTGCTCTTAAACCATTTAGATTTTGACAAAAAATCAACTTAGGTAGTGACCGTCGTGTCCACAGCTTTCCAACGATATATTGCAAGCCTCATTTGGACAATGTTACTGGAACTTCAACCTCTCACCAAGGGGAGTTTAGGTCGAACAACTCAGGCAGTAAAAAAGTTCATCACGTCCCGAGAGAAAAATTCGCCAATGAGCAAGAATCCTATTTAAAATGGGCATTTAGTTGCTAAAAACTGTTTCCATATTACACTTACATCACATAGAACACGACTGGCCAGAATAATTCACGTGGGAGACACGATGGCGAAGATAGCCCGAAGGTTGGGTTCCTACATAGGGAAGTTTAGGTTGTGTAACTCAGGAAGTTTGACCCGTGATCAGAATATATTTTGATCCCGTGATCAGAATAGTGTTTGTGTATATATATGCATATATAAACACTATTCCGATCATAGGATGAGAATAATATTCTGATAACTATATAACCTAAAGCAACAATAGTAGTTAAATTTCCCCGAGTGCTAGGTTGAACTTCCGCTAAAAAATGTCAAAATGAGGCTTACAATATACTGTTGGAAAGCTGTGGACACCACCATCACAGCCTAGGTTGAATTTTTGGCAAAATGTACACGGTTTAAGAGCGGTTTTTAAAACCATTTTTCTTCATAAAAAAACATGACTCGTATTTATAAACCGTTTATCGGAATGAGGCAAATTATATGGCATTGGAAAGTGCTGCAAATCCGCTCAGTTCACATGTTAAAAGTTTTCCCAAATTCTCTATGGTTAAAGAGGAAGTTAAAAAATGGCGGAATTTCTAAAACCGAATAGTTGGGTCGTATTTTTGGGTTAATTTGAAAATGTCTAGTCCAATTGATGCAAATGATATGGCATTGCAAAGCTGATGAAAATGCTCTTCTATTTTGTAGAGAAAGTTTTTTCCAATTTGAAACTATTTAAACGTAATTTTGAAAATGGACGAAGTCCCAACGAGTTCGTATGTTTGCGCTATTTGCTCAACGGTTTGTCGGAATACAGCAAATGATATGGCGTTGGAAAGCTTGCAAGTTTATATGTAGATTGTTTTTTTCAATTCTTTATGGTTTTAAGTCAGTTTTGAAAATGGCTAAAAATGCTTTTTGGTCATAATTTCTACAAACTTTATTAGTATGGGGGCAAATAATATACTGTTGAAAAGCTACGGAAAATGCAAAATTCTTTTGTGTAGATGGTTTTTTCTCATTCCTAGCCATTTTCAAGTAATTTTGAAAACAACAAGATCATGAGTTCTGCCTTTATCGTGAAACATAGTCTTCGAAAATGCACCGTGTGAAGAACTTCAACTTCTTTGCACGTTTACTTGAATTTCACTCTATTTTTCACGTGCTATTTTTTGCTCGTAGCTCTCCGTCCACTCGCCGAAATTGAGCAAGTGATGTACCGATGGAAAGCTGCTGGAAACACACAACTTTCTCGTGTTGATCATTTTTTTCATACTCGCAATGGTTTAAAAGATTTTCATCTGAAATTCATTCAGTGTAGTAGTTGCACTTCCCGTTGTTTTCACTTTGAACTTCTGTCACATTTTTTTTCTAATTTCTCACACATTCGCTGGTGTTACCCAAATGATATTCCTTCTTATACAAACCTTTCTCAGAATAATTTTTTAACTTCCTCTGGCCGAGGACTTTAACTTATAGCAACAAAAACATTGGACCTAGCCTTTTTTATTCATTTTTATCATATTAAACACACCATGTAGTACATGAACTTTCCCCTTTTTATAATTTTTTTAGTTTCTTTTTAAACACAAATTGCTCACAAATAATAACTGAACTTATTTGTAGATTAAGATAATTATTTTAAAACGCAAAAAAATGTGTTTTTGAACATGGATATACATGGTGAACCTCTCTTGCAAATAAATTTTGAACTTCCTCAGACAAAGCACCTGAACTTCTTTCAACAAAAATTTTAAGCTTTTATTTCTGTATACTTTTATTCTCACCTGAAACGCATTCCTTGCAGTACTTGAACTTGTCATTGTTTTCACTATGAACTTCTGTCACATTTTTGTTTGAACTTCTCACTTGTCCTAATTTAGTAAAAAAATTGGGTTGCTTTACATGTCGAACTAATCCATTATTTTAATTTGAACTTGTGAGCTTTTAATTTTTAAACTTATATGTATTTATTTTATAAAAAGGGAAAATAAAGATGATGTGTTTTCTGTTTAAGGAATTTCACGAGTTTAATTTAATCTTCTCAGCTATTTTTATTTCAAATTCTTCATTTTACACTTTAGTAACGAGAAAAAATCTAAGTTATTCATAAACTTCAAACTTCTCTACTATTTTAATTTGAACTTCTAAGCCTTTTTTATTTGAAATTCTTCATTTTATTCTTTAGTAATGAGAAAAAATATGAGATTTTTTACATACTTCGAGCTTATTTGTTATTTTAATTTTAACTTCTTATTCTTATTCTTAGGAAGGTAATATGTTTTTAAATAAGCATCAAACATTTCTAAAATTCAACTTCACACTTTTCGTTTTCCTAGAAACGGAAATAATTTGAATTTTCCGTCTACATGGAGCTATTCCCCTTTTTTAATTTGAACTGCTTCATTTTTATTCTTTAGTGACAAGGAAAATCTGAGTTTTTTTTATAAATGTTGAACTTCTCTATTTTTTTAATTTTGACTTCTTTGTCTAATCCTTTTAGTACCGAAATATCCTAGTTTGGTAGTAAATATTGGACCGATCGTTATATAAATTTGAACTTCTAGAGTTTTTCTAATTTTAGAACAATGACCAACCTTTTTATGATTTTTTTACTTCTCTATTTTTAAAATTAGAACTTCTTGTTTTTATTGTTGAAACTCTTCTTTTTCATTCTTTAATAATAATGAAAATCTGGATTTTCTATAAACATTGAAACTACTCCTTTTTTAATTTGGACTTCTTGGGCCTTTTTCATCTTTAAATCATGAGAGCTCAACCGATTACACACACACTCGAAAAAAAGACTACAACCATGCATGGATGCTCCCCTACACACATTCTTTCTTTATTCTTCCTGTAATATACAGTGAAGCACACATGTTGTTTCTTTTTCCTTCCTATAATATACACATTGAACCACATGCCTATAGTTCGTTCCTTTGCATCAGACAACAGTAGGTAGAACCACTCTCTGGAACACCAAAGAGCCAAGAAAAAATCTCTCTAAACCTACCCCCTGAACTGAAAATTAAACATACTTTCTTGCAACATCTCACTGAACTAAATCTCCCTTGGGATTCTTGGGTTTCTTCTTCCACTAGAGAAGCCGCTCGAGGATGGCTAGTGCATGAGCTACCAGGACTGGTGGGGAAACCGAGGCAACGTTGAGAGGTCAAGTACAGTGCGGTTGGGGTTGATGGGTGCACAGGGAGACAGTGCATCCAATAGCAGGTGCATAGCAGTGCTGGTGAGCAGGTGTGGAACATCGAACGGAAAGTGCATTAGAGATAGTAACCTTGAGGCTGAGCAGCCTTCCCACAGAATAGAAGAACTCCATCAATGAATTGGTGTCCTTGGTCACCGCCTGAAGCCTCGACGTGACGTCCTGGCACGACGAATGAAACTCAGAACACCATCAGGTAAGCCAATACCAGTAGTAGCAACAAGATCTCTAGAGCTAAAACCCACATGGTAGACGTAGGCATCGATGTCGCATCCAAGAACGACAGTGATATGGACCGCGTGGAACAAATCCTTGGTGGGTGATGAGGACGAAGAGAACGTATGGGCAGCAAGCTTGCATGCCTTCCCGAGGGATCACTAGAAGAGTATGGCTAGAGGGGGTGTGAATAGACTACACGCAGGAATTTAAAACTACCTCGAGCATAAGTTCAAGAGTTGGCAGTTTTAGCATATATAACTAGTCTATGATACCCAACACATGCAAGTCATCAAGTATAGAAGTGGAAAGTAAAGACATTGCACATGAAAGTAAGGAGTAGAGATAGAGAGATCAAACGCATCAAGGACACAAAGATTTTTCCCGTGGTTTCGATGGGTTGTGCTATCGTACGTCCACGTTCATGGAGTCTTCAACCCATTTAGGGTAATGGTCGCGACAATCCATGAAGGGCTCTACCCATGGAGGGTTCCACGAAGAAGCAACCTTGACTATACCATGACGGCTGACGTCCACGGAGGACAAGCCTAACTCAGGGTAGATCTTCACGAAGTTCTTGGTTCACTCCACAACACGAAGTAGGAGGCTACCAAGCGACAACTAACCAATCTAGGAGGCACCACCCTCCAAAAGGTAATAGGCTCGATAGTGTCGACGAACTCCTTGCTCTTGTGCTTCAAGATGATAGACTCCTCAACACAGAATCATTCTCCCATAGATTTTTCTTGGTAGATGAGATTGATTGGGTGGAAACCAACTTGGGGAGTCCAGAGATCAAGATTCATATGGTTGGAATGGAGTGGCATGACCTCAACGCATGAGTAGGTGGATCTCTCTCAGAAAATCAGTAGGTATGAGTGGGGAACAGTTCTGAGTGCTTCTCTTGCGAGTGAGTGGTGGTGGAGGGGTATATATAGGCATCTCCAAAAATCCAACCGTTACACCTAATAAGTCAGACTCGGTGGAACCGATGTGTGAATCTCGGTTGTACCGAGTTGCCTCAAAGGTAGCAACTTTTGAATCTCGATGAGACCGATACATAAAACTCGGTTGCACCGATAGGGTGACCAACAGTCAGATTGCCAATCTCAGTGCGCCGATTCACAAAACTCGGAGGGACCGATTTTGTAAACTTGCATAACACGAAGTTGGCAACCCAAACTCAGTGGCACCAAAGCAGAATCGGTTGCATCGAAAATCTAGAGTTTGGCTGAGTTTGTCTAAGGTTTGGAATCGGTGGCACCGAGTGGAATGTGTTGGTTGCACCGATTTTAAGTATTTGGCTTTGGATAGACTTTTGTGGAAGAGCTTGTGGGTGTATGTGGTGACTATCACTTGTGCACGTATGAGCATATTGTTCACTAACAAAACCTTACCCCCTTTTAATAGTATTGGCTTTCCTATGGACTCAAAGTGATTTCTCACAAAAGGTAAAATGTAGAGTTCTCTTTCTTGAAGCTCTGCCAATGCTATTAATTATCCTTCTTCTTCATGGGGATATTGTTCACACTCCTTTTGCCAGACCATCTCTCTATGTAGACTTTATCTGAGATACACTAGATGAAAGTATTAGTCCAAGAAACAATGTTTGTTGTCATTAATTATAAAAACAACCAAAGGAGAACATTGTGCTTTCAATCTCCCCCTTTTTTGTAATTGATGACAACATACAGTCAAATCTTCAAATAAGGATATGCATGTATATACTGAAGACTTTGAGAGACACATGACTTAGACTTGCTCCCTCTAAATGTGTGCAATCCCATTAAAGGATAGTTGCTTTGGTATTCATGGACACACATGTAGTAGAAGGGATAATATAAGTCATGTATATCTTGGCAATATGCATCAAATGTATATGAATGAGGTGTATCCTTGTTCAAGACTTCACTCTTGCAAACAATATGTGTAAGAAGCAAGAGATTATCTTGATCAAGAATATGATGCATATAATTACCTTGAGTTCTTGATCATTCTAGTAGTAGAGGTACACTTGGGAAAATAATGTTAGGAAACATGAGAGTATTCTACTAATCAAAGGCAATAGAACTTAAAAATACCAAGATATGGAGAACATATAGAAGATAGTATCCTTTAGGATTAATGTGTCTCCAAGATCATTTAGAAGTTTCTCCCCTGAGATATGAAAATGTAGGTCATCCTCTCCCTCTGAATTTTAGCATTTAGATATTGGGATTGGATAGGGTGAGAAATTCTAACATGAGAAAATCAATTTCAATAAGCAGATCTATCTACAAAACATATTTTTCTCCCCCTACTTTGGTATTCTCCCCTAGTTTATATATAAGTGTAAACTTTTGATATTTTTCTCTCCCCCTAAATTATTTCTCCCCCTTTGCATAAGCATGTATCTCCCTCTTTAGCTTTGAAGATTTGCATATCTCTCCCCCTTTGGCATTAATTACCAAAAAGGTCAGACATAGGGTTAGACACAGGGATCATCAATTAAGAAGGGATCCTTGAGAACAAGCGTCATAGAGTGTAGGATTCATAGAATATGAATATCATCAGAAAAAATTGAGGGATTTATCAAAAATAACTTCTCTCCCTTAGAATTAACTAAGAATTTGCAGAACTTCTCCTCCCTTGAGTTTTTTTAATGAATCATAGAAGAGTTTAGAAATCACAAAAGGAACACAAAGTTTTACAAAAACAAACACATACTAAAAATGGAAATTCGGTGGCTCCGAGACAAAATTGTCGGTGGTACCGATTTGGTGTTGTCCAGTTTATCTGCAGAGTCGGCAGAACCGAGTCCTTTGGATCCGAGGCGCCGACGCAATAAACAGGAACTGGGCAAATGTAAAAATTTGAACAAAAGGCAAAGTTGCAAAATAATAACCGAGGAAAGAAAAACATATGAATTGTACCAATTGCGATTAGTTTACAGAGAGGTATCAACTAGTCAAGATTTGAATGGTTCCAAGAATTGCAATAGAGAGTGAACCAACCAAGCTCTTAACTAGATGATGGGTGGTGACTAGGTCACCTATATTAGAGTATATTGACTTAGGACCCAAGCAAGAATACTTGATCATAGGTCATACTCATCGTTAAGCTCAAAATGGGGTTACCATTTTTTATTAAGCATTTGGATGTCTTCATATCACTTCAGTGGCTTTATCTCATGACTTGGAGTAAAGTCTTTTTCAAGGTTATGAGTACGTGCCTTTGAGTGATGTTGTTGACGAAGCTT
The DNA here is from genome assembly GCA_022496015.1 of Hordeum marinum. Classification (NCBI taxonomy): domain Eukaryota; kingdom Viridiplantae; phylum Streptophyta; class Magnoliopsida; order Poales; family Poaceae; genus Hordeum; species Hordeum marinum. Next base: position 249,850,630 of record CM039674.1, on the reverse strand, counting down.
ATAGGTGAACTCGATGAGGATGCTCGGGGTTGATGAAGATCATCTTGAGTTTGGAGGAAGCCTTGTTGTTTTAGTTATCTTTTCACCTACATGGGTTAGTCACGCAAGGAAGAACATGATATATCCATGTGACAATATACCAATTGAGTTGATACCAATTGAGAAATATGTGTCAAGGATATGTTTTTTTGTCTTCTCCCTTCCATCATCAAAGTGAGGATGTGGATACTTGGTCATGACAAGATTGCATAAGATATGAGTTGATGGCAATCTTGTGGAGTGTTGTTCTTCCAAGTACCTACAAAAGGGTTAGATGCAACACAAGGGAGCATAGAATTCCAAGGTATGATATTCAAGGTAATAGAATGGAATAGACAATGAAGCTCATCCCCAAGCATGCATCCGAGCGAGCTTAGCTCAAGTTTGAAGCATCAATAATGTTCAACTCACTCCTCAAATGACAAAACACTTTTTCATTAAGTGGCTTAGTAAAGATATCGGCCAATTGCTTGTTTGTACGAACATGCTTAAGATTAATATCTCCTTTGGCAACATGATCATGAATGAAATGATGTCGAACTTGAATATGCTAGGTTCGAGAGTGTTGCACAGGATTATGACCAATATTAATAGCACTTTCATTGTCACAAAGTAATGGTACATTTTTAACATTGATTCCATAATATTTAAGCGTTTGTGTCATCAATAATAATTGCACACAACATGATCCAGCAGCAATATATTCAGCTTCGGCAGTAGATAGAGATACCGAGTTTTGTTTCTTGGAGGACCAAGACACAAGAGATCTACCAAGAAATTGACATGTACCCGAGGTAGATTTTCTATCAACCTTTGCACCATCATAGTCTGAGTCGGAGTAGCCAACAAGATTAAAAGAAGATCCCTTGGGATACCAAATGCCAAAGTTTGGTGTATGTATCAAGTATCTCACAATGCGTTTAACAGCCTTAAGATGACATTCTGTAGGTGCAACTTGATATCTAGAACACATACAAACACTAAGCATAATATCGGGATGGGAGGCACATAGATAAAGCAATGAACCAATCATTGATCGACAAACCTTTTGATCAACCGGTTCACCCTCCTTATTGAGATCATCGTGTCCGCTAGTGGGCATGGGAGTTTTCATACATTTCCACTCTTGCATGTTGAAATTCTTTATCAAGTCCTTGGTGTACTTAGTTTGAGAGATGAAAGTACCTCCTCTCGTTATCTTGATTTGTAGGCCAAGAAAGAATTTCAGCTCACACATCATGGACATATCATACTTCTCTGGCATCAACCTTCCAAACTTCTCACTAAATTGTGGGTTAGTAGATCCAAACATAATATCATCCACATAAATTTGGCACACAAATAATTCACCATTAACTCTCTTTGTGAAAAAGGTTGCGTCAATTTTACCAATTTCAAATCCTTTTTCAATGAGAATCTTTTTTAGGCATTTGTACCAAGCAGAAGGAGCTTGCTTAAGACCATATAAAGCTTTGCGAAGTTTGTAAACATGGTCAGGTTTCTTAGGATTAACAAAACCAGGTGGTTGCTTAACAAAAACCTCTTCTTCTATCTCACCATTTAAGAATGCACTTTTAATATCCATTTGGTAAAGTGTGATATCATGGTGATTAGCATAAGCTAGAAGAATGTGAATAGCTTCTAATCTAGCAATGGGGGCATAGGCCTCACCATAGTCCATACCTTTGACTTGTGTATATCCTTGGGCTACAAGGCGAGCCTTGTTGCATACGACTTGACCATCTTCATCTTGGTTGTTGCGAAAAACCCATTTCATGCCGATAATGTTTTGTTCGTCCTTGGGCTTATCCACGAGTGTCCACACTTCGTTCCTCTCGAAGGTTCGAAGCTCTTCATGCATAGCGTTCACCAAATCTGCATCTTCAAGATATTGTTCAACCTTCAAGATTTCAATGCTAGAGATGAAAGAATAATGCTCACAAAAGTTAGCCAAGCGAGTTTTAGAGCGAGTGATCCTCCCTGTTTGTATGTCACCAAAGATTTGGTTGAGGGGATGGTTCTTGGTCACATGAGCTCGAACCCGGGGTAGCTTACGCTTGTTAGTTGGTGGATCTTCTTCTTCTTCATCATCTCCATCATCTTCGTTGTTGTCGACGTGGTCATCTCTTTGAGGTGGTGTTCAAGGAGGTTGTGGTGGATCTTCATGATGTACTTCCTCCTCCTCTTCATCTTGTAGTGTACCGCTTGTGGATGCTTCCATGTCGTATTGTCGGTATCCTTGATCCGAAGTAGGAGCTTCCACTTGGGTTGATAAAGTACTTTCCTTCACCTTCATGGGATGAATCTTGCAGATGGGCAAGTCTTGGATAGCTTTCGAAGGATCTTTATCACCTACATCATTTGGCAATTGTTCGACTTGCGAACCATTAGACTCATGTAACTTCACATCTATCGTCTCTTCAACTTTTCAAGTGAAGTTGTTGTAGACACGATAGGTGTGAGAGTTCGATCCATAACCAAGTAGGAAACTTTCATGAGATTTGGGAGCAAATTTAGCACGACGATGCTTATCAAGAATGTAACACTTGGAGCCGAATACTAAAAAGTATCCAACTTGGGGTTTGTTACTGGTGAGAAGCTCGTATGCCGTTTTATCGAGAAGCTTGTGCAAGTAGAGTCGGTTTGTGGCATGACATGTTGTTTCCACGACTTTTGCCCAAAAGTGTTGTGGCCTCTTGTATTCTTCAAGCATTATTCTTGCCATCTCAATGAGGGTTTGGTTCTTTCTCTCAACAACTCTATTTGTTGAGGCATGTACGTAGCCGAGACCTCATGTGAAATACCCTCTTCGTCAAGAAAGGTATCCACATGGGTGTTCTTGAACTCCGATCCGTTATCGCTTCGAACCTTCTTGATCTTCACTTCAAATTGATTTTGCGCTTTGCGTGCGAAGTTCTTGAAGATATTTTCTACCTGCGACTTATCATCAAGAAAGAATACCCACGTAGATTTGGAAAAATCATCAACTACAACTAGACCATAAGAGTTTCCACTGAGACTGTTGTAAGCATTGGGACCAAAAAGATCCATATGAAGTAACTCGAGTGGTCTCCTAGTGGTCATGATATTCATGACCGGATGACTTCCACCTACTTGCTTTCCTTCTTGACAAGTGCTACAAAGTCTATCTTTGTCAAAGAGAACATCTTTAACACCAAGAATATGATCACCCATAATAAGATTATCTAGATTGTGCATGCCTACCTGTCCAAGCATTCTATGCTAAAGCCAACCTTTAGATGATTTTGCAACGAGACAAGTACGAGGTTGAGCCTTTTAGTGAAATCAACAATGTATAGATAACCTCTACGAATACCGCTAAATACAATTTTATGATTATCAAATCGAAACACTTGGCAATCTACTTTGGTAAATAGCACATTGGAACTGAAGTCTGCTAGTCTAGATACAGAAAGAAGATTGTAGCCAAGGGATTCAACAAGCATCACAATTTGAATGGAGCTATCATGAGATATGTCCACCTTACCAAGGCCAAGTGCCTTACCCTTAGAGTTGTCTCCAAAGGTCACATACCTTCAAGGACCTTGATTAGGCGTGATCTCTTGGAACATGTCTTTATCACCAGTCATGTGATCCGTGCATCCACTATCGAGAATCCACTCTTTTCCACCGGACATGTAATCCTTGAATTTCGCCATTAGACTTAGATTCTTCATGATCTTTTCATGCTCAATTTCGAACATCTAATCTTCATCATAGTAGCCAGGTTCTTCATTGTCATCATTTGGTGGAATCTCCTCATCATAAAAATAAAGGGACTCATTATAATCATAACCATGATAATGTTCAAGTTTATGAATGCCAATAGCTTCAATAATGATATTGTTGATAGTAGTGACATCTCCTTTAGCACGCATAAGATCATGAAGCTCAAATAGGCATTTATCAAAGTTTGGATCACTAGGCTTCATTTTATGAAAAGAAATAGTTTTATGAAGAATTTCATCAAGATCACCTAATGAAATATTTGGACTCGTTTCTCTAAATCAGTCCACAAAGTATAAGCACATGTAAAGTTCTTCAATTGAGAAAGCATGAATCTTGGTAAGCCTCTAACAATAAGATTGACAGTTCTAAGGTTACCAAGCATGGTAATTTCCTCTTCATGTGTGGGATGCAATTCATCAATGGGAAGCACATAGGGATTTTCAATATGTTTTTTCAAATGGAATTTGTCAAATAGATCAATCATGGAATTCTTCCATCGACTATAGTACTCTCCATCAAGAATTTGCACTATACAATACAAACTCTCCACACTAGACACATCCATCTTCCTCCACGGTGTTGAAACCGAAGCAATGGAAACCAAAGCTCTGATACCAATTGAGGGAGCATTAGAAGAGTATGTCTAGAGGGGGGTGAATAGACTACAAGCAGGAATTTAAAACTACCTCAAGCATAAGTTCAAGAGTTGGTAGTTTTAGCATATATAACTAGTATATGATACCCAACACATGCAAATCATCATGTATAGAAGCGCAAAGTAAAGACATTGCACATGAAAGTAATGAGTAGAGATAGAGAGATCAAACGCATGACGGACACAAAGGTTTTTCCCGTGGTTCCAATAGGTGGTGCTATCAGACGACCACATTCATGGAGTCTTCAACCCACGGAGGGTAACGGCCGCGAGAGTCCACGGAGAGCTCTACCCACGAAGGGTTCCACGAACAAGCAACCTTGATTATTCCATGACGGCATACACCCACGGAGGACTAGCCTAACTCGGGGTAGATCTTCACAAAGTAGGCGATCTCCTTGCCCTTACAAACTTCTTGGTTCACTCCACAACACGATGTAGGAGGCTCCCAAGCGACACTTAACCAATCTAGGAGGCACCACCCTCCAAAAGGTAATGGTCTCGATAGTGTCGATGAACTCCTTGCTCTTGTGCTTCAAGATGATAGACTCCTCAACACACAATCACTTTGTCATAGATTTGGCTTGGTGGAAGAGATTGATTGGGTGGAAAGCAACTTGGGGAGGCTAGAGATCAAGATTCATATGGTTGGAATGGAATGGCATGAGCTCAACACATGAGTAGGTGGATCTCTCTCAAAAAATCAGTAGGTATGAGTGGGGAACTGTTCTGAGTGCTTGTCTTGCGAGTGAGTGGTTGTGAAGGGGTATATATAGGCATCTCCAAAAATCCGATTCACAAAACTCGGTGGCGATCTCAGTGATGCCGATTCACAAAACGCCGATTTTGTAAACTTGCATAAGAGGAAGTTGGCAACCCAAACTTGGTGGCCCTGAAGAAGAATTGGTTGCACCGAAAATCTTGGGTTTGGCTGACTTTGTCTAAGGTTTGGAATGGTGGCACCGAGTGGAATGTGTTGGTTGCATCGATTTTGAGTATTTAGCTTTGGACAGACTTTTGTGGAAGAGCTTCTGGGTGTATGTGGTGACTATCACTTGTGTACGTATGAGCATATTGTTCACCAACAAAACCTTACCCCCTTTTAATAGTATTGTCTTTCCTATGGACTCAAAGTGATTTTTCACAAAAGGTAAAATGTAGAGTCCTCTTGCTTGAAGATCAGCCAATGCTATTCCTTCTCCTTCTTCTTTAGGGGGATACTCTCCACACTCCTTTTGCTAGATCATCTCTCTATGTGGACTTTATTTGAGATACACTAGATGAAAGTATTCGTCCATGAGACAATGTATGTTGTCATAAATTATCAAAACCACCAAGGGAGCACATTGTGCTTTCACTTGCTCTCTAGTCCCTGGTCCCTCTGGCGTATCCTGAACATCCTGACCTCCTCGTACGTCGTCTCCAAGTTGCACAGCGCGCATAGACCAAGCCAACACTTAGAGCACGACCATGACCCAAGATTTCAAGGGGATGTTGAAAGAAAAACTTCTCCCTAGGTGGTTTGGGTAATGAATAACAACATATATTTCATTGGACTAATGTTTCCAAGTATATCTCAGGAAAGTTCAATGATGGGATGGCTAAAGGATTGTGTGGAGAACCTCCCCAAGGAAAGGAAGGGATAGAATTGCCATGCTTCAAGCTTGAGGACTCTACATTTTATATTTTGCGAGAAATCACTTTTGAGTCCATAGGAAACCAATACTATTAAAAGGGGATGAGGAATTATGATGATCTAGTTGCTCAAGTGCCTAGAGATTAGCCACCAAAATACTCAGCCATTCTCCCACAAATGTATTTTGTACAAAGCCAAAATCAAAATTCAGTGACACCAACAATTCCCATACGGATCCAGCGAGTTTTACCCTAGACAAAAGCCAAGCCAAACCCTAGCATCTCAGTACTATCAACATTCCATTCGGTGCAACTGACACCAGTGACCAACTTTGTGTTAACCAATTTCTTAAAATCGGTCCTACCGATTTTGAGGAATCAGTGACATCAAGAATTGGTAACTGCCTAGGTCACCCATATCGATACCACCGAGATTTATATATCAGTCTCACCAAAAATGACAAAGTTCTCACATCTTGCACTAGTCGGTGCAACGGAGTTTTCACTTTGGTTTCATCGAGTTGGGCAATAATGTTGTAATGGTTGGATTTTTAGAGATGCCTATATATACCCCTCCACCATCTCCCACTCATAAGAGAAGCACTCAGAATATACACCCACTTGCCATATCCAATTTTTGGAGAGAGAGCCACCTACTCATGTGTTGAGATCAAGATCATCCATTCCAACCATATGGATCTTGATTTGTAGCCTTCCTAAGTTGCTTTCTATCCAATCAATCTCTTCTACCCATGCCAAATCTATGAGAGAGTGATTGACTGTTGAGGAGACAATATTTTGAAGCAGAAGAGCAAGGAATTCATCATACTACCACATCTATTACTTTTTGGAGGGTGGTGCCTCTTAGATTGGTTAGGTGTCGCTTTGGAGCCTCCTTCTTCGAGATTGTGGAGTTGAATCAAGAAGTTTGTAAGGGCAAGGAGATGGCCTACTTCATGAAGACCTACTCCGAGTAAGGCTAGTCCTCCATGGACATAGGCCATCATGGAATAGACAAGGTTGCTACTTCACGAACCTCTGTGGACTCTCGCGACTGTTACCCTCCGTGGGTTGAAGTATCCATAAACGTGGATGTACGATAGCACCACCTATTGGAACCACGGGAAAAATCTTCGTGTCTGCAATTACGTTTGATCTTCTTATCCCTACCCTCGAATACATATGCTTGTCTTTACTTTTCGCTGCTATAATCGTAGACATGCATTAGGGAGAGCTTGATTTGCAGCAATTGCTAAAATCTACCAACCAATTAACTTGGCATAAGTTTAGGTTTTTATTTGGTCAAGTAATATAATCACAACCCCCCTCTAGACCTACTTTTGATCCTACAAGTGGTATCAGAGCCTTCGTGTACATTGCATTGGTCTCACAACCTAGGAGAGTATGGCGTCTAGTGAGGGAAATTATCACCGTAGAGGTCCATATTTTGATGGTACTAACTTTGATAGTTGGAAGCATAAAATGAAAATGCATATTCTTGGCCATAACCCTGTTGTAGGGTTGTTGTTCGTGTTATTTTGCAAGGTGAATTCTTTGGTGATGGAAAGCAACCAGATCGTGAAGCGACCGCGGAATAATTAAAGATGTTGCAGTACAATGCTCAAACATGTGATATTTTATTCAACTGCCTATGCCTCGAAGAATTCAACAAGATTAGCCATCTTGATAATGCAAAGGAAATTTTGGATACTTTGGTTGATATGCACAAAGGTACTGAATCCATCAGAGAATCCAAGTTGGATGCACTACAAAGTTAACTTGATAAGTTCAAGATAAAGGATGGTGAAGGAGTTGCGGAAATGTACTCTAGGCTTGCATTCATCACAAATGAGATTGTCGCCTTAGGAAGAGAAGAGATGAACGACAAATTCAGCACCAAGAAGATACTTAGATCCTTGGATGGTAAGTATGACACCGTGTGTACATTGATCGAAATGATGCCAAACTACAAAGATCTCAAGCCCACGGAAGTCATTGGAAGGATTGTTTCTCATGAGATGTCACTCAAAGACAAGGAAGAACTCCACAACAAGTCAAGTGGTGCTTACAAATCTTTAAATGACACTCCCGCTACATCAAGTGACAACCTTGTAACCAATGAAGAGATATGCCTCATGGTCAAGAAATTCAACAAGTTCTACAAGAGGAGAGGCAAAAGAACAAGGTCCAACTCAAGATATGAAGAGAAGTGTTCATCTAGTCATGACCGGAATTGGTACAATTGTGGAAGGCCGGAACACTACTCCAATGAGTGCACGCCCCCCCCCCCAAGAAAAGAAGGGAAGAGTCGCCTAGAAGAAAGAGCTCAATGGATGAGTCACCTTGAAGAGATAGAAGGAGTAGAGATGATCGTTATGAACGATGACCCTCCGGAGAAGTAAAGACTCAGAGAAGAAGGACAAGTACACCAAGAGCTATACAAGAAGAAGACAACAAGCTCATTGTGGCAGCCCGGGACTAAGGGGTCCTCAGATCGTCGGCTCATCTCTCATGGGCTGACTTGGTGGGCCGCTCTGTGGAAGACCGTACTATGTGGCGACCCCGGGTTCAAGAAGGAAAGCTCCGAAGACTTGGCGTGTCTGCCAAATCTTGAAGACGAGATCGGCGTATCTATCCCCGGTTGAAATATAGTCATGTGTAACCCTAGGTACTCATGGTGTCTATATAAACCATAGGGTTCCATTCATAGAGGCAGGTGGACTCATCTAGGGTTTGAGATCATACGATCTCGAGGTAGATCAACTATGTAATTCTCATTCACGTCAATACAATCAAGCAGGTCGTAGGGTTTTACCTCCTCAAGAGGGCCCAAACCTGGGTAAACATCGTCTCCTTCGTCCCCTAATACCCATTGATCCCAGATCCAAAACTTGGTACCCCTACCGAAGATCCGCCGGTTTTGACACCGACATTTGTGCTTTCATTGAGAGTTCCACTATGAGATCACCAAAGGGTTGATGTCTCGCCTAATCATCAACGATCAAGTCTGGAATGGGGACACCTTCGTCCCTGGGCAGACATTCGCATTCGGCAGCATCATGTTGCGTGCTGACCCAACCAGCCATATAGGCTAGATCGGAAGTTTCGCCCCGGTCAAGTGTTAGGTTTAGGAATCTAGAATTCTCCGCCGACCCCCAGGGCGATATGTTCCATACTGGGCTCTCGGTCTCGTCCCATGAGCTCGGAAGTCTTGAAGCTTTAACTTCGGGTCCCCCGCTAGGCCCCACACAAGTCTATCTCCGTCGGACACCTGGCCTTATGCTTGGATCCGGTTATAGCGCCCGAGCACCGGGGTTTGGCTCTCGCCAAACACAAATCCTGCATGGGTATTCGGGAGGTCAGCTCCGAAAGCCCTCAGAAGATAAATGTGGTTAGCCACTCGCTATTAAACATGACGCTTGACCGGATCCAGACGATGGAAATCATGGATGACCTAACATGACCTATATTCAGATCGGTCTGAGGGCAGGTCATGAGGAATTTCACAGCCCACCCACCAACCACTTGGTAGCCACTATCGAAGACTTAACCGATATGTTGGACTACGCCTCCGAGGGGGCAGAGTACATGGATGAAGAGGTCCACAACCCGACTACTTTCAATACTGGACGGTGGACAACCAGCTCCTCCTACGATCTCTATATGGTGGACACCCCCGCTGACATGGACGACCACACCCCTAAGAATATCAGCAACAAATCCGGTGAGGAGCCATCAAAACACCGGAAACAACATAAGCAATCCAAGGCGAACAAGGGAAGGGGAGTCATCGTGGGTGCTGGGGAAAACAATACCTCGGAAGAACTCAACAACCTCGAAGCCCTTGAGAAACCACAGGAGGACCCGAAGAGGCCCGAGGATCAGCGGGACCCCGAGGACCTCAACAATTCCGAGGACGACAACTACCTCCCCAGTGGATGAGGATGATAGCCTCGAAGACAAAGACTTCACCATCCCCGATGACCCTCACGATCAGGAACGGTTTAGGCAGCAGCTCATACCCACTGCCTGAAGCCTAAAAGCAAAGCAACAACAGCTCAGATTCGAACAAGATACACTTAGTGATAGATGGACAGAGGTCCTGGCAGCCGAAGAGGGGTACAACACCGAGTGCCCGGATCAAAACAAAAGCTACCCGCGCCGATGTCTACTGCAGCAATTTAATGACGAGGGCTTTGAGACCATATCTCCTAGGCGCACTTAGTACGACTAGCCGGACCGCCCCCTCGAGGAAGGGACAAAATGGTTGTAGAGGTCGAGTACATACCTGTGTTACCTTGGAGGAGAGGAAAGGACCTAGCACAATATAAGTGTTGGCATGACTTACGGTAGGACATGAACCATAGAGCAGGTCACACTAGATCCATATATGGATCTATAGGGTACTCCCCCAGTAGACGGGATGGACACCAACCTTGGCTTAACCGCAGCGACAGACGTCGAGAGCCATACCAGGCACAAGCAGCAGTCGATTTCCGACACAACATAGCCTGGGTCAGAGGCGTTGCCCACTCACTGTACTGCACAAACGAGGTTATGCAACACCAATTTCCTGAAGGGTTTAAACCCATAAATATAGACCAATATGACAGGACAATAGACCCCGTTCTGTGGTTCGAAGACTTCCTTCTCCACATTCACATGGCCAGGGGAGATGTTCTCCACACCATCAAGTACTTAACGCTAAAGCTTAAAGCGCTAGCTCGGCACTGGGAGCTGGGAAGATCTCGAGGATGCCTTCTGATCTAACTCCATTGGGAGCTAGGAAGATCTCGAGGATGCCTTCTGATCTAACTTCGAGGCACTTATGCCCGGCCCCCGGACTCCTCCGATTTGAGCAACGTCATATAAAAACCCGGTTAATCGGACAGGCAATTTTGGAATCGGTTCTTGACTAAGAAGAGCCAGATTGCTGATTGTCCGAATGCCGAGGCATTAGCCTCTTTCGGAAATAACATCCGGGACGAATGGCTAGCTTGTCAGCTCGGCCAAGACAGGCCGAGAACAATGTTCACTATAGGAATCAGGCACTTCTCCATCTACCATGGCAAACGGCAAAGCCCACAATGGCGGACGGCAAATTTTTGGGCCGAATAAACTCTGACAAAGGGTTCTTTACTGTCTGCCTTGGCCTAGCAGACGGCAAAGGGGTCTTTGCCATTAGCCTGCAGACGACAAAAAGGCTGGATGGCCTACTACTAACGGCGCCGCCGTCAGGTGGCTAACGGCCCCCCACCCCTTTGTCATCTACCGCCCACCCCCTTTGTCATCTGCTGCACTCCCCCTTTGTCATTTGTCGCCCGCCCCCCTTTGCCGTCTGCCGTGCCCCCCTCTTTGCCGTCTTTTGCGCCCCCCCCCTTTGACGTCTGTCCCAGATGGCAAAGAGAACATATGGCCCCAGGCTGGTGTTCCCACGTTTCATAGGTGGCCACCACGTGGCCACTTTGCCGTTGGGGCAGACGGCAAAGGGGTCTTTGCCGTGTGGGGCAGATGGCAAAGAGGCTGTATTGCCTCTTTTTTTGTTACATTCAACAAATTTCAAACAAACAATATATGATATGTATATAAATATTTCGCAGAAACAATGTCAACATACATATAAGAGCAACCAACAATTATACCAAATTAAACGTATGAAATGCCACATTGTTCACCATATTACAACAGGTTCATCCATACATACATATAATCTCATCAATACAAATGACTCAATACATGAAAACATAAAGTAAATACTAGCACTACATCAAAGCAAGCTGTCGTGAACTCAATCAAATCTGCAAACTTGGAGATAAGAAAGTTAGAAAAATAATACTAGAATTAAGAAGTAGAAGAAGATCTAGAATTAGAAGAAGAGGAAGAACATGAAGGGCCTATTTGGTTCATGACTAACTTTGCCACAACTAACCTTAGGCAAAGTGTGGCTGCCACAAAAAGTGCGGCTAACAAAATGGCCACCACAAGTGTGGCAAGATTTGGCAAAATGTTGAGTCTACAACACGTGGACCATATAACTAGAAAAGTGAAGCAAGCCACAAGTGTGGAAATGAACCAAACACATGCCTAAGGGGTTTTAGCATGACTAAGGTTAGGCGTGGCGACCTTAGGTTGGGAACCAAACATCCCTGAAGAAGCGTTTTTCTTCTCTCTCTCTCTCTCTGTCTCCTCTTGTTTTTCTTCTTCTTATTGCTTATTTGTGTCATTTTAGAGCTAACCTAGGTAATTATCACATTTTTACCTAACTAAGCTTATTGTGTCATTTTGCAAGAAAATAAGCTAAGTCTGTGGCATCTATGAGGTTACGAAGTCTATTATGTTTTTGAGTTAACTAAGCTTATTATGTCAGTGTGGAGGAAACAATGCTAAGTATAGGTGATTTTAGAGCTAACTTAGGTACAATATGTCATTTTGGAGGTAAGTAAGCTTACTATGTCATTTTACAGGAAACAGAGCTAACTTAGGTAAAATATGACATTTGTCTAGGTGCTAAGTTTGTCTAAGTGCTATGTTTGTCTTTGTTTGAGAAGATGAGCCAAGTAAGTGGAATATTAGGGCTTACCATCCTCATCATCATAGAGGTGAAGCACCGGGGTTGCTCGAGTCGTGCGATGCGGCTCGGGAGTTATGTCGTACGAAAGATCATTCACGTCAGCATGATGACGCTGAAATGTTAAGACTAGTAACTAATGTACATTGAAATGAAATTCACCATTCCAGCCGTGGTAATGACTGGCATCGGCGGAGGGGTCTGGCTGGTCTTCTCGCACAAAGTCTGCACATTTGGTTTTCACAAGTCAATCATATTTGTTATTAATTAAAAGAACATGTAGTGCATGATTTGGCTAATATAAAGAAGAAACTTACCATGATGAGCTCGTACATGGCCCGGTTAGACGCATCATTTCGTGCCCTCTCCTCCTCCAACAACTTCGCCATTCTCTCCTCCAAATCCTTCTTCTCCTCCGCCGTCTTCCGGGCCTGTTCCGCCAGAGGTGCCTAGGTTGTCTCTCTCTTTTTTTGCAGAGCAGCCTGCAACAAAACTGCTCGTTAGCATTGTAATCATCTTTGTTCGCACACACAATGTAATGGAGGAAAACTATCTTGTCTGTATGACTAACCTCAATGGCGAGTAGGACTGGTCATGGACGAGGTGACATCTCGGGATAGGAGCTCGTTTGGCCCGCCTTGATCTGCCGGAGAGTGCTCGAAGACTGGATATGTCCATCTCCAATGGCTATCGAGCCATGGGGCCTCCCGTGGCCAGCAATCGTCACCAGGTCTGGATCAATATGATGCTGGCTTGGGTTGAAGTCATCCCCATTCACCGCCTTACCCAGATCACTGCACCTCATGAGCTTGTTGTGGGAGGAGATATTGGTGAAGTTCTTGATATTATTGAGGTCACACTCTGAGAATGCCTTGACCTTCTTGCATGAGGCAGTACGGGCCCTGGCATAGAGGTCATACACCTCTGGCACTTCCGTCTTATTGTGATGAGCCTACAAGAGAGGAACAAAGTATTAATAAAGGGGTCAAGGCTGGCATCAAGAATGAATTGCACGAATCATGAAGCAAACCACATACCCAGTTCCGCCCGAAGTGAAAAATAATGGCGCTGCCTTGATGGTGTGGCACACCTTCCATTTGGGCATGTCGTGCCTTGGCATCGCCGTGGATGACCTCCATTGGTTAGAGCACCATTCATTAACCAACACCTCCAAACAATCCATCTTATCTGCATACCATCTCGGGGGCACCTAAGTTAGTAAAGAGAAATTTGAGATCTACGTCTACGAATCAAAACAAGGAAACTAAGTACAAGGCCTTAAGAATAGGTAATTACCTTCATGTACTGCTCCTTGTCCAAAAACTTTCTGCGAGACGACGATTTAGCCTTTTTAATACGCTGCGAGGTGTAGTAGTCTCGAACAGCCTGTACCCGAGCCTCGTGCCATAAGTTCTATAATAGGCGCCTGCACTCGTAATCGATAAGCTTTGCCGCGGCCTCCTCATATCCCTCCTCACACCTATAGAAGGTCTACAATCAAAAGAGACAACAATGATTATTACGATAACTAGCCATTATTGATTTTAAATTGTGTAAAGGAGAAATTACCCAGAACTTCCTGATCACCATGTCGGCCCTCATGTGGCACAACACTCCGTCGATCATCTTCTTCGGCGGGGCCAGGGCAGCCAAGTAGTGCTCCCATTTAAATCCTACCTCTTCTTGCTAATCCTCGCCGGGCAACGTGACAAACCCTGGGAAATTATGTCATAAAATAACACCAAGGATGGAGTTCGGCCTGCGGAAATCCTTGGTGTGAATCCAACCCCTGCAGTATGACAAAGCCAACACATTAGATATGTGAAGAAACATGAAGGCAAAAGGTTTAAAGTAAATGCACTTACTTTAGCGACTCAGGCTTAATCAGCCACCTCTACTCGCGGGTCGCCGGCACGGGCGGGAGCCATGTACACCCACGCTGGTAGATGGTGCCCTCAACCACCGCATCCCCGCTATCAGAAAGCTGATCCCCGCCACCATCAGCATGCCCACTCAGCTCCAGGTGATGCAGATCCGGCCAGGTATCCCATCTGGTGGAAGCTTATGGAGTCTCGGAGGATGAAGCGTCTGACTCAGGAGTCTCGCGGGACGAAGTGTTTGGCACAGGAGTCTCGTGGGTCGAAGCATCTGGGACAGAAGGATAGTCGACTCGAGGCTCGTGGACAGGAGTCCTTATAGCCTCCATCTCAGACGAGTCCACCGTAGCAGTCTTGTGCTAGATTGAATCAGCTGGGGGTGGTGGCGAGGAAGGCGTAGCAGCCTTCATACCTCTCCCGCGGCCACCACGTGTAGCTTTAGGAGCTCTCTTCTTCCCCCAACCTCCTCTCCCGGTGGGCAACATCATCGACGAAGAAGTGCCCTCGGGTGACCCAATATTGCCTTACAACGCTCTCCGGAGAGTTTGTGGTGGAATGGAAGTACCCCTCCCACCACGCACCGATGAAGGAGCCTCGGATCGCTCTCGACCCGCACCAACCATGTTTTAAGATCTGCCATGACAAAGAGTAAAAGAAATTAGTATAACATAAAAAAATTGCATACCGACATGAATAATAATATGTATATATATATATAATTTGAGTGTATCATCATCATGTATACCTGACATGAACTAATAATAATCTTCATCGTCTATATATGCTCCGAGATCAATAAATGCATCGTCATCATCACTATCATCAATAAATGCATCATGTTGAAGGACTCTTATATGTAATCGGTCAAGCATTGAGAGGTCATCCATAGCAGTAACTTCTTCTACATCCATCTCTTCTTCATCCGGCTCAGGGGTGAAGTCAGATTCACTGTCGTTGTCTACCTCAATGTTCTGGGGTGAGGTAGAGTGGTCCTTGAAATGTTTTTTTGAAAATACGTGTTTCTTAGAAGAATTCTCATTCATATGTGTCTGGGTTAGTGTGAGGTTCATAATCATCATCACTTATGGCGAGGATCCAGGAACTATCTATGCAAGTCGAAGCAAGAATACTTGTGACCCACCTGCTGCCAACGGAACTCAAGAGCATCCTTGCGTGTGGGGCACGGGAACCTTCCATGCGCACACCATCCAATGAATAGCGAACACGCCATCAAGTTATGTGTTGAGTACTTGTACCACACATGCATTTTGAAGTTTTTTGTAGCGACGTCATATGTCTTGATCCCATTATCCCAAGCTTCTTGCAATTCATACTTAAGTGGTTGCATGTACACATTCATATTCGTCCCCGTATAGTTGGGTCCTGGAATTATCAATGTCAAGAAAATGTTCTTTATTTTCATAATCTCTTTGAGGGGAGATTGAGTAGAATGAAAAATACAGGCCAACAACTATATTGGGTTGCCATCATACCAAACACATTGAACCCATCCGTGTTGATGGCAACTAAAGGACGCCTTCGATCTGCTGCTTTATCCTTATGTAATGCATCGAAGTGCTTCCACGCAAAAGTGTCTGAAGTGTGTCCCAACATCGGATTCCCATCTGCATCTAGTTCGGTTCTTTTGCCCAATTGATGCCACGTCATTTTTCTAGTCGTCTCTTTGACCATGAAAAGAAATTGAAGTCTTGGTATGATTGGCATATACCGAAGAACATTAACTGGGATTTTGGTCTGACTCTTCTCACCCATACCATTGTCTACCACAACATACCTGAAGAATTCCAAATGGGACAATAGTTCAGGCCCGCATACTCAAGCCTAAATAAGGCACATCCATTCTCACGGGCATCTATCTTCTCATAGGTCATCTTTACCGCACGTAGGATTTTGACCGACTGGTATAGGTTTGCTAGCAATACATGGCCTTTGGGTAGAAAGCGTCCAAATATCGTCATCATCACGTCGTAGCATTCTCTGCCTAGGTTGAACTGAACCTTCAGAGCCATTACTTGCGCGATGGCATCCAACTGACAAAGCTCAGTGTGCTCGTGGACAGCACATTTTGCAGACTCCAACATTTCATATAAGGCCTTTGCAGATTCCTCCATCTCATCTTCTGAGTCCCGAGCATCATCAAAGTCTTGCACCATGTCTTTGATCCCGGTACCATGCTCGTTGGTGCAACGATGAACAACCTCAGTTCTGGCACATTGGGCAGACTCACCATGAAATCTCCACACCATATAATCAGGCGTAAAACCCCACTTATGCAAGTTTTTACCCATTTCAAACCGTGTCCACTTTTTATGGTTGTCACACAAGACACAGGGGCACCAGGTTATTTCCTGGCCATTAGCAAATGCGGCGCTCAGAAACCCCTTGGTTTTTGTTAACCATTCAATGGTCATTTCTTTCTGACTAGGGTGACCGGTGTAAATCCAAGAACGATCACTCATCTTGCCTACCTACTAAACACACAAGAAATATATATATATATATATATATAATTCATCATCTATATTCATCCGTTAATCAAGTTTGTCAGTTTTATTACGTCCATGCAACCTACACGCTAATACGTAGAGATAGGTCTTAATCCCACCCGAGTATGTGTAGATTCGGTTCATTTTCCCATGCTCGGCTTCGGATCCGACGCAAAATTTTGGCAGCACCTCCCCGCTGTTCTCCTGATACACATCTCGGCAATAAGCAAACAGGATGTGTACCCGGAGAACAACAGGGAAGCACTGACGAAATTCCGCATCGGATCCGGAGCAGAGCATACGGGAAAACGAACCCAATATACACATACTCGGGCTGTCCATGGATAACCTTGGACAATTCGACAGGATGGCGGTTATAAATATGCAAAGACTTCCATATTTATGGATGTCGCCCTTTCGAATGGGATATGCATACTGATCACGCATACTGATGATTGAAGACACCTATAGCTAGCAAGTTTCATTGGCACAAACACCGGAACCAAGCAAACTAAGGGGAAGAGGAGATGTCATTTGTGCTCACCAACGAACGCGTTGGGGAGCTCGTCAAACGCACAGGGAGGTCGTCGAATAGCAGACCCTCACAGCGACGAAACAACTCCACATTGAAATGAAACTCGATCAACACAAATATGATATTTTTCATAACAACTAGAATCAGAATATATATATGACCTAACTCATGATTTACAAAACTATGACCCCGTCGGCCTCTGGAAGGCTGAAGAGGTGACAGGGGTCGAGGGTCAGTGGCGTCGGGGGTTGGGGGTTAGTGGCGTCGATCGAGGGTCGGCAGTCACGGGCGTCGGGGGTCGGGGATCGGTGCCGTCGGGGGTCAGTGGCATCAGGGTTCAATGGCGTTGGGGGTCGAGAGTCAGTGGCGTCGAGGGTCGGTGGCATTGAGGGTCAGTGGTATCGAGGGTTGGGGGTCCATGGCGCCGAGGGTCGGTGGTGAGTGGCGTCGGGGGTTAGTGACGTCGAGGGTCGTGGGCCAGTGGCTTATTCTTCCACTTCTTCTTTTCATTTTCTTTTTCTCTTCTTCTTCTTCTCCTCCTCCTCCTCCACCTCCTCTCTTCTTCTTCTTCTTCTTCTTCTTTTCTTCTTCTTCTTTTTCCTTTTTCATTTTTCCTTCTTTTTTTCTTCTTTTTTCTTCTAACCTAACTAACTAACCTAACTAACTGACTTAACTAACCAACCTAACTAAACTAATTAACTAACTAACTAATTAACATAAATAAAAACAAATAAACAAAAAATGCACCTTGGGGGCGACGGGGAGGTGGCGGTGCCACTTGGAGGGGGTGGCAAGGAGGGGGCGACGGCGAGGAGGCGGTGGTCGGACGGGGCGGGAGGGGCGTCGGTGGGGCTCTGCTGTGGGGTGGTGGCGGCGGGGCGGGAAGGGGGCGGCGGTGTGGCGAGGGGGTGGCGGGGAGGGGGCGACGGTGGCCGAGGGGTGGGAGGGGCATCGGCGGGGCTCTACTATGGGGCGGTCGTGGCAGGGTGGGGAGTGGGCGGCAGTGCCGGGAAGGGGCAACAGGAGGGGAAGGCGGCCGGAGGGGCGGGAGGGGCTGTCGGTTGGGCTCCACCGCAGGGGGCGGTGGGGCAGCGGTGGGATGGGTTGCACTCGGGGGTGAGAGAGAGAGAAAAAGAGAGAAGGAGAGTGAGAGAGTGGGCCGGTGCCAGGGGGTAATGGTCGTTAGTTAGGCAGTTTCTTTGCCTTCCGCAAGCGGATGACAAAGGGCTAAGGGGCATACAACAAAGATTGCACGGACGACATCCAGGCCGCCCATTTGGTCTAACCATCTTCATAGCCCAGTGGGGCCTAGGTGATCTCTTTGCTGTCTACCTCTGGGCCCTTTGCCATCCACAGGATGATGGCCACCCCTATCTTTGCCATCAGCCTGGTCTTTGCCATCCGTTTTCTGTAAGCTGATGGCAAAGATATGGCTGGCAGGAAATTTCCTGATTCTAGTAGTGGTCCACCATTACTTCACTCATGACCCGCTTTTGCATGGGTGAGGAAAATTGGCTAGCTCATCGCAGCCACAATGCCAAAGACCCCGGCACCTCCAAAGTTCGGGACGGAAATGGCAAACCACAGTGCAGCAAGAACAAACGCCGCCACAATAATGGTGACACCGATGATACGGTCGTAAATGCTGGCTTCCGCAGCTCAAAATATGGACAATGGAAGAAACCCTCTAAAGGAAATAGAGACAGACCTACCGCACTAAACAAAATCATGGAAAGGCCCTGCCAGATCCATGGCACCCAAGACAAGCCCGCTACCCACACCAACCGTAACTGTTGGGTATTCAGGCAGGCCAGCAAACTTGCAGCCGAGGAGCAAGGTAAGGGCCCATGTAGCGAGAATGAAGAAGAGCCTCACGGTCCGAACAATGGAGGACAGAAGAAATTCCCTCCTGAGGTAAAAACTTTGAACATGATATACGTCACACATATACCAAAAAAAGGAGAGGAAGCGCACCCTTCGTGAGGTCTATGCCATAGAGCCCGTAGCCCCGATTCAACCCATGGTCGGCTTGCCCGATCACCTTCCACTGTAGGGATCATCCAACCAGTATCCGTGATGGAGGTTTGACGGCCCTTGTCATAGAACTCATCATCGATGGGTACCACCTCACTAGAGTCCGCATGGACGGAGTAAGTATCCTTAACTTGATCTACTCAGGCACTATGAAAAAGACGGGCATAGAGCTGTCAAGGATCAAATCCAGCAACACTACCTTTAAAGGAGCAATCCCAGGTGTCGAGGCCCGCTGCTCAGGCACGGTAAAGTTGGAAGTAGTGTTCGCATCACCTGACAACTTCCACACCAAAGACTTCCCTTTTCGCAGCGGCTATCACGCACTGCTCGGCCATATAGCGTTCGCCCGCTTTAACATTGTTCCCCATTACGCTTATCTGAAGCTCAAGATGTCCGGTCCCAAGGGGGTCATCACTGTCATCGGAAATACAGAGGCTCCCTCCAAACTGAGGAACACACTGTGGACTTGGCATCCAAATGCCAATACGATAGAGAAGCACCGAGGCCCTAATCACCCATCAAGGCGCGACCGGCGAGCAAGCGAGCCCAAGCTCAACCTGATCTCCCGAAGACATCCCCTTCTCAACACAAATAGGTATACGCTCCCACGGCATGGCCTGGCTACCGTAAGTTATATTCCTAGAAGGCACAAATTTGTGCTCAAAATACCATGGGCAGCTGTGGGGACCCACTACCAATGGCCATTTGTTCGGCTCGACCGAACAACCGTTGAAACTTGTCTTCGGACAAAAACAAGGTACCGTCCATGACCTCCCAAATGTAAGGCTTACCCATTTTATGATGACTTCTTAAGACCCCCTCTCCAAGGCCTGCTTGCCGATAGTAATCACTTTTAAAGGATCACATGCTTAGAGAGCAAAGGAGCAGATGCGCAGCAAGGCACATGGAGAATGTCAAACCACCTACCGATGACCCTGGGTAAAACCGCTCCTTTGTAAAGTTTGTTTTTAAAATAAAAAGACCTGTAATAGTGGCCTCGGTATTATGAATTATAAGAATTCAACACAAATAAAGATTATCCTTCATGGTATTTTTTCAGTATTTTATGTTACAATTCTTCCTCTCATTGGTGCCAAAGGCAAAATTGTTTGGTATATGTTAGGTGCGACCGGCTAATAGATCGGGGGCTTGACTATAAATCTCGCCCGAAGCATCACCCGGTCACTATTTGTTGTGTGTTAGGCGTCTCAGATATTGCGTTATATGAATTGGTTCCGAATTATGTCTTGGGTCAATGGTTTGGTTGCCCGACTGCTCTGTTTGCCCTCTTACGTTCTACTAGTTCGGCTAAAAGGGTAAAGGGAGAACCACTATGATTGTATTTCTAGCTCTAATGGCTAAATACCTCGGTGGAGAAAGCCAAAAATTGACTGTCATAATAACAAGAACCGATCTGCGAACCGAGCTTAAATGTTAAACTAAGAATCGATGGAGGTTATTCCGTGTTATACGAGGGGTTTGTACCTTCACAAACCATGTCATAATGGTCCCAAACCTTGGTTAATCCGACTATCACAAATCACTAGGGATAGTCACCAGCCCCCGCAATCAAGCTCCTATGGCTAAGTGAAAGCACTAAAGCCACATAGGCTGATTACCTCATTCCCCTGACACACTACCGCCTCCGGGCATCGATATATCGGCAAAGGGTCCTAGTGCGGAGGTCGAAACACCTCTTGTAGTATCTACATCGAGGCTAAAGCCGACAACTAGCAACTTTCAGTTTAAACGGCCACATAGGAGTCAAAATAATAAAAAAGTATGATACATCGGGCACACACATTATAAAGAAAAACTATCATAGGACACATGATAGTGCCCTCACCCATTAATTACATCTTTGCAGCATTGGGTCTATATCCCCCGAGCACCCTCCATCGCAGCGGGGAAGTAAAGCTCGGGGTGCCTATGCTCCTTCTAAGGAGGCGGGTAAGTGGTATCCATCTCGAATGGCTTCACCTTTTTCCAATGCACCATTGTCCTTGGAAAGGCCATCCGATCTCCCTCAATACATATGGAGTGCTTCAAGACTTCAATCCGGGGCGCAGTGTCGCAAAGCTTCTACACCAAGCCAAAATAGTTGCTCGATAGTGGCTCTTCAGGCCCAGCAGGAAGCATAGGTCCCTCATGGCAGGCTTTGTCACCCTATGCAACTCCATTAGCTGCTTCATTTGATAGCTGAGAAGGCGACGAGGCTCGGGGGTTTGAAATTGCGCCCAGAATGGCCTCTGTTCAACATCCCCATCTCAAGTCGAAAAGTGCCTAGCCGCGTCCGTTGCACTCCTCGGGATATCCGTAAAGGCGTTGGAGGAACACCATACCCGTGTGATCAAGGCAAACCTATTACCACCAAAGGCACATTGCAGTAAGTATGGCTTACCATCCACAATCATCCTGACTTGGCAAAGTTCTTCTTCAAAGAACCGCCTGTCTACATGCTCCGCTTTGTGCTCATAGGACAACAAGGATAGCTCGGTTGCTTGGTCCTTGGTCTTTTGCTCAAGGGCCTCACACTTAGTGCTTGCATCATGGAGCTCCTGCTACATCTTGGCCACTCGAGCTTCGTGCTTGCCACTATCAATCTTCAACAAGCTCAGTTCGGCAGCCGCTTATTCGGCCACCATCTTCTGGTCTACATCCTCCTGCTTGGCCTTCTTCTGCTTGGCCTTGAGGTTTTCAAAATCTACATTTATGGCTGTAGACAAAATGGGAAGCAAGATCTCAGGAACAAAATCCTGAAAACCTTAATTAATAAGGAAAACAAGGGTCTTAGCAGTATAATTCAAACTTACTTTGCATCTTGTCAAACCGTTTGTTCATGCGGTCATGCTCCTCATCGGAGCTCTTGAGCTTCTGGTTCAGCTGGGCCAGTTCCACGGCATTGGTGGCCACCGCTCATGACGAGGCCTGCAAAACAACTTATGTGAAACAAACTCCCGAGCTGTTGGTTTTAGACCATCCGCTAAATCATCTCCGAAACTGTTAGAATTTTGGGGCCACGAATTGCTTTTGCGTTCATTCGTGATTTTAGGTTCTTTGACCCTCAGGAGAGTTTTCTAAACTCACCAATGGCTCGGGGGCTACTATACCTATAAGGAATATATAACCTTACGAATAAATCTCTTGTTGTGAAAAGTATATTACATTGCTTACCTTGAAACCCGCCAATAGATCATTTAAGGCCTCCTTCATTCCGCTATCAACAGACTGAATGCCTTGCAAAACCGCACCCATAAGGGTGTGGTGATCTTCCACGGTGGAGGAGCTAGACAAAGCCCCTTGCATCAAGGTTGGCCACCCGGTTGCGGTCCGCTCTGTCATGGACAACACCAATGGTGGCACTTTTGCTCTCCCTTCTTGGGGAGGTGGGGTTGACAATGTCGGAGGCATAGAGGTCTCCGGAGCCGTCTTTGGAGGGAGCTTGGAAGAATCATGGTACCCTCTTTGTTCGACAGGAGGGGTTCGACCTCCTGGTCTTCGGTGGCCGAGGTACAAACCTCGGCCATGACCTCATCACCCCTAGTGTTCGGCCTAGGAGGGGTCTAGCGGGATAACACCTTTGTAGCCTCCTCAGCGATCTGAAGGGGAGTGGTGCAGGATGCAGTCCCGCTCTCCCTTAGCTCGGCGGGCGGATAATCTCCCTCTGAGACATGCTCAGTTGGGAGATCACGTGTCGGGCTGCAATACTGAAGGCGTTCATCCGGTTAGTAACAAATACTCTGTATAAATATACCAGAAACTGTTCGGATTCAGTACCTCTGGGCTGGGGGCTTGATCCTAGGGTTCCTTCGTGGAACCCTTTCGAAGGCCTCAGGCTCCTCCTTTGAATCCAGACTATCATCGGGCAAGACCACTTTGGTCCTGCACAACCTCTTCGGGGCAGGAGGAGGCAGGTCCTCCTCAGCATTGTCTAACCCCGCCCTCTTCCTTGTATGGGGGAGTCTATCCCCCCCTTGTCACCTTCTACGTGGTCTTCCTCGTGAGCGAAAGAGGCTTGGGTCTCCCCGGACTTAGTGTCTGATACGTCTCCAACGTATATATAATTTATGAAGTAATCATGTTGTTATTTTATCATTCTTGGATGTTTTACAATCATTTTATAATAACTTTATATCATTTTTTGGGACTAACCTATTGACCCAGTGCCCAGTGCCAGTTGTTGTTTTTTCTTGTTTTTTACATTGCAGGAAATCAATATCAAACGGAGTCCAAACACCAGGAAACTTTTTGGAGATTTTCTTGTTCTTCCGCTGCAAGGCTCTGTAGCCACCGAAAACCAATCTAGACCCCGTTCCGACACCCTGCCTGAGGGGGAATCATCTCCAGTGGCCATCTTCATCATCCCGGCGGCCACCGCGATGAGGAGGGAGTAGTCCACCCTCGGGGCTAAGGGTTTGTACCAGTAGCTATGTGTTTAATCTCTCTCTCTCTCTCTCTCCTGTGATCTATATCATGGGCTTTGTTAATATAGATGGATCATATGATGTTTCTCCCCTCTATGCTCTTATTGTGATGAATTGAATCTTTACCCTTTGAAGTTTTGTGATGTCAGATTGAATGTTCAGATTTGGGAACACATGATGTATGCCTTGCGGTATGAATACTTGAGGTGACATTGGGGTATCTTATTGGTTCACTTGATATACATTATGGCACTCAACTTGTGGATTCCCACGGTGATATTGGGGTAATCTATGCATAGGGGTTGATGCACATTTTTATTATCTTTTCCATGATAGAAACTTTGGGGATCCCTTGTAGATATTTGTGTGGATTGAGTATTATGAATATGAATTTCTTTGCTGTTATTCTAGTACGAACTCTTAAGTAGATCGATCGGAAAGAATAGGTTGCGTTATTCTAGTACGAACTCTAGGATAGATTGAACGGAAGGAATAACTTTGAGGTGGTTTTGTACCCTACAAACAATTTCTATATTTTGTTCTCCGCTAATAGGAACTCGGGAGTGATTCTTTATTGCACTTTGAGGGATAATCATATGATCCAACTATGTTAGCACTGTTGAGATATTGCACTAGCGAAAGTACGGACCCTAGGCCTTGTTTTCAAGCATTGCAGTACCATTTTTGTGCCCCTTTACTATTTGCTACCTTGCTGTTTTTATTTATTCAGATTATAAAAACATATTTCTACCATCCATATTACACTTTTATCACCATCTCTTTGCCGAACTAGTGCACCTATAAAATTTGCCATTGTATTGGGTGTGTTGGGGACACAAGAGATTGCTTGTATTTGGTTGCAGGGTCGTTTGAAAGAGACCATCTTCATCCTACACCTCTCATAGATTGATAAACCTTAGGTCATCCACTTCAGGGAAAATTACTACTGTCCTACAAAACTCTGCGCTTGGAGGCCCAACACGTGTCTACAAGAATAAAGTTGCGTAGTAGACATCAAGCTCTTTTCTGGCGCCATTGTCGGGGAGGTGAGTGCATGAAGGTATATCTTTAGATCTTGCAATCGAATCTTTTAGTTTCTTGTTTTATCACTAGTTCAGTTTATTAAAGAAAAGTACAAAAAAACGGAATTGAGGTTGCATCATATTATCGATCATCTTTATAATATCTTTCGTGAAAATGATGGAAAGGAAAATTGTGCTCAATTGTTAGAAGAAGAAGTTATTAAAATGTTTGGCACTAAACGTTTGAGTGATGAGCATGATTGCAATGTTGTTAGTATGAATTCTCTGAATATTCATCATGCTAATGAAATGCAAAGCCACAAGCTTGGGGATGCTATGTTTGATAAAGAAGATATTTTTAGTCCTCCATGTTTTGATGAGCAGAACTATTACGATTATGACATGCCTCCTATCTATGATGATTATTGTGATGACACATATGATATAAAGAGTAATGGTAACCATGAAACTTGTCATCATGATTTTAATATTCAAAGTGGTTATGTCAATCAAGTATGTCATGATAGTTATTTTGTTGGGTTTTCTCCCACTATTTCAAATGAGAAGAAAATTGCTTATGTGGAGAGTGACTAATTTTATATGCTTGTGCATGAAAAAATAATGTTTTATGTGCTGGTTATATTTTGGAATTTCTTCATGATGCTACTAAAAATTATTATGAGGGAGGAACATATGCTTGTAGGAATTGCAATAATATCAAGTTTCCTCTCTATGTGTTCAAAATTTTGAACTTATGCTTGTTTTGCCTTC
Organism: Hordeum marinum; assembly: GCA_022496015.1. NCBI lineage: Eukaryota > Viridiplantae > Streptophyta > Magnoliopsida > Poales > Poaceae > Hordeum > Hordeum marinum. The sequence continues at coordinate 249,824,813 of CM039674.1, read as the reverse complement.
CTATGCTAGATGACTCTTGTTCTCATAAATTGTTTGCTCACAAAATCCCTATGCATATGAAGTGGGTTAGACTTAAATGTGCTTGTCATGATATTCATGATGCTCTTTTGCATGTTTCAATTACTATTCCTATGTGAGCGTCATTGAAATCATCACGCCTAGCTAAAGGAATTAAAGAAAAGTGCTTGTTGGGAGACAACCCAACACTTTTACTTTCTGTTTTTGTGTGTTCACATGATTAATCTACTGTGCTAATCATGTTTTTTGTCTTTTATTTCAATAAAGTGCCAAGTAAATCCTTTGGGATAGTGTGGATACTTGCTTGTTTGATTCTGTGCAAAATAGAAAGTTTTGCGTCCAGTATATGAATTATCTGGTTTTATTGGAGATTCAAAAAATTCTGAAATTTTTACAAAATATTTACATGAAAATTCCTTGAGTTTTACTAATTTTTCAGAATTTTGAGAGTTAGGAAATTTTGGTGATCATTCAAATCTTTACAGACTGATCTATTTTTGACAGATTCTGTTTTGCATGCATAGTTTGCTTGTTTCAAGTGTTCCTATAGCTTATATTGAGTAATATAAGTTATGGGAATGATGGAATAAAGTAGGTATCATGTGGGAATAATTATGAGTCTTGTCTTAACAGTACCTAAGTGAATGATTTATCTTTACTACACTAACCTTTCTCACAAAGTTCCGTTAAGTTTTGTGTGATTGAAGTTTTCAAGTTTTGGGTGAGATACCGATATGAGGAGAACAAGGAGTGACAAGAACCTAAGATTGGGGATGCCCAAGGCACCCCCAGGGTAATATCCAAAGAAGACTCAAGCGTCTAAGCTTGGGGATGGCTCGGATGGCATCCCCTCTTTCGTCCTCAACACTATTGGTATATCTTACTTGGAGCTATATTTTTATTTGTCACATTATGAGTTTCGCTTGAAGCATAATTTTATTTTGTTACTTTCTGTTCAGTGTTATTTATAATCTTGTTTTTCAATAAAAACTTCCAACAATTTCCTTTAGGATGCTTGCATTGCATGTTTTTATGTGTGCTGTGTGAAAACAGAAACTTCTGCTATAGCATTTGAATTTTTATATTTTACTCGAATTTGGAAAGTTTCTAAAAACATTATACAGTATGGTCATATAAATTTTATATTATGTCCTAAATTTCATAATTTTATGAGTTATATAAGTACACTGTTTTCATAAATATCTACAGACTATTTTGTTTAGACAGATGGATGTCATAGTTTTGTTATCTACATATCCTATAGTTTCCATAGCCTATATTGGTAGATATAAATTGTGGAAATGATAGTATACAGTACCTAATGTTTGAAAATTATTATGCAACTTGTCTTGGCGGTACATAAAAAGTTGATTTATTATTATGTGTACTAACCTATCCCATGAGTTCTTTTTGAGTTTTGTGTGGATGAAGTTTTTGAGAATAGGTGAAACCGTGGTATGAGAGGATTGAACGAGATACAAAAGCTCAAGCTTGGGGATGCCCAAGGCACCCCAAGTAAGTATTTCAAGAACTCTAAAGCATCTAAGCTTGGGGATGCTACGCATCCCACCTCTCTTCATCAACAATTATCGGTTAGCCTATGTTGAGCCTAAATTTTTATTCGTTCACAAGATGCGTGCTATTCTTGGAGTGCTATTTTTATTTTGCTTGTTGTTTGAATAAAGTACTTAAGATATGAAAATATTTATTGAGGGAGAGAGAGAGAGTCCTCACATAGCTACTTAATTGTTTGACTACTCATTAATCTTCACTTATGTCTTTTGAGAGTAGCTTGTCATTTACACTTGTCCTTCACTTATATTCTATGAGTAAATTGTTGAATAAATTAAATTTCATGAAGTTGAAACCATATCATGCCTAGTGATAGCTTCACATTGGGTTTATAAAGTGAAATATTTTGAGGCTTGACAATCACAATATTGGGCATACAAGCAATTCAAGAATAATTAGTATAAGGAAGGGAACTTTCACATGCAAATACACTATCCTAGAAATCTTTTGTGATTGTGAGTCCCCATCAAAATATTATATGCCAAAATTGTTGACGTTGGACAAGGAAGACAACGTAATGATTTATGTTTGTTCATATTCACATATAAGTTATATTGTCATAGATCCTTCAACATGTGGTGCTTGCCCCCCATCTTTGCTAGCCAAAAATTCCGCACCAAGTATGAGCTCTATTTGTGCATCCAAATCCTTAAACCCAGTCTTTGCCCTCTGAGTCCACTATATCTACCTATATGCGGTATTTCCGTGCCGTTCTAAGCAAATTTGTATGTGCCATCTCTAATTTTCAAAATAAACTTCTCTTTTGTGTGTTTGTTTCGCTCGTGGAGCAGTGAGGGGTGGCTAATATTTTCCATGCTAGATGTTTTATTCTCACGATGGGTGTTTATTCACTTGTCATTGCACGAGAGTAAGGCAAAGGTATTAGGGATGCCTAGTCCCAAAATGCAAAAATGAATTTACTTTATGTTGTCAAATAATAAATTCCTTGGAAAGTGAAAGTATGGTGGAAAAAGGAATAAACTTTGTTTTCTATTTGGGAACCGCCTATGATATATCTTGCATGGAAAGTGTTGGGAACTCTAAGTCGCTTTCATTGGTGGGATGGATACACCTCCCAAAATGTTTTTTATCTCTAAGTTTTTCGCTTTGAGCTCTGGCACCTCTACAAATCCCTATTTCCCTCTGCAAAGGGCCTATCTTTTAATTTATGTATTTACTTTTATGCAAGAGTTAAAGTTTTTCTCTCTATTCCTTTTTATTTTTCTCCTTTGGCAAGCATCATGTGGTGAGGAAAGATCTAGGCACATATGTCTAGTTGAATATGGGTAGCATGAGTTATTATTGTTGACATCACCCTTGAGGTTAATATGTTAGGAGGCAAAGCAATAAGCCCCTATGTTTCTATGTGTCCGGTTGAAACGTTTTGTCCATATGTATGCGGTGAGTTTTAGCAATCATAAAAGACTATACGATGGTTGAGTATGTAGAGCTCTTACTTAAACTCTGTTGAATAATTTTAATTGCAATTGCTTGGTGACTGAGAACATAGGTTGTTGGGTTTCAAGAGAATTCATTCTTTGAACCTTAACATGTGAATTGGTTGCTACTTTAACATGAGAAAACTTTATGAGAAAAGAATTGATGTAATGATGCTAGGAAAAGTGATTGAAATTACCATTGATCAAACTTATGCACTTTGCTAGCATTCACACTTCATAAATTATTTCTTTTATCATTTACCTACTCGAGGACGAGTAGGATTTAAGCTTGGGGATGCTGATACGTCTCCAACGTATCTATAATTTATGAAGTATTCATGATGTTATTTTATCATTCTTGGATGTTTTACAATCATTTTATAGCAACTTTATATCATTATTTGGGACTAATCTATTGACCCAGTGCCCAGTGCCAGTTACTGTTTTTTGCTTGTTTTTTACATCGCAGGAAATCAATATGAAATGGAGTCCAAACACCACGAAACTTTTTGGAGATTTTTTTGACCAGAAGGAAACCAATGGGCCAGTGCTGCATCTGGGGGGGGCTGCCCCAAGGGGGGCACAACCCACCACAGCAAGCCAGGAGGCCTAGGCGTGCCCAGGTTGGTTGTGCCCACCTTGGTGGCCTCCCGCACCCCCTCTTTGCACTATAAATTCGGGGGAGCCCTAGATTAGAAGTTCTGCCGCCGCAAGTCTTTGTAGCCACCGAAAACCAATCTAGACCCCGTTCCGGCACCCTGTCGAAGGGGGAATCATCTCCGGTGGCCATCCTCATCATCCCGGCGTCCACCATGATGAGGAGGGAGTAGTCCACCCTCGGGGATGAGGGTTTGTACCAGTAGCTATGTGTTTAATCTCTCTCTCTCTCTCTCATGATCTATATCATGGGCTTTGTTAATATAGATGGACCATATGATGTTCCTCGCCTCTATACTCTTATTGTGATGAATTGAATCTTTACCCTTTGAAGTTTTGTTATGTCAGATTGAATGTTCAAATTTGGGAACACATGATGTATGTCTTGTGGTATGAATACTTGAGGTGACATTGGGGTATCTTATTGGTTCACTTGATATATGTTATGGCACTCAACTTGCGGATTCCCGCGGTGATATTGGGGTAATCTATGCATAGTGGTTGATGCACGTTTGTATTATCTTTTCTCCGATAGAAACTTTGGGGGTCCCTTGTAGTTTGTGTGAATTGAGTAATATGAACATGAATTTGCTTTGGTGTTATACTAGTACGAACTCTTGAGTAGATCGATCAAAAAGAATAGCTTGTGTTATTCTAGTATGAACTCTAGGATAGATCGAACGGAAAGAATAGCTTTGAGGTGGTTTTGTACCCTACAAACAATTTCTATCTTTTGTTCTCCGCTAATAGGAACTCGGGAGTGATTCTTTATTGCACTTTGAGGGATAATCATATGATCCAACTATGTTAGCACTGTTGAGAAATTGCACTAGCGAAAGTACGGACCCTAGGCCTTGTTTTTAAGCATTGCAATATCGTTTTTGTGCCCGTTTACTATTTGCTACCTTGCTGTTTTTATTTATTCAGATTATAAAAACATATTTCTACCATCCATATTACACTTTTATCACCATCTCTTCGCCGAACTAGTGCACGTATACAATTTTCCATTGTATTGGGTGTGTTGGGGACACAAGAGATTTCTTGTATTTGGTTGCAGGGTCGTTTGAGAGAGACCATATTCATCCTAAACCTCTTATGGATTGATAAACCTTAGGTCGTCCACTTGAGGGAAAATTGCTATTGTACTACAAAACTCTACGCTTGGAGGCCCAAGATGTGTCTACAGAATAAAGTTGCGTAGTACACATCAGTGTCTAGAGGACCTCTTGGGCGGAGGCCTTCATGGGCCTCTCTCTTCTCTCCCTTCTTCTTCTTCTCCTTCTTCTTTGGCGTCGAGTATGGCCCCACGACCAATATCAGCGTCAATAGGGATGACCTGGGCTCTTCGGGCAGGGGGGTTGGACCATTAATCTTCACGGCCTTGTCCAACTAGCTCTATGAAGACAGTGGAGAAGGGGTTAAGTTCCTTAGTGAAAGGTAGATCTTGGGAATGAAATAGAAGCTTTGCCATACCTTTGTAGGAGGGGTTTTGGCGTCTAGGTCGATGTCTTCCTCCTTTGTCGACCACTCCCGCTTGAACAGCACCTTCCACAACTTCTTATGAGTTGGGTGATAAAATTTGCACATGGTTTCAGGATCATCCAGCTTGTAGGACCACATTGGAGTGTCGTGGTGCTGGCAAGGGAGGAGGCGGCAGCGATTCATAACCTGGACCACGTTGGTCAGCTCAATTTTCACCTCCACCATCTATAAGGATGGCAATTTTACCCATGGGTATGAGTACCCGTGGGTATCGTACCCGCATGGGCAGGGTATGGGCACATTTTTATACCCATGGGTAGTACCCATACCCTACCTGTTAAGTCTTGGGGTAGGGTATGGGTATAGTCTTGTACCCGCGGGTATGCCCATACCCTACCCGCTTTTGAATTAATGTTAAGTGGCTGTCGATTCATCATTAATTTGTCATGTGACTCATCTACTCCTATTGACTTATGTGTATGTTGTGATTTCTAAACTTTGATATTGTTCATGTACTCATCTATCTGTTATTGAGTTGAGATAATTGTTTTTTTCTCAAATGTGTTGTCAATGAGCGTTAAATTGTGATCAACTTATGTACTACTTGTTCTACCCGCTGGGTACCCAATGGGTATGGGTACCCGTCGGGTATGGGTATGGGTAAAGTTTCATACCCATGGGTATGGTTATGGGTAGAATTGTGTACCCACTAACTATACGGGTATGGGTATGGTATTGCTCTACCCTGCCCATACCCTGCCCATTGCCATCCTTAACCATCTGCGAGATGTGCTTCTATAGCGACTTCACTTCCGTGGTCGATCCCCGGTCGAGGCCTTTCTTGACCCACGAGGTTAGCCTCGTGGGGGGTCCGGATCTGAATTCGAAGGGCACCGACTAGTCTATGCCTCATGGTTAGGTAATGTAGAACCACTCTTTCTGCCAAACCTTGACAGTGTCGATGAAAGTACCTTTCGTCGACTCGACTCGTGGAAGTTTGCTGTTCACAACCCCTCCACAATCGGCATGTTGGTCATGGACTGTCTTCGGCTTGACGTTGAAGATCTTGATCCATAGGCCGAAGTGTGGGTGGACCCACAGGGAGGCCTCACAAACGATGATGAAGGCCGAGATATGCATGAAGGAGTTCAGGGGAAGATCGTGGAAGTCTAACCCGTAGAAGAACATTAGGCCACTAACGAAGGGGTGAAGACGAAAGCCCAGTCCCAGGATGAAGTGGGGGATGAACACCACCCTCTCGCCTGGCCTTGGCGTGGGCACCACTTGACCTGCATCTCGAGCGCGATGGACAATATTGGGCAAAAGCTACCCAGCGAGCTCCAACTCCCAGATGTCGTCGTTGGTGGCGCAGGAGGACTCACACTTGGCATGTGAACCCGAGCCAGCCATGGCTGAGCTTGGGAAGAGCAGCTTGGAGAGGAAGGTATGAGAAATGGATCTTAGCGCTTGGGGCTTGGACGGGAGGAGAGGTTAAATCTGGGATGCATACGGCCCGTTTACTCTGTCGCATGCCTTGTCACTTGGACGGGAGGAGAGGTGTAGGACGAAGATTTTTCTCCCTTTTATGGGATCTCGTAATACCAAGGGCCCGTTTACTATGTTGCATGCCTTGTCACTTCCTGAAACAATCGTGACGTTATATGCGCATGGGATAACCCGGATCATTATTCGTATCCCATAAAAACGGAGCATGATCTTCACATTGATAAGATGTGCCAATGGAAAAGCAGCCTCGAACCGCGAATCTAGTTTTCATAACTAGCTAAGTTGTCATGGCCTATCATTACCTTTCGCTAGAAAGGTTGTCAGATGAGGTACTGTTCACACTCAGGCGTTTGGCCTTTGAGGCTAAGCAACGTATGTATTTTTGAAAACAGGGTGTCATCATCAACCAAGGTGGAACCAGTCGAACATAAGGGGGAAAAGGGAACTCACCCCACAAGCCAGAGACTTTGGATGCGTGACGCTACTGGGTGTCATGAACCCCGGCGATGGAAGCTAGTTCGGGGGCTACCGAGGGAGTCCAGGACTAAGGGGTCTCGGGCAGTCATCTCATCTCTCATGGGCTGACTTGGTGGGCTGCTCTGTGGAAGGCTGGACTATGTGGTGACCCCGTGTTCAAGAAGGAAAGCTATGAAGACTTGGAATGTCTACCAAGTCTTGAAGACGGGATCGGCATATCTATCTCCGGTTAGAAGCTAGTTATGTGTAACCATAGGTACCCTTGGTGTCTATACAAACCAGAGGGTTCCATTCGTAGAGGCAGGTGGACTCATCTAGGGTTTTAGCTCATACGATCTCGAGGTAGATCAACTCTGTAATGCTCATTCATGTCAATACAATCAAGCAAGACATAGGGTTTTACCTCCTCAACACGGCCGGAACTTGGGTAACCATTGTCTCATTCGTCCCCTGTTACCCATCGATCCCATATCCACAGCTCGGGACCCCCTACCCAAGAACCGATGATTTTGACACTGACACTCATGTTGGTGAATGGGTTTCAGGCTCCAAATCGAACAACCACTCCGAGAGAAGCTATCACACTGACTCTGACTATAGTCAGGATGAATGTGTTGCCAGACTTGCACTCATTTCCTTCAACTTGTATGACATATTAGATTAACCAAATGAAGAGAGTGGAAGTTGCTTCATGGCTAAAGGCCCCAAGGTATCACACCCCGAATACATTGACTTTGATAGTGATGAGGATGACTTACTTGGAGATGATGACTTGCTATTTTACAAAACTAGCGATATTAGTCAAAATGAACTTGATAGTAATCACGCTAGTAAAGATAAGTCGTGTGATGATGATAAGAAGGAAATAAAGCGACTAACTAAAGAATTGAACACTCTTAAGTTAACTCATGAATCTATTCTAGAAGATTATAGAGAGCTTGTAAGAACTCATGAGAAGTTATGCTTCCAGAAGCTCAATCTGGAGCAAGAACATGAGTTTCTTAAAGTTATCAATGACGATCTTCGAAAGAAGACTTCCTCTTATCTAGACAAACTACTACTCTTGTCTATATTCATTCCACAAGTTAAGACTAAACAAACTGGTAACAAAGGCAAGAAAGGTTCATCAACTAGTAGCAATAAAATAATATATCCAATGATATCACTTCTAGTAGTTCTATTGATTCCACTAATCATTCTCTTAGTCAAGTTACACTTTAGGATTGAAATACATTATAGAAAAAGGTGTCTAGAAAAGTCTTGCCGGATGTAAGCAATTCGAGGAAATTGTACGCAAGCATGGAGGGTACCTGAAGAACCATGGCATTGGCTACTTCAACACCAATGGAGTTGAATGGGAAGAAGGTCAATACCCCAAGCAAAGTTTGTTCCCCAAAAGGATAAATATGATTATACTCTCCCTAAGGGAACAAAAACTCAAGATGACCTTCCATCACAAGACCACAAGCTCAGGGGCAAGGACAAGCTTCAAGGAGATATTGACACATATGAAGATGATTTCCAAGCCATGGTGAAGTGAGTTCCAAAGGATACTACTAGCTCTACATCATCAAGTGCTACTTCAACTCCAAGGATCCCCATCAAGTTGATGTGTGTCCCAAAGAAGAAGAACTAGAGAGGTTCTTGAGGGGTGACTCCGCCAACAAAATTCCCTCACATTCATTTTTGGCAAGGACTATTTGCAATCAACATCAACCTTATGGAATAGTTTATGGAGTCACACATTCCGTCGTAGTAAGCAAGGGACAAGCTAATTAGTGAATCCATGGACATCATCATGTATACATTGCACTCCATGTACATAGATATCCTTGTATTCGTCTCTTGTGTGGGACTAACCCATCTAGGGAGAATATTAAGAAACAAGGAGGATTGCTCCCAACTCAAAATGATCTCCATCAACTATGACCATCCACTACTACATCACCCACATGAAGTCTTCTACAAAAAAAACCAAGGTTAGTTTATCCCTCTTAGGGGGGATGTCATATCAAGGGGAGATTTACTCTAAGACTTGAGTTAAAGTGTCTCTTAAAGATGTTAACACATTAAATGCTTTATGTAAAAGTGGTAACCCCACTTGTGCTTAAACGATGAGTATGACCTATGATCAAGTATTCATACTTGGATCCTCATTAAATATACTCATATATAGATGAATTTGTCATCACCAAAGTGCTTGGTAGATACTGGAGTGGTTTTGGATGTTTGCCATATTTCATTTGACATTTTATTGTGTGAGCATGTTGGTATGCATATCTTTTCTCGTTTGAGGATATCCAATTGTTGTTACTTGGCTTTCATTTTTCTTTAGCCAATTGTATATTCAAGAATGCCTAAGTACCTCCCTTTAGGTCTTTTATGATTTCTCGTCTCAAATTCTATTCATGCTTCATCAAAAAAAATTGATCAAGCACTTCTCGAACCCTTTTTGTGAGGACCACTCAGAGTTCCATTTCATTAAGACATGACTTCCAAAACCTCCTCAGTGCAACTCGGTGTAACCAACTTGAAAAACTCGGTTCCACCGAAGCCTAGGGTTGATCTAGTTTTAAGAATCTTGGTAGCACTGATTCCATAATCTCAGCTTCACTGAGTTTCCCTGTCATCCCAGAATAGAGAAACTCGGTGGCACCGATATTTTATAACTGGTGTCACCACAGCTAAAGGGTATATATCCTCACCGAACCGATTTTGAAATCACTTCTTCAAATCATGGTCCCTGTAAATCCTAGCATCCGCTCGTGCGTCTTCGGACTTCTCCCTCGGCTCCCATGCGTCTGCACCATAGGAGGTCCCTGCCGTCGACAGCCATCGTCTCCGTCGTTGTCGCCATAGGAGGTCATCACGGAATTAGGGTAAAGCCTCAAAATCTTTGCACTCCCCATCCGATTCTTGTGCAATAGATCAATTTCCTCATATTCCCACTGATTAAACAGGTTCCATCATCTAGAATCTCCATTAGATTAGAGAATAAAGTATTTTTAGGTTTAACCGTTCGCAAATTGAATCTCAGTGTCACCCAGTCAGAAAAACCGATTCTACGGATTTGGGATTTAGAGCTACAGAGAACAATCTCGATGAAATCGAGTTGCTCTTTCCGATGAAACCGAAGAGGCTACCAAGTTTCTGTTAAGGAGATTGTGTGTCTCAGTGGCTCCGAAACTTATGACTCGGTGGAACCAAAGTCCTTTTTGCAGAAAGTTAAACTTAAAATTCTGAGTTCAAATTCGCAAAAACCTTATGAATTTTTGTGATGCTCAACCCCTCTGCTCCTCTATACTCTATTCACAGGGTTAGCATGCCAGGGTCTGATGATAGTCAGAATGACTTCAGGGAGAGGGATGTTGACTTGAGCTCAGGTACAAGCCCATATGCCGGATCCTCATCTTCGAATGATCCACACACCCAAGCTCTCATGGCTTGCCCAAGGCTGCCACCAGGGCAAGGAGAAAATTGAATTCTAATGAGGAGGACTTAGTTTTTGTTCCTGAGGAAGTTCTATCAAAGATTTTGTTCTTGAGGAAATCCGCCACTAAGGCCATCGGCTAAGAGGCTAGTGAGGAAAGAGTATGCAAGCTCTGAAACTATGAGAGCACCTGAGAGTGCTAGAGCAGGCATGACTTTGTCTCTTGAACCTCTAGTCAAGAAGGCAGGTGAGAAGAAGAGAGCTAGGAAGAGGATTGTGTGTGTCATTGGTAGGCCCACTTCTATGTTTAAAGACCCAGCTAGAGCTAAGCTAGAGGAAGTGGGGGAAGAGCCAGCTGCCAAAGCTCCTCCTTCCAAGAACAAGAAACTGCTTGCAGATGCTATGCCCAAGCAAGCTCCATCTAAGAGCAAGCAGTCTGCTCCAAAGAAATATGTAGCACCCAAATCAAAGAGGACAACCAAAGACACTCCAGCAGCTACAAGGAAGAAGGGATTTACTTCTAGAGATGTTGAGGAAGAGAACTTGACAGTTTTGAGGAAGCTGAGGCCACACATGCTGGAGCATAATGATGCTCATCCAGTTGCGCTGAGGACATGAAGAAGAGAAGGGATTAACGGCTGAGTAAATGGAGATCAAGTGACCCCTATGCCACAAGAAGGAAGACTGGTGTAGATGACAGATTCTACACTAAGGAACACCATGATTTTTATGAGACTGTCCTTTTGGACAAGTGCCCAGCAGTCAGTGACATGACGTATGTTGATTGGGCCTACATCAAGGAGAATGAGGACTATTTTCCCAGTGTGCAGGACAACTTTAGATGCATTGATATTGAGAACTTTGTTGGGAGAGAGTTCACTACCTGTAATGATGAGATGATCATGCAGTTCTACTCCATAACTCATTTCTATCCAGATGGTCGTATCATATGGATGACTGAGGGAGTTAGATACTAGTCTATAGTGGATGAGTGGGCTACCATATTAGGAGTCCCACATGTTGAGAAAAGAGATATGGATATCTATGCTGAGGCCAAGATGAGTCACAATTCAATGGCCGATATGTATAAAGCTATCCCTGGCACTCACGTGCATTCACATAAGTTTGGCTCTGTCTATCATTTGCAAGTAGGACTACCCACTACCAACACTATCTTGAGGTATACTTTGAAGCCTAGGTCTGGAGATGATAAGGTGATAAGGTGGTACTCCATCAATATGATGCACCACATAGACAACTACACCAGGTTTAGAGCGATGGATTTGATAGTTGAGGCAATTAGGAGGACAACTGCTGATCAGAAATGATCTTGTGGTTATGATCCATACATTTATATGCTCATCAACTCCAAGCTAAAGAATAATGTATATGCACTTGATCGTCCTCGCATGCCACTTCAGCCAGATTTTGAAAATAATGTTGTGGTGATGGATCCCGGTCATCCCACTTCATCTACTGGACAGGCAGAGGGAACTAGAGCCACTAGTTCCCAGGTTCCTAAGACAAAGAGCGAGTAAATGGATTACCTCATCAGCACCATCCAAGGGATGCAGAAGGTCATCAAGGAGATCTTGCTCAATCAAGAAAGCCTTGAGAGGATAGTGGAAGATAAGTCCACTACTTTGAACAAAAAGGTGAATGAGGTGACGAAGACTGTGGATGAGCTCAAGAAGGAAGTGTATGAAGTGCCTAGCCTCATTCCACTTATGATGATGACAGTCTACCTCTCAGGACCAACACTCAGTTAAAGACCCAAGCCAGGACTCCTATTGTGCCAGCTCCAAAGACGAGGCCTAGTTCATCAGCACCTGCCACGACTCCATCAGTTCATCCTGCACCTCTAGTGTCTAATCCACCACCTCAGAGGACTTCAACTGAAGTGTTTATGGATGCTCTTCTCTGGACTCCTTCGATAACTACAGGAGCAACTTCATCGTCTCATGGAGGAGACCAAGCCCAGAGCGACGATTAGCTCTATAGCTTTGAACTTTTTGGTAACTTGTTCCCAAAGGGGGATAAGTTATAGATCATAGGGATTCAAGAGAGAGTGTGTTGCATTTTGGTTCCTCTCTGCCATTTGAAAACATTTGGTTTATCGCTCGTTTGTTTAAAAGTTTACTGGTGTTTGATCATATACTCTTTGTGTGATGCTACTACTTTGCTATCTTTGAGATGTCTATATGATGATCATACACTTATTGTTTGGTGTCATGTCCTTATGTAATTCACTCATATTAATTTTTGCACACCACCAAGTTGTATGTGACATGGAAGAGTGACCCATAATCCTAATCGATTATGCATTTGCATTCAAACACAAATTTAAAATAGTGCACAAATTTAGGCGGAGCTCTTCCTTATCACATACCTCTCAAAGGGACAATGCTATTCATTGATTATATATTTTATCAAAGATTTGATCTATATGTTGTCATCAATTACCAAAAAGGGACAGATTGAAAGAACAACTTCGCCCTAGGTAGTTTTGGTAATCAATGACAACATATATTTCACTGGACTAATGTTTCCACCAAGTATATCTCAGGAAAAATTCAATGATGGGATGACTAAAGGATTGTGTGTAGAACCTCCCCCAGGGAAGGAAGTAATAAAATTTGCCATGCTTCAGCTTGAGGACTCTACATTTTATATTTTGTGAGAAATCACTTTTGAGTCCATAGGAAAGCCAATACTGTTAAAAGGGGATTAGGAATTATGATGATCTGGTTGCTTAAGTGCTTAGAGAATAGCCACCAAAAATACTCACCCTTTCTCGCACAAATATCTTTTGTCCAAAGCCAAAGTTCAAAATTCGATGACACCAACAATTCCCATTCGGATACATCGAGTTTTACCCTAGACAGAAGCCAAGCCAAACCCTAGCATCTTGGTGCTACCAATAATCCATTCGGTGCAACCAAAACCAGTGACCAACTTCCCGTTAACCAATTTCTTAAAATTGGTCCCACTAAGTTTGAGGAATCGGTGACACCGAGACTTGGTAACTACCTAGGTCACCCATATCGATGCCACCAAGATTTATATACCGGTCTCACTAAAAAGGCCAAAGTTGCCACATTTTGCACTAGTTGGTGCAACCAAGTTTTCACTTTGGTTTCACCGAGTTGGGCAATAATGTTTTAACGGTTGGATTTTTGGAGATGCCTATATATAACCCTCCACCATCTCTCACTCATAAGATAAGCACTTAGAACATAAACCCACTTGCCATATCCAATTTTCTGAGAGAGAGACACCTACACATGTGTTAGAGATCAAGATCATCCACTCCACCCATATGCATCTTGATTTCTAGCCTCCCCAAGTTGCTTTCCATCCAATCAATGTCTTCTACCCATGGAAAATCTAGGAGAGTGTGATTGAGTGTTGAGGAGACTATCTTTGGAAGCACAAGACCAAGGAGTTCATCATAATGTTGGGGAACGTTGCATAGGAAACAAAAGAATTCCTACGCACACGCAAGATCTATCCATGGTGATGAGCATCTACGAGAGGGCGAGTGGATATACATACCCTTGTAGATTTCTAAGCGGGAAGCGTTAAGAAACGCGGTTGATGTAGTCGAACATCTTCACGATCCAAATCGCTAGTCGTCCCGCGATCCGATCACGATTTGTCCCGATCTAGCGCTGAACGGACGACACCTCTATGTACTGCACACATAAAGCTCGAGGACGCTCTCTGCCTTCTTGATCTAGCAAGAGGGAGCGGAGAGGTAGATGAGTTCTCCGGCAGCACGACGGCACGGCGGCGGTGGTGGTTAACTATGTAGACATGACCGAGACACCTCTAGGGTCAATAACCAATAGTGGGACCTGGATGCCCATATTGGTTCCTACATATTCTATGAAGATCTTTATCGGTTGAACCTCTATGTTAAGGATTCAGTTAATCCCGTATGATGTTCCCTTTGTTCTTCGGTATGTTACTTGCCCAAGAATTGATCGTCGGTATCTCTATACCTAGTTCAATCTCATTACCGGTAGTCTCTTTAATCGTTCCATAATACAAGATCCCGTGGCTGACAATTTAGTCACTTTGCTTGCAAGGCTTGTTGTGATGTTGTATTACCGAGTGGGCCCTGAGATACCTCTCTGTCACACGGAGTAATAAATCCCAGTCTTGATCCATGCCCACTCAATAGACACCTTTGGAGATACCTATAAGCATCTTTATAGTCACCCAGTTATGTTGTGACGTTTGATACACACATGGTATTCCTCCGGTGTCAGCGAGTTACATGATCTCATGGTCATAGGAACAGATACTTGACATGCAGAAAACAATAGCAATAAACTGATAAGAGCATATGCTACATTCATAGTTTGGGTCTTGTCCATCACATCATTCTCCCAATGATTTGATCTCGTTATCAAATGACATCTCATGTCTATGTCTAGGAAACCTTGACCATGTTTGATCAACGAGCTAGTCTACTAGAGGCATATTAAGGCCACAATGTTGTCTATGTATCCACACATGCATTTGAATTTCCAATCAATACAATTAAAGCACGGATAATAAATGATTATCACGAACAAGGAAATATAATAATAACCACTTTATTGCTGCCTCTAGTTCATATTTCCAACAGTCGCCCACTTGCAGTAGAGTCAGTAATATAGTTCACATCACTATGTGATTTACATTGTAATGAATCTAACACCCATACAGTTTTGGTGTTGATCATGTTTAGCCCTTGGAAGAGGTTTAGTCAACGGGTTTGTGACATTTAGATCCGTGTGCACTTTGCAAATATTTATGTCCTCCTCCTTGATGTAATCGCGGATGGAATTGAAACGTCTCTTTATGTGTCTTGTCCTCTTGTGAAACCTTGGTTCCTTGGCCAGAGCAATGGCACCAGTGTTGTCACAGAACAGAGTCATTGGGTTCAGTGCACTAGGCACTACTCCAAGATCTTTCATGAACTCCTTCATCCAGACAGTTTCCTTCGCCATCTACGAGGCAGCGAGTACTCTGCTTCGCATATAGAATCGGCTACCATGCCCTGCTTGGAACTCGACCAGCTTACCGCTCCCTCATTGAGAATAAATATGTATACGGTTTAAAACATAGAGTCATCCGGTTCAGTGCCAAAGCTTGCATCGACGTAACCCTTTACGACGAGCTCTTGATGTGACGCCCCCCATTTCGACCGTACGCTAATCATACACACAATGCGTACGACCAAGATTAGGGACTCATTGATCGATATCACAACACAACACTAGACACAAATTAAAGTCATAGAGCTTCATATTACAAGCCAAGGGCCTTGAGGGCTCGAATACAAAGCTCGACAAGCACGAGTCAGCAGAAGCAAATAATATTTGTGTACGTACATAAGTTAAAAAAGTTTTACCTTAACAATGCTAGCACAAACATAACAACGGATCGAAAGAGGCAAGGCCTCCTGCTTGGGAACCTCCTATCCTATTGCTGGTCGGGGGCTGCCTCCACGTAGTAGTAGGTCCTGCGGTGGCATAGTAGTCGTCCTCGGTGTACTCCATCTCCTGGGCACCATCGTCTGAACGCAGAATCGTATCGATGGGGAAAGAGAAAGCAAACCAGCGGTGAGTACTCATCAAAAGTACTCGCAAGACTGACATCAGAACTATGCTTACTATGCATCAATATCAAGGGGTGGGGGTCATTTCTGGACTGACTGCAGAAAGCAAGAATAGGAGGAAGGCCTAGTCCTATCGAAGACTAGCATCTTCAGCATCTTGCAACATTAGAGGAGAGTAGACTGGTAACTCACATATAGTCCTATTATTGTACCAATTTTATCAAGTAACCACGCCCAGAGAATCTTCCTCGACTCCCTGCGAGGAAGCAATCTCGGAGCCAACATTCATTTCAATTTAAACTCAAAATTTTATTTGTAGTAGGTCAATGTACAACTCCAAGTCGTCCTGTTACCGTGGACACGGCTATTCGAATAGATAATTTCTTCCCTGTAGGGGTGCACCACACATTCCCCAACACGCTTGATCACCAGCGGTCGGACACACTTTCTTGGGTCATTTCCGACCTTGGGAGATCAAAATGTTGTCGCCCCACCTAGACTTAACGAAGAGGCCAACCCACCGGTCTAAATCCTAAGCGCGCAGGGGTCTTGGGCCCACTCACCCATTGCGCTCCTGCATGATGCGTAGGCCACCAGAAGCAGACCTAGCACACTCCAGTCTGAGAGTTGTACCTTCGAGTCCAATCCTATGTGTGCCGCTCCATTGCTGACGTTGGAAGAGCTTCAACTGATAGAACGACGATGATTATCCATAACTTCTCCCACATGAAGGTTAGTGCGTATTAGGCCAAACGACCAACTCTGATCAAATACCCAACCCATTAGCATTTTATTAATGTGGGGCAAGCGTGGCCCATGAAGTGTGGTCCCGTCGCCTTGTCTTGAGGATGTGTGACAAGGCCTCTCTTGCCCGTCCATGCCTCATCTTAACCTTTTGGATGCCTTACCGGCGCATCCCACCTTATCTAACACATACGGGTACCCTTGGGGCCGACCCGTCTCAAGACTGTCAGGAACTCAGGTCCACCTTAACAGAGTGGTACTGCCTGTCCCTTCAGTCCCGTCACGTAAGTACAGTGTCAAGTCGGTAGTAGCTGTGTGGTTACAGGCCAAGTGGATATCCGAGGAATCACCCTCGATGAATCCCACTCGAAGTATGGGTATGACAAGAGTCGCTATCAATAGTTGGGAAGGAGGAATCACCCTCTATACCCACAATCGAGTAGCTAAGCTACATAATTATCAACGGGAGTGCTAAGTGAGGCATCACCCTCGGCACTCGATAGTAGCTCTGCAGTGTCATACTTAAGGGGTGTGAGGTTATGAGTTAGTAAGGGTTTTTTAGCCGGTCATGATGACTGAGTCTTCTGTCTTCAAGTCCTTGATTACATCGAAGGTGAAAGCAGGGGCAATTAGGACAATGTTGGGGTCTCTGGGTATCACTGACCATACCTATACTAAGCAATTGATATGATTGCAGGTTTAGTAGCAGTTTATCAAAAACGGGCTATGCATCAAAATAGGAGCTACCTAATACAGTAGCAAAATGTAATGCAAGAATGAGAGGGAAAGAAATGGGCGATATCGGAATGCTCAAGGGGAGTTGCTTGCCTTGCTGCTTTGTTGTAAGGGCCTAATCTTCAGGCGCATAGCCATACCCGGCAGCACCGTTAGTCTCATGGTCTACCGGTAAGAAAAGCGGGAGAAACAATAAATATAAAGCATACAAATGCATCACGATACATGATATGGCAATATGCAGGGCTAGGCATGCACTAATGCAGTATTACGCGTCGCAGACGGAGCGGGATAATATCTGACGATATTTCCCTGGTCTCTGGATATTACCGGACAGATGATCCTAATGCTAAATGTACATGTTCATCATTCTAGGAGCATGTGATAGACGAACGGACATCGTATTCGGATTCGTCTGATTTTTCTAATCAACTATCATGTATAAAGTTTTTCGATCCGAGATACGGTTTATTTTATATTAGTTTTCAAAGTTTTATTAATCTCCAGAAATTAAAATAGATTATTTTAATTGAATAATTCAATTATGACATCAGCATGATGTCATGTTGACATCAGTAGTCAACATTCACAGTTGAATGGTCAAACTGACCAGACTAGTGGGTCCCACATGTCATTCTCACAGTGTTAACTAAGTTTAAATTTAATTAAAACAAATTAATTACGGCAGGTGGGACCCACCTGTCATTCTCTGATTAGGTTAATCAATTAACTAAATTTAGTTAACAATTGTAATTAGGCCTAATTGGGTTGGGCCCACATGTCATAGAGTATCTAACTATTAATAGATTAGTTAAACTAATTAGATATTTAATTAAACTAATCAAGTAATTGATTAATTATTTTCAAAATTTATTTTTATTACATGGTGGCATGTCATCATTAGCAAGGCATTACTGTAGCTTCAATATCCAGGCGTCACAATTCTCCCCTACTAAAACGAACTCTCGTCCCGAGAATTAAGAAGTAGAAGGAAAGAGCCTGGGGTATTCTACATGAAGATGATCTTCGCGTTCCCAAGTGGCTTCATCTTCAGAATGATTTGCCCACTACACCTTGAAGAACTTGGTAACCTTCTGACGAGTCCGACGTTCAGTTACATCGAGAATTCGGATTGGTTGCTCTTGGTAAGAAAGGTCTTGTTGCAGTTCAAGCAATATCATGATCCAATGCTCGGATAGGATCCTTGAACTAGCGATGAAGCCGTGACACATGGAACACATCATGAACCTTCGGAAGGTTTGATGGTAGTTCTAGTTGATATGCCACCTGACCACGCCTTTCGAGAATAGTGAAAGGACCAATGTATCGAGTAGCAAGCTTGCCCTTGATCCCGAAACGGTGTGTACCTCTCATTGGCGTGACTCGAAGATAAGCCTTTCACCAGGTTGATAGACCATAACCTTGTGATGACAGTCATACTGACTCTTCTGACGAGACTGAGCAGCCTTCAGATTTGCATGAATAATGCGGACTTGGTCTTCGGCATGTTGGATAATATCCGGACCGAAAAGCGTACATTCCCCAGTTTGTATCCAATTCAAAGGAGTGCGACACTTACGTCCATATAACACTTCAAAGGGAGACTTCTTCAAACTAGCTTGATAGCTATTGTTGTAGGAGAACTCACCATACAGGAGAGATTCCTCCCATTTCTTGCCGCAAGAAACGACCCAAGCTCTAAGCATGTCTTCGAGAATCATGTTAACTCTTTCAACTTGTCCATGGGATTGAGGGTGAAAAGCGGTGATGAATGACAAATGAGTTCCCATAGCTTCCTGGAAACTTGCCCCGAACCTTGAAGTGAATAAGTCGCCATGGCCTGAACTAATCACCAATGGAATACCAGCCTGGACATATATAGATTTGCCAGCTGGCTAGCAGTGATAGTTTCCTTGACAACCAAAAAGTGTGCAACTTTGGATAGTTGGTCAATGACAACAAGAATAACATCGTTACCTTGGACGGTGGCTCGGGATTTACATACAAAGCCAAGTGCAACAAAAACTTTGGATTTAGAGATGTACAGAAGAGTCAGATTTCGATCCTGTGGAACTTTGGGTTATGGGCCCACCATGCTCCTAACAATAGAAAGAGCGGTGATATCTTGCATGGTCATGGTAGCAAGACCTGCCAGAGGAGATCTTGTCAGGTAAGTTGGCAACAACGTTAGTACCAAGGGCAGGGGACGAATAGAACCATTTTCCTACTCGTTGAAACAAGGCTAACCAACAGGCAAATTTCTCATCCACCGGCGGTTACCGGAATGTTATCAACAATAGTAATTGGGTCTTATCGATAGTGTTGTTCACCGAGGGTATTCCCCAAGCAGGGTTAAACAGGCCAATGGAAATGAACAGGTGTTTATACACAAATAGTAAGAGCCTAACTTTCCCAAGGAAAAGTGGAGCATGATAAACAGGACAGGGCAGCAAATGCGTAATCCTTTGGATAAAAGTTGCAAGGAGAACCAAGATGTTTACCCATATAATGATGTTTGGATAATTGATCAGGAAACATTTAGCATTGTACTTCCATATTTCTTACTCGAGGATCGGGGTACCATATTCATGCTTCGGGGGAGCGTCAACATGGTCATCGGGTGAAGGTCGAACTTCAAGAACTCAAAGGATCCATCAGGAACAACTTATAAAATAAGCCTTACAACTTCCTCATGGGAGAAAAGCCTTATAAAATAAGCCTTAAAATCTTCCTGAACAAGATACTATAACAATAGGTCTTCCGGGCAGGTGTGCTAGCCACATCACCTTACTGAGTAACATAGAGACAAACGTTATAATTCGTGGGAAAAGTCCCAACCATCATATCCGCTGAGATTCAGATATGGTTGGTGTCAGGTTACTTCAGACTTAGCCGTCCTCAGAAGAAAAGGAGGCAACACAGACTTACAAGATGGTATTGCAAGAATCTTGGAATGAATGACGGAAGCAGGCCCTGAATCATGAGTTGGAATTCAAGACATATGAACACAATGTCAAGACATTTGTGTCCACATAGAAGTTTTTATGATGAAATGGAATCAAGCCCTGGTTGGGAACCATCATAGAGGATATCAAAGTTCCGTGTATAATCCCGGATAGCTCTTACGAAGAACTTCTTTTCCCTAGATCAAATCTATCAGTGGCTTGACGTGCTGGAAATACATATGGAGTGAAGGTAGCAAACCTATCAAACCATAGAATACTTCGCACATGCATGACTAAATTGGAATGATTCCGAAGCAAGCAAAGAAAAAATTCTCATAATCACGATGACAAGATGCACGTGAACCTAGATAAAAACACTTCTTTACCAAACATATTCTTCATGAGCTAGTTACGAAGATAAAGCCTTCAAAATTATACAACACCAGCTTAAAGGTTCATCATGAGCCACAAAGATGATGAGGATGTGGCTAATTGGGCTCAGAAAAAACTCGTTGAGATTTCCACAAAGATGGATTTCCATGATAGGGTGAACAAGGTGGTAGCATTGGCTAAACTAGATGATATATTGAGGTATGCCCAAGGGAAACATCCACAATTAAACATTAATCAAAAGGTGCAACCAAAATCCGGACTAAGTAGCATGGATAATGATGGAATGTTGATTCAATAGCCAACACACTATAAATGGACTTATTGTTCATTAACTCCAAGGTAACAGAGTTTCTATGCCATAAGTGTTGAATTTACACATCAAAAACCATTTGTCAATATTCCGGTTAGAACAACACGAAAACATAAGAAATGAAAGGTGATGGCAAGAATTATCACTATATCAAGAATATTTTCTATTACGTGTGCAAATTTCACGTCATTCTTGGAAAAGATGGTAATACTCCAAGATAGAACATATCACAAGATGACTATAAAGGATCTTAAGGTTCAACCAAAACAAGACAAGCCTGTGTTTGAAAGTAAGGCAAGGATGCTACTTCCCATCAAGAATTTAATTGATATCCTAGGAGAGTTCAAAATGTTGATGATGACCACGACACAATTGTCGAGAAGTCTCTTGAAGATGTAATCGATCAGCGACGACATCAAGCAAAGAAATGGGGAAGCGCATGGTTGTCGAAACCACATGTTAGAGTGCTTGCTAGGAATCAGAATTGCCTTTCAAGACAACCAACATGACGTTCAAAGCTTGATGTACGCTTAATGCATTGTCGGAATGGTGCTTCAGGGATGAAGGACATAGATAGTATGGTCAAGCTTTAGCATGACGATGATGGTGTAGACTAACAGCTTGCAAAGGCATGACTGAGTACAAACTCTTTAGCAAAGAAGATTACTACAAGGAGTTTAATCGCAATGCGGACTCAATTCAATTATCGATGTCCTTGAGTGTCCAACAACTCAGAACACGAGGAAACTAGAACGAGCGAAAGAAAACATAGCTGACGAGGAGCTCATAAGAAGCTATGTAGCTCCATGATTTTCTCAATATACCAGGGGTAATACTCAGAGGTAGATGAGAATAATGGTTAGACTAGCATATTGATCTGTGGAGGACATACACTTTAACTTATCTAAGAATGAAATCGAAGTAGAACAACATAGTCGGAACCACGATTGCAAAGGAGAAGATCAAAGGCACAAGATCAAATCATACAATGAATCATAATTGAAAGGAGAAGCTTCTATGAGAAGATCAACATTGTTTCCATGACTATGAATACAAGGTTCAAGGTCGACTCCCGCTTCATCAATGCATCACCTTCCATTTACACCACGCCTTTGGTGAAGTTATAGTTTTAAAGATTATCTGGCAAAACACCATAAAAGTATGACTCGTGAAAATTGTCGGGTTCACATGAATCAAGGAAGGCATAGGTCCAACCCATCGGGTCATCTTAGGAAGATATACCACAAGCTTCAAGAGTAATTAACACATGCTTGACAACAGAGCATGGTTGGCAAAAACATAGGATACAACTTATCAGAGGGAGAAGGCACAATTTACCAATGGCATCATGTATCAGAGGAAGAACATCAGAATAATTTTGAATGTGAAGGATGCTATCACATAATAACTCAACAATGGGTCTACCGGTCCACAAAGGACCTGATGTGAGTATCGGTACTCAATCTTATGGAGAAAGAATGCAAGGCATCATATTATCGAACATCCAATAATTTGATGCTTAAATAACCAAAAGGAATTAAGAATTTCAAATTGGTATCAAAAATAGATACTCCGATCGAATACAAGTAAGTTGAATGGATTAGATGGACAATCAATCAAAGTTGAATTGTCGAAAACCAAGTCATGTTTGGAAAGACATCTAAGCGGGATTACGAGAAACAACTAGTGACTGCGTGCATTCACACACAGGTTGAATCAATAAGATCAAAATGCCAATCACAAAGGATTTTAATGAATGTCGCAAGACATATGGAATTAACCGTAATGCAAGAAGGTCAGGAAGGTCAAGAACAATAGGCTACTAAGAATTTCGGAATATCGAATAGCAATTCAAAGGACTTGTGAAACCCATGACAATTGAGGACGAACGAATCCTCGGTAAGATAATTCGATTTACGTTATAATAACAAGAGCAACTGGAAATTAGTATGAATGACAGTTGTATGTAGTTATCCATAGGGTTGACGGTGAAAGGGAATCGCAAACGAGATGAGCACAAGTTCTCGAGAAAACATCAGAGACTATCTTCGGAGTCTTCTGATGAATCAAGTCATCATCTGGAATGAGGGGCTCTCCGGGGAAGTAGTTACGAGAACCTAGAGTTAGAGTTAGTGAAATCTTTAACCCGAAAGAGAAGAGAGATCAGAACCCAGAGTATAGACGAGGAATAAAAGATCCTAATACCACCCAATTGATATGTGGGCCCATAAGCCACACAACAATGTTAGAAAAAGGGTTTCAAGTACTAGACTCAACTTTGACCAAGGAGTTGGAAAGGGGGCTACCTATAGGTAGTCGGCTCTGATACTAACTTGTGACACCCCCAATTTTGACCATACGCTAATCATACACACAATGCGTACGACCAAGATTAGGGACTCACTGATCGATATCACAACACAACACTAGACACAAATTAAAGTGATTCAGCTTCATATTACAAGCCAGGGGCCTCAAGGGCTCTAATACAAAGGTCGACAAGCACGAGTCAGCGGAAGCAAATAATATCTGAGTACAGACATAAGTTAAATAAGTTTTTCCTTAAGAAGTCTAGAACAAACATAACAATCGATCAAAAGAGGCAAGGCCTCCTGCCTGGGAACCTCCTATCCTATAGCTGGTCGGGGGCCACCTCCACGTAGTAGTAGGCTCCTGCGGTGGTGTAGTAGTCATCTTCGGCGTACTCCATCTTCTAGGCTCC
The DNA here is from genome assembly GCA_022496015.1 of Hordeum marinum. NCBI lineage: Eukaryota > Viridiplantae > Streptophyta > Magnoliopsida > Poales > Poaceae > Hordeum > Hordeum marinum. The sequence goes on along the minus strand of CM039674.1, from coordinate 249,800,769 downwards.
ATCGTCTGAACACAGAATCGTATCGACGGGGAAAGAGAAAGCAATGAAGCGGTGAGTACTCATCCAAAGTACTCGCAAGACTGAAATCAAAACTATGCTAATTATGCATCAGTATCAAGGGGAGGGTGTTATATCTATACTGACTACAGAAAGCAAGAATAGGAGGAAGGCCTAGTCCTATCAAATACTAGCATCTTCAGCATCTTGCAGTATTAGAAGAGATTAGACTGGTAACTCACATATAGTCCTATTATTGTAGAAATTTTATTAAGTAACCATGCCCAGAGATTCTGCCTCGACTCCCTGCGAGGAAGCAATCTCGGAGCCAACATTCATTTCAATTTAATGTCACAATTTTAGTTGTAGTAGGTCAAGGTACAACTCCAAATCATCCTATTACTGTGGACACGACTATTCGAATAGATAATTTCTTCCCTACAGGGGTGCACCACATATTCCCCAACACACTTGATCACCTCCGGTCGGACACACTTTCTTGGGTCATGCCCAGCCTCGGGAGATCAAAACGTCATCATCCCACCTAGACTCAACGAAGAAGACAACCCGCGGTCTAAATCCTAAGCGTGCAAGGGTCTTGGGCCCACTCACTCATTGCGCTCCTGCATGATGCTTAGGCGTCCAGAACCAGACCTAGCACACTCTAGTCCGAGAGCTGTACCTTCCAGTCCAATCCGGCGCGCGCTGCTCCATTGCTGACGTCCGAAGAGCTTCGCCTGATAGAACGACGCTGATTGCCCATAACTTCTCCTACTTGAAGGTTAGTGCATATTTGGCCAAATGACCAACTCCGATCAAATACCCAACCCATTAACATTTTATTAATGCGGGACAAGCGCGACCCATGAAGTGTAGTCCCATCGCCCCGTCTTGAGGATGTGTGACAAGGCCTCTCCTGCCCGTCCACGCCTCATCTTAACCCTTTGTATGCCTTACTGGCGCATCCCACGTTATCTCACACACACGGATACCCTTTGGGCTAAGCCATCTCAAGACTGCCGGGAACTCAGGTCCACCTCAATAGTGTGGTACCGCCTGGTCTTTAGGCTTGTCACATTAGTACAATGTCAAGATAGTAGTAGTTGTGTGGTTATACGCCTAGTGGATATCCGAGGAATCACCCTCGATGAATCCCACTCGAAGTATGGGTATGACAAGAGTCGCTATCGATAGTTGGGAGGAGGAATCACCCTCGATACCCACGATCGAGTAGCTACGCTATAGAATTATCATCGGGAGTGCTAAGTGAGGTATCACCCTCGGCACTTGATAGTACGTCTATATGTCATACTTAAGGGGTGTGAGGTGATCAGTTAGTAAAGGTTTTTCAGCCGGTCATGATGACCGAGCCTTTTGTATTCATGTCCTTGATGACATCGAAGGTGAAAGTAGGGGCAATTGGGACAATGTTGGGGTCTCTGGGGTATCACTGACCATACCTATACTAAGCAGTTGATAAGATTGCAGGTTTAGTAGCAGTTTATCAAAAACAAGTTATGCATCAGAATAGGAGCTAACTAATATAGTAGCAAAATCTAATGCAAGAATGAGAGGTAAAGAAATGGGCGATATCAGAATGCTCAAGGGGGTTGCTTACCTTGCTGCTCTGGTGCAAAGGCCTGATCGTTAGGCACATAGCCGAACCTGGCAGCACCGCCAGTATCGGGGTCTATCGGTAAGAAAAGGGGGAGAAACAATAAATATAAAGTAGGCAAATGCATCACGATGCATGACTTGGCAATATGAAGAGCTAGGCATGCTCTAATGCAGTATTACGCATCGCAGACGGAGCGGGAGAATATCTGACGATATTTCCCGGGTCTCTGGCTATTACCGGATAGATGATCCTAATGTTTAATGTCCATGTTCATCATGCTAGGAGCATGTGATAGACGAACGGATAGCATATTTCGGTTCGTGGGATTTTTCTGATAAACTATCATGTATAAAGTTTTTCGATCCGAGTTACGGTTTATTTTATATTAATCTTCAAAGTTTTATTAATCTGTAGAAATTAAAATAGATTATTTTAATTCAATACTTCAATTATGACATTAGCATGATGTCATGCTGAAATCAGTAGTCAACAGTCACAGTTGACTGGTCAAACTGACTAGCGGGTCCCACATGTCATTCTCACAGTGTTAATTAAGTTTAAATTTAAATAAAACAAATTAATTAAGGGGGGTGGGACCCACCTGTCATTCTTTGATTAGATTAATCAATTAACTGAATTTAGTTAACAGTTGTAATTAGGCCTGATTGGGCTGGGCCCACATGTCATAGGCTATCTAACTATTAACAGATTAGTTAACCTAATTAGATATTTAATTAAACTGATCAACTAATTAATTAATTATTTAGTGTTAACATTTATTTTTATTACATTTTTATTAAAACGTTCTCGGGGGTGGGGCCCCCATGTGAGTGGGAGTCAGGAGGTTAGTGGGTGATTAGCCCCACTAACCAATTCGGCTTCGGCGGGGCAAGGGCGAGGGGTCAACCGGCAGCCATCGGGGCCCACCGAAGGCCAGGCGCGGCACGATGATGTGGGAGGGGAGGGCAGAACCGCGGGCGCAAACGAAAGAGCAGGGGCTGGCCATGGGTCACGGGGGTGGCGGCGGTTGGTGGGACGGCAGCGATTGCGACGTGCGCCAGGCAAGTACGGGGCGCGCGAGGGGCGTTTGCAGTGGCGGGGGCCGCACGGGGCGTCAGGCACGGTGAGCACGGCTGGCCCGATGGAAAGCATGCGGGCCGCACGGGGCACGGCGAGGAGGGTTGAGCGGGAGACGGTGCCGGAGGGGGGAAAGGGGAGACTGTTACCTCACCAATGTTGTAGGGGGCAGGGGCGGCGAGGGTCGATGGTGACCGGCGAAGAGGAGGCATGGAAGAGGTGTGGCAAGGGTGAGGTGGCGCCGGTGGGGAGGAGTACCGGTTGAGGAGGGGCGGCGACGGACGGCGGCACGCGGCGACGGGCGACGGTGGTGAGGCCCGGCCGCGACGGGGAGCGCCGGCGCGGGGCGGGCACTGGGACGCCCTGACCCGATCTAGATTGGGAGCAAGGTGGGGGGAAAGTGGGGAGTGGATGGGGCTAGGGTTTCGGGGGGTGGGGGTTAGTGGGCGCCCGGGGTGGGACGGCCAGTTGGGCTGGCCCATGAGGGAGAGGGGCTTTTGTTTCTTTTCCTTTTTTGTTTATGTTTTTTGTTATTCATAATTTCTTGTTTTAGTTATATTTTAATTTAGGGAATTTAAATATTTTCAAAAATTATGATTTCTACAACACAATGTCCTATGCATTATTTGACACACTTCGGACATTTTAGTTTTGATATTTGAAAACTTTTATCGTTCGACTTTATATTAATTTTGAATTTGAATTGGATTTGAACCAATGCGACTTTATCAACAATAATCGAGGTGACGTGTCATCATTGGCAGGGAATTAATGTAGCTTAAACATCTGGGCATCACAATTCTCCCCTACTAAAAAGAATTCTCGTCCCAAGAATTAAGAAATAGAAGGAAAGATCCCGGGGTATTCTGCACGAAGATGATCTTCTTCAGAATGATTCGCCCACTACACGTTGAAGAACTTGGTAACCTTCTGACGACTCCGACGTTCAATTTCATCGAGAATGCGGACTGGTTGCTCTTGGTAAGAAAGGTCTTGTTGCAGTTCAAGCAATATCATGATCCACTGCTCGGATAGGATCCTTGAACCAGCGACGAAGCTGTGACACACGTAACACATCATGAACCTGAGAAAGGTTTGATTGTCATTCTAGTTGATATGACACCTAACCACGCCTTTCGAGAACAGTCAAAGGACCAATGTATCAAGAAGCCAGCTTGCCCTTGATCTCGAAACGGTGTGTATCTCTCATTTGCGTGACTCGAAGATAAGCCTTTTCACCAGGTTGATAGACCATAACCTTGTGATGACGGTCATACTGACTCTTCTGATGAGACTGAGCAGCCTTTCATATTTGCATGAATGATGTGGACTTGGTCTTCGGCTTGCTGGATAATATCCGGACCGAAAAGCATACGTTCCCCAGTTCCTAACCAATTCATAGGAGTGCGACACTTACGCCCATATAACACTTTAAAGGGAGCCATCTTCAAACTAGCTTGATAGATATTGTTGTAGGAGAACTCAGCATACAGGATAGATTCCTCCCATTTCTTGCCGAAAGAAATGACACAAGGTCGAAGCATGTCTTCAAGAATCTCTTTGACTCTTTCAGATTGTCCCTGGGATTGAGGGTGAAAAGTGGTGTTGAATGACAAATGAGTTCCCATAGCTTCCTCGAAACTTGCCCCAAACCTTGAAGTGAATAAGCTGCCGCGGCCTGAACTAATCACCAATGGAATACCATCCTGGACATATATAGATCTGCCAGCTGACTAGCAGTGATAGTTTCCTTGACAGCCAAAAATGTGCAACTTTGGACAGTCGGTCAATGACGACAAGAATAACATCGTTACCTTGGATGGTGGCTCGGGATTTACATACGAAGCCAAGTGCAACAGAAACTTTGGATTTAGAGATGTACAGAAGAGCCAGCTTTCGATCTGGTGGAACTTTGGGTTATGGGCCCACCATGCTGCTAACAATAGAAAGAGCGGTGATATCTTGCATGGTCATGGTAGCAAGACCTGCCAGAGGAGAGCTTGTCAGGTAAGTTGGCAACAACGTTAGTACCAAGGGCGGGGGGCAAATAGAACCATTTTCCTGCTCATTGAAATGAGGCAGACCAATAGGCAAAGTTCTCATCCACCGGCGGTTACCGGAATGTTATCAACAATAGTAACAGGGTCTTATGGATAGTATTGTTCACCGAGGGTATTCCCCAAGTAGGGAATTATTACTGCTTAGATCATATAACCTCAAGAAAGCTTAAACATGCCAATGGAAATTAACAGGTATTTATAGACAACTAATTATAGATAATTTTCCCAAAGAAAAGCAGAGCATGATAAATAGGACAGGGCAGCAAATGCGTAATCCTTTGGATAAAAGGGGCAAGCAGAACCAAGATGTTTACCCATACAATGATTTTGGATAATTGATCGGGAAACATTTAGCATTGTACTTCCAATGTTCTTGCTCGAGGATCGGGGTACCATAGTCATGCTTCGGAGGAGCACCGACATGGTCATCGGGTAAAGGGTCGGACTTCAAGAACTCAGAGGATCCATGAGGAACAACTTATAAAATAAGGCTTACAATTTCCTCATGGGAGAAAAGGCAAATCTTCCTGAACAAGATATTATAACAATAGGTCTTCTGGGCAGGTGTGCTAGCCACATCACCTTACTGAGTAACATAGAGACCAACGTTATAATTCGTGGGAAAAGTCCCAACCATCATATCCGCTCAGATTCAGATATGTTTGGTGTCAGGTTACTTTAGACTTAGCCGTCCTGAGAAGAAATGGAGGCAACACAGACTTACGATATGGTGTTGCAAGAATCTCGAAATGAACGACGGAAGCAGGCCCTGAATCATGACTTGGAATGCAGGACGTATGAACACAACGTCAAGACATTTGTGTCCACATAGAAGTTTTTAGGATGGAATGGAATCAAGCCCTGGTTGGGAACCATCATAGAGGATATCAAAGTTCCGTGTATAAGCCCGAGTAGCTCTTACAAAGAACTTCTTTTCCCCAGATCAAATCAATCAGTGGCTTGACGTGCTAGGAAATACATATGGAGTCAAGGTAGCAAACCTATCAAACCATAGAATACTTCGCACATGCATGAATGAATTGGAACAATTCCAGAGGAAGAGAAACAAAATTTTCTCATAATCACGACGACAAGATGCACGCAAACTTAGAGAGAAACACTTCTTTACCAAACATATTCTTCATGATCTAGTTACGAAGATAAAGCCTTCAAAATTTTACAACACTAGCTTAAAGTTTCATCATGAACCAGAAAGAAGATGAGGATGTGGCTAATGGTCTCAGTAACAACTCGTCGAGATCTCCACAAAGATGGATTTCCATGATAGGGTGAACAAGGTGGTAGCATAGGCTAAACCACATGATATATTGAGGTATGCCCGCGCGAAACATCCATAGTTAAACATTAATCGAAAGGTGCAACCAAAATCGGACTAAGTAGAACGGCAATGATAGAATGTTGATTCAACAGCCAACACTCTATAAATGGACTTATTGTTCATTAACTCCAAGGTAACAGAGTTTCTATGCCATAAGTGTTGAATTTACACATCACAATCCATTTGTCGGTATTCCGGTTAGAACAACACGGAAACATAAGAAATGAAAGGTGATGCCAAGAAGTATCACTATATCAAGAATATTTTTTATGACGTGTGCAAATTTCACGTCATTGTTGGAAAAGATGGTAATACTCCAAGATAGAACATATCACAAGACGGCTAACAAGGAACTTAAGGTTCAACCAAAACAAGACAAGCATGTGTTTGAAAGGAAGGCAAGGATGCTACATCCCGTCAAGAATTTAATTGATATTCTAGGAGAGTTCAGAATGTTGATGATGACCACGACACAATTGTCGAGAAGTCTCTTGAAGATGTAATCGATCAGTGATGACATCAAGCAAAGAAATGGTGAAGCGAATGGTTGTCGAAACTACATGTTAGAGTGCTAGCTAAGAATCAGAATTGCCTTTCAAGACAACCAACATGACGTTCAAAGCTCAATGTAAGCTTAATACATTGTCACAATGGTGCTTCGGTTATGAAGGACATAGATAGTATGGTTAAGCTTTATCATGACGATGATGGTGTAGCCTAACATCTTGCAAAGGCATGACCGAGTACAAACTCTTTAGCAAAGAAGATTACTACAAGTAGTTTAATTGTAATGCAGACTTGATTCAATTATCGGTGTCCTTGAGTTTCCAGCAACTCAGAACACGAGGAAACTGGAACGAGCGAAAGAGAACATAGCTGACAAGGAGCTCATAAGAAGCTATGTAGCTCCATGATTTTCTCGATATACCAGGGGTAATACTCGGAGGTAGATCAGAATAATGGTTAGACTAGTGTATTGATGTGTGGAGGACAAACACTTTAACTTTTCTGAGAATGAAATCAAAGTAGAACAACATGGTCGAAACCACGATTGCAAAGGACAAGATCAAAGGCACAAGATCAAATCATACAAGGAATGATTATTGAAAGGAGAAGCTTCTATGATAAGATCAACGTTGTTTACATGGGTATGAACACAAGGTTCGAGGTTGACTCCTGCTTCATCAATGCATTAACTTCCATTTACACCTCGTCTTTGGTGAAGTAATAGTTTTAAATATTATCTAGCAAAACACCAGAAAACTATGACTCGTGAAAATTGTTGGGTTCAGACGAATTAAGGAAGGCATAGGTCCAACCCATCAGGGCATCTTAGGAACATATACCACAAGCTTCAAGAGTAATTAACACCTGCTTGAAAACAGAGCATGGCTGACAAAATAATAGGATACAACTTATCAGAGGGAGAAGGCAAAATTTACCAATGGCATCATGTATCAGGGGAAGAACATCACAATAATTTTGAATGTGAAGGATGCTATCAGATAATAACTCAACAATGGGTCTGGTGGTCCACAAAGGACCTGATGTAAGTATCGGTACTCAATCAAAGGGAGAAAGAATGCAAGGCATCAGATTATAGAACATCCAATAATTCGATGCTTAAATGACGAAAAGGAATTTGGAATTCCAAATTGGTGTATCAGAAATAGATGCTCCGATCAAATACAAGTAAGTTGAATGGATTTAGATGGACAATCAATCAAAGTTCAATTGTCGAGCACCAACTCGTGTTTGGAAGGACGTCTGAGCCGGACAGATAAATTATGAGAAACAATTGTTGACTGCGTGCATTCACACATAGGTTGAAACAATAAGATAAAAATGACAATCATAAATGATTTTAATGAATGTTGCAAGACATATGGAATTAACCATAATGCAAGCAGGTGAGGAAGGTCGAGAACAATAGGCTACTGAGAATTTCGGAAGATCAAATAGCAATACGAAGGACCTGTGAAACCCATGACAACTAAGGATGAACGAATCCCTGGTAAGATAATTCGATGTACCTTATAATAACAAGATCAACTAGAAATGAGTACGAGCAACAGTTGTATGTAGTTATCCATAGGGGTTGACGGTGGAAGGGAATCGCAAACGCGATGAGCACAAGTTCTCGAGAAAACATCGGAGAGTATCTTGAGAGTCTTCTGATGAATCAAATCATCATCTGGAATGAGGGGCTCTCTGGGGGAAGTAGTTACGAGAACCTAGAGTTAGAGTTAGTAAAATCTTTAACCCGAAAGAGAAGAGAGATCAGAACCCAGAGTATAGACAAGGAATAAAAGATCCTAATACCACCCGATTGAGATGTGGTCCCATAAGCCACACAACAATGTTAGAAAAAGTTTTTCAAGTACTAGACTCAACTTCGACCAAGGAGTTGGAAAGAGGGATACCTACAGGCAGTCGGCTCTAATACCAAGTTCTGACGCCCCCATTTTCGACCATACACTAATTATACACACAATGCATATGACCAAAATTAGGGACTCACTGATCGATATCACAACACAACACTAGACACAAATTAAAGTCATATAGCTTCATATTACAAGCTAGGGGCCTAGAGGGCTCGAATACAAAGCTCGACAAGCACGAGTCAGCGGAAGCAAATAATATCTGAGTACACACATAAGTTTAAAAAATTTGCCTTAAGAAGGCTAGCACAAACAAAACAATGGATCAAAAGAGGCGAGGCCTCCTCCCTGGGAACCTCCTATCCTACTGCTGGTCGGGGTCCGACTCCACATAGTAGTAGGCTCCTGCGGTGGCGTATAGTCATCTCCGGCGTACTCCATCTCCTGGGCCCATCGTTTGAACGCAGAACCGTATCAAGGGGGAAAGAGAAAGCAAAGCAGTGGTGAGTACTCATCCAAAGTACTCGCAAGACTGTCATCGAAACTACGGTAATTATGCATCAGTATCAAGGGGAGAGGGTTATATCTGGACTGACTGCAGAAAGCAAGAATAGGAGGAAGGCCTAGTCCTATCGAAGACTAGCATCTTCAGCGTCTTGCAACATTAGCAGAGAGTAGACTTGGAACTCACATATAGTCCTATTATTGAAGCAATTTTATTAAGTAACCACACCCAGAGATTCTTCCTCGACTCCCTGCGAGGAAGCAATCTCGGAGCCAACATTCATTTCAATTTAAAGTCACAATTTTAGTGGTAGTAGGTCAAGGTACAACTCCAAATCGTCCTGTTACCATGGACACGGCTATTTAAACAGATAATTTCTTCCCTGCAGGGTGCACCACATATTCCCAACACGCTTGATCACCTCTGGCCGGGCACACTTTTCTGGGTCATGCTCGGCCTCGAGAGATCAAAACGTCATCGCCCCACCTAGACTCAACGAAGAAGCCAGCCCGCCAGTCTAAATCCTAAGCGCGTAGGGGTCTTGGGCCCATTCACCCATTGCGCTCATGCACGATGCGTAGGCGGCCGGAAGCAGACCTAGCACACTCCAGTCCGAGAGTTGTTCCTTCTAGTCCAATACAGGGCGTGCCGCTCCATTGCTCACGTCCGAAGAGCTTCAGCTGATAGAACGATGTTGATTACCCATAACTTCCCACGTGAAGGTTAGTGCGTATTAGGCCAAATGACCAACTCCGATCAAATACCCAACCCAGTAGCATTTTATTAATGCTGGGCAAGCGCGACCAATGATGTGTGGTCCCGTCACCTCGTCTTGAGGATGTGTGACAAGGCCTCTCCTACCCGTCCATGCCTCATCTTAACCCTTTGGATGCCTTACCGGCGCATCCCACCTTATCTCACACACATGGGTACCCTTGATGTCAAGTCAGTAGTAGTTGTGTGGTTATACGCCAAGTGGATATCTAAGGAATCACCCTTGATGAATCCCACTCGAAGTATGGATATGACAAGAGTCACTATCGGTAGTTGGGAAGGAGGAATCACCCTTGATACCCACGATCGAGTAGCTACGCTACAGAATTATCATCGGGAGTGCCAAGTGAGGAATCACCCACGGTACTCGATAGTAGCTCTATAGTGTCATACTTAAGGGGTGAGAGGTGATGAGTTAGTAAGGGTTTGTCAGCCGGTCATGATGACCGAGTCTTCTGTCTTCAAGTCCTTGATGATGTCGAAGGTGAAAGTAGGGGCAGTTGGGACAATGTTGGGGTCTTTGTGGTATCACTGACCATACCTATACTAAGCAGTTGATATGATTGCAGCTTTAGTAGCAGTTTATCAAAAACAGGCTATGCATCAGAATAGGAGCTAGCTAATAAAGTAGCAAAATCTAATGCAAGAATGAGAGGGAAAGAAATGGGCGATATCGGAATGCTCAAGGGGGGTTGCTTGCCTTGCTGCTCTACTGCAAAGGCCTAATCGTCAGGCGCATAGCCGTACCCGGTAGCACCATCAGTCTCGGGGTCTACCAGTAAGAAAAGGGGGGAGAAACAATAAATATAAAGCAGTCAAATGCATCACAATGCATGACATGACAATATGCAGGGTTAGGCATGCACTAACGCAGTATTACGCATCGCAGACGGAGAGGGATAATATCTGACGATATTTCCAAGGTCTCTGGCTATTACTAGACAGATGATCCTAGTGCTAAATGTCCATGTTCATCATGCTAGGAGCATGTGACAGATGAAAGGACATTGTATTCGGATTCATGGAATTTTTCTAATCAACTATCATGTATAAAGTTTTTCGATCCGAGTTACGATTTATCTTATATTAATTTTCAAAGTTTTATTAATCTCGAGAAATTAAACTAGATTATTTTAATTCAATACTTCAATTATGACATCAGCATGATGTCATGCTGAAATCAGTAGTCAACAGTCACAGTTGACTGGTCAAACTGACTAGTGGGTCCCACATGTCATTCTCACAATGTTAATTATGTTTAAATTTAATTAAAACAAATTAATTAAGGGGGTTGGACCCACCTGTCATTCTCTAATTAGGTTAATCAATTAACAAAATTTAGGTAACAATTGTAATTAGGCCTAATTGGGCTTGGCCCACATGTCATAGGCTATCTAACTATTAATAGATTAGTTAATATAATTAGATATTTAATTAAAGTAATCAAGTAATTAATTATTTATTTATTTTTAACATTTTTATTACATTTTTAATAAAACGTTCTCGGGGTGGGGCCCCCATGTTAGTGGGAGTGGGGAGGTTAGTGGGTGATTATTCCCACTAACCAATTCGGCTTAGGGGGCACGGTCGGGGCAAGGGACAGGGGTCAACCGGTGGCCATCGAGGCCCGCCGGAGGCCAGGCGCTATGCGGGTGACGTGGGAGGGGAGGGTGGCACCCAGGGCGCAAACGGAAGAGCGGGGGTGGCCTTGGGTCGCGGGGGTGGCGGCGGTCGGTGGGACGATGGCGAGGGCGACGCATGCGAAGCACGTATGGGGCGCGCGCGCAGGGCAGTTGGAGCGGCGGGGGTCGCACGCGGCATCGGGCGCGGTGAGCGCGGCCGGCCCGATGGAGAGCATGCGGGCCGCACGGGCACTGCGAGGAGGGGTGAGCGGGAGCCGGTGCCGCAGGGGGGAAAGGGGAGACCGTTGCCTGACCAACGTTACAGGGCGACAGGGGTGGCGAGGGTCGATGGCGAGGTGGCAAGGAGGAGGCGAGGAAGAGGTGCGGTGAGGGCGAGGTGGCGCCGATGGGGAGAAGGACCGGTGGAGGAGGGGCGGTGACTGATGGCTGCGACGGATGGCGGCAGGCGGCGTTGGGCGAGGGTGGGGAAGCCAGGCGGCGACAGGGAGTGCCGACGCGGGACGAGCGCGGGGACGCCCCGACCCGATATGGATCGGGAGCGAGGCTGGGGAAAGAGGGGAGTGGCTGGGGCTAGGGTTTCGGGGGTGGGGTTAGTGGGCGCCTGATGACCCAAAAGTATAGGGGATCTATCGTAGTCCGTTCTATAAGTAAGAGTGTCGAACCCAACGAGGAGCAGAAGGAAATGACAAGCGGTTCTCAGTAAGGTGTTCTCTACAAGCATTGAAATTATCGGTAACAGATAGTTTTGTGATAAGCTAATTCATAACAGGTAGCAAGTAACAATTGTAACAGAGGTGCAGCAAGGTGGCCCAATCCTGTTTATAGCAAAACACAAGCCTAGACAAACTCCTATATAAAGCAAAGCGCTCCCGAGGACACATGGGAATTTATGTCAAGCTAGTTTTTATCATGCTCATTTGATTCGCGTTCACTACTTTGATAGTTTGATATGTGGGTGGACTGGTGCTTGGGTAATGTGCTTAGTTGGAAAAGCCTCCCACTTATGATTAACCCCTCCCACAAGCATCCGCAACTACGAAAGAAGAATTTAGATAAATCTAACCATAGCATGAAACGTGTGGATCCAAATCAGCCCCTTACGAAGCAACGCATAAAGTAGGGTTTAAGCTTCTGTCACTCTAGCAACCCATCATCTACTTATTACTTCCCAATGCCTTCCTCTATGTAGCGACCCGACCTGAAAGGTCGAATCTCCGGTGTTTCCGTACCGTCCCAAGATCATGCTGGTACACACACGGTACATCAACGTATATATCAAAGTGAAATCACACACCTTTATTAATCGAAAATCTCATATCAAGTTCTTTATTACAATAAAAATTACAATAAAGTGGCTGAAGGCCAACTCATGAGATAAACTAAACCAAATACTTGCGGAAGCTTCAAAGGTAGTTGAGTCCATCTGACTCCAAGGGTATCTAACCGAGCATAGAGCGTATCCTCATTCCTGGTCGGAAAAATACTCTGCAACATGATACGTTGCAGCCGTGTAGGTCAGCATATTGAATATGCCGGCAATGTCACAAAAGGGGGCAAAAGTAATCATCTAGTCTATATGCATATTTGGCAGGTGGGGTAGTAAGTTTTGCATAAAGCCAATTTTCCTATAACAAGAGAGGGAAAAGCAAAAATTATTACTACATTGTTGGTTGATTAATGAGATGGTTCCACCAACCAATTCTCATACCCAAGTTGTCATTAATACCCACATCATTATAATACTTTTTGTTGAGAATTCCAGATAGTTTCAGTTCCTTTGGCTCAAGTTGTCCATGACCTTGGACATAGCAAATCGATTAGGTTTGGGTACGCTGCAGAGTTTTGCACACGTTCCCCACAAGATTTGATCACCTCTGTTGGATTCCTCACACATCAGGGTGTTTGAGGAACGGATGATCAAAACATGGTCTTCTAAGGGGTTCCTCTGAGACTCTGTCGGTGCCCATCCTTTCCTATCGTTCTTGTACATCTCGTAGTACCGCCTGTCCAGGGTCACCACAATATCCAACCAAGCCAGAGCCCATAATGGCTTGTGGCTGTGCAGGTAAGCCTTGGGTCTTGAAGCATCCATCCATCTCTTTGTTCCTGGGTGGACCTTTCCGCATGAATACTGGCACTTCTCCAGCAACACCTAGGCTAACCACTGGCTTCTCTAGGGCGCCGTTCAACCATCATCCACTCAGAGGTATGTTGAAAACTTGGAGTCTTGAAGTCTTGTTCATCAAGTAGGTCTTGTAATTATTATCTCACAACTCTCATGAATCACACAACCAACCCCGTCTACTAACAGCATAGCAAAATTCAAACAACGTTTCCCGGGGCCAAAGTGTCAAAAGGTTTGAGGGGGCCTACCACATGATACTACATCAAGTAACCAAGTTTCCAATTACCTACTTTGCATGCAGTTGGGGAGATGGTAGAACTAATGCAATAAAAACATGGATAAATATGATCAAAGTGAACTTGCCTTGCTGACGATCCTCGTACTCAAGTGACTCTAGATAACAAGCTTCGCACTCCGGATGATCTAACGAATCAAACAAAGCACATAATAAGCATAACTACATACAATTCACACAATAGCAAGGTAACAAATACTTCAACAAACAATAGCACAATCAAAAGAAAAATCACTCAAAGTAGAAAACTCTAATAGTTTTGGTGGCAAAATATCTACTAAGATATAATAAGACAAGTTGGTTTTCAGCAATTTACTAGTAGATAACAGAAAAGCAAATACAAAAAAATTATTATAAAACAGGGAGTATTTCATTATAAAAATTTTGTGCAAAAAGGTTTATTACAAAACATTTTTATAAACAATAAAAATTGTGAAAACAAGGTTTACCTAATTAAACTAGAGCACAAAACAAATTAAAATATTTTTATTATCAGAAAATAATTCACCTAATGTTTAACAACAGAAGTAAATAAACTAAAATAAAAAGTTAAACTAGAACAAAATCAACTAAAACTAAAATGAAAACAATTCAATTAAACACTAAGAAGAAACTGAATGAAATCTGTTTTTACTAAAAACCTTAATCTAAAATTTACTAAAAATTCTCAAACAATGCTGGATGATAGGCCTAACTATTACAAAGCAGGGGCAAAGAGAATCATTCAAAAATAAATTTCTAAACTCAAGTTATTCAAGTTTTTAGTGATTTGCTCAAATTTAACAAAATTCAAATTTCAAAGTTCAAATTTCAAAACTAAGACTACAGACAGAAACTACATGAAATTTGTGACATGTTGCAAAAAGAATCATGCAAAAACTCTATATATTTTAAAAGATATAATAAAAATAAAAACAGAACACATTTTGTTTTCTAAAACAGAAACAGAAAAATAAATAGCTATCGGATAGGAGTGACGTGGCGGCTTCCTATTGGTCGACAGCATGTGCGTGTGCGGTGTTTGCGGCAGATGACCGAAGCATAAAAGAAAACGGTTTGCCGATTAAATCTTCTAATCCGATCCGTTGATCCTAGATCTAACGGCTACGGAGAGGAGCGGAGCTTACAGAGGTGGAGGTCGGGGTTCCGGCGAGGTCGATGGTGGCCGGACGTTGGAGGTGGTCGGAGACGATGGTGTGGTGGTCGAGGGCGGCGTCCGAAGGGTCCAGGCGACGGCGGTGAAGCTCTGGCGACGATTGGTGGCGTCGGTTGGAGCTGGGGACGACAGGGGTGACATAGTCGAGCTCGGAGAGCTTCGGTGGGGTGCCGAACTCCAGCGAGGTTCGGGGGCGATGTTCTGGCGAGGGGAGTGGGGTTTTGGGGGTGGAATGGAGCGTAGCGAGGGCAGAGCTTTATATAGACGTTGCGCGGGGTCGAGAGAGGGAAAGGGGAGCGTGATCCGGGGAGGAGGGATCTCCGACGAGGTCGGGGGACGCGGGGAGGGAGATGAGCGTTGTGATGGCGCTGTCGGACGGTGGGGTCCGCTCGTTAGTGAGGGAGAGGGCGGCGTCAGCGCGTTGATGACCGATGAGCGATCTCGGGGAGTAAATGTTGGAAATATGCCCTAGAGGCAATAATAAAATGGTTATTATTGTATTTCCTAGTTCATGATAATTGTCTATTATTCATGCTATAATTGTGTTAACCGGAAACCGTAATACATGTGTGAATACATAGACCACAACGTGTCCCTAGTGAGCCTCTAGTTGGCTAGCTCGTTGATCAATAGATGGTCTCGGTTTCATGACCATGGACATTGGATGTCGTTGATAACGGGATCACATCATTAGGAGAATGATGTGATGGACAAGACTCAATCCTAAGCATAGCACAAGATCGTGTAGTTCGTTTGCTAAAGCTTTTCAATGTGAAGTATCATTTCCTTAGACCATGAGATTGTGTAACTCCCGGATACCGTAGGAATGCTTTGGGTGTGCCAAACGTCACAACGTAACTGGGTGGCTATAAAGGTACGCTACGGGTATCTCCGAAAGTGTCTGTTGGGTTGACACGAATCGAGACTGGGATTTGTCACTCCGTGTGACGGAGAGGTATCTCTGGGCCCACTCGGTAAGACATCATCATTATGAGCTCAATGTGACTAAGGAGTTAGTCACGGGATGATGTATTACGGAACGAGTAAAGAGACTTGCCAGTAACGAGATTGAACAAGGTATGCGGATACCGACGATCGAATCTCGGGCAAGTACCATACCGATAGACAAAGGGAATTGTATACGGGATTGATTGAATCCCTGACATCATGGTTCATCCGATGAGATCATCGTGGAGTACGTGGGAGCCAACATGGGTATCCAGATCCTGCTGTTGGTTATTGGCCGGAGAGGTGTCTCGGTCATGTCTACGTGTCTCCCGAACCCGTAGGGTCTACACACTTAAGGTTCGATGACGCTAGGGTTATAGGGAAAAGGTATACGTGATTACCGAAGGTTGTTCGGAGTCCCGGATGAGATCCCGGACGTCACGAGGAGCTCCGGAATGGTCCGGAGGTAAAGATTGATATATAGGAAGTCCAGTTTTGGTCACCGGAAAGTTTTCGGGCTCATCGGTATTGTACCGGGAGTGCCGGGAGGGTGCCGGAGGACCCCCGGGAGGGGGTGACGACCAAAGGACCTCATGGGCCCTTAGAGGAGGTGTGCCAGCCCATATTGGGCCAGCCAATACCTTCTAGAAAGGGCCCATGCGCCAGGGATCTGGAGATAGAGGCAAAAGGGATTTAAAAGGGGGAGATCCACCTCCCGTGTGGGAGGAGGACTCTCCCCCCACTTCGGCCGAATCCCTCCTCCTTGGAGGAGGGGCCAAGCCAGCCCTCCCTCTCCTTCCTCCTATATATATGCAAGGGTTTGGGCAGGTTTGAGACGACGAACTCTTTCTCTCTCGCTGCAGCCCTATTCTGCTTCTTCCTCCTCCGTAGTGCTTAGGCGAAGCCCTGCCGGGATACCTTGCTACTCCACCACCACCACGCCGTCGTGCTGCTGCTGGAGCTCTTCCCCAACCTCTCCTTCCTCCTTGCTGGATCAAGGCGTAGGAGACGTCACCGGGCTGCACGTGTGTTGAACGCGGAGGTGCCGTCCGTTCGGCACTTGATCGGATCTACCGCGATCTGAATCGCTGCGAGTACGACTCCATCAACCGCGTTCTTGTAACGCTTCCGCTTAGCGATCTTCAAAGGTATGAAGATCCAATCTCTCCCCACTCGTTTGCTGGTTTCTCCATAGATAGATCTTGGTGACACGTAGGAAAATTTTGATTTACTACTACGTCTCCCAACAGTGGCATCATGAGCTAGGTCTATGCGTAGAATCTATGCACGAGTAGAACACAAAGCAGTTGTGGGCGTCGATTTTGTTAATATGCTTGCCGTTACTAGTCTTATCTTGATTCGACGGTATTGTGGGATGAAGCGGCCCGGACCAACCTTACACGTACGCTTACGTGAGACCGGTTCCACCGCCTGACATGCACCAGTTGCATAAGGTGGCTAGCGGGTGTCTGTCTCTCCCACCTTAGTCGGATTGGATTCGATGAAAAGGGTCCTTATGAAGGGTAAATAGCAATTGGCATATCACGTTGTGGTTTTGGCGTAGGTAAGAAACGTTCTTGCTAGAAACCTATAGCAACCACGTAAAAAACTTGCAACTACAAATTAGAGAACGTCTAACTTGTTTTTGCAGCATATGCCTTGTGATGTGATATGGCCAGAAGGATGTGATGTGATGCATTGTGATGTATGAGATTGATCATGTTCTTGTAATAGGGTTCACGACTTGCATGTCGATGACTATGACAACCGGCAGGAGCCATAGGAGTTGTCTTATTTATTGTATGACCTGCGAGTCAATCACAAACGCCATGTAATTACTTTACTTTATTGCTAAGCGTTAGCCATAGCAGTAGAAGTAATAGTTGGCGAGACAACCTCATGAAGACACAATGATGGAGATCATGATGATGGAGATCATGGTGTCATGCCGGTGACAATGATGATCATGGTGCCCCGAAGATGGAGATCATAGGAGCAAGATGATATTGGCCATATCATGTCACTATATTGATTGCATGTGATGTTTATCATGTTTACATCTTATTTTCTTAAAACGACGGTAGTAAATAAGATGATCTCTCAATAAAATTTCAAGAGAAGTGTTCACCCTAACTGTGCACCGTTGCTAAGGATCGTTGTTCCGAAGCACCACGTGATGATCGGGTGTGATAGGTTCTAACGTTCGCATACAACGGGTGTAAGCCAGATTTACACACGCGAAACACTTAGGTTGACTTGACGAGCCTAGCATGTACAGACATGGCCTCGGAACACGGAAGACCGAAAGGTCGAACATGAGTCGTATAGAAGATACGATCAACATGGAGATGTTCACCATGGATGACTAGTCCGTCTCACGTGATGATCGGACACGGGCTAGTTGACATGGATCATGTGTCACTTAGATGACTTGAGAGATGTCTATCTGAGTGGGAGTTCATTGAATAATTTGATTATGTGAACTCGATTATCATGAACTTAGTCTAAAATTGCCTTTAATATCTATATTGTAGATCCAATGGCCAACGCAAATGTCAACCTCAATTTCAACGCGTTCCTAGAGAAAACCAAGCTGAAAGATGATGGAAGCAACTATACGGACTGGGTCCGTGGCTTGAGGATCATCCTCATAGCTTCCAAGAGATTGTATGTCCTTGATGCACCGCTAGGTGACCCACCCATTCTCCCAGCGGACCAAGACGTTACGAACGCTTGGCAGTCACGCTGCGATGATTACTCTCTTGTTCAGTGTGGCATGCTTTACAGTTTAGAATCGGGGCTCCAAAAGCGTTTTGAGCAACACGGAGCATATGAGATGTTCCAAGAGCTGAAACTGGTTTTCCAAGCTCATGCCCGAGTCGAGAGATATGACATCTCTGACAAGTTCTTCAGCTGTAAGATGGAGGAGAACAGTTCTGTTAGTGAGCACATCCTCAAGATGTCTGGGCTTCACAACCGCTTGACTCAGCTAGGAGTTAAACTCCCGGATGACTCAGTCATTGACAGAATCCTCCAGTCGCTTCCACCTAGCTACAAAAGCTTTGTGATGAACTACAACATGCAGGGGATGGAGAAGTCCATTCCTGAGTTGTACTCGATGCTCAAATCAGCAGAGGTCGAGATCAGAAAGGAGCATCAAGTGTTGATGGTAAACAAGACCACTAGTTTCAAGAAAGGCAAGGGTAAGAAGAACTTCAAGAAGGACGGCAAAGCTGTTGCCGCGCCCGGTAAGCAAGTTGCCGGGAAGAAGAAGAACAAGAATGGACCCAAGCCTGAGACTGAGTGTTTCTATTGTAAGGGTACGGGTCACTGGAAGCGGAACTGCCCCAAGTACTTAGCGGATAAGAAGGTCGGCAACGTTAAAGGTATATGTGATATACTTGTTATTGATGTGTACCTAACCAGCGCTCGTAGTAGCTCCTGGGTATTTGATACCGGTGCAGTTGCTCACATTTGTAACTCCAAGCAGGAGCTGCGGAATAAGCGAAGGTTGGCAAAGGACGAGGTGACGATGCGCGTCGGGAATGGTTCCAAGGTCGATGTGATCGCCGTCGGCACGCTACCTCTACATCTACCTTCGGGATTAGTTTTAAACCTTAATAATTGTTATTTAGTACCAGCTTTGAGCATGAACATTGTATCTGGATCTCGCTTGATACGAGATGGCTACTCTTTTAAATCCGAGAATAATGGTTGTTCTATTTATATGAGAGAAATGTTCTATGCTCATGCCCCGCTGGTCAATGGTTTATTTTTGATGAATCTCGAACGTGATGTTACACATGTCCATAGTGTGAGTACCAAAAAGTGTAAAGTTGATAACGATAGTCCCACTTACATGTGGCACTGCCGTCTTGGCCATATTGGTGTCAAACGCATGAAGAAGCTCCATGCTGATGGACTTTTGGAGTCACTTGATTTCGAATCATTTGACACATGCGAACCATGCCTCATGGGCAAGATGACCAAAACTCCGTTCTCCGGAACAATGGAGCGAGCAACTGACTTGTTGGAGATAATACATACCGATGTATGCGGTCCAATGAGTGTCGAGGCTCGCGGTGGCTACCGTTATGTTCTCACCCTCACTGATGACTTGAGCAGATATGGGTATGTCTACTTAATGAAACACAAGTCTGAAACCTTTGAAAGGTTCAAGGAATTTCAGAGTGAGGTCGAGAATCAACGTGACAGGAAAATAAAATGCCTACGATCTGATCGTGGCGGAGAATATTTAAGTCACGAGTTTGACACGCACCTTAGGAAATGTGGAATTGTTTCACAGCTCACGCCGCCAGGCACACCTCAGCGAAATGGTGTGTCTGAACGTCGTAATCGCACTCTATTGGATATGGTGCGATCTATGATGTCTCTTACCGACTTACCGCTATCATTTTGGGGATATGCATTAGAGACTGCCGCGTTCACTTTAAATAGGGCACCGTCTAAATCCGTTGAGACGACACCGTATGAATTATGGTTTGGAAAGAAACCTAAGCTGTCGTTTCTAAAAGTTTGGGGTTGCGATGCTTATGTGAAGAAACTTCAACCTGAGAAGCTCGAACCCAAAGCGGAAAAGTGCGTCTTCATAGGATATCCCAAAGAGACTATTGGGTATACCTTCTACCTACGATCCGAAGGCAAAGTCTTTGTTGCCAAGAATGGATCCTTTCTCGAGAAAGAGTTTCTCTCGAAAGAAGTAAGTGGGAGGAAAATGGAACTTGATGAGGTAATTGTACCTTCACTCAAACCGGAGAGTAGCGCAGCACAGGAAGTTCTTTCTGTGGAGCCTACACCGGCTAGAGAGGAAGTTAATGATGATGATCATGAAACATCAGATCAAGTTGCTACTCGAAGGTCCACTAGGACACATTCCGCACCAGAGTGGTACGGTAATCCTGTCCTAGAGATCATGTTGTTGGACAACGGTGAACCTTCGAACTATGAAGAAGCAATGGCGGGCCCGAATTCCAACAAATGGCTTGAGGCCATGAAATCCGAGATAGGATCCATGTATGAGAACAAAGTATGGACTTTGGTGGACTTGCCTGATGATAAGCGAGCCATTGAAAATAAATGGATCTTTAAGAAGAAGACTGACGCAGACGGTAATGTGACCGCCTATAAAGCTCGGCTTGTCGCTAAGGGTTATCGACAAGTTCAAGGAGTTGACTACGATGAGACTTTCTCACCCGTAGCGATGCTAAAGTCTGTCCGAATCATGTTAGCAGTTGCCGCATTTTATGATTATGAAATCTGGCAAATGGACGTCAAAACGGCATTCCTTAATGGCTTCCTCAAGGAAGAACTGTATATGATGCAGCCGGAAGGTTTTGTCGATCCTAAAGATGCTAACAAGGTATGCAAGCTCCAGCGCTCCATCTATGGGCTGGTGCAAGCATCTCGGAGTTGGAACATTCGCTTTAATGAGGTGATTAAAGCGTTTGGGTTTGTACAGGTTTATGGAGAACCCTGTATTTACAAGAAAGTGAGTGGGAGCTCTATAGCATTTCTTATACTGTATGTGGATGACATGCTGATAATGGGAAATAATATAGAACTCTTGGAAAGTATCAAGGCCTACTTGAATAAGTGTTTTTCAATGAAGGACCTTGGAGAAGCTGCTTACATATTAGGTATTAAGATCTATAGAGATAGATCAAAACGCCTCATTGGTCTTTCACAAAGCACATACCTTGAAAAGATATTGAAGAAGTTCAATATGGATCAGTCCAAGAAGGGGTTCTTGCCTGTGTTGCAACGTGTGAGATTGAGTACGACTCAATGCCCGACCACGGCAAAGGATAGAGAAGAGATGAGTGCCATCCCCTATGCTTCAGCCATAGGCTCTATCATGTATGCCATGCTGTGTACCAGACCTGATGTGAACCTTGCCATAAGTTTGGTAGGGAGGTACCAAAGTGATCCCGGAGCGGAACACTGGACAGCGGTCAAGAATATCCTGAAGTACCTGAAAAGGACAAAGGACATGTTTCTCGTTTATGGAGGTGCCGAAGAGCTCGTCGTAAAGGGTTACGTCGATGCTAGCTTCGACACAGATCCGGACGACTCCAAGTCGCAAACCGGATACGTGTATATTTTGAATGGAGGGGCAGTGAGCTGGAGCAGCAGCAAGCAAAGCGTCGTGGCAGCATCTACATGTGAAGCGGAGTACATAGCTGCTTCGGAAGCAGCAAAGGAGGGAGTCTGGATGAAGGAGTTCATCACCGACCTAGGAGTGATTCCGAATGCGTCGGGCCCGATGACTCTACTCTGTGACAACACTGGAGCTATTGCCCTTGCGAAGGAGCCCAGGTTTCACAAGAAGACAAGACACATCAAGCGCCGCTTCAACTCCATCCGTGATTACATTCAGGAGGGAGACATAGACATTTGTAAAGTGCATACGGATCTAAATGTCGCAGATCCGTTGACTAAACCTCTCTCACGAGCAAAACATGATCAACACCAGAATGCTATGGGTGTTCGATTCATCACAATGTAACTAGATTATTGACTCTAGTGCAAGTGGGAGACTGTTGGAAATATGCCCTAGAGGCAATAATAAAATGGTTATTATTGTATTTCCTAGTTCATGATAATTGTCTATTATTCATGCTATAATTGTGTTAACCAGAAACCGTAATACATGTGTGAATACATAGACCACAACGTGTCCCTAGTGAGCCTCTAGTTGGCTAGCTCGTTGATCAATAGATGGTCTCGGTTTCATGACCATGGACATTGGATGTCGTTGATAACGGGATCACATCATTAGGAGAATGATGTGATGGACAAGACTCAATCCTAAGCATAGCACAAGATCGTGTAGTTCGTTTGCTAAAGCTTTTCAATGTGAAGTATCATTTCCTTAGACCATGAGATTGTGTAACTCCCGGATACCGTAGGAATTCTTTGGGTGTGCCAAACGTCACAACGTAACTGGGTGGCTATAAAGGTACGCTACGGGTATCTCCGAAAGTGTCTGTTGGGTTGACACGAATCGAGACTGGGATTTGTCACTCCGTGTGACGGAGAGGTATCTCTGGGCCCACTCGGTAAGACATCATCATTATGAGCTCAATGTGACTAAGGAGTTAGTCACGGGATGATGTATTACGGAACGAGTAAAGAGACTTGCCAGTAACGAGATTGAACAAGGTATGCGGATACCGACGATCGAATCTCGGGCAAGTACCATACCGATAGACAAAGGGAATTGTATACGGGATTGATTGAATCCCTGACATCGTGGTTCATCCGATGAGATCATCGTGGAGTACGTGGGAGCCAACATGGGTATCCAGATCCCGCTGTTGGTTATTGGCCGGAGAGGTGTCTCGGTCATGTCTACGTGTCTCCCGAACCCGTAGGGTCTACACACTTAAGGTTCGATGACGCTAGGGTTATAGGGAAAAGGTATACGTGATTACCGAAGGTTGTTCGGAGTCCCGGATGAGATCCCGGACGTCACGAGGAGCTCCGGAATGGTCCGGAGGTAAAGATTGATATATAGGAAGTCCAGTTTTGGTCACCGGAAAGTTTTCGGGCTCATCGGTATTGTACCGGGAGTGCCGGGAGGGTGCCGGAGGACCCCCGGGAGGGGGTGACGACCAAAGGACCTCATGGGCCCTTAGAGGAGGTGTGCCAGCCCATATTGGGCCAGCCAATACCTTCTAGAAAGGGCCCATGCGCCAGGGATCTGGAGATAGAGGCAAAAGGGATTTAAAAGGGGGAGATCCACCTCCCGTGTGGGAGGAGGACTCTCCCCCCACTTCGGCCGAATCCCTCCTCCTTGGAGGAGGGGCCAAGCCAGCCCTCCCTCTCCTTCCTCCTATATATATGCAAGGGTTTGGGCAGGTTTGAGACGACGAACTCTTTCTCTCTCGCTGCAGCCCTATTCTGCTTCTTCCTCCTCCGCAGTGCTTAGGCGAAGCCCTGCCGGGATACCTTGCTACTCCACCACCACCACGCCGTCGTGCTGCTGCTGGAGCTCTTCCCCAACCTCTCCTTCCTCCTTGCTGGATCAAGGCGTAGGAGACGTCACCGGGCTGCACGTGTGTTGAACGCGGAGGTGCCGTCCGTTCGGCACTTGATCGGATCTACCGCGATCTGAATCGCTGCGAGTACGACTCCATCAACCGCGTTCTTGTAACGCTTCCACTTAGCGATCTTCAAAGGTATGAAGATCCAATCTCTCCCCACTCGTTTGCTGGTTTCTCCATAGATAGATCTTGGTGACACGTAGGAAAATTTTGATTTACTACTACGTCTCCCAACAGTAAAAGCTGGTGGGCCGGACGGTTTTCTAATTAAAACGTTTAAATTCGTTTCCTTTTCTATTTTCCGAAGAATTAAAATCTCATTAAGGCGTTCAAAACATTTCCAAAATTTGAAGATATATATATCAGATTGATCAAGGGAATAAATGCTATTTAATGAACATTTTTCCACGGCCAAATGAATACTTTAAAAAAATTATTTTCAGAAAATGCCTAAATTGATTTTAAATTCTTTTGCAATAAATTTTCAAATAACCCCCTGGTTTTATTGTTCTAATGTTTTACAAAGATGCCCCTGGAGTGTCATGTTACTTCTGTCTTTTTATGAACATTACCAAGGGTTTTTTTAAATAGGAGAATCAAGTAAATAGAAAAAATGAAAGTGGCCTTTCAGAAATCCAAAATAAGAACTTCAACAATCATTTCATTCAAATAATGTTATGATGATGCATAGCTATATTTCATAACATTCCAAAAAATGAAATTTTTTTGGGATGTTACAAACCTACCCACCTTAAGATGAATCTCGCCCTTGAGATTCGGGTTTCCTAGAAAATAGGTGTGGGTGGTCTCGTCGAAGATCTTCTTCGCGTTCCCAGGTGGCTTCTTCCTCGGTATGGTGACTCCACAGAACCTTACAAAACTTGATGGTCTTGCTATGGTTAACTCTGTTGGAAGTCTCGAGGATTCTGACAGGCTTCTCCTCATAGGTCAGGTCACTGTCAAGTTGTATGGCCTCTAGGGGCACTGTGTCTCTCAAAGGAATATCAGCCATCACAGCGTGGCATTTCTTCAGTTGAGAAACATGGAAAACATCATGAACTCTGGACAATCCTTCCAGCAATTCCAATTTGTATGCAACTTCGCCTCTACGTTCAAGAATTTTGTAGGGGCCTATGAATCTGGGTGCTAACTTTCCTTTAACACCAAACCTCTTGATTCCTCGAAGTGGGGACACACGAAGGTATCCTCGGTCTCCCACTTCATATGTCACCTCCTTGCGTTTGCTATCAGCATAGCTTTTCTGCCTAGATTGGGCTATCTTGAGTCGGTCTTGAATCAGTTGGACCTTTTCTTCAGAATCTCGGATAAGATCGGGACCAAAAAGCTTTCGTCTCCAACACCATCCCACATCAATGGTGTTCTGCACCTCCTTCCGTATAAAGCTTCAAAAGGGGTCATCTTCAGACTCGTCTGATAACTGTTGTTGTGCGAGAACTCTGCATAAGGTAAGTTGTCCTCCCAACTAAATCCATAGTCTAGCGCACAAGCTCTCAACATGTCCTCCAGAATCTGGTTGACTCTCTCAGTCTGTCCGTCGGTCTGCGGATGAAAAGTTGTACTGAATTCCAGCCTTGTACCCAAAGTTTCATGTAACTGATGCCAAAACTTTGAGGTAAATTGTGTTCCTCTATCTGACACGATACTCCTCAGAACTCCATGCAGACATACGATCCTGGTCATATATATCTTGGCTAACTTAGCACCGGTATAGGTGGTCTTCATTGGAATGAAATAAGACACCTTGGTCAAGCGATCGACCACTACCTAGATGGAATCATAACCTGAACGGGTCCTGGGTAATCCTGTAATGAAGTCCATACCAAGCTTATCCCATTTCCACTCGGGTATCAGCAAAGGTTGGAGTAACCCTCCTGGTTTCTGATGTTCCGCCTTTACTCGCTGACAAACATCACATACCGCAACATGTTCGGCAATATCTTTCTTCATACCTGTCCACCAGTAACTTTCCTTCAAATCCAGGTACATCTTGGTGTTGCCTGGGTGTGTCGAGTAGGGTGAATCATGGGCTTCTTGAAGTATCAACTTCCTGAGCTCTGCGTCATTGGCCACATAGATTCGGTTCTCAAACCATAGAATACCTTGTTCATCTTCACGAAAGTCTTTAGCTTTTCCATCCTTCATTCTTTGCTTTATCTCAGCTATCTCCTTGTCCGATTTCTGGGCTTCACGAATTCTTTCGGTCAAGGTGGACTAGATCTCTAGTGTGGCAACATATCCTTTTGGAACTATCTCTAGCCGGAGCTCTGTGAGATCATCGGCTAACTCTTGGGGTAATCCTCCTGCTATGAGTGTGTTCACATAACTCTTCCGACTCAAAGCATCTGCTACAACATTTGCCTTTCCTGGATGGTAATGCAGTCTCATGTCATAGTCCTTGATTAACTCTAGCCATCTCCTCTGTCTTAGGTTCAACTCCTTCTGTGTGAAGATATACTTCAGGCTTTTATGATCAGTGTAAACATCACAACTATTTCCAATAAGGAAATGTCTCTAGGTCTTGAGTGCGTGCACTACGGCTACTAGTTCCAAATCATGGGTGGCATAGTTCAACTCATGAGGTCGTAGCTGTCTGGATGCATAGGCTACAACTTTTCCCTCCTGTATGAGTACTCCTCCACGTCCTTGACGCGAAGCATCACAATAAACCTAGAAGTCCCGTCGAACATTTGGCAAAATCAACGTTGGGGCTGTGACCAAACGTTTCTTCAGCTCCTGGAAACTGGTTTCACATTCCTCAGTCCAAATATACTTAGACTCTTTCTTCAACAATTTCGTCATGGGTTTGGCAATCTTTGAGAAATTCTCAATGAACCTCCGATAATATCTGGCAAGTCCGAGAAAACTGCGGATCTCCTTAACTGAGGTCGGTGACTTCCACTTAGTGACTGCTTCAACCTTAGCGGGGTCCACTGTTATTCCATCTCCAAGAATAACATGTCCAAGGAATCCGACTTCTGTCAGCCAGAATTCGCATTTACTTAACTTGGCATATAACTGATGCTCTCTAAGCTTCTTCAGAACTAAACGCAAGTGTTCCTTGTGTTCTTCCTCGCTCTTGGAGAATATCAAAATGTCATCGATGAACACCACGACAAACTTGTCCAGATACTCCATAAACACTTTGTTCATCATATTCATGAAGTAGGCAGGAGCATTAGTCAAACCAAAAGACATGACTGTATACTCATATAGGCCATACCTTGTGGTGAAGGCTGTTTTGGGTATATCCTGTTCACAAATTTTCAATTGGTGATACCCTGATCGAAGATCGATCTTGGAGAATACTTTGGCTCCCACTAGTTGATCGAACAAGTCATTAATCATCGGCAGAGGGTACTTGTTCTTGATAGTCACCTCGTTCAATGCACGATAATCGACTACCATCCTCAAGGTTTTATCCTTCTTCTCCACCAAAAGAACTGGGGCTCCCCAAGGTGAAGAACTTGGGTGGATATACCCTTTGTCCAATAACTCCTTAATCTGCTTCTTGATTTCGTCCAGATCATTTGCAGGCATCCGATATGGTCTCTTGGAAATTGGGGTTGTTCCTGGTAGTAACTCTATCATAAATTCAATCTCTCTATCTGGTGGCATGCCTGGTAATTCCTCCGGGAAACATCTGGAAAGTCTTGTACCACGGGCACTTCCTCCTGAACCACTCCTGTGAGGGAATTTAACCGAGCACTCATCTATGTGCATCGGGATACATACTTAATCCTCTTGTTCTCTGGGGTGGTGAGCAAAATAGACTTGCTAGGGCAATCGAGGTTTCCTTCATACTTGGTCATCCAATCCATGCCTAGGGTTACATCCAATCCCTGGGATTCAAAGACGATGAGGTCGGTGGGAAAAACATGGTTTCCTATATGAAGTTTCAATGCGTGGCACCCTATGCCTGCCATCATCATACCTCCTGGGGAATTGACCTTAATGGGCTGACTAAGGGCTCTGGTGGGTAAACCATACTTTTCCACAACTACCCTTGATATGAATGAATGAGTTGCACCAGAATCAAAAAGTACCATAACTGGACGTGAATGCAATAAAAACATACCAACCATAGTCTTAGGCTGATCATAGACTTCTTCCACATCAATGTGGTTCACCTGAGCACGGGGAAAAGGATTTGGCTTCTTAGCTGATGAGTTGTTGTTGTTTTTTGCCGTTTCCATTTCCTTGCTTGTTCTGGGGACATTCAGTGGCAAAGTGCCCTGTCTTCTGGCACTTGAAGCAGGTGATATGGTTCAGATCCTTCTGAGCTGGAGCGGGACGGTGCTGGTTGGCATTCCCACTTCCATTGCCGTTCTTGAAGTTGCCATTGTTGGGACGATTATTCCCATTTCCTCCATGGTTGTGTCCTCCATGGTTGTGCATGTGATGAGTGTGTCCTCCATACTTACCAGTCCCTGATCCGGTATTCCCTGAGTACGGGGAGTAGCGGGGCTTCTGTTGAGCTCCAGAGTTAGACTTCCCCTGTCCATACTTCCTCTTGCTGTTTTAAATTTGCTGTTGCTTCCCTTCCAAGATGAGGGCCTTGTCTACTAGCTCCTGGTAGTTGTTGAAAGTAGCCAACATCAGCTGCACGCTCAACTCATCGTTGAGTCCTTCCAGGAACTTCTCCTGTTTGGCTGGATCATCGGCCACATCTCGTGGTGCATAACGAGCCAACATGCTGAATTCATCCACATGCTGGGCCACGGAGCGGTTCCCCTGGCGTAAGTTGCGAAACTCACACTTCTTCAGACTCATGGCTCCAGCTAAGACATGAGCGATGCGGAAAGCTAGCTTGAACTGCTCCCAAGTCACACCAGCAATGGGGTATGTGGTGGTGTAGTTCTCCCACCATGAAGTTGGTGGTCCCTCCAGTTGATGGGCGGCAAAGCGCACCTTTTTAGCCTCAGTGCATCCAGCGGTGATGAGTTTCCTCTCCATCTTGCGGAGCCAATCATCTGCCGCAATGGGCTCAGTGCTGCTGGAGGAAGTTGGTGGATTCAGCCTCAGAAAACGGTTGAGGTTGTCGCCCTAAGGTGGAGGGTGGTTGTTGTGGTTGTTGGTCTGGTTCTGGATCAACAGTTGCATCAGGGCATTCTGCTGCTGGAGAAGTTGTGTGAGTTCCGGCGGGAAGGTGAAATCGGGCTCATGTCGCGGAGGCATCTTGCTGTTTTCAGAGGGGTGAGAATTAGATTAGAACAAGGGCCTAAGGAAAATTTTCACTACCCATATGCAATGCAACATACATATCACACCAAACACTCATTCATTTATTCAACTCAAGTTTCAAACATCGAGATACAAGTCTCCAAATAAACTAGGCATCGAGCTACGTTTTAACGACGAAATTTAAACATACATGGGGGCATGACTAAAGTTCTCCTCAAAATTCCATGGTAATGTGGCCTCCTCCGGTGGTGCTCTCCTCATAGTCATCATCGTTGTTGATCAAGGGAGCCATGTCTCCTTCTGGGTGAAGATTTTCTCCCATGTCCAGCTGTTCCTCCAGAGTTGCAATGCGAGTGTTTAGCTTCTCGATCCTCTCCAAGAAATCCTTCACTTCATGCTCATGCTCGTACTTGGTTTCCCATAGGTCAGCCTCGAGATCAAGCTCGTGGTTCATCAGCCTCTTGATCGTCTTCGTGTCTGCGCGTACCCAAAGCTCCAAGGTCCTGATGTGAGTCTCCAAAGTCTGGATAGGAAATGGTGGAGTCTTCAGTGGGAGTGTTTATGATATTTCCATTGGCATCCCTGCGACAAACCATGCCGAGTCCTGGTGAAATGGAACCACCCCTGTATTCCTCCTGAATACGTCCAAGGGCACGGTGAATCGCCAAGTCCCTCCCAAGAATCCAGCTGGGTGCCACAAACTTGAAGTCGATGGGTTCTTTACGATTTCCAAAGGTCTTTCCGGGGATGTGCACCTCGATCCTGTAGCGACCATCTTGTGGAAAAGACATGATAGGAGTCCTGGTGATGCTTGGCAAAGCAATCCTTACATCCCTGACGATCTTCACCATCTCTTTGCCAAAGGGCATCGTCGCGTCAGGCTGGCAAAACTCCGTGAACAAAACTGGGGTGAAGGTGGCCATCTAGAAAGGTTGAAATAATCGGAGGGAAGTCAGAAATGAACACATGAGAATATAATAATTTTAAAGACAAAAGAGAAAAAAAATCCTAAGGCTTTTCCAATGCTAGAGGTTACGTCCTACGGTCAGCGTGTGCTCTGATACCATTTCTGTAGCGACCCGACCTGAAAGGTCGAATCTCCGGTGTTTCCATACCATCCCAAGATCATGATGGTACACACAGGGTACATCAATGTATATATCAAAATGAAATCACACAGCTTTATTAATCGAAAATCTCATATCGAGTTCTTTATTACAATAAAAATTACAATAAAGTGGCTGAAGGCCAACTCATGAGATAAATTAAACCAAAGACTTGCGGAAGCTTCAAAGGTAGTTGAGTCCATCTGACTCCAAGGGCATCTCACCGAGCGTAGAGCGTATCCTCACTCCTGGTCGGAAAAATACTCTGCAACATGATACGTTGCAGCCGTGTAGGTCAGCATATTGAATATGCCGGCAATGTCACAAAAGGGGGCAAAAGTAATCATCTAGTCTATATGCATATTTGGCAGGTGGGGTAGTAAGTTTTGCATAAAGCCAATTTTCCTATAACAAGAGAGGGAAAAGCAAAAATTATTACTACATTGTTGGTTGATTAATGAGATGGTTCCACCAACCAATTCTCATACCCAAGTTGTCATTAATACCCACATCATTATAATACTTTTTGTTGAGAATTCCAGATAGTTTCAGTTCCTTTGGCTCAAGTTGTCCATGACCATGGACATAGCAAATCGATTAGGTTTGGGTACGCTGCAGAGTTTTGCACACGTTCCCCACAAGATTTGATCACCTCTGTTGGATTCCTCGCACATCAGGGTGTTTGAGGAACGGATGATCAAAACATGGTCTTCTAAGGGGTTCCTCTGAGACTCTGTCGGTGCCCATCCTTTCCTATCGTTCTTGTACATCTCGTAGTACCGCCTGTCCAGGGTCACCACAATATCCAACCAAGCCAGAGCCCATAATGGCTTGTGGCTGTGCAGGTAAGCCTTGGGTCTTGAAGCATCCATCCATCTCTTTGTTCCTGGGTGGACCTTTCCGCATGAATACTGGCACTTCTCCAGCAACACCTAGGCTAACCACTGGCTTCTCTAGGGCGCCGTTCAACCATCATCCACTCAGAGGTATGTTGAAAACTTGGAGTCTTGAAGTCTTGTTCATCAAGTAGGTCTTGTAATTATTATCTCACAACTCTCATGAATCACACAACCAACCCCGTCTACTAACAGCATAGCAAAATTAAAACAACGTTTCCCAGGGCCAAAGTGTCAAAAGGTTTGAGGGGGCCTACCACATGATACTACATCAAGTAACCAAGTTTCCAATTACCTACTTTGCATGCAGTTGGGGAGATGGTAGAACTAATGAAATAAAAACATGGATAAATATGATCAAAGTGAACTTGCCTTGCTGACCATCCTCGTACTCAAGTGACTCTAGATAACAAGCTTCGCACTCCGGATGATCTAACGAATCAAACAAAGCACATAATAAGCATAACTACATACAATTCACACAACAGCAAGGTAACAAATACTTCAACAAACAATAGCACAATCAAAAGAAAAATCACTCAAAGTAGAAAACTCTAAAAGTTTTGGTGGCAAAATATCTACTAAGACATAGTAAGACAAGTTGGTTTTCAGCAATTTACTAGTAGATATAAAAGAAAATACAAAAAATTTATTTTAAAACAGGGAGTATTTCATTATAAAAATTTTGTGCAAAAAGGTTTACTACAAAACTTTTTTATAAACAACAAAAAATGGTGAAAACAAGGTTTACCTAATTAAACTAGAGCACAAAACAAATTAAGATATTTTTATTATCAGAAAATAATTCACCTAATGTTTAAAAACAGAACTAAATAAAAAAAAGTTAAACTAGAACAAAATCAACTAAAACTAAAATGAAAACAATTCAATTAAACACTAAGAAGAAACTAAACAGAATCTGTTTTTACTAAAAACCATAATCTTAAATTTACTAAAAATTCTCAAACAATGCTGGATGATAGGCCTAGCTATTAC
This sequence comes from Hordeum marinum, assembly GCA_022496015.1. Classification (NCBI taxonomy): domain Eukaryota; kingdom Viridiplantae; phylum Streptophyta; class Magnoliopsida; order Poales; family Poaceae; genus Hordeum; species Hordeum marinum. The sequence goes on along the minus strand of CM039674.1, from coordinate 249,768,582 downwards.
AAATCAGGGGCAAAAAGAATCATTCAAAAATAAATTTCTAAACTCAAGCTATTCAAGTTTTTAGTGATTTTCTCAAATTTAACAAAATTCAAATTTAATTGTTCAAATTTGAAAACTAAGACTACAGACAGAAACTACATGAAATTTGTGACATGTTTCAAAAAGAATCATGCAAAAAATCTAAATATTTTAAAAGATATAATAAAAATAAAAACAGAACACATTCTGTTTTCTAAAACAGAAAGAGAAAAGAAAAAAAATTAGCTATCGGACAGGGGTGACGTGGCGGCTTCCTATTGGTCGATAGCGTGTGCGCGTGCGGTGTTTGCGGCGGACGACCGAAGCGTAAAAGAAAACGGTTCGCCGTTTAAATCTTCTAATCCGAGGGCGGAGCTTTGTATAGATGCGACGCGGGGTCGAGAGAGGGAAAGGGGAGCAAGATCCGGGGAGAAGGGATCTCCGGCGAGGTCGGGGGACACGGGGAGGGAGATGAGCGCTGTGATGGCGCTGTCGGACAGTGGGGTCCGCTCGTCAGTGAGGGAGAGGGCGGCGTCAGCGCTTCGGTGACCGATCCGGAGCGATCTCGGGGAGTAAAAGGTGGTGGGTCGGCCGGTTTTCTAATTAAAACATTTAAATTCGTTTCCTTTTCTATTTTCCAGAGAATTAAAATCTTATTAAGGCATTCAAAACATTTCCAAAATTTGAAGATATATATATCAAATTGATCAGGGGAATAAATGCTATTTAATGAACATTTTTCCACGTCCAAATGAATAATTTAAAAAAATATTTTTAGAAAATGCCTAAATTGATTTTAAATTCTTTTGCAATAAATTTTGAAATAACCCCCTGGTCTTATTGTTCTAATATTTTACAAAGATGCCCCTGGAGTGTCATGTTACTACTCTCTTTTTATGAACATTACCAATGGTTTTTTAAATAGGAGAATCAAGTAAATAGAAAAAATGAAAGTGGCCTTTTAGAAATCCAAAAGAAGAACTTCAACAATTTATTTCATTCAAACAATTTTATGATGATGCATAGTTATATTTCATAACATTCCAAAAATGGAATGTTTTTGGGATGTTACACTCTAGTCCCAAACAATGGTGAAGTGTTATGTACTCGACGTTCACATAACACCACTAGAGGAGAGACAACATACATCTCATCAAAATATCGAACGAATACCAAATTCACATGATTACTTATAACAAGACTTATCCCATGTCCTCAGGAACAAACGTAACTACTCACAAAACATATTCATGTTCATAATCATAGGAGTATAAGTGATGATCAAGGATCTAAACATATAATCTTCCACCAAGTAAACCAACCATTATCAACTACAAGGAGTAATTAACACTACTAGCAACCCACAGGTACCAATCTGAGGTTTTGAGACAAAGATCGGATACAAGAGATGAACTAGGGTTTGGAGAGAATATGGTGCTGATGAAGATGTTGATGGATATTGACCCCCTCTCGATGAGAGGATCGTTGGCAATGATGATGGCTTCGATTTCCCCCTCCCGGAGGGAAGTTTCACCGGCAAGATTGCCCTATCGGAGCTCTAGATTGGTTCTTCCCAAGTTCCACCTCGAGACGGCGGCGCTTCATCCCGAAAGGTCTCTTATGATTTTTTCCTTGCTGAAACCCTCCATATTGCAGAATATGGGCACCGGAGGGCTGCCAGGTGGGCCACAAGCTCGCTAGTCACGGCTAGGGGGTGGCCGCGGCCAGCAGGCTTGTGGCTCCCTGGTGGGCCGCCTGATGTATTACTTTCACCCAGTATTTATTATATATTCCAAAATAATTCTCCATAGATTTTCAGGACTTTTGGAGTTGCGAAGAATAGGTATCTCAGATTTGCTCCTTTTCCAGTCCAGAACTCCAGCTGTCGGCATTCTCCCTCTTCATGTAGACCTTGTAAAATAAGAGAGAAAAGGCATAAGTATTATACCAAAATGCGTAATAACAGCCCATAATACAATAAATATCAATATAAAATCATGATGCAAAATGGACGTGTCAATTCCCCCAAGCTTAAACCTTGCTTGTCCTCAAGCGGAAGCCGAAATCAATAAATATGCCCACATGTTTAGCGATAGAAGTGTTGATAAAGTAAAATACGGACATGAAGGCATCATGATCATCTTTAGTACAGCAACATATATTGACATATAATTTCTTATGACAAAATAATAATTCATTCACAATGGAAAAGTGTGAATCAAGAACTCTATTGAGAACAGACAAACTCAAATCTCGGTCATCGAAGCAATTCCAATTTATCCTAACGTAGGAAATAGTCAATGTAAGAGCTTGTAAAGCAAACCCACATACTTAATCATCTTTATGTCTTTCACAATTGCTAACACTCACGAGGTACCTATGAGCTCAAAGTTTCAATCGGACACAGAGAAAGATAGTGGCTTAAAGTGTTGCCTCCCAACTATTTACCTCAAGGGCAATGTCAACAGTAATAACTCATGCTCACCCACTTCCGAGTGGATATACATTCCTAGATCATTCTCCAACACGTGACACTTGCCAGAAGATAAAGGAGAAAATAGCGAAGGTGATGGAGATCACCACGACTCTTTCATAAAGATAAGCACTAGAAAATAAAAGTAACAGATAGGCCCTTCGCAGAGGGAAGCAGAGGTTGCCATGCACTTCTGTAATTTGATGCACAATCTCTTAACGCAAAAGAACGTCACTTTATATTGCCCCTTGTGATAGAGCACTTTATTATGCAGTCTGTCGCTTTTATTTCTTCCCTATCACAAGTTCGTATAAAGTTTATTTTCCTCACACTAATAGATCACACATATTTACAGAGCATTTTTTATTGCTTGCACCGATGACAACTTACTTGAAGGATCTTATTCTATCCTTAGGTAGGTATGGTGGACTCTCATGGAAAAACTGGGTTAAGGGTGTTTGGATGCACAAGGAGTATCTCTACTTGGTGTGGAAGTTTTGGCTGATATGAGGTGGACGCAAGCGACACATGTTGAGGGATCTATAACAATATAACTTCTATTCGGAAATAAGCAAACATAACCCATTATGTTGTCTTTCTTGTCCAACATCAACTTCTTAGAATATAATATTTTAATGAGTTCTCACAATCATAAAAGATGTCCAAGATAATATATTTATATGTGAACCTCTCTTTCTTTATTACCTCCTTTTAATTGCCCCAATGACAAACAGATATGTTTGTCAACCCACAACAGGTTTCAATCGACATAGTTGTTATATGTGAATTCATCACCCCCAATAAGATTTCATATGTACTCTTTGCTTTTATTCTACACTTCTTTCTACTTCATCTTTTTATAGATTAAGATCATACCAAGCAAGGCCCTCAACTCAAAAGTACTTTTCATTATAACTCACGGACTTGCTTACATATGAGGAATCATAAAGCAAAGACTCAAAGCTAGATCACATGAAAAATTTATTCTACTAGATCAAGATATAACCAAAAGGATTGAACTAAGAAATTATGATGAATAAAAATAAAAACGAAAGATGTGATGGTGATACGATACCGAGGCACCTCCCCCAAGCTTGGCACAAGCCAAGGGGAGTGCCCATACCCATGTGTTTAGTGTCTTTCTTCGGAGGTGATGATGTGGGAGTTGTTGATGAGGTTGGAAGCTTGTGCTCCATCTTCCAAGGCATAGGCCCACCATCATAAAAGGATGAACGAGTCTCCGGCATCCTCAAATCTGCAGCCAAACTCATTCTCTTAAATCTATATTCATCCTCATAGTTTTGGTTTTGCAGGTCATAGATCTGGGCTTGGAGGTGCTCGATTCTCTCATAAAGCTTGAAGATGTGATCCACAACGTCCTTGGCGTCCAACTTATGTTTGTGGGTAAATTCAGCGATCATCATCTGATTAGCATCGAGTCCTCATTTCACCATCCCTTGGCACTTGAAGACCTGCTGCTATATTGCTTCGAGCCTTGTCTCTATGCTTCCGATTTTCTTTGGCCCCTCCACATCACGGATGTGTAGCACCCCTCACGCACATCAATGGTTTGAGGGTGTTGCAACACCTCCACAAGGTAGGGACTGATGACCTTCTCAGAGAACTTGTCCTTCGAAACACTTGGGGACGCCATGTTGATCTAAATCTGCTGCAGAAACAGCTCAAAAAGAAAACTGGAGGTATTGTTGTGATACGAGAATCAAAACCTTCGGGAGATTATATAAGGAATTTTTACCAACCCGAAGGAGTATGCCACAAGAAAACAGAGTCCGGGTGGTGCACGAGGTGGCCACAAGCCCCAGGGGCGCGGCTAGGGGGGGGTCGGGCCGAGCAGGCTTGTCGCCTCCTCGTGCACTATTCGGACTACTTTAAATTTTCCTAATTTTTTAAATATTCCAAAACAGATAAAATTTGCCATAGAAAATTTTTTGGAGTCTTTTTACTCACCGTACCACGTACTTATTCCTTTTCGGAGTCTAAAACGTTCTGGTAAGTCTCCCTAATGTACTCCTCCGGAGTTATGGTATTGATGATATTGGTTTCAACATTTATGGGAGTACCTGAGATATAATGTTTGATTCTTTGACCGTTCACCACCTTTGGGTTTGTGTCTTCGGCGTTGTTAATCTTGATGCACCGGAATGGTATACCTCTTCGATGATGTAAGGACCTTCCCATTTAGAGAGAAGTTTTCCTGCAAAAAATATTAAACAAGCATTGCAGAGCAAGACATGATCACCTACATTAAATTCATGCTTCTATATCCTTCTATCCTGCCATCTCTTCACCTTTTCTTTAAACAACTTAGCATTCTCATAGGCATGGGTTGTCCATTCATCAAGTGAGCTAATGTCAAATGCCCTCTTCTCACTTCAAGTTTGAAATCATAATTGAGCTCTTTGATTGCCCAATAAGCCTTATGTTCTAGCTCTAGAGGTAAGTGACATGCTTTACCATAAACCACCTTATACGGAGACATACCCATAGGATTTTTGTAAGCAGTTCTATAAGCCACAATGCATCGTTGAGTTTCTTAGACCAATTCTTCCTAGATCTATTAACAGTCTTTTGCAAAATCAATTTAATCTCCCTATTACTCAATTCTACTTGACCACTAGACTGAGGATGATAAGGAGATGCAACTCTATGATTAACATCATATTTAGCGAGCAATTTACGGAAGGCACCATGAATAAAATGTGAGCCACCATTAGTCATCAAATATCTAGGGACTCCAAATCTAGGGGAAATAACTTCTTTAAGCATTTTAATAGAAGTGTTCTGATCAGCACTACTAGTAGGAATAGCTTCTACCCACTTAGTGACATAATCAACAGCAACTAGAATATGAGTATACCCGTTAGATTGTGGAAAAGGCCCCATATAATCAAAGCCCCAAACATCAAATGGTTCGATAACAAGAGAGTATTTCATAGGCATTTCCTGACGTCTACTAATATTACCAATTCTTTGACATTCATCACATGATAAGACAAACTTACGAGCATCCTTGAAGAGAGTAGGCCAATAAAACCCAGATTGTAGTACCTTGTGTGTAGTTCTATCTCCAGCGCGGTGTCCTCCGTAGGCTTTGGAGTGAAACTTGCGTAAGATCTGTTCCTGTTCATGCACAGGTACACAACGTCTAATAATACCATCTACTCCTTCTTTATAAAGATGTGAGTCATCCCAAAAGTAATGCCTTAAATCATAGAAGAACTTTTTCTTTTGTTGGTATGTGAAACTAGGAGGTATAAATTTAGCAACAATGTAATTGGCGTAATCAGCATACCAAGGAGCATTATGTGAAGTATTCACGACAGCTAATTGTTCATCAGTAAAGCTATCATCAATAGGTAGTGGGTCATCAAGAACATTTTCTAACCTAGAGAGGTTATCTGCCACAAGGTTATCAGCACCCTTTCTATCAATGATATGCAAATCAAATTCTTGTAGCAGAAGGACCCACCTAATAAGTCTAGGTTTAGCATCTTTCTTCTCCATAAGGTACTTAATAGCAGCATGATCAGTGTGAACAATTACTTTGGAATCAACAATATAAGGTCTAAACATCTCACAAGCAAACACGACTGCTAAAAGTCCTTTTCAGTAGTAGCATAGTTTCTTTGAGCATTGTCTAGAGTTTTACTAGCATAATGGATAACATTTAATTTCTTATGGACTCTTTGTCCTAGAAAAGCACCAACAACATAATCACTAGCATCACACATAATTTCAAAAGGTAGGTTCTAGTAGGGTGGTTGAACAACAAGTGCGGTAATCAAGGCATTCTTAAGAATTTCAAATGCTTCTATGCCATCATCATCAAAAACAAATGGAACACCTTTTTGCAAAAAGTTTGTGAGAGGCCTAGCAATCTTAGAGAAATATTTGATAAACCTCCTATAGAAACCAGCATGACCAAGGAAACTTCTTATACCTTTGATATCCGTAGGGCACAACATTATTTCAATAACATCAACTTTAGCTTTATGAACTTCAATACCTCTTTTGGAGATCTTGTGACCCAACACAATACCTTCATCAACCATAAAGTGGCACTTTTCCCAATTCAAGACAAGATTAGTTTCTTCACATCTCTGCAAAACTCGATCAAGGTTGCTCAAACAATCATCAAATGAAGTCCCGTAAACGAAAAAATCGTCCATGAAAACCTCAAGAATCTTTTCACGAAATTTAGAGAATATAGCCATCATACATCTTTGAAAGGTAGCCGGTGCATTGCATAAACCAAAGGCATACTTCTATAAGCAAAGGTACCGAAAGGGCAAGTAAAAGTGGTTTTTTCTTAATCCTGGCTTGATATAGGTATTTCAGAGAAACCAAAGTAACCATCTAGAAAGCAAAAATGAATATGTTTGGATAATCTTTCTAGCATTTGATCAATAAAAGGTAAAGGGTAATGATCTTTCTTAGTAGCTTTATTTAATTTCCTAAAATCAATTACCATTATATAACCTATAACAATTCTTTGCGGGGTCAATTCATTTTTATCATTAGGAACAACGGTAATACCTCCCTTCTTAGGGACACAATGGACGGGACTAACCCATCTACTATCAGCAACGGGATAAATTATACCTACCTCCAAAAGCTTTAGTACTTATTTTCTTACCACTTCTTTCATCTTAGGGTTCAATCGTCGTTGGTGATCAATAACTGGTTTGGCATCACGCTCCATATTGATTTTATGCTGCCATAGAGTGGGACTAATGCCCTTAAGATCATCAAGAATATAACCAATAGCAGCATTGTGCTTCCTCAGAGTTTTCAATAATCTCTTTTCTTCATGCTCTGAAAGGATAGCACTAATAATAACAGGATATATCTCCTTTTCATCAAGATAAGCATATTTCAACGTATCGGGTAATTGCTCGAGTTCAAACATGGGATCACCCTTGGGTGGAGGAGGATCCCCAAGTATTTCAATAGGTAAGTTGTGTTTCAAAATAGGCTGTTGCTCAAAGAAAATTTCATCTATTTCATTCCTCTTATTCATGTGCATATCATTTTCATGGTCTAGCAAATATTGTTCAAAGGGATCAGTAGGAGGCACAACAATAGAAGTGAGACCAATAATTTCGTATTTACTAGGCAATTCGTTGTCATGGGGTTGTCTTCGAAATTTAGAGAAATTAAACTCATGAGGCACATCCCCAAAGCTCACAGTAACTATTTCTTTCTCAAAATCAATCTTAGCATTAACAGTATTCAAGAAAGGTCTGCCAAATATAATGGGACAAAAATTATCTTGTGGGGAACCAAGAACAAGAAAATCAGTAGGATACTGTACTTTCCCACACAAGACTTCAACATCTTTAATAATCCCCATTGGTGCAATAGTGTCTCTATTAGCAAGCTTAATAGTAACATCAATATCCTCTAGTTCAACTGGTGCAATATCATGCATGATTTCTTTGTATAAGGAATAAAAAATTGCACTTACGCTAGCACCCATATCACCTAAGCCATGATAACAATGATCTCCTATTTTAATAGAAACAACAGGCATGCCAACAACTGGTTTATGTTTATGCTTAGTATCAGGTCTAGCAATTCTAGCAGCTTCATCATAGAAATGAATAACATGCCCATCAATATTATAAACCAAGAGATCTTTAACCATAGCAATACTAGATTCAACTTTAATTTGTTCAGGGGGTGTAGGTGTTCTAAAACAACTCTTACGAACCATATTTGAAGCTTTAGCATGTTCCTTTATCCTAACAGGGAAAGGTGGTTTCTCAATGTAAGCAGCAAGGATAACAAGATCAACATTGTAACTAATAATTTTCTCTTCAACTTTAATAGGTTCCACTACTTTCACTTCAATGGGAGGATGATATTTAAACTACTTCTCCTTAGGGAGATCAACATGAGTAGCAAAATATTCACAGAAAAAGCTACTATCTCAAAGTCAAGTCCATATTTAGTGCTAAATTCACGAAAAGCATCGGTGTCCACGAAGGACTTAACACAATCAAACTTAAGATTTATACCTGACTCCTTACCTTCATCGAGTTCCCAATCTCCAGAGTTGCGTTTAATTCTTTCCAATAAATTCTATTTGAATTCAATATCTTTCTTCATAAAAGAACCAGCACAAGAAGTATCGAGCATGGATTGATCATTACGAGAAAGTCGAGCATAAAAATTCTGAATAATAATTTCTCTCGAGAGCTCATGATTGGGGCATGAATATAACATTGACTTAAGCCTCCCCCAAGCTTGAGCGATTCTTTCTCCTTCACGAGGCCAAAAATTATAAATATAATGTCGATCACGATGAACTAGATGCATAGGATAGAACTTCTGATGAAATTCCATTTTCAACCAGTTGTAGCTCCATGATACAATATCATCACATAGCCTATACCATGTCAATGCCTTCTCCTTCAAAGATAGCTTAAATAATCCACAAACTTCATCCACATAGATTAGACGCAAATCAGGATGTAGTGTTCCATCTCTTGCATAAGGATTAGCTAGCAGTTTCTCTATCATACCCGAAGGAATTTCATAATAAATATTTTCAGTAGGTTCAGTAGGTTGATGGACAACTCTTTGTGTTTCCAGTCGAGGTGAAGATACCCCGAACAAACCCCTCAAAGTATTACTTTCCATAGTAACAAGTGACAATAAATTTCAGCACACTATATTTTTTCCTTACCAAGTTCCACTCACCAAAGGCGCTTCACTCCCCGGCAACGGCGCCAGAAAAGAGTCTTGATGAACCACAAGTATAGGGAATCTATCGTAGTCCTTTCAATAAGTAAGAGTGTCGAACCCAATGAGGAGCATAAGGAAATGACAAGCGGTTCTCAGTAAGGTATTCTCTCCAAGCACTGAAATTATTAGTAACAGATAGTTTTGTGATAAGATAATTCGTAATGGGTAGCAAGTAACAATTGTATCAAAGGTGCAGCAAGGTGGCCCAATCCTTTTTATAGCAAAGGTCAAGCCTAGACAAACTCTTAAATAAAGCAAAGCGCTCCTGAGGACACATGGGAATTTATGTCAAGCTAGTTTTCATCATGCTCATTTGATTCGCGTTTGCTACTTTGATAATTTGATAGGTGGGTGGAGCGGTGCTTGGGTGCTATACTTACTTGGACAAGTATCCCACTTATGATTAAACCCTCCCACAAGCATCCGCAACTACGAAAGAAGAATTAAGATAAATCTAACATTTGCATGAAATGTGTGGATCCAAATCAGCCCCTTACGAAGACCCGCATAAACTAGGGTTTAATCTTTTATCACTCTAGTAAACCATCACCTACTTATTACTTCCCAATGCCTTCCTCTAGGCCCAAACAATGGTGAAGTGCTATGTAGTTGACATTCACATAACACCACTAGAGGAGAGACAACATACATCTCATCAAAATATCGAACGTATACCAAATTCACATGATTACTTATAACAAGAGTTATCACATGTCCTCAGGAATAAACGTAACCACTCACAAAACATATTCATGTTCATAATTTGAGGAGTATAAGTGATGATAAAGGATCTGAACATATAATCTTCCACCAAGTAAACCAACTAGCATCAACTACAAGGAGTAATCAACACTACTATCAACCCACAGGTACCAATCTGAGGTTTTGAGACAAAGATCGGATACAAGAGATGAACTAGGGTTTGGAGAGGAGATGGTGCTGATGAATATGTTGATGGAGATTGACCCCCTCTCTATGAGAGGATCGTTAGTGATGATGATGGCTTCGATTTCCCTCTCCCGGAGGGAAGTTTCACGAGCAAGATCGCCCTGCCGGAGCTCTAGATTGGTTCTGCCCAAGTTCCACCTCAAGACGGTGGCGCTTCGTCCCGAAAGGTCTGTTATGATATTTTAGTCGACGAAACCCTTCATATAGAAGAAGATGGGCACCGGAGGGCTGCCAGGTGGGCCACAAGCTCGCTAGCCATGGCCAGGGGGTGGTCATGGCCAGCAGGCTTGTGGCTCCCTGGTGGGCCTCCTGATTTATTTATTTCACCTAGTATTTATTATATATTCCAAAATAATTCTCCATGGATTTTCAGGACTTTTGGAGTTGCGCAGAGTAGGTATCTCAGAATTGCTCCTTTTCCAGTCCAGAACTCCATCTGCCGGCATTCTCCCTCTTCATGTAGACCTTGTAAAATAAGATAGAAAAGGCATAAGTATTGTACCAAAATGTGTAATAACATCCCATAATGCAATAAATATCAATATAAAATCATGATGCGAAATGGACTATCAGCACCTAGGGTAGGCCGGTTTGTATGTGGGCAGGCCAGTTGGGCTGGCCCATGAGGGAGGGGGCTTTTGTTTCTTTTCCCTTTTTTTGTTCAGTTTTGGTTTTTGTTATTTATAATTTCTTGTTTTAGTTATATTTTAATTTTGGGAATTTAAATATTTCAAAAATGTTGATTTCTATAACACAATTTCCTATGCATTATTTGACACACTTTGGACATTTTAGTTTTGATATTTGAAAACTTTTATCGTTCGACTTTATATTAATTTTGGATTTGAATTGGATTTGAACCAACACGACTTTATCAACAGTAATCGTGGTCACGTATCATCATTAGAAGGATATTACTATAGCTTAAATATCCGGGCATCACACTTGGTCACCTCCATCAATGAGAAACATTTCCTTAGTCCTTTTTAGGTGCTTAAGGATATTCTTGACGGCCGTCTGGTGCTCCATTCCTGTATCACTTTGAAACCTTACGGCCATACTTATGGCAAGGCTGACATCGGGTCTTGTGCACAGCATTGCATGCATGATAGAGCCTATCGCTAATGCATAGGGGATGATAGTCATCTTTTCCCTATCTTCTGCAGTCACTGGGCGTTGACTCTTACTCAATTTCACACCTTGCAATACAGGCAAGAACCCCTTCTTTGACTCATCCATTTTGAACTTTTTCAAAACTTTGTCAAGGTATGTGCTCTGTGAAAGTCCTATTAAGCGTCTCGGTCTATCTCTATAGATCTTGATGCCTAATATGAAAGCATCTTCTCCTAGGTCCTTCATTGAAAAACTCTTGTTCAAATATTCCTTCATGCTTTCCAAAATTTCTATATAATTTCCAATCAGCAATATGTCATCCACATATAATATTAGAAACGCTATAGATCTCCCACTCACTTTCTTGTAAATACAAGCTTCTCCGTAAACTTGTATAAACCCGAATGCTTTGATCACCTCATCAAAGTGAATATTCCAACTCCGAGATGCTTGCACCAGTCCATAAATGGATCGCTGGAGTTTGCAAACTTTGTTAGCATTCTCTGAATCGACAAAACCTTCTAGTTGTATCATATACAACTCTTCCTTAAGGAAACCATTAAGGAACATTGTTTTGGCATCCATTAGCCAAATTTCATAATAGAAAAATGCATCTATTGCTAACATGATTCTGACGGACTTAAGCATCCCTACGGGTGAGAAGGTATCATCATAGTCAACTCCTTGAACTTGTGAAAAACCCTTTTCCACAAGTCAAGCTTTATAGAGAGTGACATTACCGCTCGCATCCGTCTTCCTCTTAAAGATCCATTTGTTCTGAACGGCCTTTTGCCCTTCAGGTAATACTTCCAAAGTCCATAATTTGTTTTCATATATGGATCCCATCTCGCATTTCATGGCCTCTAACCATTTCTCGGAATTTGAGCTCAGCATCGCTTCTCCATAGCTCGTAGGTTCATCATTGTCCAACAACATGACCTCTAAGACAGGGTTGTCGTACCACTCACGAGCAGTACATGTCCTTGTCGACCTACGAGGTTCGACAATAACTTGATCTGAAGCTTCATGATCATCATCATTAACTTCCACTTAAACCGATGTAGGCTCCACAGAAACATATTTCTGTGCTGCGCTACTCTCCGGCTGAAGTAAAGGTTCAATAACCTCATTAAGTTCTATTTTCCTCCCACTCAATTCTTTCGAGAGAAACACTTTATCTAGAAGTGTTATGTTTCTAGCGACAAACACTTTCCCTTCGGATCTGAGATAGAAGGTATACCCAACCATCTCTTTTGGGTATCCTATGAAGACGCATTTCTCTTCTTTGGGTTCCAGCTTTTCACGCTAAAGCTTTATGACATAAGCATCACATCCCCAAACTTTAAGAAATGACAACTTTGGTTTCTTGCCAAACCACAATTCATATGGCGTCATCTCAACGGATTTTGATGGTGGCAAATCGACAAGAGACATCATAGTGGCAAATCCCTAAAACGATAGTGGCAAATCGATAGTGGCAAAACCCCAATTTGGAGTTGTCTCTAATGCAAAACCCCAAAACGATAGTGGCAAATCGACAAGAGACATCATAGAAGGCACCATATCCAATAAGGATCGATTACGACGTCCGAACACACCATTACGTGTGGTGTTCCAGGTGGTGTCAATTGTGAAACAATTCCACACTGTCTTAAGTGATTGCTAAACTCATAACTCAGATATTCTCCTCCTCGATCAGATCATAGGAATTTAATCTTCTTGTTATGATGATTCTCAACTTCACTCTGAAATTGCTTGAACTTTTGAAACGTTTTGGACTTGTGTTTCATTAAGTAAATATACCCATATCTACTTAAGTCATCAGTGAAGGTGAGAAATAACGATATCCATCGCGCGCCTCAATGCTCATCGGACCGCACACATCAGTATGTATGATTTCCAACAAGTCACTTGCCCGTACCATTTTTCAAGATAATGGGGTTTAGTCATCTTTCCCATGAGGCAGGGTTCACATGTGTCAAGTGATTCAAAATCAAGTGACTCCAAATGTCCATCAGCATGGAGCTTCTTCATGCATTTTACACCAATATGACCTAAACGGCAGTGCCACAAGAAAGTGGTATTATCATTATCAACTCTACATATTTTGGCATCAATGTTATGAACATGTGTATCGTCACTATCGAGAGTCAATAAGAATAAACCCCTTATATTGGGTGCATGACCATAAAAGATATCACTCATATAAATAGAACAACCATTATTCTCTAATTTAAATGAGTAACAATCTCACAATAAACAAGATCCAGATATAATGTTCATGCTTAATGCACGCTCTAAATAACAATTATTCAGGTTCATCACTAATCCCGATGGTAATCGAAGAGCGAGCGTGTCGACGGCGATCACATCAACCTTGGAACCATTTCCCACGCGAATCGTCAATTCGTCCTTAGCCAGCCTTCGTCTATTTTGTAGCTCCTGTTTTGAGTTGCAAATGTGAGCAACCTAACCAGTATCAAATACCCAGGTACTACAATGAGAGTTGGTAAGGTACACATCAATAACATGTATATCATGTATACCTTTTTGGTGTTGGATGCCTTCTTGTCAGCCAGATACTTGGGGCAGTTCTACTTCCAATGAACAGTTCCCTTGCAATGAAAGAACTCAGTTCCTGGCTTGGGTCCAGTCTTGGGTTTCTTCATGATAGGGGCAACTGCTTTGCCACTCTTCTTGGAGTTACCCTTCTTTCCCTTGCCATTCTTTTTGAAACTAGTGGTTTTATTGACCATCAACACTTGATGCTCTTTCTAGATTTCAGACTCAGCGACTTTTAGCATCGCAAACAGCTCGGCGACTGACTTGTTCATCCCTTGCATGTTATAGTTCATTACGAAGATCTTGTAGCTAGGTGGCAATGATTGAAGAACTCTGTCAGTGATCGCCTCCAGCGGAAGGGGCATCCCTAACTTAGCCAGACGGTTCGAATACCTAGACATTCTGAGTATATTTTCACTGACTCTCCTCCATCTTGCAAGCATAGAACTTATGGGAGGTCTCATACCTCTCGATCTGGGAATTCTTCTCAAAGATAAACTACAACTCCTAGCACATCTCATATGCTCCATGACGTTCAAAACGTCTTTGAAGTCCTAGTTATAAGCCATACAACATTGCCCATTGAACTATTGAGTAATCTCCAGAACGTGCCTCCCAAGCGTTCACAACATCTTCAAATAACACAGGAGTGGATGGATCACCAAGCGATGCATCAAGGACATATGACTTTTGGGAAGCCGTGAGGATAGTCCTCATATTACGGGCCCAGACTACAAAGTTACTTCCATCATCTTTCAACTTGGCTTTCTCTAGGAACGCATTAAAATTCAGGGGAACTACTGCACGAGCCATTGAACTACAACATAGAATTTGAAAAGGTTACTAAGACTATCGTTCTATATAATGAGTTTAGTTAATAAAATTACTTAAAAACTCCCACTCAAATTTACATCCCTCCGATCATCTAAGTGATACATGATCCAAATTCACCAACCCAAGTCCAATCATCACGTGAGATGAGGTGGTTTCAATGGTGAACATCTTCATGTTGATCATATCTACTATATGACTCATGTTCGACCTTTCGGTCTCTTGTGATCTGAGACCATGTCTGTACATGCTAGGCTCGTCAAGTTTAACCCGAGTGTTCCACACGTGCAACACTGGCTTGCACCCGTTGTATGTGAACATAGAGTCTATCACACCCGATTATCACGTGGTGTCTCGACACGACGAACTTTTGCAATGGTGCACACTTGGGGAGAACACAATTTTATCATGAAATTTTAGTGAGTGATCAACTTATAATGCTACCATCATCCTAAGCAAAATAAGATGCATAAAAGGATTAACATCACATCCAAATCATAAGTGACATGATATGGCCATGAACTTATGCTTTTGATCTCCATCTCCAAAGCACCGGCATGATATCCATCGTCACCGGCATGACACCATGATCTCCATCATCTTGATATCCATCAAGGTGTCGCCATGAGGTTATCGCGCCAAATGTTGCTTCTACGACTATTGACAACTCATAGCGATAAATTAAAGCAAAAACGGTGAAAATAAAGTAAAGACAACCATATGGCTCCTGTCGGTTGCCGTACTCATCGACATGCAAGTCGTGATATTCTATACAAAAAAGGATCATCTCATACATCACATATATCTCATCATGTAATTGGCCATATCACATCGCAACATACCCTGCAAAAACAAGTTAGACGTCCTCTAATTGTTGTTGTATGTTTTACGTGGCTGCTACGGGTATCTAGCAAGAACGATTCTTACCTACACAAAACCACAACGGTGATACAAAAATTTCTATTCAACCTTCTCAAGGACCGCCTTTATCGAATCTGATCCAACTAGAGTAGGAGAGACAGACACTCGCCAGCCATCTTTATGCAACAAAGTCACATGTCAGTCGATGGAACCGGTCTCTCGTAAGTGTACGAGTAAGGTTGGTATGGGACACTTCATCCCACAATACCGCTGAATCAAGAAAATACCAAGGGAGGAAGCAATCTGAGCATCAACACCCACAAACTCCTTTGTGTTGTACTCGTGATCTCATCTACACATAGACCTAGCTCATGCTGCCATTGTTGGAGAACGTTGCATGGGAAACAAAAAAATCCTACACACACACAAGATCTATCCATGGTGATGAGCATCTACGAGAGGGAGAGTGTATCAACATACCTTTGTAGATCGCTAAGCAGGGAGTGTTAAGAAACGCAGTTGATATAGTCGAACGTCTTCGCAATCCAAATCGCTAGCCGTCCCGCTATCCGATCACGATCCGTCCTGATCTAGCGCCGAACGGACGGCACCTTCGCATTCAGCACAGATACATCTCAATGAAGATATCCTCCTTCTTGGTCCAAACAGAGGGAGCAGAGAGGTAGATGAGCTCTCTGGCAGCGCGATGGCATGGCGATGGTGATGGTGGAACTATTCCGGCAGGGCTTCGCCTAAGCACCATCAGAATCTATTTGGTGGAGGAACTAGGGAATAGAGAACTAGCACGTGGACTTGTGTTTTGGAGCTCTATTCCTCTAGTATATATAGGAGGGAGGGGGAAGGAGGCAGCCCTAAGGGCTTCCGCCGAAGTGGGAGGAGGTGGAGCAGTCCACCTCCAATCCTACTCCAAGTAGGATTCCAATCCTACTTGGAAACCCTTCCTTCTCTTTGAGGGTTTTTTTCTTTTCCCACCTTCCTAGCCGCATGGGCCTTGTGAGGATGGCTTGCCCAGCCCACTAAGGGCTGGTGCACCACCCCTCAGGCCCATGTGGCGTCCCGGCATGGGTGGCCCCTCCCAATGGCCTCCCAGCACCCCCGATACACTACCGGAAATACCCAAAACTTTTCTAGTGACCAAAATGGTACTTCCTGTATATCAATCTTTACCTTCATACCATTCCGGAGCTACTCATGACATCTGGGATCTCATCTGAGACTCCGAACAACCTTCGGTCACCACCATGCATAACTCAATGCTACCGAAACGTCGTCAAACGTTAAGTGTGCAGACCCTCCGGGTTCGAGAACTATGTATATATGACCGAGACACCTCGACGGTCAATAATCAATAGCAGTACCTGGATGCCCATATTGGTACCTACATATTCTAGAAATATCTTTATCAGTTGAATCTCTATGTCAACCATTCAGTTAATCCCGTATGTTGTTCCCTTTGTTCTTCGGTATGTTATTGGCCCGAGATTCGATCGTCGGTATCTCTATACCTAGTTCAATCTCGTTATCGGCAACTCTGTTTACTCGTTATGTAATACAAGATCCCGTGTCTAACACTTTAGTCACTTTTCTTGCAAGGCTTGTTGTGATGTGATATTACCGAGTGGGCCATGACATACCTATCCGTCACACAGAGTAACAAATCCTAGTCTTGATCCATGCCCACTCAACAGACACCTTCGAAGATACCTGTAGAGCATCTTTATAGTCATCCAGATACGTTGTGATGTTTGATACACACAAGGTATTCCTCTGGTGTCAATGAGTTGCATGATCTCATGGCCATAGGAACAAATACTTGACATGCAGAAAACAATAGCAATAAACTAACACGGTCATATGCTACGTTCATAGTTTGGGTCTTGTCCATCACATCATTCTCCCAATGATGTGATCCCGTTATGAAATGACATCTCATGTCTATGTCTAGGAAACCTTGACCATCTTTGATCAACGAGCTAGTCTACTAGAGGCATACTAGGGACATAGTGTTGTCCATGTATCCACACATGAATTTGAGTTTCCAATCAATACAATTATAGCATGGATAATAAACTATTATCATGAACAAGGAAATATAATAATGACCACTTTATTATTACCTCTAGGGCATGTTTCCAACACATACTACCACATCTATTACCTTTTGGAGGGTGGTGCCCCCTAGATTGGTTAGGTGTCGCTTGGGTGCCTCCTTCGTGATTGTGGAGTTGAACCAAGAAGTTTGTAAGGGCAGGGAGATCGCCTACTTCATGAAGACCTACCCCGCGTAAGGCTAGTCCTCCATGGGCGTAGGCCATCATGTAATAGGCAAGGTTGCTACTTTGCGGACCCTTTGTGGGTGGAGACCTTCGTGGACTCTCGCGACCGTTAACCTCTATGGTTTGAAGTCTCCATAAAACATGGATGTTGAGAGCACATTTGCTCCCTTGGTGGTTTTGGTAATTAATAACAACATATTTTTCATTGAACTAATGTTTCCACTAAGCATATTTCACGAAAAGTTCAATGATGGGTTGGCAAAAGGATTGTGGAATACCCCAAGACGCAAGGAAATAGTTTGGCGAAGCTTCAAGTAAGAGGACTCTACATTTCACTTTGTGACAAATCACTTTGAGTCCATAGGAAAGCCAATACTATTAAATGCGGGTAAGGTATTGTTGGTGAACAATATGATAAAAAATACACAAGTGAAAGTCACCAAAAACACCCACAAGCTCTTCCACTAAAGGTCTGTCCAAAGCAAAACACTCAGAATTGGTTCAACCAACAACTCCCACTTGGTGCCACCGATTCCCAGACTCAGACACGCTCAAGCAAAACCCTAACTTTTGGTGCAACCGATTCTGTTTCGGTGCCACCGAGTTTGGGTTGCCAAATTCATGTTGCCCAAACTCACAAAATCGGTCCGACCGAGTTTGTTGATTCGGCGTCACCGAGTTCGGCAAACAATATGGACGTTGGTCACCTAATCGGTGCAACCGAGATTTATGTATCGGTCTCACCGAGTTTCAAAAGTTGCTACCTTTGGAGCAACTCGGTACCACCGAGATTCACACATCGGTGTCACCGAGTTGGTCACTTAACATGTAACGGTTGGATTTTTGGAGATGCCTATATATACCCCTCCACCACCATTCACTCGCACGAGAAGCACTCAAAACAGATCCCCACTCATACCAACTGATTTTCTAAGAGAGGGATACCTACTCATGTGTTGAGATCATGCCATTCCATTCCAACCATAAGAATCTTGATCTCTAGCCTCCCCAAGTTGCTTTCCACCCAATCAATCTCTTCTACCAAAGCCAAATATGTGATAGAGTGATTTTGTGTTGAGGAGTCTATAATCTTGAAGCACAAGAGCAAGGAGTTCATCGACATTATCGAGCCTATTACCTTTTGGAGGGTGGTGCCTCCTAGATTGGCTAGGTGTCGCTTGGGAGCCTCCTTCTTCGTGATTGTGGATTTGAACCAAGAAGTTTGTAAGGGCAAGGAGATTGCCTACTTCTTGAAGACCTACCCGAGTAAGGCTAGTCCTCCGTGGGCGTTGGCCACCATGGAATAGACAAGGTTGCTACTTAGTGGACCCTTTGTGGGTGGAGCCCTTCGTGGACTCTTGCGACTGTTAACCTTTGTGGTTTGAAGTCTCCATAAATGTGGATGTTGATAGCACATTTGCTCCCTTGGTTGTCACACCCTGTAATTTGCCTCATGAATAAGTTATCATGACTCAAAAATCAGGGCCAATTAAAACTTTTGTGTGCTTGTTATGCCTTGATTGCTGATTGTCTGATTGCTTGCTAGTGCTCTATATTCATAAAATCCCTCCTACTCTCAAAACTCTTTTCCTTGATCCCCGCTCCTGTACAATGATCATGCCAAGTGAATAGGGCTTAATTATATTTTTACAAAATAATATTTTGGCCAAAAAGGATTCATTCAAATTAGGTTTGCAAAAACCCCTGATTTGAGATTTGCACTGTAAGTCCCCAAATTGGGTGGATCCTTTTTCCCCAAATGCTTTATTTGGAACCTACTATATATATAACTTCCCAAAACCACAAAATATTATTTTAAAATATTATTTTCATATTTTATTTAAAGGCATTTTCTTAAGGCCAGAAATGGTCTTTTATAGGGAAAAATTATTCAAATGATTTAAAAATATTTGTGAAAATTTAGGGAAACTCAGTGGACATATATTGTCCATATATAAGAGTTGCAACACATGGTCATGTTCAAGATATTGGACAAAACCCTTCAAAACCATTTTTGTCTGTTTCAAGGTTTTGAAATATTTCTATAAGAAATATTCTCAATTAAATCCTAGAAAATTCTAGCATGTCACATGTCATATATGTGGTCATATGGCCAAGTTTTATATGAATCCCAATTGTTTTGCTTCACCAAAATATCCCAAAACCCTCTTTGTCCATATCCAAATTTGGGCAACTCTACATTGGCAATTGTCCCCTATTGTTCCCAAAATTTGTGGACATGTTTTAATACTCCAATAATGCATCCACACCAATTGGTGCATCAAGGAGAACATATTACCTTGTCCAAATCCCCTAAAAAGAATTTCTGCTGATTTCAAGAATTTGGTAATATTACATTGCCAAGTTTCCCCATTGCGCCCCAAACTTTTAATGCATGTTATAGTCCCTAAAATGTGTCACCACATCAAGTGGTGCATCAAGGGGAATGGATTTGCATCGCTAGATCTAAGAAAATCTATTTTTGCCCATTTCTAGGGTTTAAAACATTTGTACTGCCAACTTTTCTCAAAAGAGCTCAAAACTTGTGATCACTCCTATTTTTACCCATAATTTTATCCTGTTAAATCCCACAGCAAGTGGAGGTCTTTTGCTTGTCCAAAACTCTATCAAACACCATCTGGCAAAAAACCAAAACTGGTGTTTTCACCTCTTCCATTGATCTCCTTAACCTTAAATTTTACGAGAGCCCTTACTAGTTCCCCTTTACCCCCAGTAAGAAACCGAGCCCCCCAGCTCAATGATTTGTGTGGTAACAGCCCCATTTTTACCCCATGGACAGAAGTTTTCCCTCTCTCTCATATTATATCAGCCACCCAGGGCATCCAAGGCTAGTAAGACTTATTTTAGACCATCCTAGATACCCTAGACACCAGTGGCCACGCCCTACATGCCAAAGACATGCCTTGGCATGCAAGGCTCACGCTCTGGAGCATGCTATAGTGCACCCACGCACTATAGCTTGCCCAATCAGAGGCACCCGACAGCCTTGGGCACCGGGGTCGTGTCTCCCGAGGTCGCTCAATGTCCTCGTCACAGCACACGGTCGGGCCCCTCCTCTCCTGCCCTCCTCTCTCCCCTGTCGGGCGTGCCCGAGCACCTCCCGTGGACATGGTCCATGGTGTGACCTGTGTCGGCTATAAGAAACCTCATGGGGAATCCCTCTCGCTCCCTTCACTCTCTCCCTTCCCCCATGAACCGCCCGGACATCCCCATTTGCCCTGCATCTGCCCCATGGCCTCCATGTCCCCGTCGCGTCCTCCACTTGAATCCGAGCTCCCCGGTGCTCCCTCTCTTCCTCTGGCCAGCTTGGAGCCTCCCCCTTGACTCCTTGAAGCCCCCCCTCCGCTCGCCATTCCTTCCCCTCCACAACAGCCGCACCAAGAGCGTCTCCGCCGTCAGTCACCTCTGCCATGGCCAAGCTTCCCTCGGCCTCGGTCTTTCCTCGGGGCTAGGAGCCCCCAGGCAAGTGTGGACGGGCGCCCGAAGTCCTCCGATGGCCGGAGTGCCCCCAAAGATGGTCGAAGCCACCGGGGCAGGCGCCGACGGGTGCTCGGTCGGGCTCCTCTGCCCTCCCCTGCGCGAGCGGGAGGTGGAGGGAGAACCTGCTAAGCGGGGCCCGCTGGTCAGTGGCTAAGGCTGGGCCCCGCCTGTTTAAGTGGAGGCGTATTCTGCCGAATACGTCTTTGACGTGGCCCTTCGCGCGCGTAGCCGAATAGTTGGGCCGGCCCAGTGCTATCTTGCGCTCGGAGCGGGAGTTAGCCTTTTTTGGTAATTTCCTTTTTGCCTTTCTGTTTTCTTCAGAGAAGCAAACAATTCATAGTAAATTCATATCAACTCCAATCTGATGATTCAAAGTCCCAATTGTTCCAAAAATCATGCTCTATCCAAATATATATCCTAATCATTTTCTAGATAACTTCCCTATTGAGTTCAAATTCAAATTTGAATTTCAACTATGAATTTCCCCACTTGTAAAATAGGTAGATCCCTCATATCAGCTCCAATTTGAGTGATTCAAATTTCCAGAGGCTCTAGATGTCATGCCCTATTTTCTAGCCATGTCGAACATTTTTACCATGCACCTATTCTGTTAGATCTAATAAATGGACCATTTTCCATTTATTCCATCTTCATAAATTCATAGGGAAGGCATCCCACCTCCAAAACCAATGAGACCACTTCCTAAATGTTTCTAAAATCATGCCCTATTTTATAAGTGCCTCCACTCCTTTTTATGAAAATATTCTCTGTTGACATCTTATAGGATCATTGATTCCTTCATTACCACCATTCACAACTCCCCCTTGACCCACATCCACCAAAACCTCCTTGATTATTTTCCTTATGACCAAAGATTTCCAAGAAAAAAATAAAACTCCTGTTTATAGAGCACTTTATTTTCTGCTTGTTGTGTTGCTTATTGCGGCTGTTTCCGGTGATAGTTGACGAAGTAGACAAAGTGCTCGGAGTGGACAAGAAGGATGTGAAGACCTCGAAGATGTTGCTAAGCCAGGCAAGCAGCCCTTTGACCATGTTAAGAAACTTTTTATGCATGACATATACCACTTGTTGTTCTATGTTTGATCATGATAAGGAGTCCCCCTCCCCTTGGTGGGATGCCACCGACACTTTTCCGTTGACACTTGCATTGTGCATAACCCTACCACCTTATGAGGGTTATGCGGGTGGGTGTTGTTAGGATGCTAGTAGATGCTACGCAAGTGGGATTGGGTTCTATGCATAGTGATGGGAAGAAATATATGATTTCAAAGACCTTTTCAAAACCTCGTCGGGTGCCACTAATGCCTGAGGGAGATGATGAGAAGATGGGTGACCACTTGAGAAAAAAGTGGTGTGCCGGAGCAAGTTGAGATTGTGTTTTCGAAAATGGATTAGATTTAAGATTTGTCGACCGTCCCAACCTTACATGCGCAACCACGATACCCCTTATGGGACGGGGCTTTGTTGATTACCTTGGTGGGTACTAGCAAGGAGGCCACATTACTAGTGGAGGGAGTGGCATGGTCACTCTCGATACGTGGTCGTCCCACTATGTACGATCATGCGCTGTCTTTACAGGCACCGGGCACACCGTTGGTCCCCTCATGAATGGTACGATTAGAGTGAGGCTCGTGTGATGTACATCGTGAGGGATGGGTACCAATCGAGTGGACTCTTTGTTTAGTATCGCTAGGGGAAAGGCATTGTTCAGGTGCTTACCTCGGGTATGTTATATACCGTGAGTCGTGGATGACATGGAAGTTCCCCGAGTCTTGTGGGTAAAGTGTGCAACCTCTGTAGAGTGTAAAACTATTCGAATAGCCGTGTCCACTGTCAAGGACAGTTGGATGGTGATGCTTAGACTATGTCCGGATGTTTTCGCAATCTTGGTGTGTGTGTGTGTGTGTGTGTGGTGACAAGGATGATATTTGAGTCAAGTCGGATGACTTGGCATGATGACTGAACATGAGACATTCAGACGGTACATGAGACAAGTCTGAGGACTTGGTGTGATGGTTGGACATGAGATATTCAACCCCCTGCTTATGATGATGACTGTCACGTGTTCTTATGAACATGTGCACATGGTTGATGCATGCTTACTTAAGTTAATTGATCATGTCATTGCACTCAAAACTAGCTTTCTGCAAAACCTACCTAGTAGTGCTATATCATGCATTGTTATTGCCTTGTTCCAAACATGGGTTGCTTGCGAGTACATTCAAAGTACTCATTGGCTTGCCACTGGTTATTTTATTGGTCAGGCATGAAAGATCAGGTTATGATGAAGATTACCTTGGTGACGGTCGTGCGATCTAGGACGCTTCCCAGTCATAATTCATGTAGGGTTAAGGCAGATGGCATGGGTTCATCCTATCGTTGAAGATTTCTGCTGCAACCATAAGAAGACTTGGCCATGAAGGCCATATTTGAGTAAACTGGTATGTAATGGATGTAAGACTCTTGTTATTCAGCTTCTCTGTGTTCAATGAGCATTGATCTCTAGGATCACTGTGCACGTACATTTGGTGATCACGACTTATGAGTCGGGGTCCCCACAGAGCTGGTATGAGAGCCATCCTGACTATAGGAAGCCCTTAGTTAGCATGGACGTTAGTTAAGACAAAATTATTTTCCCAGACCCTTCAAAACGCTTGCAAAGGCTACCATATTTCTTAGCTCTTCTAAGCTTTCAAATAAACTAAAGGATTGTGCCTAGCACTTCCACCATTTCTCATTTTGGCTCTCCTCGTCTACTTTTCAAGATTTTGCAAATGGTCGCTACTACCCTCGTGCCCTTGACCATGGAATTCCTTGTAATCCTCATGGGTGACCTGGAAGGACACCACCTTGCGAGAGAATTGCCGACATATCTTGGACCCAAGTTGGCGTCACTAAACAAGGAGCTATGAATAGAAGATACCTTCTCGCGGAATGAGAATACCAAGACTCAGAAGATGGTGACACCCTCGACACTGCTCCAGGATGATGCCACCTTAGCCTTTGATGACTAGGGCATAAGACATGCAATGTCATGATAATGCATCGCTAATAGAGCAACCATGTCCTTTTCGTTGTTATATCGGTAACCACCGGTGGGTAAGGACCTCGCCATTTGGTCCACCTCACTATAGTGAGCAGGAAGACAGTTCTCATGATCCCCCGCTCTTGGTGCCAATGAAATCATCAACGTGACCGAAAGGATACAAATCTACCATGCCTTGTTAATGTCATTGCATAAAAGGTTGCCTACCTGGAACCCTCGACGTCTCAGAACACCAGAAGACCCTGTCAACAACTGCCATGAAGATTAACCTTCGTCGTCAACTCAACAGACCCAAAATTGTCAAGGATTTTTCAGGCGCAACCAGGATCGTTTTGATGAACAACAACCAAATACATAGCGACACCCGAGGAAGACCCAGAAGGCTAAGATGACTCCTCTCCAAGACATGAAGCAAACACGACTACCGAGTCTGAGAACCCCTAGGGTAGGATAGTTCGTGTGTCCCCCATCTGAAGTCGAGTCCGTTTGATGGTTAGAATGGAACCATGATGTGTGTTGCTTTTTTATGTTTGTGCTTTGGTGTGAGTCAAACTTTTGCCCTGGGCAACAAGTGTGCGACTATATCGCCTACCTTACCTTGATGTTTGTGTTTGGCCTTTTCGGCACTCATTTGATTACACTTGCACTATACCACCCCCTTACGCACTCCTCTCTACGCTACTTTCCCTCTTCCCCCTCTTGTCAACTGAAGACCAGCAAGGCAATATGCACCAAGGATCCACCTCGACAAGCAACCGACACCGAAGACTTCGACTACAACAAGATCAACAAGACACAACCCCGTAGAGTTATGCTTTTCCCTCAAGGTTGGAAACCTTCGCTTTCCCAGCCTAGACCTCACAAGCTCCCCAACACAAGTCTCTGATCACGTGTTTAATACACGGATTTGCCAGAGCACTTATTGAGCATCAATAACCCCTGCCTTGCACTGGGTTCATTATGGAGCTAGTGATCATAGTGAACAAACATCCTTCATTCTTACGCTAGCACTAGAACCTTGATGCCATAGAAAGGATCATTCTGAGGATATACTATTTGTTGACAGTGATTTGATTTAGCCATAATAGATGTCTTAAGGAGGTAGTTGAGACCCTTGGGTGGATTATGAGGCTTAATGTTGGTAGATGAGCTTGGTGGATCAATATTGATAGAGTAGCATAGCTTTCTTGTCCCTTGAGCAAACTGGATTGGTAGGAAAAATATGATCACATGCTGAAATTCTTGGAGGATAATGACTTGAGTTTGGCAATAATGTTGATAGTGGGTTGATGACGTTACAAAAGTGACTGGAGTAACTAGTAGGGAATTCTTACTAGATGTAAGCCTTGGATTTAAATAGGTGGTCCTACTAGGCGCTCGAGATTAATTAAACCACATGGTTCGGAGTAAATTGGATTTAGTCCAATGATCTTCATAATGATACCATACTTTTCGGTGGATAATAGTAGAAGGAATCAAATGATGTTAGGGATAAATTAGGGGTCTATATATGCTTGACCTTGGAGTTTAGTTGGACATGAGATTGGTAGTTCATGGATATATTGTGATAATAGTTGTTGCAATGATAGGTGGATTATATGAACTCGAGGAGATTATGTTGGACACCATCGATGCTGGATTCGTAACAGATATGAATCATGTAATAGTGTATGATACTAGTGGATCGATTAAAATGGATACGTAGGAAGGAAACAAGATCTTGGAATGATTTATTACGTGTTTCCTTAGCATAATAATGCAATACCTAGACCTTGGATAGGTCAGAAGGACACTTGGGTTGGTAATGTCATGATCAAGCTTAGCGGCTTGTAAATTATCCCGAGGATTTCTATATAGGGATATGTGTGACTTAGCTATAGTATACATATGACATTTTTGGTATAGTCCTTCTCTCAAACCTTGGAGATATGATTAGCATGTGTAATATTGGGTTTGACTCATATCAGATGATACCTTCGAGGATGTACGTTGATTTTGTTTGGGGAAATAGGCAGTACTATTGGCATCTAAGAACCGTGCTCGAGGATAAGGTGTTAGACGTCCACTCGCATCCTAAGCTCCTTGAACCCCAAAGCCTTACCGGACCATGCCATGGTCGGAGAAGACCATAGGCTCTGGCTCTAAGTCAAAGGCCCATGGTCGATACCCCATCATGACCACCACCCACCCTTTCCATAAGGAAGGTGGCCACGAACACCTCTACTAGGTTGGACCTCGAACCCTTGAGACTAGTGACCATCCGGGGCGAATGCCCGCTCCTCTAACATATCCCATGAGCAATGTGTTTATGTGGTACTTCGGGAAATAGGTTGTTGCCCTCTAGGATAACATGCTTATTCACCCAATGAGAGGAGAGACACCTTGGTCCTATTTGGACCCGCCCCAAGAACACCCATTACCATGCCTCTCAATTATAAGGTCTCACCTTGAAGGAGATGGACTACTTCGAGCACCCTCCGTGCAAAAGAAGACCTTCTTGCCCAAGCAAGATGAAGAACCACTATGATTGCGGAGCCACAACAACAACGAAGAAGAAGTCAACCACCACTCCTCGGCTGGCTACATCAACTAGACTACATCTCGAAGCACCGACGCTCAAGCCTGATGTAGCCCTTGCACACCAAGAGGATTAAGAGCCCCTTGATTTAACCAGTCACCTATTAGTTCCTGACTAGGAAGGAACCAAGGAGGTAATAACACCCCCTCACTCCACCACTTTGATGGCATACGATAAGCATGACATCCCTACTCCCTTCAGATGCCTGGAATGGAGTGGACGACTATCATGACTTCATCACCAGCCCCTTGTTGGTCCAATCTAGGGTGTAAACCCTGACTCGATCATGGTAAGCCACCTGTCAAAGGTAGTTCACCCCGCTTGACAAGACCTAGACCTTGGGGATTAGATGGCTGATCTATACTCTCAATAGTCAAGCTTGTCTAAAACCCCACTGTAACCTACCTAGAGGGTAGAGCCCACTCTGACACCAAGTCTCTAAGCTCAATCTTAGGGGCGGGACCCAGCATAGACCTTGCCATGGAGTGACGAATAGACCAAACACTCTAAGACCCTCCGGAATGTGCATCCATGATGATGAAGACAAACTACCAAAGAAGAATGAAGAATCTACTTGGGAAGCTTACTCAAGCAGAAGATCTCGACAAGAATCCCACGATAACGCACCTCAGCACTCTCAAAGATGGAGACCACCTACGGCTGAAGACCCCTGCCTTAAGGAAGATAAGGACTTCCCCGTCAACGAGAAGCAACACCAAGACTCAACCTTTATATTCTAATGAGAGACATCTGGATGTCACTAACCAACGTGAGCAGTCCCAGGACCAGCGCACAGACACACTACTTGGCCACGTATTCCGACCTTGGAATACACATGCAAGCCAGGCCATTGCTAGAACCTTGTCCACCAAGCCTTTAACCATTAGAAAAGCGTAGCAGGTTGCTGGAACCCCGTTCACCCAAAGACAAAGTCAATGATGCACTCGAATACATATCACCAAGCATTTCAAGGCTCAGAAGGACAACCATGCCGGAGCATAAGCAACATGGAACGTGAAGACTACCTCACCTCTGAATTTCCGCATCCTTCTTGCACCTAGCCTAGGAATCTCGGGGACGAGATTCTTGTAAGGGGGGTACATCTGTCACACCCTGTGATTTGCCTCATGACTAAGTTATCATGACTCAAAAATCAGGGCCAATTAAAACTTTTGTGTGCTTGTTATGCTTGACTTGATTGCTGATTGTCTGATTGCTTGCTAGTGCTCTATATTCATAAAATCCCTCCTACTCTCAAAATTCTTTTCCTTGATCCCCACTCTTGTCCAATGATCATGCCAAGTGAATAGGACTTAATTATATTTTTACAAAGTATTATTTCGGCCAAAGAGGTTTTATTCAAATTAGGTTTGCAAAAAACCCTGATTTGAGATTTGCACCGCTAGTCCCCAAATTGGGTGGATCCTTTTTCCCCAAATGCTTTATTTGGAACCTACTATATATATAACTTCCGAAAACCACAAAATATTATTTTCATATTTTATTTAAAGGCTTTTTCTTAAGGCCAGAAATGGTCTTTTATAGGGAAAAATTATTCAAATGATCAAAAAATATTTGAGAAAATTTAGGGAAACTCAGTGGGCATATATTGTCCATATAAAAGATTTTCAACACATGTACATGTTCAAGATATTGGACAAAACCCTTCAAAACCATTTCTGTCTGTTTCAAGGTTTTGAAATATTTCTATAAGAAATATTCTCAATTAAATCCTAGAAAATTCTAGCATGTCACATGTCATATATGTAGTCATATTGCCAAGTTTCATATGAATCCCATATTGTCAAAATATCCCAAAACTCTCTCTGTCCAGATCCAAATTTGGGCAACTCTACATTGGGAATTGTCCCCTATTGTTCCCAAAATTTGTGGACATGTTTTAATCCTCCAATAATGCATCCACACCAATTGGTGAATCAAGGAGAACGTATTAACTTGTCCAAATCCCCTCAAAACCATTTCTGTTGATTTCAAGAATTTGGTAATATTACATTGCCAAGTTTCCCCATTGGGCCCAAACTTTTTGTGCATGTTATAGTCCCTAAAATGTGTCACCACATCAAGTGATGCATCAAGGGGAATGGATTTGCATAGGTACATCTAAGAAAATCCATTTCTGCCCATTTCTACGGTTTACAACATTTGTACTGCCAACTTTTCTCAAAAGAGCTCAAAACTTGTGATCACTCCTATTTTTACCCATAATTTTATCCTGTTAAATCCCACAGCAAGTGGAGGTATTTTGCTTGTCCAAAACTCTATCAAACACCATCTGGCAGAAAACCAAAACTGGTGTTTTCACCTCTTCCATTGATCTCGTTAACCTCAAATTTTTACCAGAGCCCTTAGTAGTTCCCCTTTACCTCTAGTAAGAAACCAAGCCCCCCAGCTCAATGATTTGTGTGGTAACAGCCCCATTTTTACCCCATGGACAGCAAGTTTTCCCTCTCTCTCATATTATATCAACCACCCAGGGCATCCAAGGCCACTAAGACTTATTTTAGACCATCCTAGATACCCTAGACACCAGTGGCCGTGCCCTACATGCCAAAGACATGCCTTGGCATGCAAGGCTCGCGCTCTGGAGCACGCTACAGTGCAACCACGCATTGTAGCTTGCCCAATCAGAGGCACCCGACAGCCTTGGGCGCCGGGGCTGTGTCTCCCGAGGTCGCCTCAACGTCCTCATCACACCACACGGTCGGTCCCCTCCTCTCCTACCCTCCTCTCTCCCCTGTCGGGCATGCCCGAGCACCTCCGGTGGACATGGTCCATGGTGTCACCTGTGTCGGCTATAAGAGACCTCGTGAGGAATCCCTCTCGCTCCCTTTGCTCTCTCCCTTCCCCCGTGAACCGCCCGGACATCCCCATTTGCCATGCATTCGCCCCATGGCCGCCATGTCCTCGTCGCGTCCTCCACTCGAATCCGAGCTCCCCGATGCTCCCTCTCTTCCTCTGGCCAGCTTGGAGTCTCCCCCTTGACTCCTTGAAGCCCCCCCCCTCTGCTCGCCATTCCTTCCCCTCCGCAGCTGCCGCACCAGGAGTGTATCCACCGTCAGTCACCTCCGCCATGGCCAAGCTTCCCTCGGCATCGGTCTTTCCCCGAGGCCAGGAGCCCCTGGGCGAGTGTCGACGGGTGCCCGGAGCCCTCAAGTGGCCGGAGTGCCCCCGGAGATGGCCGGAGCCACCAGGACAGGCACCGGCGGGTGCTCGGTCAGGCTCCTTTGCCCTCCCCTGCGTGGGCGGGAGGTGGAGGGAGAACCTACCAAGCGGGGCCTGTCGGTCAGTGTCTAAGGCCGCTCCCCTATTTAGGTGGAGGCGTATTCCACCAAATACGTCTCCGACGCGGCCCTTCGCGCGCGCAGACGAACAGTTGGGCCGGCCCAGTGCTATCTCGCGCTCGGAGCGGGATTTAGCCATTTTTGGTAATTTCCTTTTTGCCTTTCTGTTTTCTTCAAAGAAGCAAACAATTCATACTAAATTCATATCAACTCCAAATCTGATGATTCAAAGTCCCAATTGTTCCAAAAATCATGCTCTATCCAAATATATATCCTAATCATTTTTCCAGATAACTTCCCTATTGAGTTCAAATTCAAATATGAATTTGAACTATGAATTGCCCCACTTGTAAAATAGGTAGATCCCTCATATCAACTCCAATTTGAGTGATTCAAATTTCCAGAGGCTCTAGATGTCATGCCCTATTTTTTTAGCCATGTTGAAATTTTTTACCATGCAGCTATTCTGTTAGATCCAATAAATGGACCATTTCCCATTTATTCCATCTTAATAAATTCATAGGGAAGGCATCCCAACTCCAAAACCAGTGAGACCACTTCCTAAATGTTTCCAAAATCATGCCCTGTTTTATGAGTGCCTCCACTCATTTTTATGAAAATATTCTTTGCTGACATCTTATAGGATCATCGATTCCTTCATTACCACCATTCACAACTCCCCCTTGACCCACATCCACCAAAACCTCCTTGATTATTTTCCTTATGACCAGAGATGTCCAAGAAAAAAATAAAACTCCAATTTATAGAGCACTTTATTTTCTTCTTGTTGTGTTGCTTATTGCAGTTGTTTCTGGCGATAGTTGACGAAGTAGATGAAGTGCTCGGAGTGGACAAGAATCGTGTGAAGACCTCGAAGACATTGCTAAGCCAGGCAAGAAGCCCTTTGACCATGTTAAAAAACTTTTTATGCATGACATATAGCACTTGTTGTTCGATGTTTGATCATGATGTGGAGTCCCCCTCCCTTCGGTGGGATGCCTTTGACACTTTTCCGCTGACACTTGCATCATGCATAACCCTACCACCTTATGAGGGTTATGCGGGTGGATGTAGTTAGGATGCTAGTAGATGCTACAAGTGGGATCGGGATCTATGCATAGTGATGGGAAGAAATATATGATTTCAAAGACTTTTCGAAAAACCCGTCGGGTGCCATTAATGCCTGAGGGAGATGATGAGAAGATGGGTGACCACTTGAGAAAGAAGTGGTGTGCTGGAGCAAGTTGAGATTGTGTTTTCAAAAACGGATTAGATTTAAGATTTGTCGACCGTCCCAACCTTACATGCGCAACCACGATACCCCTGATGGGATGGGGCTTTGTTGATTACCTTGGTGGGTACTGGCAAGGAGCCCGCATTACTAGTGGCAGGAGTGGTGTGGTCACTCTCGATACGGGGTCGTACTGGTACGTATGATGATGCGTTGTCTTTACAGGCACCGGGCACACCGTTGGTCCCCTCATGGCTGGTACGATTGGAGCGAGGCTCGTGTGATGTACATCGTGAGGGCTGGGTACCAATCGAGTAGACTCTTTGTTTAGTATCGCTGGGGGAATGGCATTGTTCGGGTGCTTACCTCAGGTATGTTATATACCGCAAGTCATGGATGACACGGAAGTTCCCCGAGTCTTGTGGGTAAAGTGTGCAACCTCTGTAGAGTGTAAAACTATTCGAATAGTCGTGTCCATGGTCAAGGACAGTTGGGTGGTGATGCTTAGACTAGGTCCGGATGTTTTTGCAATCTTGGTGTGTGTGTGTGTGTGTGTGGTGACAAGGATGATATTTGAGTCAAGTCGGATGACTTGGCATGATGACTGAACATGAGACGATCAGATGGTACATGAGACAAGTCTGAGGACTTGGTGTGATGGTTGAACATGAGATGTTCAACCCCCTGCTTATGATGATGACTGCGACATGTTCTTATGAACAAGTGTACATGGTTGATGCATGCTTACTTAAGTTAATTGATCATGTTATTGCACTCAAAACTAGCCTTCTGCAAAACCTACCTAGTAGTGCTATATCATGCATTGTTATTTCCTTGTTCCAAACATGGGTTGCTTGCGAGTACATTCAAAGTACTCATTGGCTTGCCACTGGTTATTTTATTGGCCAGGCATGAAAGATCAGGTTATGATGAAGATTACCTTGGTGACGGTCGTGCGAGCTAGGACGCTTCCCAGTCAGAATGCCTGTAGGGTTAAGGCAGATGGCACACACTGTCGTTGAAGATTTCCATTGCAACCATAAGAATACTTGGCCATGAAGGCCATATTTGTGTAAACCGGTATGTAATGGATGTAAGACTCTTGTTATTCAGTTTCTGTGTGTTAAGTGAGCATTGATCTCTGGGATCACTGTGCACGTACATTCGGTGATCACGACTTATGAGTCGGGGTCCCCACATTGTTGGTTTTGGTAATTAATAACAACATATATGTCATTGAACTAATGTTTAAATTAAGCCTATTTCAGGAAATGTTCAATGATGGGTTGGCAAAAGGATTGTGGAATACTCCAAGATGCAAGGAAATAGTTTGGTGAAGCTTCAAGTAAGAGGACTCTACATTTTATTTTGTGAGAAATCACTTTGAGTCCATAGGAAAGCCAATACTATTAAATGGGAGTAAGGTACTGTTGGTGAACAATATGCTCATACATGCACAAGTGATAGTCACCAAAAACACCCACAATCTCTTCCACTAAAAGTTTGTCCAAAGCAAAACACTCAAAATCGGTGCAACCAATAACTCCCACTCGGTGCCACCGATTCCCAGACTCAGACAGACTCAAGCAAAACCCTAACTTTTGGCGCAACCGATTCTGTTTTGGTGCCACCGAGTTTGGGTTGCCAACTTCATGTTGCCAAAATTCACAAAATCGGTCCGACCGAGTTTGTTGATTCGGCGTCACCGAGTTCGGCAAACAATCTGGCCATTGGTCACCTAATCGGTGGAACCAAGATTTATGTATCGGTCTCACCGAGATTCAAAAGTTGCTACCTTTGGAGCAACTCGGTACCACCGAGATTCACGCATCGGTGTCACCGAGTTGGTCACTTAACGTGTAATGGTTGGGTTTTTTGGAGATGCCTATATATACCCCTCCACCACCATTCACTCGCAAGAGAAGCACTCAGAACAGATCCCCGCTCATACCAACTGATTTTCTAAGAGAGAGGTACCTACTCATGTGTTGAGATCATGCCATTACATTCCAACCATAAGAATCTTGATCTCTAGCCTCCCAAAGTTTCTTTCCACCCAATCAATCTCTTCCACCAAAGCGAATTATGTGATAGAGTGATTTTGTGTTGAGGAGTCTATAATCTTGAAGCACAAGAGCAAGGAATTTATCGACATTATCGAGCCTATTACCTTTTGGAGGGTGGTGCCTCCTAGATTGGCTAGGTGTCGCTTGGGAGCCTCCTACTTTGTGTTGTGGAGTGAACCAAGAAGTTTGTAAGGGCAAGGAGATTGCCTACTTCGTGAAGATCTACCCCGAGTTAGGCTAGTCCTCCGTGGACGTAGGCCATCATGGTATAGTCAAGGTTGCTTCTTCGTGGAACCCTCCGTGGGTAGAGCCCTCAGTGGAATATCGTGACCGTTACCCTTCGTGGGTTGAAGACTCCATAAACATTGACGTGCGATAGCAGCACCTATCGGAACCAAGGAAAAAATCATCGTGTCTCCAAATTGCGTTTGATCTTCCTACCCTTCCTTTACTACTCATGATTGTCTTTACTTTCCGCTGCTATACTCATAAACATGCATGTGTAGGATGTGCTTGACTTGCTATGAATGCTGAAATTGGTCAACACTTAAAATTGGGAAAAGGTAGATTTTTATTTGGTCGAGTAGTCTAATCACCCTCCCCCCCTCTAGACCTACTTTCGATCCTATAGATGTACGATAGCACCACCTATCGGAACCACGGGAAAAATATTCGTGTATCCAATTGTGTTTGATCTTCTTATCCCTATCCACTATTACATATGCTTGTCTTTACTTTCCGATGCTATACTCGTAGACATGCATGTGTAGGGTGAACTTGATTTGCAACAATCGCTAAAATCTACCAAGCAATTAACTTGGGAAAATGTTAGGTTTTTATTTGGTCAAGTAGTGTAATCACCCCCCCCCTCTAGACCTACTTTCGATCCTACGGCAATCCTATGCTGGATCGATCTGAACCGGAATAGGTCCTTAATTGCGCCCACGGGGGGTGAAGGCTGGAGATTAGGAGAGAGGCGGAGAGGGAACTTACTCATCTGGGAGGTGGCAAAGAGCTCGGCGGTGGTGGATCTGTGCGCATCGGGGACCGGGCGGACGACGGAGGAGAGGGGAGCGACGACCGTGTTCACAAGGAGTAGGAGGACGACGGTGATGATTTGGGGAGGGCGGCGGCTATTGCTTCGGCTGGAGGTTCGGGATGGCACCGGGGAAGAAGGCAGGGGAGGAGGTGGAGGCGGGGAGAGGGAGACATGGCGAGCAAGCGCCGGGGAAGAAGGCAGGGGAGGAGACGAGGAATGTGGGAGGGTGAGGGGGGGTAGATGGTATTATTATTTTTCTTTTGCACCGGTTCGGGAAGAACCAATCGCCCCCTAAATAAATATTCTCGTGTTTCAAATAAATGTTTGTGACATTTAAAAAAAATATGACGTGAAAAAATGTTTATTGCCATTACAAAAATGTACATGTCGTATTTTAAAGGAAATATTCACTTGACAATGAGAGTATGAAAAATGTTTATGCAATGTAAGAAAATGTGCTCCGAGTTTGGGAAAAAAAGGTTTATTTCCATTGAAAAATGTCAGTGTGTATTTGAAAAAAAGTTGACCATATATTTGGAAAAGATTTCATAACATGTGTTTAGAAAAAATGTACATTATGTATTCAACAAATAAACCTCATGTATCAAAAAACTGTTTTACTCATGCACTGAAAAAAGTAAACATGTGTTGAAAAATGATGAAAATCGATGAAGAAACATAAGGAAAACCAAAGTATAATGAAGAAAAAAGAAAAAACAATGAAGAAACAAAATAAATTGAATAAAATAAAGAAACCAAAGAAAAAAAGGTAAAAAAGAAATAGAAACAAAGAAAACAAGCAAATCAGAGAAAATGGAGAAAGAAACACAAAAGCTGAAGAAAGCCAGAAAGCAAAGAAAACAAAAACCAATAAAATCGAGAAAGAAATAAAGAATACAAGTGCAAAAACAAAGGAAAACAAAACGTGGAAGAAAAAACAATAAAGAAACTAAGAAAACCTGAAGTAAAAAACAAAGGTAACGAAAAAAACAAATGAGAGCGAATGCAGCGATCGTCGAATGTCCAGCACGAGCGAGGCAACGAACGTACGAGAAATTGGCCGGCTTAAAATCTGTAGTGGATCTTCATGCGAGTATACTATGCGACTCACTGTAAGTGAGATATAGTCTTCACACTGCTAGTAACGGGTACCTACTAGTATCAAGTATGGTGGAGCACTTCCCAAAACCTAGTCCGTGACATCCGACGGGGATTGCAATTGGCCCATATCCATGGGCCTCAAATTTGTTGAAAACTCATCTAGGGTACCGATGGGGTCGGTACTCATTATCATCTTCTCATGCCACGTTACACGGACAGATCCTCCTCAATGCTTCTCACAATGTCACCTAAACGAAAAATATGATGTGGCATCTAATTAATGTGAAAAGAGAGAAATTGAGTAACATGCTATGTTACTATAACACAACACATTCCAAGGCAAGATGAGTCTATAACCTAATAAATGAAAGACTCAATATTACTATCTCTATATTACTACCCACTATGAAGATACTAACTTAGACTAGTAACACATGTATGTTACTATACTATGTTACTTCCCGTTGTGACTAGTCTCGTACGTTGGCGTGGAGGGCGCACCTAATGCGCACATGGTCGCTCGGTCAACGATTGACCGGCCAACGGTTGGCTTATCAAAAATGACGGGGGATGACCCCCGAGTAGCCTCAAACACTCCTTATGCTTCGGGCTCGTTCATAGAGCAAATGGGCGGGCCGCCTTCGAGGAGCCGGCCCGGCGACGCCCCATCGGCTCCAACCCCCCGGCACGGGCGCGCCGGCTGCTCCTTCACCAGCCGCGGTGTGCTGGCCGGCTGGGGCCTCGCCGCCCTGCTCCTTCACCAGCCGGTCGTGCATCGGATGCCCCTGACGAGCCCTGCGTGGTGACAGTGGGCCCCGTCCCATCGGTGGTCAGTGCCCGCATGGCCACAGTGGCCCCTATCCCGTCGGTGGTCAGCGCCCGCATGGCCGCAGTGGCCTCTCGCCGCTGTTGGACGGCGACTAGGCCTCCAATAGTGGCAGCCTGCCCCCAACCACTCCGCCATCTACTCCAGCATGGCTACAGGACAGCCGGCCGGCTGCTGACTTCGGCCGACCGCCGCAAGACAACGACGCCCGTGGCAACCCATGCCGCGGCGTGACCGGGCTCAGGGCCCGCCCACGACAAGACCGAAGCTGGTGGCCTCCGCAGCCGGCCGTAGAGGCTGCCGGCTGGGTCCCCCCCCCCACGACCATTATATTCATATTGTAAGCCGGGGTTGGTCTATAAAACCCCCCGGGCCTCCCCCATGCAAAGGAGAAAAAAAAGGAGGGACAGACAGACACGGCGGCGAAGAAGAACAGCGAAAGCACCCCCACGTAGCATCCCCCACGGGGAACCTCTCGAGCCAGGGCGCTTAGCTCCCACCTCGGTCCATACAGCTCCAGGAGCACGATTGTAACCTTCACCATCATCTCAACGAGACCAAGCAGGAGTAGGGATTTTACCTCCCACGGAGGGCCCCGAACCTGGGTACATCGCATGTCACTCACTGTTTGTGCCTAACCCCGTTCCCGGCGTCCACCGGCGTCCTTTTGGCCCCTCTCGATAAGCCTACCCATGGCATCTGCCGTGACAAAACCACGATAGTTGGCGCCCACCGTGGGGTGCTCGATTGCTCCGATCCCCCCGCGTCCGTGGGCGCTCTTGCCAACGGCGACGTGATCGGCTCTCACGCCCGCGCGAGAGTAATGGTCACCGCTTCCTCCACCACTGCGGGCCACGTGCGTGTGGCCGAGGCCGGCGCGGCTGCCGCCCGCACCGGCACCTCTGACCCTCTCGCCGCCACCCTCCGGGGTCTCGGCACCCCCGTCACCACGACGGCGGACCCGATCGCCGCTAGAGCCGAGCTGGAGGCGGCCCGCCGCCGGCTGTTCGAAGATGCCAGCGCCCTCATTGCCGAACAACGCCGGATGGAGGCCGCTCAGCGGGAGTACAACTCCGCGTACGCCCTCACCCCGGCTGGCCCCGAGCCCAGCCGGCGCGGCGCCGTGCGGGAACGCGGCCGCGTGGTCGCCGAGATCCTGGGCGGCCGCCTCCCTGCCTATGACAACCCCGGCGCCAACCTGCGGGCTGCCAAGGTTGCCTACGAGGACCTGGAAACCTTGGAGGGCGAGGAGCGGGCCGCACGCGAGCGGCACATTAAGGACCTCATCGACACTGCCAACGCGCAGCAGGTCGCCCTCACTCCCGGAGGGGCCGTCTCCGAGTCCCCCCGTCCCGAGGGCGAGGGCTCTGGTGTTGTTGACCTTCGGCAGGCTTAGCATTCTAGCACCTCTCGTCCCTCCGGCCGGAACGCCCGGGCAAGCAACGCTCAGCGTCCCCTGTCGTGGGGGAACGAACAGCCGGCTGTGAATAGCCGGCGCAGCCGCGAACACACTCCGCCTCCACGACAGGAACCGACGCGGTCCATCCCGCCGGCCGGCCGACCTGAGCTCGCGGCCCGGCTCAGGCCGCGCGTTCCCCACAGCGACAACGACACCCGGCGCCGCCTCGACTGGCTGGCGCAGTCGGCTCTCCTCGAGGAGGAGGGCTCGATTGGCCCGGCCTGCTTCGGCCCGCGGATCCGCAACGAGCCATTTCTGCCCGGTTTCACGCTTCCCCGCGACACTCCGAAGTACACGGGGACCGCCAAGCCGGAGGACTGGCTGGTAGACTACACCACCGCCGTCGACATCGCCCAGGGGAACAAGCGCGTAGCCGTCCGCTACGTTCCCCTGATGCTGATTGGCTCTGCCCGCACCTGGCTGAACAGCCTGGCCGCCGGCAGCGTCAACACCTGGACGGACTTCGAGGAAGCCTTCGTCCGCAACTTCACCGGCACCTACAAGCGACCCGCTCGCCCCCGCGAGCTCGCCATGTGCGTCCAGGGCCCGGACGAGCCCCTCCACGACTACCTCACGCGCTGGACCGAGCTCCGCAACTCCTGCGAAGGCGTGCACGAGGTGCAGGCCATCCAGTACTTCATCGAGGGCTGTCGCTATGACACGCCCCTCAAGCACAAGCTCTTGTGCTCGGAACCAACCTCCCTGGCGGACTTGATGTCCAAAGCGGACAAATATGCCACGGCCGACTCCTCCATGAGGACGAAAGCCAAGGCACCCACCAAGCCGGCTCTGGCTCCGGCCAACCGGCAACAGCCCAACGGCAAGCACAAGAACGACCAGCCCGATCCCCGATACGGGAGCCGGCTCGTCGCCTCCATCGAGGAGGAGCAGCCGGCTGGCCAGGCCTCCGGCAAGCGCCAGCGCACCGGCAAGGCTGCCTGGCAGCCCAAGCTGACTTTCGAGCAGCTGTTGGACCTCCCCTGCAGGAACCACTACGGTGCCAGACCGGCCACGCACACGCTCCGGCAGTGCAGCTTCTCACAGCGCCTGGCCCGGGGCGATGGCCTCCCGGCCCCTCCCGCGCCGCCAGCCCGTGGGCCGGCTCTGGCCCAGGCTCCGCCTCTGGCCGCCAAGCCGGCCCGCGCGCCCCCAGCCCTGACGCGAAACGAGGGCCGACTGCTGGACCAATACGCCGAGCCCGACAGCTGCTACGTCGTCTTCACGAGTGAAGAGACGGACAAGCACGCCCAACGCCGGCTCCATCGCGAGGTGAA
This sequence comes from Hordeum marinum, assembly GCA_022496015.1. Lineage (NCBI taxonomy): Eukaryota > Viridiplantae > Streptophyta > Magnoliopsida > Poales > Poaceae > Hordeum > Hordeum marinum. The sequence goes on along the minus strand of CM039674.1, from coordinate 249,729,264 downwards.
CGCCACCGCGCCCGCGACTCCCCAGTTCATGCACCGGTCCGAGAAGCTGGTCACCTGGAGCCGGGCAGACCACCCGGCTGTGATGCCAGACCCAGGCAGCTACGCCCTCGTCCTCGACCCCACCATCGCCTTTGAGAGGCGCTCCTGCCGTTTTTCGCGGGTGCTGGTCGATGGCGGCAGCAGCATCAACATCCTCTACCTTGACACCCTGCTCAAGCTAGGACTCAAGGTGGAGGACCTGAAGGCAAGCCGGACCGTATTCCACGGCATCGTCCCGGGCAAGTCCTGCACCCCCCTTGGCAAGATCCGGCTCGACATCCTCTTCGGCAACGCCGGCCACTTCCGCCGCGAGCCGATCTGGTTCGAGGTGGCGGACCTGAGCAGCCCCTACCACGCTTTGCTGGGGCAGCCCGTGCTCGTCAAGTTAATGGCGGTTCCCCACTACGCCTACCTCAAGCTCAAGATGTCGGGTCCCAAAGGCATCATCACCGTTGTCGGCAAGTACCAGGTGTCCATGGCGTGTGCGCGCGATGGCAGCCGGCCGGCCGAGGCCCTGGAGATAGCGGAGGAGAAGCGACAGCTCGACCGACTGGTGGCTCTCGCCTCTGCCCAGCCGGCCGTACCGGCTCCTCCATCCCGGTCCGTCGGCGAGGGCTCTTTTCGGCCGTCCAGGGACACCAAGCAAGTGCCGCTCGATCCGGCCAACCCCCACCCAGTGCCTGACCATCGGTTCGCGCCTCGACAGCAAATAGGAAAGCGAGCTCGTCGACTTCCTCCGTGAGAACCGGGACATTTTTGCATGGTCCCCCAAAGACATGCCGGGTGTCCCGAGGAAGTTCGCCGAGCACAAACTACACGTCCGGCCGGATGCGAAGCCGGTCAAGCAACCCCTGCACCATTTCTCCGAGGAGAAGCGGCGCACCATCGGAGAAGAGATCGCCCGGCTGCTCACAGCCGGCTTCATCATGGAAGTTTTCCACCCGGACTGGCTGACCAACCCAGTCCTGGTGCTAAAGAAGAACAACACTTGGCGCATGTGTATCGACTACACGAGCCTGAACAAGGCGTGCCCGAAGGACCCGTTCGCCCTACCACGGATCGATCAAGTCGTCGACTCCACGGCCGGCTGCGACCTGCTGTCTTTCCTGGATGCCTACTCCGGCTACCACCAGATCAAGCTGGACCCGGAGGACCGGCTCAAGACCTCTTTCATCATGCCCTTCGGGGCCTACTGCTACATCACCATGTCCTTCGGCCTGAAGAACGCAGGCGCCACCTTCCAACGCTGCATGCAGAAGTGCCTCCTGCCTCAGATAGGCAGGAACGTCCATGTCTACATCGACGACATCGTCGTCAGGTCCAAGAAGCATTTCAGCCTCCTCGACAGCCTTTGAGAGACGTTTCCCAATCTGCGTGAGTACAAGATCAAGCTTAACCCGTAGAAGTGCGTTTTCGGCGTCCCTGTCGGCCAGCTTCTGGGTTTCTTCGTGTCCGCTCGCGCTATCGAAGCCAACCCCAAAAAGATCCGGGCAATCGAGCGCATGCCCAAGCCAGTCCGGCTTCGCGATGTTCAGAAGTTCATCGGCTGCCTCGCCTCCCTCGGCCGGTTCATCAGCCGGCTTGGCGAGAAGGCCTTGCCCCTCTACGGACTCCTGCGCAAGTCGGCCTTGGTCGAGCCGGACCGAGACCTCTCGAAGAAGCCGGCCCTGTTCGACTGGCCCAGCGAGGCGGACGCGGCGTTCCGCGACCTCAAGCGGGCTCTCACCAGCGCGCCCATTTTGGCCGCGCCGGCTGAGAAGGAGCCCCTGCTCGCCTACATCGCGGCCACTACGCGCGTCGTTATCGTCCTGGTGGTTGAGAGGACGGAGGAGGGCAAGGCGCTGCCGACGCAGCGTCCGGTCTACTACCTCAGCGAAGTCCTCTCCGCCTCCAAACATAACTACCCCCACTACCAGAAGATGTGCTACGGCGTCTACTTCGCCACCTAGAAGCTGAAGCATTACTTCCAGGAGCACGTCGTCACTGTCGTGAGCACAGCGCCGTTAGGCGAAATCATGGCCGGTCGGGATGCCATCGGCCGGATAGCCAAATGGGCCATCGCCATGGCCGACTACGAGATCCGGTACGAGCCGCGCACCGCCATCAAGTCCCAAGCGATGTCTGACTTCCTCATCGACTGGGCCGAGACCCAGTTCGTACCGCCTCCACCCGACTCCACCCACTGGCGCATGCATTTCGACGGCTCCAAGATGAGGACCGGCTTGGGTGCCGGCATTGTCCTCTCCTCCCCGAAAGGTGATCAACTCAAGTACACCCTCTAGATCCACTTCGCCGCCTCCAACAACGTGGCCGAGTATGAAGCCCTCGTCCACGGCCTCCGGCTCGCCAAGGGGATTGGCATCCGGCGCATACTATGCTTCGGCGACTCCGACCTCGTGGTCCAGCAGGTTTCTGGCAAGTGGGACGCCAGAGACGCCAACATGGCCAGCTACCACTTCCTCGTCCAGCAACTCACCGGCTTCTTCGAGGGCTGTGAGTTTCATCACGTCCCCCGGACGGACAACGAGGCGGCCGACACGCTGGCCAAAATCGGCTCCACCCGACAGGCCATTCCTACCGGCGTCTCCCTCGAGCGGCTGCTGAAACCCTCGGTCAAGCCATCTCCTGAGTCGGAATCCATCTCCATATACCGACGGGCGCGGGCGACTCTGCGGTTGCACCGACTGCCCTGCCGGCCCCATTCATCGCAGCCGCCTCGCCGGCCCCGACGCCACCCGCCGCTCCAAACCAACCGGCCCCACCGGCACTCGACACCGTCATGACGACGGCTGACCTTCCCGCCGCCACTTCACTCCCGAGGACTGACGTGCCGGCCCCGGGGGTTGGCATGTTGGTCCCAGGGGCTGCCGTGCCGGCCCCGGGGGCTGCTGCCTCCGACGTCCCGCTCGTGCCCGAGTCGGCTCCCGTCTCGGCCCCATCGTGGGCTCTGCCCATCCTGGCGTTCCTCGAGCGTGGCGAACTCCCCCCTGATGAGGCCACCGCAAGGCAAATCCAGCGTCGGGCCTCGGCCTACGGCATCATCAACCGCGAGCTCGTTCACCGCAGCACCACGGGCGTTTTCCAATGCTGCGTCGAGCCGGAGAAGGGGCTGGAGATCCTCCTCGACATCCACCAAGGCGAGTGTGGGCATCATGCCGCCTCCAGGTCCTTGGTGGCCAAGGCGTTCCGCCACGGTTGCTACTGGCCAACTGCCCTGGAGGCGGCCAAGGACTTGGTCGACAAGTGCGAGGGCTGCCAACGCTTCCGCGCGCAAAGCCACCTGTCGGCTACCGCCCTCCAAACCATCCCCCTCTCATGGCCTTTCGTCGTCTGGGGGCTGGATATGGTGGGGCCCTTCAAGACCGCCCGGGGCGGCATGACACACCTGTTGGTCGCCATCGACAAGTTCACCAAGTGGATCGAGGCGCGACCCATCAAGAAGCTGGACGACCCCACTGCTGTCCGGTTCATCGAAGACATCACAGTTCTCTACGGCGTTCCCCATAGCATCATCACCGACAACGGCACGAACTTCGCCAAGGGCGCACTGGAGTGTTTCTGCTCACGACAGGGCATCCGGCTTGACCTGGCGTCCGTCGCCCACCCCCAGTCCAATGGCCAGGTCGAAAGGGCGAACGGCCTGATCCTGGACGGCATCAAGCCCCGGCTTGTCACACCGCTGGTCCGGTCGGCCGGCTGCTGGGTCGAGGAGCTGCCGGCCGTCCTGTGGAGCCTCCGAACCACGCCCAACCGGTCGACCGGCTTCACCCCGTTCTTTCTCGTTTACGGGTCCGAGGCGATCATCCCCACTGACATCGAGTTCGATTTGCCTCGGGTCACCCTGTACACCGAGAAGGATGCGAGTGAGGCAAGGGAGGACAGCGTCGACCTCCTCGAAGAATCCCGCGAGCTAGCCTTGAGCCGGACGGCCATCTATCAGCAAAAGCTCCGGCACTACCACAGCAAGCGGATCCGGCCACTCTCCTTCTGCGAGGGGGACCTGGTGCTCAGGCGGGTTCAACGAACGGCCGGCCAGCACAAGCTGTCCTCCCCGTGGGAGGGCCCATTCATCATCAGTCAGGCTTTGCACAGCAACGCCTACTACCTGATAGACACCCAGAAGCCGCAGAAGCACAAGAGAGACGCGTCCAGCGAAGAAACGAAGCGCCCGTGGAACGCGGCGCTCCTTCGCCCGTTTTACTGCTAAAAAGCCAGTGTACGTACTCTGTACTTTTGCCCCTTCGGGCCCATGAATGCAATGGGGACCTCAAGCCGGCGCTTGAGGAACACCCCTTTTCGGTTTCTCCAAGTCTCTTCCTACCATCTAAGGCTCGGGCCCGGCTCACGGTCTCGGGGGCTCGCCCAGCTCCCCTCCGAGGCGGACGAATAAGCGTGAGCGAGCGGCCTTTCGCCTCCCCCACCCTAACCAGCCACAGACAGGCCCCCGGCTGTCCGGCTGAAGGGACCGCGGGGTAGGAAGGAGCTTCTCACACAAAGGTCCGCCAACGCGCGGTAGCCGGGCTAGCCCAACCATGCTACGTCACTCCCCGTGGCCGGCCTCTGCCGGCTCGACCTAGTCCTAGCCGGTTGACTCTAAGAGCCCGCTACCTTTTCCCTAAGGGTGAAGCCCCGTCCCTGTCCCAGACCGGCTTCCAGCTGGCCGGCAGGCGGGGCAGAAGCCGGAAGGAATCCTAGCGCACACGAACAAGTCAACAGGCAAAAGGCGAAAGTAGAACCGGCACGCACTCCTTTCTACTTCTGATAACAAAACATTGATTGAACATGATAAAAGGCCCACGACCGCAGGTTCATTACAATACGTCTTAAATACAACCCAAGTGGGTGGAACTCCGGCACTAAAATGAAATGCAGACGAAAATGTACAAGGAGGAGCGATCTTGAGCCGTCTCGCCTCCGGCTCCGGCACCTACAGGGCCGGCTGCGTTCACGCCGACGGCGCTGGCGCCTTCGAGGCTGGCGCTCCCGGGGCGGCCGAGATGGAGGTCCCCGCGTCATCGGCCGGCTCAGACGGAGCATAGTCGTCGGTGTCAGACCCATCGTCGACCGTCTCGCACTCGCTCCCCTCCGGGTCATCGAGAGCAAGGCCGTACGAGTCTTCCGGGATGGACGCGCCGTCTGCACCACGCTCCGGGACGTACTCATCCCACGCGGCGAAGGACGCGAGCTTGCTCGCTCGCCTCTGCAGCTCATCCGCCACCGCCGACAGCTCCGCTTTGGTGCCGGCACGTTGGGCCATGAGCAACCCCAAGTCAAGCCCAGGATACCACGACCTGGCAACGCGGAGCGCCATCTCCGCGCCGGCGCGCGCCGCGGAGGCCCTCCAGGTGTTCACCCGCGCAGTCCCGGCTTCCAGCCACCGGGCAAGCCGGGTATAGGAGCCCGGATCCACAGCCCGGGGCCAGAGGGCTCGGACCAGCGCCGTACCGGCCTTTCGAAACCGCGTCAGGGTGCGAATGACCATCTCCAGGCGCACCTCGGCGGCAACCCCCACATCCTCTAGTGTCCAGGGGGCGCCCGGCTCGACGACCTCTCCCCGGGCCCGCCGGTCCTCACGATCGGACTCCACGGCCGCCTCGGCGCTCTCTTGGGTACCGGGGAAGAGCCCTAAGAAAGGGTGAGGAAAAGGAGAAGGGGGCGCACAAAGAAATAAGGAAGAGGAAGGCCGGGAACTTACGACGTAGCATCCGGTCCACCTTGTGGCCCTGCTCCACCAGGTTCGCCTCCCGGTTCGCCGCTTCCTGGCGGTAGTGCTTAGTCTCGTCCTGAGCCGCATGTTTCTCCTTGAGCGCCGCCGTCAGCGCGGCGCCCTGGGCCTCCAGCTTGTCGCGGAGCACCTTCTCCCGCTCCTCTGCCTCCCGGCGGAGCACCGCCTCCCGGTCCGCCAGTTCCTGGCTATGGGCCTCCTCGAGCTTCTTCCGGTCTGCCCTTAGCCCCTCCGCCCTCTCGCGGAACTTCCGGCACTCTGCCGCCACGGTGTCCCGCTCCTCGAGGAGCCGGACCACCTGCCCCCGGAGGCCGACTGCCTCTTTGTGGGCGGCTGCACGGAGAAGATTTGATCAAGTTAGAAGGAAGGAATGACAAGGGAACCGTCCCACCTCCAGGGCAGCCGGCTTGGCCCTCGGGGGCTCTCCCCACCAAGGACGCAGGGACGCGTACCTTGCAGGTCTGCTGTCACGGCGGCAAGGCAGCTCTCCGCCCCCCTGAACAGCCCCAGCAGGGTGTTGTACTCCTCCGCCCGGCAGTCGTGGGTCGCCTGCAAAAAACAAAGAGGAAGATAGTGCTTTAGGCTCGACCCGCCTGCGGCCCAGCTGGCTCGAGCCTCGGGGGCTACACCCAGTGGGTGCACTAGCGCGCCCCCACTGGAAGAGAAGGAAGAGAAAGGAGAGACAGGGCGCTTACCGCAACCGCCCGCTCCAAGCTCACCAACCGCTCGCTAGCGGCCCGGGCGTCCTCCATCGCCTGGGTGCGGCAGGCCGCGAAGAACTCCGAGGCGGCGGCCACCGCGGTCCCAAGGGCGCTCGTCGGCTCCCCGGAGGCTGGGCTCCCGGCCGTCGCCCACAGCCGCTGGGGCCGGCCCCCGTCTGCGGGCCTTCCTTCGTGGGAGATGACGATGGTGCTGGTCCCCGTCGCCGTCGTCGTTTCGGGGGTCGCCGACGACGTGCTCACCGCGGCCGCCCCCTCGGTGGCCGTGGCCCCCGTCGCGGATTCTCCACCACCGGCGCTCCCTGGCCGGCTCGCGTCTGGTGCCGGCGTGTCAGGAGCCGGCACGCCAGAAGCCGGCGCCCCCGTGGCCGGCACCTCCGACGCTGGCGCCCCTGTGGCCGGCGCCTCCTGCGTCGGTGCCTCCAAGTCCACCACCTCCGCGCCCGGCGGCACGACGCTCGCCTTTGGTGGCGGGTCGTCCGACGCCAACGGCGCGTCGTTCCCAGCCGGTTGGGAGGCTTGGCGGCATTTCTCCGCCAAGTCCTCCGCGGCCTCCCCGCCGTCGCCCGCGGGCCGGTCGGCACCTTGGCAGCCCGGCGACGTCTCCTTTGAGCCGTGGGGGAATGTCTCCCACGTTTGGCCAGCGGCCTCCCCGCTGGCCACCCCCGCCTTTGCCGCCACCTCTTCCCACCGGCGGCGCTCTTTCTCACGCAGCTCCCGCTCGGCCCTATCAAGGTCGAGCCACGCCTGGCGCTCCATCTCCTCGGCCGTCGACGGCGGCGCCGCTTTCGTCGTCCCGCCGCCTGGCTCTCCGCCCAGCGAGCGCGCCTCCCTGATGGCGGCGGGGCATTAGACGAGGAAGGGGGCAAAACCAGGATTCAAATCAACAAAAGATCAAGACTTACCCAACCATGACCGGCACCGCCCGCCTGGAGGGCCCGGTCGGGTTCCCCCTCTGCCTCTTGCTCCCTCTGGCGCGGCTACCGCCCGGCTGGGCGGCAGCCGCGCGCTTGGGCGCCGGCTTGGGGACGGCGGGCCCCTTCCCCTTGTCCGCCTCGGCCGGGTCGCTGGCGCCCCGTGGCCGGTGCCCCCGCGGCGCCGTGACCTCCCCCTCCGAGAACTTCGTCGGGTCTTCTGCAGCAAGGGTCGGCTCCCGCTCAGCATCTCGTCGCACCAATCCCTTAACGGCGCCCGGAACGAAGACTCACCCGATGGGTCGAAGTCGTCGTCCTCCTCCTCTTCCGCCTCGTCGTCGTCCGCCTCCACCTTGCCGGCTCGCTCGATGGCGGGCGGCTCCACGTCGATGTCGTCCTCGACCTCTTCCGGGTCGGACTCCACCGAATCCGGCGCCGACCTCGTGTAGTCCTGCAGGAGCGCGAACTTCTGCAGGCAAACCGGACGACACTGTTAGACCGAAGGGGGGATTGCGACCCAGCGGCCACAGGCTGGGAGGCGGAGCCGGCTGTTCACTTACCCGCGGTGCCGGATGACTCCGGCTGTAGGGGATCTTCCCCACTGCCACTCCCCCTCCTTCATCTTCGTCGTCGACACGGCATTGACCTTCCTCGCCACGTGAATCGGTCTCAGCTCCTTGGTGGAGAGCCGGCAGGGGTCATGGCGCCCTCCCATCTGGCAAATAAGATGCGGCCGGCGATGTAGCGGCAGCACCCAGGGTGCAATCATCGCCACCAGCAAATCCGTGGCCATGAGCCCCTCCGTCCCGGCCAGCTCGTGGAGGCGGGCGCTGAGCCGGTCGGCCGTCTCGGGTGCCGAGGTCGGCGTTGCCCGCCAGTTCTGCATGGCAACCGGCGGATGGTTGGCGAAGTCGGGGAGGTTGATGTAGTCCTCCTCCGGCTTCACATTCTTCACATAGAAGAACCCCCGCTACCATCGCTTCACCGACTCATGCAGCGGGAGTTTGGGGAAGCCGGTCCCCTGATGAACCTGGACGGAGGCGCCCCCGCAGGCGGTCATCACCATCCTCTGGGACGTCGGGTCCTTCACCGTCTGCCGCTTGAAGTAGAAGAGTCGGCACCAGAAGTCGAGTCTGGGCTCGACTCCCAGATACCCCTCGCAGAGGACAACGAACGCCGCCAACTGCAGGACGGAGTTGGGGGGCGAGGTGGTGAGGCTGCAGGCCAAAGTGTGTCAGGAACCGCCGGAAGAAGGCGCTCGCCGTTAGCCCCAATCCGCGGTGGAAATGGTCGGCGAAGACCACGACCTTGCCCAGCCGCGGCGCTGGGGAGTTCTCCGCCCCCGGCGGGCGGACCTCCAAGTTCTCCGCCGCCGGGAGCTTGCGGCGCGCGCGGAGGTACTCGATGAAGGTGGCGTCGACGTCGCTGCCGTCCCAGGCGCCTTTGGTTACTACCTCCATGGCGGCGGCGACGGGCGACGGCGTTGCGGAGATTGACCGACGGGCTGTCCTCTTCGCGGCAGCGGGCGGCGGCGCAAGCTCGCTATCCCTCTCGAACTACCCTTTTCCCTCAAAGGGTCTGCCCCATTGTTTAAACATGTCAGCTTGTCCACTGCAAAACCTCATGATCTTCGAAAAAGGAAGGATAATCTGTGAAGGGTTTTACACCGATAAAAATAAATGGTACATAACACAAATGGAAACGACCCTCAAACCTGCTCCGGCTTCCTCGCCGGCGCCGTGTCCCTTGATGAGCTAGCCAGCACGGAGTAGTAGTTATGTTGTCCTGGTACAGGGGCACGGCAATGCGATAGGGGCGTCGTCGCGGTGGCGAGGTGAGAAGTCAATGGAGTACCTGCCACCGCTGCACACCTCAACCTCATCAGCGTCAGAGGACTCTGTCCATGTCGCCCGTCGACGGCGCCCAACAGCATGATGCAGGTAGCAGGTGGCCGCTACTAAACACCTCCGCACCAGCATGCTGAGTCCACTCCTGAACACAGCCCGCCCGCCTCACTGCAAGCTCCACCCGAGTGACTGCATCCGCGAGCAGGCTCTCTTTGTGGAGTGTGACGAGCATGTGGTCGGGCATCACCGCTGCTTGTTTCTTAATGTTGTCATAGATCAGGCGCATGTCGCCTGCGCGGTCGCTAGCCATGGTTGAACACGAGCCATCTACATGTAGATGTGCATCTATGGTGGCGGCTTGATTAGAAACCCTAGCCATGGGGAGGAGGAATTGGCGACGACGATGTAGGTAATCTGCTTGGATGAGTCATCGGTGTTGATGGGATGGTGCTCACACCGGCGGTAGTCCTCCATGCCTCCACGTTTGGCGTGCAGTTGATGTTGCGCCCGTCCCCTCCTCCACCTTCATGTAATTCTTTGTACACCACCATCTGCTCCTTCCTACGGCTCACTTTTGGTGCCTCAGGCATTGCGGCGAGCCCCGGATCTGAGCACCGGGAGAGGCGATGGCGCACGGGTCGACATTGCGGGGGCGCGTGGAGAGACTGGGAGGAGCGCGTGACAGGTGAAGGGGAAATTGATTTAATCAAAAACTGTTATTTTGTTTCCTTAAAATTCATTATTTATTTAATCAAAAACATGAAGGTATGATGGGGAGGAGACCGGTCATCCAGATGATGTGCCCAACTAACTACTCGCACCTAGATTTTTTTTTGCGTTTCTAGGTATTGAATTAATGTGGTGATCAATGTTAGTAATTTTGTGTTTCCTGTGCACACATGCATACAAACGTTATTTACCCGAACGTTGACATCTCTTTATCAGTTGACCGGTGATGTTTTTGAAACTGGCACGTACGTACACTTGCTCAGCTAACCTATTTTGTTCATCTCTCTTTCTTCCTCTTTTCCCTTTGCACGCGACGTAAACTTTCTACTCCCTCCGCCCAGAAATAATTATCTTAGAAATGCATAGAATGGATGTATCTATAACTAAAATAAGTCTAGATACATCCACTTCTAGGACAAGTATTTCCGAACGAAGGAAGTATTATACATGTGACACGCATGCGTGCGCGTCAGGGCAAAATAAAACACGCATGCCCGGCCACATGCATGCACCACGGCCGGCCGACCGGGGTAGAGGAGCATCTAAATTCTAAATGATCCCTTTCTGCATAAATTGTTGCCACCTTTTGGTCTTTACATCCTAGCTGAAATCAATCAGCTCGGTTCTATATTCTTACTTAGAAGCTACACATGCATGTTGTTTGGTATATCCACCGTACACACAACAAAAATCAGTCTTAGTTAAAAGGTATATGTATGCACATATTATATTGTACGTTCAAAGTCGAACGTGCTCAACTGGCATGAACATGTAAATCTCTACTACTGCTCCTTTTTTCATTACAATCTCTGTTGCCAGCTGAAGGGTTTGGATTTACAAAACATAATTTTTATGGCTTTAAGTGCACATGTCATTAGAGGAGTACTTTTAGACCACATTAGAGAGAGTACTTGTAGACCAAACATTAGTGGGGTATTTGAGACATGTTTGTTTTATTAGCACATTTATTTTGACGTGACCAACGATTCGTGGGGATCTATTGGATCCACGTCAGCGGTAGAGGCGGCCCTAGGGATCCTAAAGAAAAGATCAAGGGTGGGAGGAGTGGTGGAATGTTTTTTTTCTTCTGTGGTTATTTGTAAAGAGATAAATCGGTGAAAAGGAGTGGTGGAAGGTGGGTTGAAAAAAAGGGCAAAAATAAACCAGTGTACCAGGCTACAACTCGGATTTTGTTTTGAAAGTTTATCAAGAAAAACCCTATATTTGTTTTCTCGCAAGGTGATCTCACATGTATGGCATGATTTTGGAATGCTTAATTACCTATTATTAATGTGATTAAACCAAATCATCACCTGCCAAAGCAAGTACAAAACAAAATCTTCCGCTTTAATGATGGATTTGGTTTCTCAAAAGGTGATCTCACATATATGGTATGATTTTGGATTTCTAAATTACCTATTATTAATGTGATTAAATCGAATCATCACCTGCCAAAGTAAGCACAAAACAAAATCTTCCACTTTAATGGTGGATTTGGTTTTTCGGAAGGTGATCTCACATATATAGTATGCTTTTGGAATTCTTAATTACCTAGAATTAATGTGATTAAATCAAATCATCACCTGCAAAGAAAGTACAAAACCAAATCTTTCGCTTTAATGGTGGATTTGGTTTTTAATGAGAGAGAAAAAATAAACCAATGGAAGGAAACGATGGGAGGCTGGATGAGAAAAAAGGACGAAAATAAACCAAACGAAAATACACCGAGAAAGGAGCTACCAACTCCCCCTTTAGGAGTAGAGATAAATAGAATAGAAGACGAAAAATCGCAAATGGGGTCGATTCCCAGGATCTCCTGGTAGCGGCTTTGCCCCACTAGCCACCGAGTAACTGTAAGTTTCATGTTATATTAGTAGGGCGGGACGAACTTGACGGAAAAGGGCTGGGTTTCGTTGTTTTTCTTTTTTTCACTGTTTTTCTTTGTTTTAATTGGATTTTTCCTTTCTTTATTTTTGTTTGGTTTTCTTTGTTTCTTTCTTAGTTTTCACTATTTTTTTCCTTTTTCTCCTTGTTCTTCGTTTTTTGTTTCTTTTCTTGTTTTCACCACTTTTTATTCTCTTTCTCTTTCTCTCTCAGATTCTCACTATAATTCTATACACCTTTTTAGTATGTATCTAATACATTTTTTGAATACAAGTTCAACACTTTTCCAATATATGAATAAAATTAATTGAATACATGGTCAAATGTTTTATACACATTTAAGATTTTTAAATACTTGATTTACATTTTTAAATAGTAGATCAACATTTTTTATGCACATTTAGAAAAAAAATTCAAATGCTTTATTAGCATTTTTTAAATACAAAATTAACATGTTTTCCAATACAGACTAAGACATACCGTAGTGGTGAAAAGGGATTTATGGCTTCCCACCCATCCAGGTTCAATGCATGGTACTTGCAATTTAGATTACTTGCACCAATTATACTATAGGGACCTCTCTTGTAGTCTATTTGTCAAAATAATTACGTGTCGATTTTTTTTCCATAGACATTTAATATTTCCTAATGCTTTAATATTTTTCAAATATCAGATTAACATTTTTTAATACATGGTCAACATTTTTTCTATACACATTTAACATTTATTTTCAAATTCTTTATTAATATTTTTAAATAAATGTCTAACACGTTTTGAATACATGGTAAACATTTTTTCTATACACTAACATTTCAAAATGCTTGATTAATATTTTTCAAATATTTGTTTAACATTTTGAATGCTTGAATTAGCATTTTTAAATACATGATTAATTTTTTCACACACATTGTATACTTTTTGTATGCATTTTTCTCAATACACTTTAACATTTTTAAATACTTGGTTAACATTTTTTCTTTGAAATGGTTTATGTAATATACGAGGCCACACCTAGGAGTGTTTATTTATGATATTTGGGAGTACAAATGAAAACAAAAAGAGAAAAGAAACCGAGGTGTGGTCTCCCTCCCGTCTGGGTCGGTCCATCTTGTGCACTGCTTGATGACAGGGTTGCCTAGATCACACCGCACTCCCTATTTAGCGTTGCATGCGTTGGTTTCTTCGGTGTTCTGCAAACCGGCGCCTGCAGCCACACTTGCTGAGCCAGGCCCAACTACACTTTTTCTTCTGTTTCAAAACACCGAAAAACTAAAGAAAGAAAGTACGCGCGAAATGTATCAAACCAGCGATCTTTGTTATCTAAACTAACTCAACTAACCACTAGACGACCCCGCCTCATGTGATTTCTTACTTCCTTTCCTCCTTTTCTCTATTCCTAACGGGGGAGTTGGGAACTTCTTTCTTGTTTTTTTTCCGTCACCCCTCCCACCTTCGTCTGGTTTTTCTTCCGGTATTTTTCGTCCCTTCTCCCATCATCATATATTTAGTAATGTTATGTAAGAGATGTTGGAAATATGCCCTAGAGGCAATAAATAAAGTGTTTATTATTATATTTTCTTGTTCACGATAATTGTTTAATATCCATGTTATAATTGGATTGATTGGAAACACATTGCATGTGTGGATATATAGACAACACTTTGTCCCTAGTATGCCTCTAGTAGACTAGCTCGATGATCAAAGATGGTCAAGGTTTCCTAGCCATTGACATAAGATGTCATTTGATAACAGGATCACATCATTAGAAGAATGATGTGATGGACAAGACCCAAACTGTAAACGTAGCATATGATCGTGTCAATTTATTGCTATAGTTTTCTACATGTCAAGTATATGTTCCTATGACCATGACATCATGCAAATCACGGACACCGAAGCAGTGCCTTGTGTGTATCAAACGTCGCAACGTAACTGGGTGACTATAAAGGTGCTCTATAGGTATCTCCGAGGGTGTCTGTTGGGTTGGCATGGATCAACACTGGGATTTGTTACTCCGTGTGATGGAGAGGTATCTCAGGGCCCACTCGGTAAGACAACATCACAATAAGCCTTGCAAGAAATTTGACTAAGTGTTAGCCACGGGATCTTGTATTATGGAAATGAGTAAAGAGACTTGTCGGTAACGAGGTTGAACTAGGTATGGAGATAACGACGATCGAATCTCGGGCAAGTAACATACCAAAGAACAAAGGGAACATCATATGGGATTAACTGAATCCTTTACATAGAGGTTCGACCGATAAAGATCTTTATAGAATATGTAGGAACCAATATGGGCATCCAGGTCCCCCTATTGGTTATTTACCATAGAGGTGTCTCGGTCATGTCTACATAGTTCTCGAACCCACAGAGTCTGCACACTTAAGGTTCGGTGACGTTTTGGTAGTATAGAGTTATGCATGGTGGTGACCGAAGGCCCACAGTAAGCCCATGCGGCTAGGGAAGAAACCCAAGGTGGAAAGAAAGGCAAAAGCGGAAAATAAGGAAGGAGTCCTAATCCTACTAGGAGTGGAGGAGGAGGACTCCTCCCTCCACTTCGGCCGAACCAGATTTGGCTCCTTGGGAGCCAAGTCTCCTCCCTCCCCTCCTCCTATATATACTAGAGGTTTTGAGGGTAGCCCTAACCCTAATTTCCATGTGTTGCCCTCTTCTTCCTGTAGATCGTTTTCTCCTCTAGATCAGTTTTCAGCGGTGCTTAGGCGACGCCCTGCTGGAATTACTCCACCACCATCGCCACAACGCCATCGCGCTGCCGGAGAACTCGTCTACCTCTCCGCTCCCTCTTGCTGGATCAAGAAGGCAGAGATCATCATCAAGCCGTACGTGTGCTAAACGCGGAGGTGCCGTCCGTTCGGCGCTAGATCGGGATGGATCATGATTGGATCGCAGGACGCTAGGCGATTTGGATCGTGAAGATGTTCGACTACATCAACCACGTTTCTTAACGCTTCCCGTTTTGCGATCTACAAGGGTATGTAGATCCACTCTCCCCTATCTTAGATGCTCATCTCCTAGATTGATCTTGGTGAAGCGTAGGAAATTTTTTGTTTCCCATGCAACGTTTCCCAACAGTGGTATCAGAGCTAGGTCTATGTGTAGATGTGATCTCGAGTAGAACACAAAGAGTATGTGGGCATTGATGCTTAGATTGCTTCCTCCATTGGTCGTGTTTTGGTTCAGCGGTATTGTGGGGCAAAGCGGCCCGGACCAACCTTACTCGTACGCTTACGAGAGACCGGTTCCATCGACTGACGAGTAACTTCCTTGCACAAAGATGGCTGGCGGGTGTCTGTTTCTCCTACTTTAGTTGGATCGGATTCGACAAAGGCGGTCCTTGAGAAGGTTGAAAAGCAACTTATTTATCACCATTGTAGTTTTGCGTAGGTGAGAATTGTTCTTGCTAGATAATCATAGCAGCGACATAAAACTTGCAACAACAATTAGATGACGTCTAACTTGTTTTTGCAGGGTATGTTGTGATGTGATACGTCCAATTACATGATGAGATGTATGAGATGTATGAGATGATCATGTGATGTATAGAATATCACGACTTGCATGTCGATGAGTACGACAACCGGTAGGAGCCATAGGGTTGTCTTTAATTATTGTATGACCTGCGTGTCAATCATTAAGCGCTATGTAATGCTTTACTTTATCGCTAAAAGGTAGCAATATTAGTATGAGCATGGTGGGCGCGACAACCCCGATGGCGACACAATGATGGAGATCATGGTGTTATGCCGGTGACGATGAAGATCATGCCGGTGCTTTCAAGATGGAGATCAAAAGCACAAGTTCATGGCCATATCATGTCACTAATGATTTGCATGTCATTTAATCCTTTTATGCAGCTTGTTTTGCTTAGGACGACGGTAGCATTATAAGGTGACCCCTCACTTAAATTTCAAGGTAAAATTGTGTTCTCCCCGACTGTGCACCATTGCGAAAGTTCGTCATGTCGAGACACCACGTGATGATCGGGTGTGATAGACTATACGTTCACATACAACGGGTGCAAGCCAGTGTTCCACATGCGGAACACTCGGGTTAAACTTGACGAGCCTAGCATGTACAGACATGGCCTCGGAACACAAGAGACCTCGGAACACAAGAAACCTCGGAACACAAGAGTCATATAGTAGATATGATCAACATGATGATGTTCACCATTGAAACCACCTCAACTCACGTGATGATCGTACTTGAGTTGGTGAATTTGGATCATGTATCACTCAGATGATCTAAGGGATGTCAATTTGAGTGGGAGCTTTAGTAATTTGATTAACTAAACTCATTATCTTGAACAATAGTCTTAGTAACCTTTGCATATTTATGTTGTTGATCAATGGCTCGCATAGTAGCACCCCTGAATTTTAATGCGTTCCTAGAGAAAGCTAAGTTGAAAGATGATGGAAGTAACTTTGTGGACTGGGCCCGCAATCTGAGGATTATCCTCACGGCTTCCCAGAAGTCATATGTCCTTGATGCACCGCTTGGTTACCAACCCACTGACATGTCATCTGAAGACATTAAGAACGCTTGGAGGCACATTATGGAGATTACTCAATAGTTTAGTGTGCAATATTGTATGGCTTAGAACTGGGACTTCAAAGACGTTTTGAACGTCATGGAGCATATGAGATGTTCCAGGAGTTGGAGTTTATCTTTAAGAAGAATGCCCGGATCGAGAGGTATTAGACCTCCGATAAGTTCTATGATTGCAAAATGGAGGAGAACGGGTCTATCAGTGAACATATACTCAGAATGTCTGGTTATTCGACTCGTCTAGCGGAGTTAGGGATGCCCCTTCCACCAGTGGCGATCACTGACAGAGTTCTTCAATCACTGCCACCTAGCTACAAGAGCTTTGTGATGAACTATAACATGCACGGGATGAACAAGTCAGTCGCCGAGCTGTTTGCGATGCTGAAAGTTGCTGAGTCTGAAATCCAGAAAGAACATCAAGTGTTGATGGTCAATAAAACCACTAGTTTCAAGAAGAATTGCAAGGCCAAGAAGGGTAACTCCAAGAAGGGTGGCAAAGTAGTTGCTCCTCCCGTGAAGAAACCCAAAGCTGGACCCAAACCATAAACAGAGTGCTTTCATTGCAAGGGAACTGGTCACTTGAAGCGGAAGTGCCCCAAGTATCTGGCTGACAAGAAGGCGGCCAACAACAAACAAGGTATATATGATATACATGTTATTGATGTGTACCTTACTATCTCTCATTGTAGTGCCTGGGTATTTGATACCGGTTCGGTTGCTCACATTTGCAACTCAAAACAGGAACTACGGAATAGATGAAGGTTGGCGAAGGACGAAGTGATGATGACTGTGGGAAATGGTTCCAAGGTTGATGTGATCGCCGTCGGCACGCTCTCTCTTCGATTACCATCGGGATTAGTGATGAACCTAAATAATTGTTATTAGTGCCTGCAATAAGCATGAACATTATATCTGGATCTTGTTTATTCCGAGACGGTTACTGATTTAAATTAGAGAATAATGGTTGTCCTATTTATATGAGTAATATCTTTTATGGTCATGCACCCAATGTGAGGGGTTTATTCATATTGAATCTTGATAGTGATGATACACATGTTCATAACATTGATGCCAAAAGATGTAGAGTTGATAGTGATAGTACCACTTTCTTGTGGCACTGCCGTTTAGGTCATATTGGTGTAAAACGCACGAAGAAGCTCCATGCTGATGGATTTTTGGCGTCACTTGATTTTGAATCACTTGACACATGTGAACCATGCCTCATGGGCAAGATGACTAAAACGTCGTTCTCTGGAACAATGGAACAGGCAAGTGACTTGTTGGAAATCATACATACTGATGTGTGCGGTCCAATGAATGTTGCGGCATGTGATGGATATCGTTATTTTCTCACCTTCACTGATGACTTAAGTAGATATGGGTATATTTACTTAATGAAACACAAGTCTGAAACATTTGAAAAGTTCAAGCAATTTCAGAGTGAAGTTGAGAATCATCGTAACAAGAAGATTAAATTCATGTGATCTGACCGAGGAGGTGAATATCTGAGTTATGAGTTTGGCAGTCACTTAAGACAGTGTGGAATTGTTTCACAATGGACACCGCCTGGAACACCACAGCGTAATGGTGTGTCCGAACATCGTAATCGAACCTTATTAGATATGGTGCGTTCTATGATGTCTCTTGCCGATTTGCCACTATCATTCTGGGGTTATGCATTAGAGACAGCTGCATTCACTTTAAATGGGGCACCATTGAAATCCATTGAGACGATGCCATATGAACTGTGGTTTGGCAAGAAGACAAAGTTGTCATTTCTTAAAGTTTGGGCATGTGATGCTTATGTCAAAAAGCTTCAGCCTCAAAAGCTGGAACTCAAAGCGGAGAAATGCGTCTTCATAGGATACCTGAAAGAGACAGTTGGGTATACCTTCTATCTCAGATCCGAAGGCAAAGTGTTTGTCGCTAAAAATGGAACATTTCTTGAGAAAGAGTTTCTCTCGAAAGAATTGAGTGGGAGAAAATAGAGCTTGATGAGGTTATTGAACATTTACTTCAACCAGAGAGTAGCACAGTGCAGAAAGATGTTTCTGTGGAGCCTACGACAGTTGAAGAGGAAGTTAATGATAATGATCATGAAGCTTCGGATCAAGTTACTATTGAACCTCGTAGGTCAACAAGGGCGCGTACTGCTCCTGAGTGGTACGGCAACCCTATCTTGCAGGTCATGTTGTTGGACAACAATGAACCTATGAGGTATGGAGGAGTGATGATGGGCCCGGATTCCGAGAAATGGTTAGAGGCCATGAATTCCGAGATGGGATCCATGTATGAAAACAAAGTATGGACTTTGGAAGTATTACCTGAAGGGCAAATGGATGTTTAAGAAGAAGACGGACGCGGACGCTCGACTTGTGGCAAAGGATTTTTCACAAGTTCAAGGAGTTGACTACGATGAGACCTTCTCACCCGTAGCGATGCTTAAGTCCGTCAGAATCATGTTAGCAATAGTTGCATATTTCGACTATGAAATTTGGCAGATGGATGTCAAAACAGCGTTCCTCAATGGTTTCCTTGAGGAAGAGTTGTATATGATGCAACCAGAAGGTTTTGTCGATCCAGAGAATGACAAAGTTTGCAAACTCCAACGATCCATTTATGGACTAGTGCAAGTGTCTCGGAGTTGGAATAAGCACTTTGATGAGGTGGTCAAAGAGTTTGGGTTTATACAAGTTTACGGAGAAGCTTGTATTTACAAGAAAGTGAGTGGGAGCCCTATAGCGTTTCTAATACTATATGTGGATGACATATTGCTGATTGGAAACAATATAGAAATGCTGGAAAGTGTGAAGGAATATTTGAACAAGAGTTTTTCAATGAAGGACCTCGGAGAAGCTGCTTTCATATTAGGCATTAAGATCTATAGAGATAAATCGAGACGCTTGATAGCACTTTCACAAAGCACATACCTTGATAAATTTTTGAAGAAGTTCAAAATGGATCAGTCCAAGAAGGGGTTCTTGCCTGTCTTACAAGGTGTGAAGTTGAGTAAGACTCAATACCCAGTGATTGCAGAAGATAGAGAGAAGATGAGTGTCATCCCCTATGCTTCAGCCATAGGCTCTATCATGTATGCAATGTTGTGCACAAGACCCAATATCAGCCTAGCCATAAGCATCGCCGAAAGGTTTGAAAGTGATCCTGGTATGGAGCATTGGACAACGGTCAAGAATATCCTTAAGTACCTGAAAAGTGTTGGAAATATGCCCTAGAGGCAATAATAAATTAATTATTATCATATTTCCTTGTTCATGATAATCGTTTATTATCCATGCTATAAGTTGATCGGATACTCAGATACATGTGTGGATACATAGACAAACACCATGTCCCTAGTATGCCTCTAATAGACTAGCTCGTTGATCGAAGATGGCTATGGTTTCCTAGTCATGGACATGAGATGTCATTTGATAACGGGATCACATCATTAGGAGAATGATGTGATGGAGAATACCCAAACTACAAACGTAGCATATGATTGTGTCAGTTTATTGCTACTGTTTTCTGCATGTCAAGTATATGTTCCTATGACCATGAGATCATGCAACTCACTGGCATCGGAGGAATACCTTGTGTGTATCAAACGTCGCAACGTAACTGGGTGACTATAAAGGCGCTCTACAGGTATCTCCGAGGGTGTTTGTCGGGTTGGCATGGATCAAGACTGGGATTTGTTACTCCGTGTGACGGAGAGGTATCTCAGGGCCCACTCGGTAATACAACATCACAATAAGCCTTGCAAGCAATGTGACTAAGTGTTAGCCACGGGATCTTGTATTACGGAACGAGTAAAGAGACTTGCCGGTAACAAGGTTGAACTAGGTATAGTGATACCAACGATCGAATCTCGGGCAAGTAACATACCGAAGAACAAAGGGAACATCATACGAGATTAACTAAATCCTTGACATAGAGGTTCAACAGATAAAGATCTTCATAGAATATGTAGGAACCAATATGGGCATCCAGGTCCCGCTATTGGTTATTGACCATAGAGGTGTCTCGGTCATGTCTACATAGTTCTCGAACCCGCAGGGTCTGCACACTTAAGGTTTGGTGACGTTTCGGTAGTATAGAGTTATGCATGGTGGTGACCGAAGGTTGTTTGGAGTCCTAGATGAGATCCCGGACGTCACGAGGAGCTCCAGAATGGTCCAGAGGTAAATATTGATATATGGGAAGTCCTATTTTGGTTGCCGAAAAAGTTTCGGGCTTATCGGTAGGGTACTGGAGTGCCGATAGTGTACCGGGAGACCATCGGGAGGGGTATTTCGACCCAAGAGGCTACATGGGCTGTGAGAGAGTAAATACCAGCCCTTAGTGGGCTGGTGGAAGTCCCACACAAGGCCCATGCGGCTGGGAAGAAAAGCCCAAAGAGAAAAAGGTGGAAAAAGGCAAAAAAGGCAAAAATAAGGAGGAGTCCTAGTCCTACTAGGATTGGAGGAGGAATCCTCCAACCCTCCTTGATTCGGCCGACCCAAGAGCTGGTCCTTTGAGGGCCAAGCCTCCTCCTCTCTTCCTCTTATATATACTAGAGGTTTTAGGGTTTTTGGCACCTGATTTTTTAGCCACGTGCTACCCGTTCCTCCAGTGCATAGTTTCTCCTCTAGATCGGATTTCTACAGTGCTTAGGCGAAGCCCTGCCGAAATAGCTCCACCACCATCACCGGAGCACCATCACGCTGCCAGAGAACTCTTCTACCTCTCTTCTCCCTCTTGCTGGATCAAGAAGGCGGAGATCATCATCAAGTTGTACGTGTGCTGAATGAGGAGGTGTCGTCCGTTCGGCGCTAGATCGGAAGGACCGTGATCAAGATCACGAGACGGATCATGATGAGATCGCGAGACAGATTGTGATGAGTTCGTGGGACTGATCGTGATTGGACATGGGACAGATCGTGATGAGATCGCAGGACGCTCGGCGATTTGGATCGCGAAGACGTTCGACTACACCAACCGTGTTTCTTAACGCTTCCCGCTTAGCAATCTACAAGGTTATGTAGATCCACTCTCCCTCTCATAGATACTAATCACCATGGATAGATCTTGCGTGTGCGTAGGAATTTTTTTGTTTCCCATGCGACGTTCCCCAGCAAAAAGGACTAAGGAAATGTTTCTCGTTTATGGAGGTGATCAAGAGCTCGTCATAAAGGGTTACGTTGATGCAAGCTTTGACACTGATCCGGATGACTCTAATTCGCAAACCGGATACGTATTAATTCTCAACGGGGGAGCGGTAAGCTGGTGCACTTCCAAGCAAAGCGTGGTAGCCGATTCTACATGCGAAGCGGAGTACATCGCAGCCTCGGAGGCGACGAAGGAAGGTGTCTGGATGAAGTAGTTCATGACAGATCTTGGAGTAGTGCCCAGTGCACTGAATCCAATGACTCTGTTCTTTGACAACACCGGTGCCATTGCTCTGGCCAAGCAACAAAGGTTTCATAAGAGGACTAGACACATAAAGTGATGCTTCAATTCCATCCGCGACTACATCGAGGAGAAGGACATAAATATTTGCAAAGTGCACACGGATCTGAATGTTGCAGACCCATTGACTAAAGCTCTTCCAAGGGCTAAACATGATCAACACCAGAACTGCATGGGTGTTCGATTTATTACAATGTAAATCACATAGTGATGTGAACAAGATTATTGACTCTAGTGCAAGTGGGAGACTGTTGGAAATATGCCCTAGAGGCAATAAATAAAGTGTTTATTATTATATTTCCTTGTTCATGATAACTGTTTATTATCCATGCTATAATTGTATTGATTGGAAACACATTGCATGTGTGGATATATAGACAACACTTTGTCCCTAATGTGCCTCTAGTAGACTAGCTCGTTGATTAAAGATGATCAAGGTTTCCTAGACATTGAAATAAGATGTCATTTGATAACGGGATCACATCATTAGGAGAATTATGTGATGGACAAGACCCAAACTGTAAATGTAGCATATGATCGCGTCAGTTTATTGCTATAGTTTTTTACATGTCAAGTATATGTTCCTATGACCATGAGATCATGAAACTCATGGACACCGGAGGAGTGCCTTGTGTGTATCAAACATTGCAACGTAACTAGGTGACTATAAAGGTGCTCTACAGGTATCTTTGAGGGTGACTGTTGGGTTGGCATGTATCAACACTGGGATTTGTTACTCCGTGTGACGAAAAGGTATCTCAGGGCACACTCGGTAATACAACATCACAATAAGCCTTGCAAGCAATGTGGCTAAGTGTTAGCCATGAGATCTTGTATTATGGAAACGAGTAAAAAGACTTGTCGGTAACAAGGTTGAACTAGGTATGGAGATACCGACGATCGAATCTCGGGCAAGTAACATACCGAAGAACAAAGGGAACATCATACGGGATTAACTGAATCCTTGACACAGAGGTTCGACCAATAAAGATCTTCGTAGAATATGTAGGAATCAATATGGACATCCAGGTCCCGCTATTGGTTATTGACCGTAGAGGTGTCTCAGTCATGTCTACATAGTTCTCGAACCCGTAGGGTCTGACACTTAAGGTTTGGTGACGTTTTGGTAGTATAGAGTTATGCATGGTGGTGACCAAATGTTGTTCGGAGTCTCGAATGAGATCCCGGATGTCACGAGGAGCTCCGGAATGGTCCGTAGGTAAAGATAGATATATTGGAAGTCCTGTTTTTGTCACCGAAAAAGTTTCAGGCTCATCGGTAGGGTACCGGGAGTGCCGGGAGGGTACCGGGGGACCATCTGGAGGGGTATTTCGACCCAAGAGGCTACATGGTTTGTGGGAGAAGGAATACCAGCCCTTAGTGGGCTGGCCGAAGGCACACAGGAAGCCCATGCAGCTAGGGAAGAAACCCAAGGTGGAAAGAAAGGCAAAAGTGGAAAATAAGGAAGGAGTCCTAATCTCTACTCCTAAAGGGGGAGTTGGTAGCTTCTTGCCTTGGGTTTTTTCGTCATCTTCCCCACCTTTGTTCGGTTTTTTTCGTTTGGTTTTCTTTTAGCCCACGATCCTTTTAAACTGATTTTATCTATCAATAAGATCATTTTTGGGTATATATAGTAACTTTTGTACGGAAAGAAATAATTGTCGATCAATCTTTAATTAATTTTCAATATATTTGGTAACTTTCATATTCAATATTTAATCAATTTCCAGGATAGTTGGCAACGTTTGTATGGAAAGGAATAAACCATGATCAATCTTTAATTAATTCTCGGTATATTTGGTAACTTTCATATTCCATCTTTAATCAATTTTTGGTATATTGGGTAACATTTGTATGAAAAGATCACGATCAATCTTTAATTAATTTTTGGTATCTCTACTCCTAAAGGGGGAGTTGGTAGCTTCATGTCTTAGTTCTTTTCTGTCATCCCTCCCACCTTCATCCGGGTTTTTTTCGTCCAGTTTTCTTTTAGCCCACGATCTTTTTAAACCGGTTTTATGTGTCAGTAAGATCATTTTGGGGTATATATAGTAACATTTGTATGGAAAGAAATAAATGTCGACCAATCTTTAATTAATTTTTGGTATATTTGGTAACTTTCATATTCAATATTTAATCAATTTCTGGGATAGTTGGCAACATTTGTATGGAGAGGAATAAACCATGATCAATCTTTAATTAATTCTCGGTATATTTGGTAACTTTCATATTCCATCTTTAATCAATTTTTGGTATATTTGGTAACATTTGTATGGAAAGGAATCAATTACGATCCATCTTTAATTAATTTTGGGTATATTTGGTAACTTTCATATTCAATCTTTAATCAATTTTCATTATATTTGGTATCTTTAATATGAAAAGGAATGAATCATAATCAAAGTTTAATCAATTGTTAGTATCTGTATCTCTACTCCTGATTTTTGTCTCGGTTTTTTTTCGTCATGCCTCCATCCTGATTTTTTTCGTCCAGTTTTTTTCATCCCACCTCCCACCACTCTTTTTTCGTCCGGTTTTGACCTCATCCCTCCCCTCCCTGCCCTTGAGCGACCCCCATATGCCCTATCCCTAACCCGCTCCCGTCCCTCCGACGCAGCTGCCCTCTGAATCGAATCTCGCTCACGGGCTCCCACGTATGCTCGAGGCTCCAGCGTGATGTTGCGCCCCATCTCGATCCAGCAAGGCTAGCCCCGCCATCCAGGAGCCCAAATCACCGATGGTTCGGTTTGTCGGTGTCATCAAGGGACCTCCTGCTCCGTTGCCATCATGGGCACTCTGCAGCCACCGCTGCTGTCGTTGTTGCTCTATAGATCGTCGTGTCCAGCCCCGCCGTCCATGTCCCATCCCTGCCCCATCTCGATCCCGCGCCCCATCTCATGATCCATCTCCTGAGCCATCACCAAATCGCTCCCCGCTGGTTTGTAGGAGTCATCCAGGAGCCCAAATCATCACCATCCAGTGCACTTTTCTTGATCTCCAGACCGCCGAGGCCAGCTCCGCTGTCCAGGTCCTATCACGTAGGCCTTTGCGTCTAGCCCCAACATCCAGGAGTCGTTGCCTCTAGAACAACAACATTCGTCGCCGTCCAGATCCCCTATTGACCGACGCACGCAGGTATTTGAATGTTCCCAATGCCATATCTAAAAAATAACAAGTGTGTTGTTGTTGATAATGCACTTACATTTGTCTTCGTTGTTCTCTTTGACAAAAATGCAAATAAAGAAACTTTGCCCATGTTCTGCCACACTAAGGATTAAGTATGATGTTGTTGTTGCGTGATTGTTCTTAAGACTGCTGTTTTGTAGACTAAACTCTGTGTATGTACTGCCTCTATTCTGTAGAAACCCGTTTCAGTTTTCTTTATAGTCACATTCAGTTTTAACTGAGCCATCCTTTTTCATTTATCACATTCATATTTGCAATTTCTTCCGAGAAAGAAAAAGTGTTATGGCTTTAGTTTAGTTTTAGTTCAAATTTGATAAAAAGCCACAACACCTTTAGTTCAGTTTATAGTACAAATTTGTTATCAAGTGTTTTGAGCATTCATGTTCTAATCTGATCCTGAAGCATGGCAAGTTGGAGATGCATATGTGTTGTGTTTCAAGAAAAAAAAAGTTATTCTGCGAAATTTGTAGAGTGCAAATGTTCAGGTCTAGAGTCAGGCAATTGTTGCTGTAAAAATTATTGTTAAAACGAACTCATTTTTGTTTTGCGTGACTGAGTTTAAGGTGAGAAAACCTAAAAGTTATACATCAGCCTATCTCTACTCCGAATTGGGGAGTTGGTAGCTTCCGTTCCGGGATTTTTTCTGCCTTGTGTGTTGCCTGCTCCACCTCGTTATAGATATGCTGCTTCTTTTCATGTCCGAGTCACTGGTGTCCACACTGTCCCTTGACTCTATCTGAAGCGAGGCAGACGATGGCTACATCTTCTAGCGCACGAGTGTTTCGTCCTGATTCTTCTAACGGATGAAGCTTTTGTGATCTTACTATTTTCAGGTGTTATCAATCCAAGTGTTCATCCATTCTGATCTGTTTCTTTCGATAATTTATGGAGGATATGGTTCTGGTATTTGTATGTGTTCACAAATTGATCACCGGGCATGGTTAGTATCTTGGGCTACAAATGCACATCTCTTACTTCTTTAATATGTAATTACTTAGATTTTAGAGTCCTAAATGTATGTATCATTAATGTCATGGTTCTATAGTTATGGTTGTCTTCAAAGGATGAAATAATAGGGAGGATTGAAGATGCACAGGGCATGCCATGGCCATGAAGCGTACACCATGGACAACTAAGCTACACCATGTTAATAAAATTTTATATGTCCAGTTTATGATTTTGTGTTGGTTCCGATGGTTTGAGAAAAATTAAGTGATCCAAGATAAACAAAAGCTAATTACTTCAATTCTATTATGCAAGCTGAAAAAGGTACAAACTATTAACTCTGATCTTCTAATGCTTCATTGTTTTTAAATGTGGTTTGGCTCAAGAAACAATATTTCTTTGTGGCATACTACATTAACTCTAATTTAAGTACTTCAATTCAGCATAAAGTAGCTTATTTTCCCTCAT
The DNA here is from genome assembly GCA_022496015.1 of Hordeum marinum. NCBI lineage: Eukaryota > Viridiplantae > Streptophyta > Magnoliopsida > Poales > Poaceae > Hordeum > Hordeum marinum. Next base: position 249,702,791 of record CM039674.1, on the reverse strand, counting down.
ATGGTTAGCCTTTAATGATATGTACTGCCCTCGAGTACATTGCCATGTTTTGGTAAGCGATTTGAAGCTAGTGTGATGTATTTTTGTAGGTGATTACATTAATCCAACTTTGCAAGCAATCTGAAGTCAACAAGCCTTGTTTCGATCCAAAGTGGTGGCGATTAGAGGCCAACAGTACTTGTGGTGTGCAGTTTAAATTATTTAAGGAAGATTTAATTTTCCCTAGAAAAAAGGAAGACTTGATTTAATACCTCTAACTGATTATATCTTTAATCAAACAATGGATATTGAATAACTAAGTCATATTTGGAGGTAACAGTGGCATGTCATATATTTCCGGATACGTGTAATACTTTACTTTACTTTCCAAATTACATTACTAATAGAAATTTACTTGTAATGATAGGAAATACTATTTGTATTGATGGAGCTAGAGCTACATAGTACAATCAACATCTGTCTAGCTCAGAGTCCTTATCCTCTAATTACATGTTATGTATGTTGTCTCCTAAAGTTTCCATGAATTTTGCTTTACACCATAAACTTAATCGAACTCCTTCCGGGACAAAAGTAAACACATACTACATATCTTGATATATATATGCCTCTTCCTCTGAGTAGTATGCCCTAATTTTTAGTTGTTCGTATACATTTTTTCTTGCATAGTATATTTTTTTCTCAAAACAGGTACATACTTCTATCATGCATATTGAGTGTATGAAACATCTTTTTAAATTAAGATGTCCTTCAATAGAAAAATGGATTTAGGAATATTTGGATACATGCAAGATATGTACCCTTGCCTTTTCCCAAAAAGACTAGACGCCCATTATGAGTTTGAAACATCTGTATATTCTTTTTCAAGTAGAGTTAGGAATATATTTTTAATTAAGAAACATATTTTGTACGAACGAGGTAGAAATGCACTGTTCATAAGCTTAGGACAGTAGAAGCGCGGAAACAATAATCTCTCGGTTTTTTCTAGATATGGCGTTACCTTGGGTTTTTTTGTCCGGTTTACATCCCTCCACCAGTTTTTCCCCGATCCCATCCCACAAAACAAAACTCTTTGACCTGAGTGAACCGCTCGCCTTACTCTCCTAGCCCGAGCGGCTCCTCTCCCAGATACCTTAACACGCGCTAGGGTTCCTACGCCGCTACCACACAGGAGGTCGTCAACTAGTCCAGCCTCCTTCTTCTCCATGCCTCGCTTCCCTTGTCGCTCGCCTTCATATCCCCATATTCCCTTAGGTGATTCGTCGCTTCTCTACAAGCCAAGCTGCCGCCTCTTCGCCGGGAAAGAGGGCACCCAATCTCCGTTGGGGTCGACCAACCATGTGACGGGCGGAGTGCCTAGTCCGTAGGCTCATCCCCTTCTCCTGTCCACTCCGGCGGTGGCCATTGTTGGTACGTTGCCCTCGTGTCACCTCTCTTGATTTTTTTTTGGTTTGATTCCCCATGTCTCATAGGTGTGTGGTATGTGTAAGGCATCGGTTCATGTTGTTTTCCTGCTGTTGGCGCACATAGGTTTTCCATTAGATTTGTTGTGGAATTATTGCTAATATTATGAGTACGTAGCTCGAGGCTTCGTAGCTTTGTCACATTATCTCAGTTATATATGTGTCACTCCGGTCCTAATGCAAAACACTTGAATCATGTTAGGTTTCGTACTACCCTCAAATATCATTGAAATTTATAGATTGATTTCTCTTAGAAAATAATTGTAGATTGATTTAGAAATGGAGAAGTGCCATGTTTGACTGTTGCCTCGGGATATGATGAGATGCATATTTTGGCAGTGTTGCTGGAACTAGGAACACTACCATATTATATAAGGCCTTTCAATTAATGTGTTGTGTGTTTCTTGTTTTTTGAAGTTGGTTGTTCATGGATGAGCCAAATCGTAAAAAAACAGGCATATGGTAACAACTTAGTTTGTTAGATCAATTGTAGATATCATGTGACTTTTATATTCACGTCATCATTTGGTTTTATATAGTTCAGGATTATTTTTTCCATAATTCAACCTCCGTTACATGGAAGGCTGATGCCAAGGAAGGCGAGGGTCATGCGGCTGGCTATTGCTAGGGTAGCAGGCAGTAGCGAAGTTTCTTTCTAATTAGAAGTGTGCATATTGGGTTGACTTGCTTTCTGTGAGCAACCATCTAAATGCGCATATGTCATAAATGGTTGTGAACAGTTCATAAATGGAAGAACTAAGTTAGTGGTTTCTCTACATTGGGACTACACTTCTTCTGTACCGCTTTTGCAGGCTCTGAATAACAGTGATGTCATCTCCACTATCATTTAAATGTAGTATGTGATTTTCCTTAACCACTGATTGTCTGTACTATCTTTCTGATAGGCTTTCTATTAGTGAGTTTCAGCTTCCATCCGGAGCATTGTCACTACACTTGCTAAGCTGAAAAGTCTTAGCATGAGGACTGGTAGTGATGTTATATTGTCATTCTCAATAGATAGCTATTTTCTCTATATGGTCATTCTCAATAGATGTCTATTTGCACCAGACTGCGACACCTATGGCAAGATATCCAATGACGGAGAAGAAACATGGTAGTGGGGGCGATGACGACAAAGGTAAACTGAGGCGTCACGACCAGTGACGGCAGTAAGTGAGGTCTAGCGTAGAACTGTAGATGCATTTGGAGTGTGATTTCCATGTATGGAACCAACAATCTCTTAATGCAATTTGTTATTGCAAGCCTGATATTCAGGTGACGCCTGCACATTTTTCGAATATTCATGCTTATGTGTAATTTCTGGCATTGTAGACCTAATATGTTTACATGAACAAATTTCTTTGGTCAGGACCAAGAAATTAGTGATGAATTGGGGGTTGGATTTTTTCCGGTTGTTAAAGCTCACGAGTACAGCTTGCAGTGTCATGGATGCATGGTGACAATTTGTGGGCATGGATACAAGTAAGTATAGATGTAAGAAAGATAGGTAATGAGCACTCTAGCTTTTATTATCAAAATATGTTGCATTAATAATTTCAGAGTTTACTTTGCAATGTTGCCAAAAAAAGTAGTATGCAATCTTTTCTGCTTCTAAATGAACTCTTCAAAACAGATAGGGGAGAAGTTTTAGCTTAGCTCCTAGATTATAAATTTGCGTGTGTTTCCTTTTTGTTAAGAAATACAGTATTATTTAGGTTCTGTGTGAAAATAAACTTCGAAAGGGGTTGTATAGGCCTTCAACTTCTACTTTCGTGAAAACTCGAAGTTCATTTCCCTAAGATCATTGCTATACAACTATGCATGATGGAATTAATTGTGTAATAAAAATGTTTTGAAATCATCTATATCATACAGGGTGAGATAAAGCTTATTTCCTTGATAAATCTAGGAGATGCTTGTTTTTTTTATAGTAGAAATTCATGATTGTTGCCTGATTTGTGTTTGTTATTCCATTCTGTATGATGAACTATCTTTTTGTTGTTGTATATAGGCTAGGGGCATAGCCTTCGGAGTTTGGCGGACGACCAGTGATGTCATGTGGACGGTCGTAGCAACACATAAAGTTAGCTTCATATAGTATCCCACATCGTTTAATAGCAGTAGTACTAACAAATACTCCTATGATAGGTGATATTGCATGTTTTGACAGAAAATGCAACTTGCCTTCAGTTTTATTCCCTTTGATTTGTATATTTTGGGTAAGCCTGTAACAAAAGTTCAATAAAGAGTTTGGAAATGTCAGTGGCAAAAGTTGTTTCTAGTAGAAAACAGTTTCGATAATAGTGTTTACTATATATAGCTCCAATTCGGCAGAAAGTAGGTTTCCATTTATAGATTTGTATTGTGCTTGTGTTAAAAAAGATTTGTATTGCGCTTAGCTCAAGTTCAAGTTTCGACAATGCTAATTGATCTCTTAATTTTGTACAGTTTTGGTGTCAAGGGGGTACACTTGATGGGGGCGAGAGAGAGGGAGGGAAGTTGAAATAACACTTATTCATGATGTTGTCGAACTACTGGAATCACTATTGCAACGAACTGGCGAAGATTTTAAATCTAGGCCGATATAACCGATATATAGGCCAATATATCAATTTTGGGGCTCTACAGATATAAACATAACATATTATTTTTTTAATATCATTGCCACACATCTCATCCAATATGACTGATATCTGACCGGATATGCCCATAGAAATAGTATACGTCGATGAGCATAATTATTTATTAGAAAGCGGTGAAAAAAGATTATGTATTTAAACATTCATCGCATTACCAAATTCATGCATAATGTTTTCATGGAAGACATACATAACATATTGTTCTTGAGCTTAGTGTGGATTTTGTGAATCTATCTCAAATAGTTCGTTAATTAGCAAGTTCATAAACTAGGAATTTAAATTTGTTATGCTAGAGGATTGACATCATGCATTTTTTTACTAAAAAGACATTTTTGTACACAAATACCGGTAAAAAGCAAGATATATCCCCACCAATATATTTACATATCGCCTGATATATCACTAGATATCCGACACTGATATGTTCAAGCAAAAACAATATGAACCTGATATACGATATTTTAAAACTTGACATAGACTAACGACAATGTTAGAGCAAGCATTAATAAACAAAATGTAAGTGAAGGGGTAGAAGAGGCCAGGGATTGGTAAGAAGGAAACCAGTGAAAGACAAAATCAGTATTTTACTTATATGAATGAAAACATGTTATATCAGTGAAAACATGTCATATTCAGCACACATTTATGAATTACTATTGGGCATGTCACTATAATTTTGTATTGTTGCAGGGATTTTTAGCTATTTAACATTTTAGTGGTGTCTAAGTTCACGTTCCACATGTCAAGCTACATCAGTTTTTCGCAATAAAATTTCACTGTATACATCAAGACAATACTTATTTGTGATTTTGGATGCCATCGTGGAACTCTACTAAACATGTTGAGTGATTTTGTACATACAATATTTGTGTCCCATGCACGAACAGGCGTTGATAAGTTACTTGAGATTCACGCATGGACCAAACTAAATATGTATTTGGAGAGTATAAAAATGTATTGTTTTGCATTAGTTTAGGCCACTCAACTGTGTTGTAAATATAAAAACAAATTCGACCTGTAGCAATGCACTTTCCTAATATTGTGCGAGAATTCATTAAGCGCATCTAGTAGATCTTAATAATTTTTAATGGATTTTTAGTTTGACCATCGCTCAATTTGTTACACGAACACGTCGTTAATTTGTCTTTTTATTATCAGTTTACATTGCAAGTGAAGTGAACTTCAATTGTTGAACAATTGTGCTTGAGTTATATTGTCTCTATGTGAAAATTAACATGCATTATCTATATATAACTCATAAAATATTATAAGAGCTCGTGGCAACGCACGAGCATTCTTCTAGTCCTACTAGGAGTGGAGGAGGACTCCTTCCTCCACTTCAGCCGAACTAGATTTGGCTCCTTGGGAGCCAAGTCTCCTCCCTCCCCTCCTCCTATATATACTAGAGGTTTTGAGGGCAGCCCTAACCCTAATTGCCACGTGTTGCCCTCTTCTTCCTATATATCGTTTTCTCCTCTAGATCGGTTTTCAGCGGTGCTTAGGCGAAGCCCTGCTGGAATTACTCCACCACCATCACCACAACACCGTCGCGCTGCCGGAGAACTCGTCTACCTCTCCACTCCCTCTTGCTGGATCAAGAAGGCAGAGATCGTCATCAAGCCGTACGTGTGCTGAATGCAGAGGTGTCGTCCGTTCGGCGCTAGATCGGGACGGATCGTGATTGGATCGTGGGACGCTCGGCGATTTGGATTGTGAAGACGTTCGACTACATCAACCGTGTTTCTTAACGCTTCCTGCTTAGCGATCTACAAGGGTATGTAGATACACTCTCCCCTCTCATAGATGCTCATCTCCTAGATTGATCTTGGTGAAGCGTAGGAAATTTTTTGTTTCCCATGCAACGTTTCCCAACATGAGAATCAATTACCTAATTAATCTTTAAAGACCAAATCTGATGAATCAATCAATCTAATGAATTAATTAACCTTACCATAAATGGCTCAATCGTATTAACTAATATTTCCATACATCACCAAATTACATTAATTAACATTCCGTTTCAGGATTTGTTTCGTCTCCCGTCCCATCTTAGGAGGAGGTGTTGGTAGCTTAGGTTTAAGGTTTTATTTTCGTCTCCCGTCTCACTTTTGTTTGGTTTTTTCGTCTGTTTTTTCTTCGTCTCTCCTTCCATCTGTACTCCTAATTGCTCACTTGGTGAATAACAATCCGTTTTTTTCGTCCGGCTTTTTTCGTCTCACCTTCCACCACCACAATTCACATTGTTTTTTTCACCTCCCAATAAAATTTTCCAATCTTTTGAACTTTTCCTAACTAGCCATGTTACAAATGGCAGAAACCAATAATACGTTAACAAACAATGAATTCCAATTATGTGGCAATCAATTCTGAATCCTAACTTTTCTAACACATGGATCCTTTCTAACAATCAAATATCTATTATTAAATGAAAATCCAGCTCTACTCCTAAATGCTCAGTTGGTAGAATTGCATCCACTATTTATTTTTGTCCAGTTTATTTTTGTCTCACGACCCACCATAATCTCCTCACATTGGTTTTTTCTACCATCTCATTAAAAACTTTCCTAACATTTTTAAATTTTTCGAACAAAACACGTTATAAATGGGCAGACAACAATAGCACATGTTTTCTAAAATCAACACTTTCCTAACATACAAAAGATCCCTCATCAATGCAATTTGTTTTAGGAAATAGATAAGATATTTTAAGAACAAAAATCTTATCCACTCTTTCCTTATAAACCAAGACTTTCCTAACATACAAATGTTCTCCCATCAATGCAATTTGTTTTAGGAAACAAATAATATAGTTCGATCAAAAAACTGATTGACTAAAAATAGACTAACTATATTAAAAAAGTATTTGGTTGGTTGTTGTTCACATAGCCATTAATGTGAAAATACTTTAAAAATCGAGCGCCGAATAAATTTTTAAATCAAGCCATTAACTACCCCTCTCTCGCATGGAAAGAAAACCGAACAAAACCACCCATGTTTGTGGTTTCCTTTTGCAACCTCAATCCTATCGAGATCCTCCCCTCACCCTGATCCTCTCCAAAACAATGTCCATCCAGATCTCCTCACCCCCCGATCCTCTCCCAAACTACTCCGGCTCCCCCTCCCATAGCCACCTCATCGCCATGTGATTCGAGGCCTGCAGGAGCGAGACGATTTCATGGCGTGGAAATTGGTGTGCGACTTCATGGTGACGCCCGGTTGAAGCATCGAGATGGAGAGCACGGTCACTGTCATGTTGTGTTTTAGTGGTGTGCATGTGCGCCTTCTCGCTACTACCATGCCCCCCTCTAGTGCTCCTCCTCATCCTATTCAATAGCCATGGCGGCACCAATGTACTCTGGGTCTAGAAACCATTTGACTGTGTTCTGACAATCTATGTCTTCTATGTCATCGTGCAAGTGTTGAACTACTACCACCGGAGTCTCCATATCATCCTAAGCAATTGCCCTGAGCAAGCAATTCAGGCTACACCCGCTAAGTATTCGGGGCAAGCCCATGTCATATCTTCTGATCTAAGAAAGAACCAGGGGAAGGTAATTTTTATAAACCAACTTGATCTTATTACCCTTTCCTTCTTTGGTATTGTAAGTCTGTAAGCATTGAATGTTTCTATACTTTCTATGATGATGCAATCTGCCTTCTACCTTATAGATAGATTTCTTGTCTTAGTTTGCTGCAATTTATGCCCCTACAAGAGAATATTGCATATCAGTAATAATATCTGTGTAGTGTGGTTAATAGTGTTGGGGCTTACAAATAAGGCCTAATGTTATTGCTTTTACAAAAAAATCAGGGGCTCCCGCGATCGTGAAGGTGATCTGGCGGCGACAGAGTGAATGACGGCGCCGGCGCCCCCGGCTTCGCCAGTTGATGGTGGCGACTTTCCTAGAGAGGGCCTCGATGGGGACCTATTCAACGGGCAGGAGTGGGCAGAGTTTCACGCAAGATCTCGGTGGATCCTTCATCTGGCAACAGATCCAAGGAGATGGCTTGAGAAGGCAAGAAGGAGGGCAAAGGAGACCTGCATTTTTTGGAAGGTGAAATCCCCTCTATCCCAGTTGGGGATAGCTTGAATTTGTTGCCTGGGTCCATGCATGGAAAGGATCCAGCGAATTTGAAGTGGATTACGCCGAAGATTGCCTCAGTGTGTGTTCCAGGGGATAGGGGAGGGCCACTTCGTGTGGTAAGGATCTCCATTAGGCAGGGTAATTCAGAGCGAAATCAATGGGATTCAGCTGTATCAATGGATTCTCCCATGGAAACCACTGATTTCGAGTCTAAAGGGGGGCAACAGAGTGATTTCCGCAGGGTGTTTCAACAAACTGTAGCTTTATGATAATTATTTTGTTGGCAAGAGCCTTTATTTGGCATTAGAGGTAGAGAGATTATGGGAATCAGAGTACTATTTTACTGGCAATCGGGGTGGGGGCTATTCATCACACAGTTCAACAGCACAACGGCATCCTCCCTTTGGTCCTCCTCTGGTGAGCACAAAGCTGAGTGAGAGTGCCATGACAAACATGGGTGAGGGAAAGGAGGTCCCAATGGAGCAAAACAAGGGAGTAGTGGGGAGCCTGACAGGGGGGATGACGTCGGCTGAGTGCATGCGGTCTCTGCTTACTAAGACAAGGGCGGGATCATCCATCATCCCAGCGACACATGTCCGCTCGGGCATGGGGGTGCCGAGGCGCCCTAGAGGCGAGGGCACTCCTTTCATCATCGACATGGAGGCTGCTCGCAAGGCCATCACCGGCCATATGGTGGTCGGGCGTCTCCTATCTCCCTTTCAAGTCAACCCTCGGGTTATCACCGATGAGCTCCGGGCCACGGCTTGGAAGCACCAAGGAGTGGTCACTGTCCAAGAGGTGGCTAGCGACAATGGAAGATTTGTCCTCAATTTTGCCGCTGAGGGGGACCGAGTTCGTGCTTAAAGTGCAGTCGTGGCACTACAAGTGGGATGGCATCATCTTCGCTGAGTTCGACGGCAAGGGCGATCCAGTCGAGGTCAACCTTGGCATAATGGCCATTTGGGCCCAGGTACACGATCTCACATTCATGCTCAAAACTGAGAGTATGGGTTGAACCCTTGGGGACCAACTACGGGAGGTGTTAGAGGTGTCATGCCATAATCATGTTATTGTTGAAAAATTCCTGCGGGTGCGTGTGTAAATTCTACTCCATGAACCTCTAAAAAGCACTATAGAGTTTACTCTGTTGGGTAGTTCTAAGATATGCAAGTATGATGTAAGGTATGAAAAACTACCCCTGTATTGCGAGTGTTGTGGAATTGTTGTCCATACCTTGAAGAGATTTTGTAATGTTCCTAGTGAGAAAAGAGTTGCTAGTTTCCCTAGGAATCTTAGCATAGAGGCATATTGGAAGGGCTATGGAGCACACAAGAGAGGTTTCATACTTGGAAGCGCTTACCGTGGCGACAAGCATCGGGGCTTTGGCAGCGACATCAACAAAAATTCCAAGGTCGTGGATGTTGCAAAGGTGGCCAAGGCTGTGGGTGAACTCACAGTTTCTGATAAGGGAGCTACTGATGGCGCCACGGAGAACGGCGCGGCGATGAGGGCACTGCCCAAACCCGTTCTGCTCGGCCAGGAGGGCCGGGCTCAAGGGACGCTGATGATTGCTCGGGATGGAGCTGCGCCTGGTCAGGAGGATCGGGCATTGTCACTAGAGGTTGCTGCCAACCTAGACCAGGAGGGTCTGGGTCTGGCGGTCATGCAGTTTACCACCCAGGTGCAAGATCATGAGGATCTGCAGCACCTGGCGTTGGTGCCACCCACATCGCATATGGCTGCTGCTGCCTCTCTGCCACAGGTACCTAGTGCAGCTGGCCTGGGCTACTAGGGGGAGCAGCCACTTGCGGGGCAGGCCCTGGAGTCCACGGCTACTACTGGTGCAAGCCAGCTCCTCTTCCAACCCGGGGTGCTGGAAGCACTTTCGGGAGCAGTGGCTGCCAGGTTAGCAACTACAGGTGGTGAGAATATGAACTAAGTACCACACTTTACTTTCGGTGCTGGGAAGAAAAATATGCAGAACCACCATGGAAAAAAGGGGAGGAATGAGAGTAAGAAAGGGAAAACTAAGAAGTATGAGGATGCATGTAATCTGGTCCTAGGTAAAAAAGGGGGTGATGCCCTGAAGCTAGGCCAACGGGGAGTGACGTACTTCTTTCTTTTGAGAAATCCCTTGATAGTTACGAGCGTATGCTCTATGGATATGTAATTGTTTCATCTAAGCGGGTATGCACGGGTAGAGTTGAAGCAGTGCATGATGTGGAGGGAGGGGTGAAGCATGTGGCAAAGCAGATAGAAGAGAACGACGAAGCATATGCTCCGCAAGGGGTGGAATCGGTCGGTGAGGAGAAAGGTGAAAATGGCGCATTGGTGGCCTCCGAGGAGGAGGTACGCCAGGCGAAATGAAAATCTGAGGGTGGAACTGTTGTGGTATGCTCTCCCACACGGCAGTTCGCGAGCTCTTAGATCTCCAGGAGCACACAAGGGCAGATTTAATTTTCCTTTCTGAATCTCATCTGAATAATTGTGAAGCTGATGAGCTGCGCCGTGTCCTTAACTTTGAGTCTATGTTTGTAGTGGAGATCGATGGTCGGGCCGGTGGCCTTGTACTATTTTATCAAAAGTCAAATAAAGTTGAATTGAACTATGTATCGTCCCATTTCATTGATGTTCTGTTTATGCACGAAGATATTGTATAGTGGAGATTCACAGGTTCTTATGGTTACCCGAACTGGGATGAATGCAATTTATCTTGGAACAATATTCGTAACTTTCATAGTAAGGGTGATCACTCTTGGGTTATTTTGGGGGATTTTAATGAAATAGTATTCTCTTCGGAAAAAGATTGTGGCAATGCGAGACCAAATGGGATGATGAGAGAATTCCGTGAATGTCTCATGGAATACGGGTTGGAGGACTTAGGTTATATTGGTGACCCCTTCACTTGGAGAAGAGGTGATATCCATGAGCACCTTGATCATGCAGTTTGCAATATAGGTTGGGCACATAAGTTTCCTCGAGCGACCGTAATAAACAAAGAACATATTCATTCTAATCATTGGCCGCTCGTCCTGGACATGGATTACTTGGATGGCAATATCTTTAGATGACCAAATGGTCGTGTGAAACAATTTGAAGCAAGGTGGCTAAAGGAGGAGACAATAACTGAAATAGTAAAGGCGACTTGGGAGAAAGCAAAGTTAGCAGGCATTGGTCCCTCTCTTGCTGATCGAATGAGAGGTGTGCATGCTGATATGCACTCTTGGGATAAGGAAACTCTCAAAGGCCCCAAGCAGAGAATAAATAAACTAAAGAAGGAGTTAGAGAGATTGAGGCGTGGCTCCTTCAGCATAGAATCTCGTTGTCGCCAGAAGGAAATTATTGTGCTAATTGAGAACCTGCTGGATCAAGAGGAAATCTTCTGGTTACAAAGAGTACGGGCAAACTGGTTGATGCAGGGGATCGTAATACCTCCTTTTTTTAATAACGCACCACAGCCAGGAAAAAAATAAATATTATTAAGAAACTATTAGATGATTCGGGGGTCTGGAGAGAAGATAAGGATCTGAAAGATCACGTCACAAATTATTTTTTAAAGCTCTTCACATCGGAAGTGCAGAATCCAAATCAAGAAGTCCTATCCCTTGTTCGTAGAAAGGTGTCTACTGAAATCAATAACAAACTATGCGCCCCGTATACAGCTGAAGACGTTTGTAAAGCAATATTTGATATCGGGGATCTAAAAGCTCCAGGGCCAGATGGCCTCCACGCAATTTTCTATAAAAGGTTTTGGCTGATGTCAGGGGATGATCTAATTGAAGAAGTCCTGCAAGCAATCAATACATGTACTATACCGGCGGGATGGAATGACACGGTGATCGTGATGATTCCAAAGATTAATAATCCAACAAAGGTTACCCAATTTAGACCCATCATCTTATGCAATGTGGTATATAAAATTATTGCAAAAATGGTGGCTTCAAGGTTAAAGGCTTTTTACCAGAGATCATTAGTCCGAACCACAGTGCATTCGTGCCTGGTAGTCTGATAACGGATAACATTTTAGTGGCTTATGAGTGCTTTCATACTATCAAGAACAAGAGGGGAGGTAGAGAAGGTTTATGTGTTGTCAAACTAGACATGCACAAAGCTTATGACAAAGTTGAATGGTCCTTTTTGAAGGAGATTTTGTTAAGATTGGGTTTCCTCAAGATTGGGTGAACCTCATTATGCAATGCGTTTCAACTGTCGCATACATAGTTAGAATTAATGGGGAGGAAAGTGAGAGTTTTAAGCCTACAAGGGGTCTGAGGCAGGAAGATCCATTGTCACCATATCTATTCTTATTATGTACATAGGGGTTGAATGCCTTACTTACATAGGCAGAGGACAGTGGAAATATTTCTGGAGTTAAAGTTTGCAGAGATGCCCCATTTATCACAAATCTTCTCTTTGCAGATGACTCATTGATTCTCATGAAAGCCAACCAAAGCAGCGCGGTTGCGTTGAAGTCAGCACAAGATTTATACTATGCGGCATTGGGACAATTGGTAAGCGTTGTCAAATCCAGTATATTCTTTAGCCCAAACACGAACGTGGATATTAGAGAGGAAATGTGTATAATATTGAATATAATGACCGAGGATATCAATGATAAATATCTAGGTCTGCCAGCAATCGTGGGGCTAGATAAAACATAATGTTTCAAATTCTTGATCAAACGCATCGTTAATAAAATTAGCGGTTGGAAGGAAAAACTATTGTCAACTCGGGGGAAGGAAATCCTGCTTAAGGCGGTTGTCCAAGCCATACCCACCTATGCAATGTCGGTCTTTAAAATTCAGAAGAACAAATTGTAAAGGAATCATTGACGCGATAGCACATTTCTGGTGGGGAGATGGGGAGAACGAGATTTCAATAATTTCTATAAAATATAACACCACCATGCTCTATAAAGATATAAGTGAAGCACTAGAGCAACATTGCCTAGCTCAAAAGATATAAGTGAAGCACATAGAGTATTCTAATAAATTCATGATTCAGCATGTCTCTCTCAAAAGATGTGTGTAGCAAGGATGATTGTGGCAAACTAAAAATCAAAGACTTATATCATACAAGACGCTCCAAGCAAAACACATTTCATGTGGTGAATAAAAATATAGCCTCAAGTAAAATTACCGATGGATTGAAGACGAAAGAGGGGATTCCTTCCGGGGCATCCCCAAGCTTAGCTTTTTGGTATCCTTAAATATGACTTGGGGTGCCTTAGGCATCCCCAAGCTTAGGTTCTTGCCACTGTTTATTCCATAGTCCAACAAATCTTCACCCAAAACTTGAAAACTTCACAACACAAAACTCAACAGAAAACTCATGAGATCTGTTAGTATAAAAAGATAAATCACCACTTTAGTAAATGTTGTGAACTCCTTCTTTAGTTTTATTTGTGTAATACCTACTGTATTCGAACTTTTCCATGACTCATACCCCCCGATACGACCCATAGATACATCAAAATAAGCAAACAACACAAAGAAAACAGAATCTGTCAGAAACAGAATAGTCTGTAGCAATCTGCAAACTTCGAATACTTATGGAACTCTAAAAATTCATAAAAATTAGGAAAATCATGATAATTTGTATATAAATCTTGTGTAAAAATTTCAGATCAATTCGACACTCTGAAAAAATTATAAAATTCCTGGACTTAGCGCAAAAGTTTCTGTTTTTCAGCAAGATCAAATCAACAACTACCATTTATCACCCCAAAGGTTTTACTTGGCTCATACACTAATTAAAACACAAAATCACAATTACTACAGAAGCAATAATGTGCAAAACACACCAAAACAGAAGCAAAAAGGAGAAAGCAAAATAAAATTGGGTTGCCTCCCAACAAGCACTATTGTTTAACGCCCCTAGCTAGGCAAAACGCAATAGATCTAGGTATTGTCATCTTTAGTATTGGCAACTTTTGTGAGGACCTTCCCAAATCCAAGAGGTTCTTTGGTTATATCAATAACCATATTTCTAGGCAAAAAGTCAAGAAATTCTTTTGTAGCAATCGGTTCCCGAACAATATTGATAAAATTAGGGTGAACACTTATCATCTTAAGTTCTTCGTCCCTCTTACTAGAGGATTCACCCTTATTCTTGGGAACGTAAACAAACTTTGCAGCCCTAGAAAGAGGAAATTTAGGAGAGGTTTGAATAGCGGCAAAAGCGGTACCCAAGTTGGTAACGATGTCCTCTAGCTTTCCTATTCTAGAGGAATCTTGGTCCAATTTTTCATTAACTATAGGTTCCTTTTCCCTTAGGGTTTTTAGAGTAAGTCCTACCTTAGATACATATTGAGTGATATGATTATGGATATTTTTATCCAAGTTTTGAATGAGCTCTATAGTAGCAACTTTATTTTCAATGATATCTAGCCTTCGCATAACATGTTCCAACGTTAAGATTGTTTCATTAACCATAGGGGGGTGAGCCTACCAAATTTATCATAGCATTATAGGAATCAAAGGTATTGCTTCCCAAAAAAATTCCTCCCATAATGGTATCCAAAACATATCTATTCCAATGACAAACACCCACATAAAAATTGCGAAGGAGAAAGGTAGTAGATTGCTTACGAATAGATATATTTTGAGCATTGAAAATTCTATACCAAGCATCCTTTAAGTTTTCTCCCTCCCTTTGCCTAACATTAAGAACTTTGTTCTTGGGAGAAATAGCGATAGTAGCAAGGCTAGCCATGAGTTTGAGGGGAATAACAAGCAAGCAAGCAAAAAAGCAAACGAAAAGACAAACGAAAAAGGGCAAATAAAAAGGGAAAATGTTTTTGGTATTTTCTAAAAATCATTTTAGAAGCGGGGGAGAGGAAAACGATAGGCAAATGGCAAATAATGTAAATGCAAGAGATGAGTTTGTGATGGGTACTTGGTAGGCTTGATGTAGATCTCCCCGGCAACAGCGCCAGAAATCCTTCTTGCTACTTCTCGAGCATGCGTTGTTTCCGTGAACAGGAACGGGTGATGCGGCAAAGTAGATAAGTATTTCCCTCAGTTGTTGAGAACCAAGGTATCAATCCAGTAGGAGATACAAGCAAGTCCCCAATAGGTGTACCTACACAAAGAATCAAACTCTTGCACCCAACGCTATAAAGGGGTTGTCAATCCCTTTAAGGTTACTTGCAAGGATGAGATTTGATAGAGATAGATTGCTTGAACGAAAAGTAAAACAAAAGTTAAAAATAATGCACCAAAGTATTTTTGGTATTTTTGGTTTTAGATTTGAAAGTATAAGATGGAAAATAGACCCCGGGGCCATAGGTTTCACTAGAGGCTTCTCTCATAATAGCAAGTATTACTCTGGGTGAACAAATTACTATTGAGCAATTGATAGAAAAGAGAATAATTATGAAGATATCCAAGGCTATGATTATGCATATAGGCATCACGTATGTGTCAAGTAGACCGAAACAATTCTGCATCTACTACTATTACTCCACACATCGACCGACTCCTGCGTGCATCTAGAGTATTAAGTTCATGAAGAACAGAGTAACACATTAGGTAAGATGACATGATGTAGAGGGATAAACTCAAGCAATATGATGAAAACCTCATCTTGTTATCCTTGTGTCACGCCCAAGATGCGCGCCTATCCGTTTAAGGCACGAGGGCCTCGCAAAGGATAGAGGCGCATCTTGCTGTTAGCAAGAATAGTATCATCACAACATACAATACTGAATGAGAAGAGTATACAAGTTGGCTTACACTCGCCACATGCTAACTTACAATGTCACCCAAATCATAGCATCAAGTTGAACACAGGGTCCGACTATGAACGAAATCAAACGATAAAAGAAGTTGCAAATGATACTATCAAGCTGTCCCAAAGATCACGACCAGGTCCTCTACTCATCCGGATACGTCACGTACATCCTGCCTCTCTCCTCATCATACTCCCACTGGAGCTGAGTAAGATCATCCTGCACGAACTCATCTGAACCTGCACCTGGATTATTGTAGTAAACTGTGAGCCACAGAGGATTCATCTATCAAGTGTCCGGGTACCAAGACTATTTAAGCTTTAGGAAGGAAGGGTGATCTTTGGTTTGCAGCAGCACTAAGAATTTTATGGTGGCTAGCTTATGTAACATGAAAATAAATATGAGTGGCCTACGAAGAACGATCGAGTCTAACATAATCTCAAAGAGATTCTGAACACTTACTTACGTCAATCATAACCCCACCGTGTTCTCTCTCGGTCATGTTCACGAGCAGAGACGGCCACGGTTACTCACACAGTTGGTGTGTTTTAATTAGAGTTTACTTCAAGTTTTCTATAACCGGGTGTTGAACAAATATCCAAGTTGCCACATAACTGCGAGAACGGCTTTCCGAAAGATTTATCCCTGCAGGGGTGCTCCAACTAGTCCATCACAAATAACCACACTCCGTGGGAATAGCCTCGAACGCGGATCTCGCAATCATCATAGGCAATTCCAAAGGAATTCCAACACCTCGAGAAAACCCGAAGAAAGTCAGAGTCCACACGCAAGACATTCGATAAGGTAAAACAAATCCAGCAAGACCACCCGACGTGTCGACAACCCGATAAGAGCCACGTATCTCAGTCTCAGGACACGACGAATAAGCTAGTGTATGGAGGCCTGATAGAAATCTCCCAAGTTGCCCTGGGTAGGCCCCGCACAGTGCTCTAGGTTGGACCAACACTCATGAGGAGCACTGGCCCGGGGGTTGATTAAATTATCCACGGGTTTGCAAGACCCTATGCAATTAATTAAGTTGTTAAGCAAATGTAGTACCAATGTTGGGTCTTGCCAGACAAGTTTTAATCTCCACCGAATAAACAAGGGGGTCCCCATAACAACCCCAAGCGTGTTAGGAGCGCAAAATATGGAAAACATAACACCGGTAACCAGGAACTAATGGCGGTACGAGCGGAACAAATCACTTAGCAAAAGGCCAAGCCTTCCACCAATACCAGATATATATGTGCATTAAATTAAATAACAGAATTTATTTGTGTTATCCAACCCATGTTGTCACATGGAACAACCTGCACCTGCAACTAAGAACGCTATAAGAGGGGCTGAGCAGCGGTAACTTAGCCAATCAACGGTTTGCTGGGATGTGGAGGTTAGAGGCTGACATGGCAACATGAGGGCTGATATCATGTGGTAGATAGCGCAATTGTAATGATAAGAACGAGAAACTAGCAAGCAAAGATAGTATTGGGATCCGGGTACGATCATCTTGCCTATTGGTTCTTCAGCTGAACAAGTAGCGGGATCCTCGTAGTGGTACTCTCCAGGGTCCTCGAACTCAGTATCGACACTCGCGTGTACCCAAGAGAAATAGCAAATAAATAACCAACCAAGGTGCAATGCACAACCAAGATGATGCATGATTCATTTAAGAAGAATTATAACATGGCAATCCGAAACTAGTCATGTTTCATGTGCAAAGTTGTTTATTAATGGATCTGGACAGAACCTCATGTTAAATTATTTATACATGCATGAACATGGCAAATATGGATGCATCATGCAAAATTGATGAAAATGCATATAAGGATCGCAAGAAACGAAGCTACGGTTCTCGAGATACGCTCACAACAAGGTACGGAGGCAAAACACAAGATCACCAAATACCTGGGCTAATTCTTGGCATCCCAAGTTAGCCACTCGACAGGTGATGAAAAACCAATCACAATAGACTCAAGAATCATTCAATTCCATGGAGTATAGCTCCCACAACTCATAAAACAAGATAGCACCCAATCTGCCACAAAACAGCACCATAGCAATTTGAAAAGCTCACAACTAGAGCTACAGGAATCCTACAGCCACAATCAAGATATGGACAGAATATACTCAACACCCACATCATTTCATCCAACTCTGCAATCAGCAAAAGGGGCACACATCAATATGCATGGAGCAATCAAGTAGACATGATGAATCAGGTTTTTAGGGACTTGGTGAAAATTCCAGTTTTCTGGAATCTGGGTTAATAAAGTAGCAAATTAACAGCACTGGTTAAACATGCTAGAAAGCTCCAAAGGGCATGAAAATTAACAGTATGGTATATGGTAACATACACTACAATTAACTAACACTGAGCATGATCAAAAACCCACCACAGCACTTGCTACACCCCACTCTACATGGAAAAACAATAACAACAGATTCTCCAGACTTAGCCATTTATAGAGCAGATTGGCAGAAACAGAAAGTAGCCAACTAAACAGCATGGTTCCCACTTATCTAGTGACTTGACATGAATAAAAAAAATACTGGGACATTACCAACAATTATGACTAACAAATTCATGTTGGCAAGATCTTGAAAGCATGCATAGATTAATTCATATGAAAAAGACAAAAGGGCATCACAGCATAAAAATGCAGTTTTGTCAAGTTGCCCCAAAGTCAAATCTGACTTCACAGATGCATTCATGGGTGGATTCTACCCCAAAATCAATACTCGTACCTATGTGCTTGCATGGAGCAAAAGGGAGCAAAGGGGGGTCGAAATTTGACCACCCTAGGCCATGGTGACTTATGCCACTCCCTAAACTTGATGTAAATGACACAAAATGCTATGTGCTCCATAGATACATGTTGAGAGAGGTTATTTAGCATGCTAGGGACATGATACATGGCATAGCATCAAGAACAAGAAGGTAAGCAAGCTAGGAGAGGTAAAATGATCATATGCCCATAAAAGGGAACCTACACATGCATCTCTACACTTAAGCTCACACCCATCCACAAACATATGTAAACTCGCCACACACACACCAAGCAACATATCCACATGTGCACATGCACATGTAGGTGCATACACATGTACATACACACATGCAGAAGCACTCACATACAAGGTGCACCACACACACAACACACACACACACAAACTCTCTAGCACACCTACACATGTATGTGTGTGTGTAACACACACATAGCACCACACTATGCTTGCACTCACCCACTACACTCATATGTGGGTATGTGCAAGGGCACATACACACATATGACCCACACACACACTCACAAGCACACACATGCATACATTACATACATACACATGCATGGGTGTATATGCACATGGGTGCATACACACACAAACATACATTCACACACATGCACAACACTCTAGGCACACACACACACACATACAAGTGCAAAAACACACACACTAAACAACCTACACAGCCACACCCGGATTTGGTGTAGCCACACTAGATCCCAGCCACACACACACACAACAGCACACACGCGCACTCACGGGATCTGGCCGACGCACCGGATGCGCACACCACACAACGCCGTGCGCCAATGAAAAAAAGAAACCCGCAGCGGTGCTGGGGATCGAACCCCCGACCTCGCGTCGTGCCCGCACTCGCTTGCCACTACGCTACGCGCGCGGTTGCTACTAGTAAGGGGGTCTTAGCCCTACTGAACTAACCCCGCGTACTGAACCTGACGAAACAGACGGCACAACCCGAGAGCAGCGAGACGCGCAGCTTGGCACGACACACACTATGCATATACGCGATGGACTGTGGATCTAAGAATGGGGATGGATCGGGCACTTGACATCCTACCAAAAGGACACGGAGTCCACGCTCAAGTGCCACAGGGGGCACGAGCACAAGCTCGAGGCGGAGCTCAGATCGTCGGCCTAACGGATTTGCGACCATGGGCGAAAGAAAGGGGAAAGAAGGCACCGAGGAGGAGCATGCTCACCTAGGGGGACATGGGGACTCGCCGGAGTCGAGGAAGGGGAAGAAGACGCGCGCAGGGGAAGAAGAAGCTGCGTCGGGTCGGAGCGCAGCGCCAGGAAGAAGATGACCATGGGGAAGATGCTCCAGCGATGCTGCCGCGCCCCTATCGCCTGGGACGGGGCGCGGGCACCTTCCCACGGCCCTTGGACATGGCGACGGGGACACGTCGACGACGGGGAAGCGCCGGCGACGACGCCCTCTGCTGCTTGCTCTCTGCACCCGCAGCAAGCTCTCTCTGAACCTTCTCTACAGGGAAGAAGAAGAAGGAAGAAGATGGGGAAGAAGAGGCGGCGTGAGGGAGGAAGGAGGAGGAAGAGGAAGAGGGGAGTCGGGGCTAGGGCTAGGCGCTCCTTATAGCCATGGAGGCGCACTAGAGGTCGTCAAATTGCGCCACCTTTTGACAGGGACAGCGTGGATGCGCGCCGTACTGATGGAGGAAGGAGGGACCGGACAGGCGAGCGCTGCCGTCGCTGGGCCTCATGGGCCGGAACTCCACACACACACACGAAGCCACAGGAATAACACAAGGCCTCCACTTATTAAAATAAAACAGCCACCTCAAAATAATCCCCATGCCATTTTAAAAAAAGGTTTTAGCCAAAACAAAAATACTTTTGAGAAGAAGAAAATATGCTCATATTAAATAAAATATTAGGTTGATTTTATGAACAAGTTATTTTATTAATATATTAATAAAACAGCCCCTGTTTAAATAGTTTTCAAAATCCAAACATATTCAACTATCAAAAGTATCACTTCCAATATTCATGAGAACAACAGGGCCACCTCATGAACATTTTAAAATATTTTAAAACAACTTAAATCTGGTCATATATTTGTTAAAAGAAGAAAGGGGAAGATGGGGTGATGTTGAAAGATGGAAGAGAGGGGGAAGGAAGAGGGTTGCACACATGGACTCAACCATACACAAACCACCTCACAACACAAGCATATCACAACACAAGTCACAAACAATCACACAAGGACACATGAACCCAACATGGCAATTATGAAAGAAGGCATGATGAAGAAATGATGGATGCCATGATGCATGAATGCAAATCAATCACATGGGACAAGGTGCACATCATCACATAGCTCATGACACAAGGTTCATACATATGGTAACATGCCAAATAAGGTAGGGACAGCACTTGGGCTGTCACAACTCTCCCACACTACAAGAGGATCTCGACCCGAGATCTAGGAACGGAAGAAGTCTGGAAATTCGGAATGGAGCAGGTCCTCACGTTCCCAAGTAGCTTCTTTGTCGGAATGATGAGACCACTTCACCTTGAGGAACTTGATAGACTTGTTGCGAGTCTTACGCTCAGTTTCTTCAAGAATAGCAACTAGGTGCTCATGATAAGAGAGATCAGCTTGGAGATCGATGTCTTGGAGGTCGATGGTTCGCTCTGGAGTCTTGAAGCATTTCCGGAGCTGAGAAACATGGAAGACATCGTGCACGTTCGCGAAATTTGGAGGAAGCTCAAGTTGATATGCAAGACCACCTCTCTTGTCCACAACTTTGAAAGGACCAACAAAACGAGGAGCCAACTTCCCTTTGATTCCAAATCGTTGCATGCCTCTCATGGGAGAAACTTGTAGATAGACAAGATCATCCACTTGGAAGGAAACATCCCGATGTTTGCTATCATAATAGCTCTTCTGACGGGATTAAGCTGCTTTGAGGTTCTCACGAATGACATGGCACATTTCTTCTGCTTCAGTGATCATGTCATTGCCCAATATCTGACGCTCACCGGTTTCAGACCAGTTAAGCGGGGTATGACACTTTCTGCCGTAGAGAATCTCGAACGGGGCCTTGCCTGAACTAGCTTGGAAGCTATTGTTGTATGAGAATTCAGCATATGGAAGGCAGTCTTCCCACTTCATGCCGAATGATATCACACAGGCTGTGAGCATATCTTCAAGAATCTGATTGACCCTCTCAGCTTGACCACTTGTCTGCGGATGGAATGCCGTGCTGAAACGGATCTTAGTGCCCATAGTAGTCTGGAAGGACTCCCAAAACTTGGAAGTGAAGAGGCTTCCACGGTCAGAAGAGATGAGCTGAGGAATACCATGCAAGGAGACTATCCTTGACGTATACAACTCTGCAAGCTGAGCTGCCGAGATAGATTCTTTGACTGGCAGGAAATGAGCAACTTTTGACAACTTGTCGATAACCACAAAGATGGCATCGTTGCCTCTCTTGGACTTAGGGAACCCAGTTATGAAATCCATCTCCACGTGATCGAATTTCCACTCTAGGATAGGCAAAGGCTGAAGAAGATCTGTTGGACGCTGATGCTCCGCCTTGGTTCTCAAGTCTCCTGGTTTCCTTTCGTTCTAGAAAAATCATTCCGAAGGTATTATTCCGTTTGGACTCCATTTAATATTCCGTATCTGCAATTCTCAAAAACAAGAAAAAAACAGAAACTGGCACTAAGCTCTAGATTAATAGGTTAGTCCCAAAAATAATATAAAATAGCATATTAATACATATAAAACATCCAAAACAAATAATATAATAGCATGGAACAATCAAAAATTATAGATACGTTGGAGACGTATCATGGAGTGGGATTATCAGTATGGAAATAAACTAAGATACTCGAATGGAATGGGACGAACAACAGCTAATCCTGTTTGGAGGAAAATTTGGAACTTGTCTTTCCCAGCAAAAGTTAAAATGGTTATATGGCGTACTCTTCATGGCACACTTCCATGTTGAGTTACCCTCGCAAATAGACATATGAAGATTTCATCCATTTGTCCTGTTTGTTCAGAAGGTATAGAAGATACAAAACATATGTTGTTCCTATGCGGTAAAGCCAAGGAGGTTTGGAAGAGATTAGGGACGAATGATATTATTACTAAGGTGTGCAAGATTGATCGCGCTAGAGAAGAGGTCTTGTCTTATCTTTTGCTTATGCCAGACCAAGAAATGTGTATTTGGGGTCATTACAATGTGCGTGAAATGATTGCTATTACAGCATGGTACTTATGATGGGAGAGACGAAAAATAGTATATAAGGAGGCATCACAAGATGCATTGCAGATCTCTATGGGGGTCCTAGCCCTAACGTCAAACTACATTAATGCATCATCCACAAAGGCTTCTATGAAAAAGGGCGGTTGGTCTTGTCCCCCCAGGGGGGTTGTTGATCTTAATGTTGACGCTTCTTTTGATCATGACCTCCTTAAGGGAACGATGGGGGCGGTTCTATGAGACGACAAAGGTAGGTTCATCATGGGGGGAAATGGGAAGATTGACTATTGTGCGGATGTTCTAACGGCGGAAGTTCTTTCCCTCAAAATTGGTCTAGCTCTAGCACAGAGGGCGAGCTGTAATCGCCTCATTATTAATTCAAATAATCTTGAGGTGATTCAAACCATGCAGGATGGAGGACAGTCAACGGGAGTAGCGGCAGCCATCTACGATGATTGTTACCATTATGCTTGTGATTTCATTAGTTCGAGGTTCGAACACTGTAATAGAGAAGCAAATAGAGTAGCTCATGAACTAGCTAGATTAGCAAAATTTTCCTTGACATGACATTGGTTTGCGAAACCTATTCGTGAAATTGTAAAATTCCTCACAAACAATGTATTGCTTATCTCAAATGAATAAAGGATCGTTTTATTTTTTTAAATGTTGGGGCTTGTAAATATTGTACTAATTGATTGCTTACTGTGACACAAACCTATGTGCTTTCTCTACACTTTGCGTTTCTCTTATTATGATGATTTCTAATTCAACGGGAGATGAATCATGGAAGGATATTGTGTGTGCTCTCCCATCCCTCGTTTTTCCTATTTAAGCTCGGGATTGCTTGATTGCTTGGGTGAGAAGTTTGAGGGCTCGTACAAGAAATATGAGAGAGAAGGAAAATTAAAAATTTATTCGTCTATAGCGAGTTAAATGGGAACACTCTTCAATAATCCACTTTGGACTTGAGGGCAAAGCAAATAAGAAACTTATACCATTACATACCCTCTGGCTTGACATTCCGAGGGAACAGATAGAAATTGACACACCGTATATGCTCTATGAGGTATGTTTCATGGCAAAAAAATGAGTAGTTCTCTTTTCAAGATTTGAGTCTGAAAATTATGTGAAACCTCAATGGCGCATTCCTTGACAGCTTTTTGGGGGCAAGACAACCTTGCATATTTTTATATCTTCAACATTATTCAATTACTGACCAACCACATGTCCTACTCAAAATTTAACCAATCTACAATTAAGTATTTCACGAGGTCTACCCAATCCAACTTACATTCATCTATGCGCAATAGCGATGACATACGTATTTGTCAATCTTCTATAATTTATATGCTTCTACATTGAAACATGATTCCATCATAATTTGTGTGATTATAGTATTAAATGGTAGCAGTATAGATCAACGTCACATATGTTGCTGCTCTGAAAGTTAAGGATGGTCTCCATGCATTGCTACCGTGATTTTCCCAGAAAGGAGAAGTTGTGATTACTATGTTAGTTCTCCAATTTATGGATAAATCAGTTTTCAGCAGTTTCTCGTTTCCTATAGTTTTGCTTACATGAATTACCATCTCCATGGTTAGAGTTGTCATGGATGAGATTGCAACTTGCGGTTGGTGAGGTGGATGGTTTGGTCTTTGCAAGAAGAGTGGTATGGATATTAGTAGACAAGTGGACACTCTTTGAATTATTTGTTGATTATTTGAATTATCTTGTTGTATCTCTGCTATGTTCTTAACTGGAGCTCCTTCATTTTTTTTGACCCAGAGACCGTAGAACTAGAGCTCCTTCATCCTGAATCCATTGTACATGACTGGTTTTGAAAGTGTAGAATATGGCCTTCTAATTCATTTGTAATGCACTTCATGCTTTCTAATTTCCCAGGCACGTTGTCAGATTCAGAGTTGCAGACAATGAGATCATGTATCTGTCTAAGGATGATTCACATATGAAACTTATATATGCTTACAAATGTATTAAGTATAATGGTCTAAACCAAAATGACAATAGGGTAATAGTCTAAACCAAAACCAATAATAACATTAGAGATTGTATACTGTTACCATATTTTTGGAAACAAAATTCACTAGCACATATATGGAATATTTTAACTATAGTTCTGTAAGATTTATGCACAAATTTTTGGGAGTAAAAGCTTGTTGATTATTTAGAAGAGTAATAGCTCTTTTCGATGTTATTTCAACTAACTAACCGTCAGGACATGAGTAGCAGTGTGTATAAGTAAGTTGAAATAAAGTAATACACCATAAATAAAGGAAGGAAATACACATTTATGTACTTTACATACATACATACTGATCACACAAATAGGCGTGCGCACATATGCACAAGTGCTGAGAATAAAAATGCAAGAATTAGTAGACTTCGACATTGCCCGGCTCACAGACTTCTTTAGTTGCTTCCTATAACAGGTCAAGCTATCAAAAAGGTCATTTGTTGGTGTTGCTTTGTGGTACGATACAATATTTGGCCTAATACTGGTTGGTTGTTGTGTTGGAACTATTATATTCCTGTATTTATAGCTACTTCCGAACTAAAATTTCTAGAACACGCCCTCATAATTTTGTATTTAACTATGTTGCGCTTTACAGCATGCCAATTGACAGAAAACTGATCAGTACTGCTCAGCCAGTTAATAGAAAATAGATCTCATGTTACACATTCAAATCATCATCATGTTTATCCTAACTATGTATAATACAACAAAAGAGTTTGTTCACGCATAACCATCGGCTATCCATGTCTTTGTATATTCTATTTTTATTATATTGGCATGTCATTTCTTTTGCTTGAGAAAAGAGCATGTGCAGTTCTTATGATCAAAGGGGCTGTGGCGAAAAGACAATAGTGTGCAAGATGTTGTGGGGAAGAGAGTGTGAGATATGTTGTGGTGATCCTTACCTTTATTGGAGACATGAGGCATACACGAGCAACAATATTGAGCCCAAACCTAACAAACTGACCGCCACACCCTGATACGTCCATTTTGCATCATGATTTTATATTGATATTTATTGCATTATGGGCTGTTATTACATATTTTTGTACAATACTTATGCCTTTTCTCTCTTATTTTACAAGGTCTACATGAAGAGGGAGAATGCCGGCAGGTGGAGTTCTGGACTAGAAAAGGAGCAAATCTGAGATGCCTATTTTGCACAACTCCAAAAGGCATGAAAATCTATGGAGAATTATTTTGGAATATATAAAAAATACCGGGCGAAAGAAATACATCAGGGGGGCCACCAAGGAGCCACAAGCCTACTGGGTGCGGCCACCCCCCTAGTCGCGCCCCTAGGGCTTGTGGCCCACCTGGCAGCCCTCCGGTGCCCATCTTCTACTATATTGAGGGTTTCGTCCTGGAAAAATGATATCGGAGCTTTTGGGATGAAGCGCCACTATCTCGAGGCGGAACTTGGGCAGAACCAATCTAGAGCTCCGACATGGCGATCCTGCTGGTGAAACTTTCCTCCGGGAGGGGGAAATCGAAGCCATCGTCATCACCAACGATCCTATCATCGAGAGGGGGTCAATCTCCAACAACATCTTCATCAACACCATCTCCTCTCCAAACCCTAGTTCATCTCTTGTATATGATCTTTGTCTCAAAACCTCGGATTGGTACCTGTGGGTTGCTAGTAGTGTTGATTACTCCTTGTAGTTGATGCTAGTTTGTTTACTTGGTGGAAGATTATATGTTCAGATCCTTGATCATCAGTTATACTCCTCTGATTATGAACGTGAACATGCTTTGTGAGTAGTTACATTTGTTCTTGAGGACATGGGATAAGTCTTGTTAGAAGTAATCATGTGAATTTGGTATTCGTTTGATAATTTGATGAGATGTCTGTTGTCTCTCCTCTAGTGGTGTTATGTGAAGGTCGATTACATAACACTTCACCATTGTTTGGTCCTAGAGGAAGGCATTGGGAAGTAATATGTAGATGATGGGTTGCTAGAGTGACAGAAGTTTAAGCCCTAGTTTATGAGTTGCTTCGTAAGGGGCTGATTTGGATCCACATGTTTCATGCTATGGTTAGATTTATCTTAATTATTCTTTCATAGTTGCGGATGCTTGCGGAAGGGGTTAATCATAAGTGGGAGGTTTGTCCAAGTAAGGATAGCACCCAAGCACCGGTCCACCCACATATCAAATTATCAAAGTAGCAAATGCAAATCAAATGAGCATGATGAAAACTAGCTTGACATAAATTCCCATAGTGTCCTCGGGAGCGCTTTGCTTTATATAAGAGTTTGTCCAGGCTTGTCCTTTGATATAAAAAGGATTGGGCCACCTTGCTTCACCTTTGTTACAATTGTTACTTGCTACCTGTTACGAATTATCTTATCACAAAACTATCTATTACCAATAATTTCAGTACTTGCAAAGAATACCTTACTGAGAACCGCTTGTCATTTCCTTCTACTCCTCGTTGGGTTTCACACTCTACTTATCGAAAGAACTATGATAGATCCCCTATACTTGTGGGTCATCAAGACTCTTTTCTAGCGCTCTTGCCAGGGAGTGAAGCGCCTTTGGTGAGTGGAACTTGGTAAGGAAAAATTTATATAGTGTGCTGAAATTTACTGTCACTTGCCACTATGGAAAGTAATCCTTTGAGGGGCTTGTTCGGGGTATCTTGATCTCAACCGGATACACAAAGAGTTGTCCCTGAACCTATTGAACCTATTGAAAATATTTATTATGAAATTCCTACGGGTATGATAGAGAAATTGCTATCTAATCCTTATGCAGGAGATGGAACACTACATCCTGATTTGCATCTAATATATGTGGATGAAGTTTGTGATTATTTAAGCTTGTAGGTCTGCCCGAGGATCACGTCAAGAAAAAGTTCTTTCCTTTACCTTTGAAGGAGAAGGCATTGGCATGGTATAGGCTATGTGATGATATTGGATCATGGAGCTACAACCGACTGAAAATGGAATTTCATCAGAAGTTCTATCCTATGCATCTAGTTCATCGTGATCGGAATTATATTTATAATTTTTGGCCTAGTGAAGGAGAAAGAATTGCTCAAGCTTGCGGGAGGCTTAAGTCAATGTTATATTCATGCCCCAATCATGAGCTCTCAAGAGAAATTATTATTCAGAATTTTTATGCTCAGCTTTCTCGTAATGATCAATCCATGCTCGATACTTCTTGTGTTGGTTCTTTTATGAAGAAAGATATTGAATTCAAATGGTATTTATTGGAAAGAATTAAATGCAACTCTGAAGATTGGTAACTCGACGAAGGTAAGGAGTCAAGTATAAATCTTAAGTTTGATTGTGTTAAATCCTTCGTAGACACCGATGCTTTTTGTGAATTTAGCACTAAATATGGACTTGACTCTGAGATAGTAGCTTCTTTCTGTTAATCTTTTGCTACTCATGTTGATCTCCCTAAGGAGAAGTGGTTTAAATATCATCCTCCCATTAAAGTGAAATTAGTGGGACCTATTAAAGTTGAAGAAAAAAATATTACTTACAATGTTGATCCTGTTATCCCTACTACTTACATTGAGAAACCACCTTTCCCTGTTAGGATATAGGAACATGTTAAAACTTCAAATGTGGTTCGTAAGACTTGTATTAGGACACCAAATGTCTACTACACAAGCTTCTTCTTGTAGACTCGTGTTGGGCCTCCAAATGCAGAGTTTTGTAGGACAGCGGCAATTTTCCCTCAAGTGGACGACCTAAGGTTTATCAATCCATGGGAGGTGTAGGATGAAGATGGTCTCTCTCAAACAACCCTACAACCAAATAACAAAGAGTCTCTTGTGTCCTCAACACACCCAATACAATGGTAAATTGTATAGGTGCACTAGTTCGGGCGAAGAGATGGTGATACAAGTGCAATATGGATGGTAGATATAGGTTTTTGTAATCTGAAAATATAAAAACAGCAAGGTAACAAATAGTAAACAACGAGCAAAACATTGTATAAATGCTTGGAAACAAGGCCTAGGGTCCATACTTTCACTAGTGCAATTTCATCAACAATATTGGCATAGTTTAATCATATGTAAATACCTCTCGTGCAACAAAGAGTTCACTCCAAAGTCACAAATAGCGGAGAACTAATGAAGAAATTATTGCAGGGTACGTAATCACCTCAAAGTTATCTTTTCTGATCAATCTTATGAGTTGTCCCGATAAGTGTCACAAACAGCCCTAGAGTTCGTACTAAAATAACACCTTAAGATACACATCAACCAAAACCCTAATGTCACCTAGATACTCCATTGCCACCACAAGTACCCATGGGCTTGATTATACGATATGCATCACATAATTTCAGATTCATCATGTTCAATCTAACACAAAGAACTTCAAGGAGTGCCCCAAAGTTTCTACCGGAAAGTCAAGACAAAAACATGTGCCAACCCCTATGCATAGACTCCCAAGGTCACGGAACCCGCAAGTTGATCACCAAAACATACATCAAGTGGATCAATAGAACATCCCATTGTCACCACGGATATCCCATCACAAGACATACATCAAGTTTTCTCAAATCCTTAAAGACTCAATCTAATAAGAAAACTTCAAAGGGAAAACTCAATTCATCACAACAAGATAGAGAGGGGAAAACTCCATATGATTCAATCTATATCAACAAAGCTCGCGGTACATCAAGATCATGCTGTCTCTAGAACACTAGAGAGAGAAATCAAACACATAGCTACTGGTACATACCCTCAGCCCCGAGGGTGAACTACTGCCTCTTCGTCATGGAGAGCGTCGAGATGATGAAGATGACCTCCGATGATGGTTTCCCTTTCCGGTAGGGTGCCAAAACGGGCTCCTGATTGTTTTTTCATGGCTCTAGAGGTTTGCGGCGGCGGAACTCCCGATCTAGGTTCCGTGTTGGGGTTTCTGGAATATTTGACGATTTATAGAGCTGAGAGGGAGGGAGGTGGACTCCCGAGGGGACCACAAGCCTGGTTGCCGCGGCCAGGGGGTGGCCGCACCCCTGAGGCTTGTGGCCTCCTCGGGAACCTTCTGGCCCAACTCTGATGCTCCGTAGGTCTCTTCTGGTCCAAAAAATCACCTTAAAGTTTTATTCCGGTTGATATTCCTTTTCTGTAAAACTCAAAAAAAGGAAAAAACAGAAACTGGCACTGGGCTCTGGGTTAATAGGTTAGTCCCAAAAATAATATAAAGTTGTGATAAAATGATTGTAAAACATCCAAGAATGATAATATAACAGCATGGAACAAGCAAAAATTATAGATACGTTGGAGACGTATTAGCATCCCCAAGCTTAATTCCTGCTCGTCCACAAGTAGGTAAATGATAAAAACAGAATTTCTGATGTGGAATTCTGCCTAACATATTTATTCATGTAATATTCTTTATTGTGGCTTGAATATTCAGATCCGTAAGATTCAAAACAATAATACTTCGAGCACACCAACAAGGTAGTCGTGTCCTTTTGAAATAACATGGCCTTAGAAAGTTATCCCTACAAAATCATATGGTCTGGCTATGCTCAATCTTCCCCACACAAAGTATCTAAATCATGCACAACCCCGATGAACAAGTCAAGCAATTGTTTCACACTTTTGGTGTTCTCAAACCTTTTCAACTCTTACGCAATATATGAGCGTGAGCCATGGATATAGCATTATAGGTGGAATAGAATATGGAGGAGGTGCAAGGGGAAAAAGGAGAAGATAGTCTCACATCAACTAAGCGTATCAACGGGCTATGGAGATGCCTATCAATAGATATCAATGTGAGTGAGTATGGATTGCCATGTAACAAATGCACTTAAAGTTATAAGTGTACGAAAACTCAAAAATAAAACTAAGTGGTCGTGCAAAATGAATATCCACTAGTTATATGAAAGTGACAAAATAGGACAATCTCTATCATGAAGATCATGGTGCTACTTTGAAGCACAAGTGTGGAAAAAGCTAGTAGCAATTGTCCCTTCTCTCTTTCTCTCATTTATTATTATTATTATTATTATTATTATTATTATTATTATTATTATTATTATTGGTGGGCTTCTTTGGCCTCTTTTATTTATTTATTTTTTTGTTTGGGCTTCGCTGGCCTCTTTTATTTTTTGGTAAAGTTTGGATGCTCATCCCAACTTGTGAGGGAGTCATGGCTTCCCTCATCGTTTTCTCTCACGGGGCAATGCTCTATTAATGAAAAATCATCAAACTTTTATGTACTTATAACTCAAAGAAAAATATATTACAACTCGATACCTATGACAAAGTATGACTCTATATGCAATATGAAGTGATGGTGCAAGTCATGAAAAACTACATGGTGGAAGTTGCATGGCAATATATCTCGGAATGGATATGAAAATGCCATAATAGGTAGGTATGGTGGCTATTTTCAGTGACATATGGTGGATGTTTTGAGGAAGGAGGGTTTGGTGTACCGGCAAAAGTTGCGCGGTACTAGAGGCTAGCAAAGATGGAAGGGTGAGAGTGCGTACAACCCATGGACTCAATATTAGTCATAAAGAACTCACATACTTATTGCAAAAGTCTATTAGTTATCAAACAAAGCATTAGACGCATGCTCCTAGGGTATAGATTGGTAGGAGTTAACCATCGCATGCTCTTGACCCTCACACAAAGGTCGACAATCATTAGACAAATCATGCTTCGACTTCGTTACATAACGGTTCACCATACATGCATGCCACGGGAATCAAAAGCTTTAACACAAGTATCTCTTCCAATTCACAACTACTCACTAGAATGACTCTCATATTACCATCTCTATTATCTCAAAGCTATATGCAAGGAATCAAACTTCTCATAGTTTTTAATGCACTTAATATGAAAGTTTTTATTATATCCCTCTTGGATGCCCATTATATTAGGACTAAATTCATAACCTAAACAAATTACCATGTTGTTTTAATAAACTCTCAAGATAATATAAGTGAGGAACAAGAGTTCAGTAATTTCTATAAAATATAACACCACCATGCTCTATAAAGATATAAGTGAAGCACTAGAGCAACATTGCCTAGCTCAAAAGATATAAATGAAGCACATAGAGTATTCTAACAATTTAAGTAGCTATGTGAGGACTCTCTCCCCCTCGATAAATATTTTCAGATCTGATTACTTTATTCAAACAGCAAGCAAAAGAAAAATAGCACTCCAAGAATAGCACGCATCATGTGAACGAATAGAAATTTAGGCTCAACATAGGCTAACCGATAATTGTTGATGAAGAGAGGTGGGATGCCTAGCATACCCAAGCTTAGATGCTTGAGAGTTCTTGGGATATTTACTTGGGGTGCCTTGGGCATCCCCAATCTTGAGCTTTTGTATCTCGTTCAATCCTCTCATATCCCGGTTTCACCTATTTTCAAAAACTTCATCCACACTAAACTCAAAAAAAACTCGTGAGATAAGTTAGTACACATAATAATAAATCAAATCTTTATGTACTTTCAAGACAAGTTGCATAATAATTTTCAAACATTAGTTACTGTATACTATCATTTCCACAATTTATATCTACCAATATAGGCTATGGGATAAGTAGATAACAAAACTATGACAGCAATCTGCCCAAATAGAACAGTTTGTAGCAATTTATGAAAACAGTGTACTTATATAACTCACAAAATTATGAAAATTTAGTAAATTCTATAAAATTTATATGAACATACTGTGTAAATTTTTCAGAAACTTTCCACGTTCCAGTAAAATATGAAAATTCAAACACTACAGCCAAAGTTTCTGTTTTTACACAGCACACATCAAAACATGGAATGCAAGCATCCTAAGGAAATTCTTGGAGATTTTTATTGAAAAAAAAGATTATAAATAACACCTAACATAAAGTAACAAAATGTAATGATGATCCAAGCAAAGCACATATTATGTGACGAATAAAAATATAGCTCCAAGTAAGATATACCGATAGTGTTGAAGACGAAAGAGGGGATGCCTTCCGGGGCATCCCCAAGCTTAGACGCTTGAGTCTACCTTGGATATTACCTTGGGGGTGCCTTGGGAATCCCCAATCTTAGGTTATTGTCACTCCTTATTCTCCTCATATCGGTGTCTCACCCAAAACTTGAAAACTTCAATCACACAAAACTTAACGGAACTTCGTGAGATGGGTTAGTGTAGTAAATATAGATCATTCACTTAGGTATTCTCAAGACAAGATTCATAATTGTTACCACATGATACCTGCTATATTAGATCATTCCCACAATTTATATTACTCAATATAAGCTATAGGAACACTGGAAACAAGCAAACTATGCATGCAAAACAGAGTCTGTCAAAAACAGAACAGTCTATACAGATTTTAATGATCACCATACTTCCCCGGATCTAATAATTATGAAAAATAGGAAAACTTGGGAAATTTGTATATAAATCATGTGTAGAAAATTCATATCAAAAGCACGTCCTAGTTAATTTACAAAATTCATGTACTGAGCGCAAAAGTTTCTGTTTTTGCACAGAATCAAGTCAACTATCATCCACAGTATCCCAAAGGCTTTACCTGGCACTTTATTAAAGTAAAAGACACAAAACATGATTACTACAGTATCTTAATCATGTGAGCACATAAAAACAGAAAGTAAAAGTGTTGGTTTGTCTCCCAACAAGCGCTTTTCTTTAATGCCTTTTAGCTAGGCATGATGATTTCAATGATGCTCGTATAGGAATAATAATTGAAACATGCAAAAGAGCATCATGAATCTCATGAAAAGAACATTTAAGTCTAAGCCACTTCCTATGCATAGGGATTTTGTGAGCAAACAATTTATGGGAACACGAATCATCTAGCATAGGAAGGCAAAACAAGCATAACTTAAAAACTTTGGACACATAGAGAGGAAACTTGATATTATTGCAATTCCTACAAGCATATGTTCCTCCCTCATAATAATTTTCAGTAGCATCATGAAGAAATTCAACAATATAACCAGCACATAAAGCATTATTTTCACGATATACAAGCATAGAAAGTTTACTACTCTCCTCATAAGCAATTTTCTTCTCATTCAAAATAGTGGGAGCAAACTCAACAAAATAACTATCATGGCATACTTGATTGACATAACCACTTTGAATATTAAAATCATGATGACAAGTTTCATGGTTACCATTACTCTTTATAGCATACGTGTCATCACAATAATCATTATAGATAGGAGGCATGTCATAATCATAATAGTTTTGCTCATCAAAACTTGGGGGGCTAAAAATATCATCTTCATCAAACATGGCATCCCCAAGCTTGTGGCTTTGCATATCATTAGCATCATGAATATCCAGATCATTCATACTAACAATATTTCTATCATGATCATCACCCAAAGATTTAGTGCCAAACATTTTAATAACTTCTCCTTCTAACAACTGAGCACAATTTTCCATTCCATCATTTTCACGAAAGACATTAAAAAGATGAAGCATATGAGGCAACCTCAATTCCATTTTTTTCTAGTTTTCTTTTATAAAACCAAACTAGTGAAAAACAAGAAACTAAAAGATTCAATTGCAAGATCTAAAGATATACCTTCAAGCACTCACCTCCCCGGCAAGGGCGCCAGAAAAGAGCTTGGTGTCTACTACACAACCTTCTTCTTGTAGACTCGTGTTGGGCCTCCAAGCACAGAGTTTTGTTGGACAGCGGCAATTTTCCCTCAAGTGGATGACCTAAGGTTTATCAATCCGTGGGAGGTGTAGGATGAAGATGGTCTCTCTCAAACAACCCTGCAACCAAATAACAAAGAGTCTCTTGTGTCCCCAACACACCCAATACAATGGTAAATTGTATAGGTGCACTAGTTCGGCGAAGAGATGGTGATACAAGTGCAATATGGATGGTAGATATAGGTTTTTGTAATATGAAAATATAAAAACAGCAAGGTAACAAAATAGTAAACGGAAGCAAAACGTTGTATAAATGCTTTGAAACAAGGCCTAGGGTCCATACTTTCACTAGTGCAATTTCTCTCAACAATATTGGCATAGTTGAATCATACGTAAATACCTCTCGTCCGACAAAGAAATCACTCCAAAGTCACAAATAGCGGAGAACTAATGAAGAAATTATTGTAGGGTACGAAACCACCTCAAAGTTATCTTTTCCGATCAATATTATGAGATGTCCCTATAAGTGTCACAAACAGCCCTAGAGTTCGTACTAAAATAACACCTTAAGATACACATCAACCAAAACCCTAATGTCACCTAGATACTCCATTGTCACCACAAGTACCCATGGGCTTGATTATACGATATGCATCACATAATTTCAGATTCATCATGTTCAATCTAACACAAAGAACTTCAAGGAGTGCCCCAAAGTTTCTACCAAAAAGTCAAGACAAAAACGTGTGCCAAACCCTATGCATAGATTCCCAAGGTCATAGAACCCGCAAGTTGATCATCAAAACATACATCAAGTGGATCAATAGAACATCCCATTGTCACCACGGATATCCCATTGCAAGACATACATCAAGTGTTCTCAAATCCTTAAAGACTCAATCCGATAAGAAAACTTCAAAGGGAAAACTTAATTCATCACAACAAGATAGAGAGGGGAAAACTCCATATGATTAAATCTATATCAACAAAGCTCGCGATACATCAAGATTGTGCCGTCTCAAGAACACGAGAGAGAGAGAGATCGAACACATAGCTACTGGTACATACCCTCAGCCCCGAGGGTGAAGTGCTCCCTCCTCGTCATGGAGAGCGTCAGGATGATGAATATGTCCTCGGGTGATGGTTTCCCCCGCTGATAGAGTGTTGGAATGGGCTCCCGATTGGGTTTTCATGGCTTTGGAGGTTTGCGGCAATGGAACTCCTGATCTAGGTCCTACGTTGGGGTTTCGGGAATATTTGACGATTTATAGAGCTAAGAGGGAGGTCGGTGGACTCCCGAGGGGCCCACAAGCCTAGTGGCCGCGGTCAGGGGGGTGGCCGCGCCCCTGAGGCTTGTGGCCTCCTCGGGAACCTTCTAGCCCAACTCTGATGCTCCGTAGGTCTCTTCTGGTCCAAAAAAATCATCGTAAAGTTTTATTCCGTTTGGACTCCGTTTGATATTACTTTTCTGTAAAACTCAAAAACAAGAAAAAAAACATAAACTGGCACTGGGCTCTAGGTTAATAGGTTAGTCCCAAAAATAATATAAAGTTGTGGTAAAATTATTGTAAAACATCCAAG
Source organism: Hordeum marinum (assembly GCA_022496015.1). NCBI lineage: Eukaryota > Viridiplantae > Streptophyta > Magnoliopsida > Poales > Poaceae > Hordeum > Hordeum marinum. Next base: position 249,666,597 of record CM039674.1, on the reverse strand, counting down.
AATGATAATATAACAGAACAGTTGTTGGCATGCCTGTTGTTTCTGTTAAAATAGGAGATCATTGTTATCATGTCTTATGTGATATGGGTGCTAGCGTAACTGCAATTCCTCATTCCTTATACAAAGAAATCATGCATGATATTGCAGCAATTGAACTAGAGGATATTGATGTTACTATTAAGCTCGCTAATAGAGACACTATTGCACCGGTAGGGATTGTTAGAGATGTTGAAGTCTTGTGCGGGAAAATAAAGTATCATGTTGATTTTCTTGTTCTTGGTTCCCCACAAGATAATTTTTGTCCCATTATATTTGGCAGACCCTTCTTGAATACTGTTAATGCTAAGATTGATTGTGAGAAATAAATAGTTACTGTGAGCTTTGGGGATGTGTCTCATGAGTTTAATTTCTCTAAATTTCGTAGACAACCCCATGACAAGGAATTTCCTAGTAAATATGAAATTATTGGTCTCGCTTCTATTGTTGTACCTCCTACTGATCCCTTAGAACAATATTTGCTAGACCATGAAAATGATATGCATATGAATGGGAGGAATGAAATAGATGAAATTTTCTTTGAGCAGCAGCCTATTTTGAAACACAACTTACCTGTTGAAATACTTGGGGACCCTCCTCCACCCAAGGGTGATCCCATGTTTGAACTCAAGCAATTACCCGATACGTTGAAATATGCTTATCTTGATGAAAAGGAGATATATCCTGTTATTATTAGTGCTAACCTTTCAGAGCATGAAGAAAAGAGATTATTGAAAACTCTAAGGAAGCATCGTGCTACTATTGGTTATACTCTTGATGATCTTAAGGGCATTAGTCCCACTCTATGCCAGCATAAAATTAATATGGAGCCTGATGCAAAACTAGTTATTGATCACCAACGACGATTGAACCCTAAGATGAAAGAAGTGGTAAGAAAAGAAGTACTAAAGCTTCTGGAGGCAGGTATAATTTATCATGTTGCTGATAGTAGATGGGTTAGTCCTGTCCATTGTGTCCCTAAGAAGGGAGGTATCACCGTTGTTCCTAATGATAAAAATGGATTGATCCCGCCAAGAATTGTTACAGGTTATAGAATGGTAATTGATTTTAGGAAATTAAATAAAGATACTAAGAAAATCTTTACCCTTTACCTTTTATTGATCAAATGCTAGAAAGATTATCCAAGCATACTCATTTTTGCTTTCTAGATGGTTACTCAGGTTTCTCCCAAATACCTGTATCAAGCCAGGATCAAGAGAAAACCACTTTTACTTGCCCTTTCGGTACCTTTGCTTATAGACGTATGCCTTTTGGTTTATGCAATGCACCTGCTACCTTTCAAATATGTATGATGGCTATTTTCTCTGACTTTTGTGAAAAGATTCTTGAGGTTTTTATGGATGATTTTTCCGTTTATGGAACTTCATTTGATGATTGTTTGAGCAACCTTGATTGAGTTTTGTAGAGATGTGAAGAAACTAATCTTGTCTTGATTTGGGAAAAGTTCCACTTTATGGTTAATGAAGGTATTTTCTTGGGGCACAAGATCTCCAAAAGAGGTATTGAAGTTGATAAAGCTAAAGTTGACGCTATTGAAAAAATGTCGTGCCCTGCGGATATCAAAGGTATAAGAAGTTTCCTTGGTCATGCTGGTTTCTATAGGAGGTTTCTCAAAGATTGCTCTAAGATTTCTAGGCCTCTCGCAAACCTTTTGCAAAAAGATATTCCGTTTGTTTTTTATGATGATTGTGTAGAAGCATTTGAAATTCTTAAGAATGCCTTGATTACCGCACCTATTGTTCAACCACCCGACTGGAACCTACCTTTTGAAATCATGTGTGATGCTAGTGATTATGATGTTGGTGCTGTTCTAGGACAAAGAGTTGATAAGAAATTAAATGTTATCCATTATGCTAGTAAAACTCTAGACAGTGCTCAAAGAAACTATGCTACTACTGAAAAGGAATTTTTAGCAGTTGTGTTTGCTTGTGATAAGTTTAGACCTTATATTGTTGATTCCAAAGTAACTGTTCACATTGATCACGCTGCTATTAAGTACCTTATGAAGAAGAAAGATGCTAAACCTAGACTTATTAGGTGGGTCCTTCTGCTACAAGAATTTGATTTGCATATCATTGATAGAAAGGGTGTTGATAACCCTGTGGTAGATAACTTGTCTAGGTTATAAAATGTTCTTGATGACCCACTACCTATTGATGATAGCTTTCCTGATGAACAATTAGCTGTCGTGAATACTTCACATAATGCTCCTTGGTATGTTGATTACGCTGATTACATTGTTGCTAAATTTATACCTCCTAGTTTCACATACCAACAAAACAAAAAGTTCTTCTATGATTTAAGGAATTACTTTTGGGATGACCCACATCTTTATAAAGAAGGAGTAGATGGTATTATTAGACGTTGTGTACCTGAGCATGAAAAGGAATAGATCTTACGCAAGTGTCACTCCGAAGCCTACGGAGGACATCACGCTGGAGATAGAACCGCACACAAGGTACTACAATCTGGGTTTTATTGGCCTACTCTCTCCAAGGATGCTCGTAAGTTTGTCTTATCCTGTGATGAGTGTCAAAGAATTGGTAATATTAGTAGACGTCAGGAAATGCCTATGAATTACTCTCTTGTTATCGAACCATTTGATGTTTGGGGCTTTGATTATATGGGGCCTTTTCCACAATCTAACGGGTATACTCATATTCTAGTTGTTGTTGATTATTTCACTAAGTGGGTAGAAGCTATTCCAACTAGTAGCGCTGATCATAACACTTCTATTAAAATGCTTAAAGAAGTTATTTTCCCCAGATTTGGAGTCCCTAGATATTTGATGACTGATGGTGGTTCACATTTTATTCATGGTGCTTTCCGTAAATTGCTCGCTAAATATGATGTTAATCATAGAGTTGCATATCCTTATCATCCTCAGTCTAATGGTCAAGTAGAATTGAGCAATAGAGAGATTAAATTGATTTTGCAAAAGACTGTTAATTGATCTAGGAAGAATTGGTCTAAGAAACTCGATGATGCATTGTGGGCTTATAGAACTTCTTACAAAAACCCTATGGGTATGTCTCCGTATAAGATGGTTTATGGTAAAGCATGTCACTTACCTCTAGAGCTAGAACATAAGGCTTACTGGGAAATCAAAGAGCTCAATTATGATTTCAAACTTGCTAGTGAGAAGAGGTTATTTGACATTAGCTCACTTGATGAATGGAGAACCCAAGCCTATGAGAATGCTAAGTTGTTTAAAGAAAAGGTTAAGAGATGGCATGATAGAAGGATACAAAAGCGTGAATTTAATATAGGTGATCATGTCTTGCTATACAATTGTCGTTTAAGATTTTTTGCAGGAAAACTTCTCTCTAAATGGGAAGGTCCTTACGTCATCGAAGAGGTATACCGTTCCGGTGCCATCAAGATTAACAATGCCGAAGGCACAAACTCGAAGGTGGTGAACGGTTAAAGAATCAAACATTATATCTTAGGTACTCCCATAAACGTTGAAACCAATATCATCAATACCATAACTCCGGAGGAGTACATTAGGGAGACTTACCAGAATGTTTGGGACTCCGAAAAGGAATAGGTATGTGGTACGATAAGCAAAAATACTCCAAAACTTTTTCAATGGCAAATTTTATCTGTTTTGGAATATTTAAAAAATTAGGAAAATTTAAAGTAGTCCGAATAGTGCACGAGGAGGCAACAAGCATGTTGGGCGTGGCCACCCCTGGCCGCGCCCCTAGGGCTTGTGGCCACCTCGTGCACCACCCGGACTCCGTTTTCTTGTGGCATACTCCTTCGGGGTGGTAAAAATTCATTATATAATCCCCCGAAGGTTTTGATTCTCGTATCATGACAATACCTCCTATTTTTTGAGTTGTTTCTGCAGCAGATTTAGACCAATATGTCGTCCCAAGATTCTGATGGGGAGTGCTTCATATCGCATTATCTTGCCAATCCCAATCTCTGTGGGGACTTGGACCCTTATGGATTGTTCTCGGAGGAGGAACAAGAAGGCAAGTACGAGGAAGAAAGCTCGGATGAAGAAGAGGCCCCCTGCTTCAGCCAGGAGATATGCATGTGGAGTTCAAGAAATCAAGCCTCCCAAACACAAGGCGAAAATCCAAGGTTCTATTTATCCCTTCTCATTTCCTGCAGGAGAGCAAGGAAGAATTATGTCAAAGGATATTGAAGCTCGAGCAGGAAGTGGATGATTTGAGGGAGCAGAATTTTATGCTTAGGAGGAAACTAGAAAGGCTTCCAACCCCATCAACAACTCCCACATCATCACCTTCGAAGCAAGACAACTAAACACATGGGTATGGGCACTCCCCTTGGCTTGTGCCAAGCTTGGGGGAGGTGCCCCGGTATTGTATCACCATCACATCTTTTGTTTTTGTTTTTATTTCTATTTTTATTTTTTCATCATCTTTTCTTAGTTCAACCCTTTTGGTTATATCTTGATCTAGTAGAATAAAGTTTTTGTGTGATCCAACTTTGAGTCTTTGCTTTATGATTCCTCCTATGTAAGCAAGTCCATGAGTTATATAATAAAAAGTGCTTTTGAGTTGAGGACTTTGCTTGTTTGGTATGATCTTAATCTTGAGAAAGATAAAGTAGAAAGAAGTGTAGAATAAAAGCAAAGAGTATATATGAAAATCTTATGGGGAGTGATGACTTCACATATAAAAAGTATGTCGATTGAAACCTGTTGTGGGTTGACAAACATAGTTGTTGGTCATTGGGGCAATTAAAAGGAAGTAATAAAGAGAGAGAGAGAGGTTCACATATAAATATATTATCTTGGACATCTTTTATGATTGTGAGCACTCATTAAAATATTATATGTTAAGAAGTTGATGTTGGACAAGGAAGACAACATAATGGGTTATGTATGCTTATTTCCAAATAGAAGTTATATTGTTATAGATCCATCAACATGTGTCGCTTGCTTCCACCTCATATTAGCCAAAACTTCCACACCAAGTAGAGATACTGCTTGTGCATCCAAACATCCTTAACCCAGTTTTGCCATGAGAGTCCACCATACCTACCTAAGGATAGAACAAGATCCTTCAAGTAAGTTGTCATCGATGCAAGCAATAAAAATTGCTCTCTAAATATGTGTGATCTATTAGTGTGAGGAAAATAAACTTTGTATGAACTTGTGATAGGGAAGAAATAAAAGCGACAGACTGCATAATTAAGGTCTCTATCACAAGGGGCAATATAAAGCGATGTTCTTTTGCATTAAGAGATTGTGCATCCAATTATAAAAGCGCATGACAACCTATGCTTCCCTCTGCGAAGGGCCTATCTGTTACTTTTATTTTCTAGTACTTACCTTTATGCAAGAGTCGTGGTGATCTCCATCACCTTTGCTATTTTCGCCTTTATCGTCTGGCAAGTGTCACGTGTTGGGGAATGATCTAGGCACATATATCCACTCGGAAGTGGATGAGCATGAGTTATTACTGTTGACACTACCCTTGAGGTAAATAGTTGGGAGGCAACACTATAAGCCCCTATCTTTCTCTGTGTCCGATTGAAACTTTGAACTTATAGGTACCTCATGAGTGTTAGCAATTGTGAAAGACTAAAAGATGATTGAGTATGTGGGTTTGCTTTACAGGCTCTTATATTGACTCCTTCCTACGTTATGATAAATTGGAATTGCTTCAATGATTGATATCATAGTTTGTCAGTTCTCAATAGAGTTCTTGATTCATACTTTGCCATTGTGAATGAATTATTACTTTATCATAAGAAATTATATGTCAATATATGTTGCTGTTCTAAAGATGATCATGATGTCTTCATGTTCGTATTTTATTTTATCGACACCTCTATCTGTAAACATGTGGGCATATTTATTGATTTCGGGCTTCCGCTTGAGGACAAGCGAGGTCTAAGCTTGGGGGAGTTGATACGTCCATTTAGCATCATGATTTTATATTGATATTTATTGCATTATGGGCTGTTATTACACATTTAAGTACAATACTTATGCCTTTTATCTCTTATTTTACATGCTCTACATGAAGAGGGAGAATGCCGGAAGCTAGAGTTCTGGACTGGAAAAGGAGCAAATTTGAGATACCTATTCTGCACAACTCCAAAAGTCCTGAAAATCTACAGAGAATTATTTTGGAATATATAAAAAATACTGGCGAAATAAATACATCAGGGGGCCCACCAGGGGAGCCACAAGCCTGCTGGGCATGGCCACCTCCTGGCCGCGCCCCTAGGGCTTGTGGCCCACCTGGCAGCCCTCCGATGCCCATATTCTCCTATATTGAGGGTTCCGTCCAGGAAAAAAAATCATATCAGAGCTTTCGGGACGAAGCGCCGCCGTCTCGAGGCGGAACTTGGGCAGAACCAATCTAGAGCTCCGGCAGGGCGATCCTGCCGGTGAAACTTCCCTCTGGGAGGGGGAAATCGAAGCCATCGTCATCACCAACAATCCACTCATCGAGAGGGGGTCAATCTCTAGGAACATCTTCATCAGCACCATCTCCTCTCCAAACCCTAGTTCATCTCTTGTATCCGATCTTTGTCTCAAAACCTTAGGTTGGTACCTGTGGGTTGCTAGTAGTGTTGATTACTCCTTGTAGTTGATGCTAGTTGGTTTACTTGGTGGAAGATTATATGTTCAGATCCTTGATCATCACTTATACTCCTCTGATTATGAACATGAATATGCTTTGTGAGTAGTTACGTTTGTTCCTGAGGACATGGGATAAGTCTTGTTATAAGTAATCATGTGAATTTGGTATTCGTTTGATATTTTGATGAGATGTATGTTGTCTCTCCTCTAGTGGTGTTATGTGAACGTCGACTACATAAGATTTCACCATTATTTGGGCCTAGAGGAAGGCATTGGGAAGTAGTAAGTAGATGATGGGTTGCTAGAGTGACAGAAGCTTAAGCCCTAGTTTATGAGTTGCTTCGTAAGGGGATGATTTGGATCCACATGTTTCATGCTATGGTTAGATTTATCTTAATTATTCTTTCGTAGTTGCGGATGCTTGCGGGAGGGGTTAATCATAAGTGGGAGGCTTGTCCAAGTAAGGACGGCACCCAAGCACCGGTCCACCCACATATCAAATTATCAAAGTAACGAATGCGAATCAAATGAGCATGATGGAAACTAGCTTGACATAAATTCCCATATGTCCTCAAGAGCATTTTGCTTTATATAAGAGTTTGTCCAGACTTGTCCTTTGCTATAAAAAGGATTGGGCCACCTTGCTGCACCTTTGTTACAATTGTTACTTGCTACCCGTTACGAATTATCTTATCACAAAACTATCTGTTACCAATAATTTCAGTGCTTGCAGAGAATACCTTACTAAGAACCGCTTGTCGTTTCCTTTTGCTCCTTGTTGGCTTTGACACTCTACTTATCGAAAGGACTACGATAGATCCCCTATACTTGTGGGTCATCACACCCATCGCTGGGTGATATATGGAAGAAGACATGAAATTGTCACTAGGATAGGATCTAGACATCGACATAGTTGATCTAATTGACACGTGGAAGTTTTGATCAATGTCTATATTTCAAGATTACAATAATGTGTTAATTACACTGATGGTTTGATTAATTATTTATGTCTAATTAGTATTTTTATTAGATTATAGCTAGAAATGTATCTAACATGTGTGCTTGTGTTTCTTCACTTACAGTTTATTTTTTGGATCTTCTCTCAACATACTAAAATTAAAAACATCTATACAAACAGTTCATCTCTTCTCTATATATTCAGAATCCATCTAGAAATATTTCAGCGGAGAACGTGGCTCAAGGAAAATTTGACAAGAGAGGCTTAGACAATTGAAGCCCAAGTGGCGAAGAGCCCGCATTGAGGGAGTAGATGGAAAAAAGGAGTGAGCGTGATTTGATTCTGTGTGGAGGCAAATGTAGGGTAACTTAGTAGAAAACAAAAAAAATTGACCTACTCACAAGCCCAAGACCACTATGGAGACTACATACAAGGTTTGATCTTGTATGTTACCGACTCGTAGCGTAGCGGAAGTAGAGTCGATGACGATCGATGGTGCAGATCCCCGTAGCTAGGATTTACAACCTCCCAACCGCGAGGATGTATACCCTCATCTGCCCCTCAGATAGCCCTCCGGGAGGACCTTCAAAACTCGGACAGTCACACGGACAGCCCTTCGGGAGGCACTCTAGAACTAAGACCGAAACTACGATCTCTCTACAGACTTGCACACATACGATGTCATCTATCCGGCAGGGCTTCGCCATCCAGAACTAGTTCCCACCGGAACCCAGACAACCTTTTGGCTCTACGAAACTATTTCGCTGGAAGGTAGAGAGAATCCAGACAAGTCTATGACATGTGTATGAAAGCAAGGACCAAGTTTGGGCATCCCCTCACCTCCTATTTATAGGAAACCCAAGGGGTAGGGTGGCACTTGAAATACCCAAAAAACCCATCAAATGGAGTTTCCAAAGGGGCAAAATGGGAAGCCAAGAGGATCTCCATGAAGGAGATCCTCCTTGGCCGGCCACCACTAGTGTGCCCCCATGAGGGGCTCTCATCCATCGATGTCATTCCCAAAAGATCTTTTGTGGAAAGCCAACTTCCAACCATAACCATAAATGCTATTTCACTATTCACGAAACCAATTTTTCGTGACCCATAAATCAGAAAATATTTCTATGGGTCTTAGAATAATTCCAGTACCCACTAAAACAATTCTGGACACGTTCCGAAATATTTTCAGATGAGTGATTTTCATTTGCGAAAAGCAAACAAAGCGGTTCCGACAGCTCCGGAACATTTCCGATTTTTCTTCCGGAAAATTCCCAGAAGTTTCCAGAATGATTCTGGCACCCTCCAAGAATTATCAGGCGTGTGCCGAAACCAATTTGACTTAATGGTATCCCCTAAAACAACTTTTCAGTTTTACCGGAACTCCTCCGGTGACCTCTCTCTTCAGAACTTTTCCACTATCTCTGATACTTTTCCGGAGACTTTCTCTCAGACGTCCCGTCCAGTATTCAGCAGATAGATGACCCTTAAGCGTGTGACCCTATAGGTTCGGTGAAGTATAGACATGACCCGGAACCCCTTCCGATCAATGATCAACATCGGAGTCGTGGACACCCACATTGACCCCTATACCTACACGGATGAATATTTGAGTGAACCTCTAGTTCTCATGTGCTAGTCCTATTGCTTTGGGATATGTTACAAACACCCGAGGTGAGATTTTCTGCATCCTCGTGGATCAACAACTAGTCCACTATACATTTTACCGTTTATTATACCACACGTGCAAATGAGTTTCCCTTCGGGCCTCGTGGATATTGCAGACTCGAGAATCATTGCAGTTATAGCATGGAATATAAACTTAATTAGGAACATTGGGATAAATAATAACATTTATTATTGCCTCTTGGGCGTATCTCCTACAACAAAGTCGACAAGAGGGGCACAACCATGCCAATTGTCACTGTAATGTTGAATATGCAACATAATTTGCATTGTGGTTGTATCTCACATATTCACCATTCTTGTTAATATTAACACATTAATGGTGTGACATATTATTTTCACAATAATATGAGCAGAAGGCGGTCACGAAAATTGAAGAAGATGTGATGCTTGTGGTGGTTCGTGGAGGAGGTTTGAAGTGGGAAAAAACAAAGCGAGAGCACGCACAATATAGTCATCAAAGAGGGAGATGCAAGAGTGAGTAGTATACATTAAATTTATTGGATGACTAGAAACCAAACAACACCGTGTGTTTGAAGTGCTTATAACTTGGTTATCGAATACAATGGGATGAGTGTTGTTCTCTACTGATCCCTCTGTAACTTAATATAAGATATTTTTTGACCCTAGACCTTATATTAAGTTACAAAGGGAGTATGTATCTTTTTGCTTCATTATCAATAGTAATGTAAGATAGACGTTTGATGCGCTTCAATCATGAAAGAGGTGGTGGGAATTGCTTCTAGAGTTAGAGAATGCAAGAGAATTATTGGTCGCAAAATGATTGAGGGCCACAACAACAACACAATATCAACAAAGATGTCTTGTGCAGAGGTGGGAATAAGGTGCAAGTTGCCTTCAGGGCGAAAACTTGAAAAATAAACATGCAAGGGTCTAGAACAAGGGACCAAATGAAGTACATGATTGGACGCCATTCAAGGAACAAATATAAGCTTTGGAGAAAGGATGCATGAATGATCCTCCTTTAAAACAAGGTGATGTTGTTTTGACAAATTGATATCTCTACCTTCTGTCTTTGTGAAGAGTTGTGTCTTAACCTGGTGAAACGATAGTGGAAATAGAATACATGGTCTAGCATGATAAGATGTTTTATTTTGAGAACGATGTAGAACTTGTTCTCGTGTACTATGCCATTTTCACATGTTGACATGTGATTCCAAATAAGTTTTTTGGTTTAGAAAAATGTAATCTTAAATATTCCTCGTTTTAATTTTGAATTTTAATATATATTGTATATGAGCTTATTTTAAATTTTTTATTTTTTAAATTTAATGCATGTTTATATGTTTATTTTTGAAAATCAGAGATAAAAACCAGTGGCTTCGGATGCTGCTTTGAAAATGTCAGTTGACAAAGTTGCAACCGACAAATGGTATTTACTGAACCAATGACATGTTTTGCCGGTATTGGTGGAGTGACGTTCTTATGTCGGTGACGTCGTGGTAGGACCGGCAAGACGAAAAGCTGCAACCGGCAATGATTTTTGCTGGAACCATTCATGATGACATCGCGACACGTGACGAAGACGATGCTTTTGCTGCATCCTTCATCTTTTTTTGCCACGACCGTCGTTGAAGATTGCTACGGCGACGGGGCTCGTCATCTATGATGAGCTCCAACTGTTTGGCTGGCTGGACAAATGCTTCATGCTTACTACGATGACACTGATCAAATATTGCAACGTCCTCCACTTTTTTCTACAACGACCGTTGGATGGGGCAATGAGCCGTGATGCTGCAAGCTGCCAACAAGAAGATCATGCATTGTCTTTGCTATGACGAGCGACGGAGTGAGCACCGAGGTGCATCAAGCTGGAGGGCGCGAGGTGGATTTCATGTGGCTATTTCATGTTTATTTTTGCGAATTACAGGAGAGATAGAGACAGATTATGTCCATATTTAGAAAGAATTCCACCAAAAAAGTGGCAAGACGACGTTGTTGGAAGCGGTCAAAAATTCACCAAAGTTTATACAACAATACACGCATATATATGCAACTGAAAAAATTAAAAGGCCCGTGACAACGCACAGGCATTCTACTAGTATACATAGAGGAAATGCCCCGTATGTTTTCTATATTTTTTCCTGTTATTTTTTTGTTTTTTATTAAATGCATGAGATGTTTACAAATGTATGATATTGTTTCCTAATTCTTGAACTTTTTCTTTAAATCGATAAACTTTTTGAAAATTTGATGATTGTTTTTCAGTTTTGATGAACATTTTGAAATTCAATGAACTTATTTCAAATTCAATGAAGTTTTGTAAAAGTTTGATGAACTTTTTTCAATTTCGATGAACTTATTTCAAATTCAATGAACTTTTTTTTAAAATTTGATGATTTTTTTTTTAATTTCGATGAACTTTTTTTAATTCGAATGAACTTTTTTTAATCTCATGAACTATGTTTCAAAATCTGTCAACTTTTTTCAAATCTGACAAACATTTTTTAAAAATTGGTGAACTTTTTTCAAAATAGATATATTTTTAAATTTGATGATCTCTTTTCAAAAATTGGTGAACATTTTTCAAAACCGAAGATGTTCCTTAACCTGGTTCGAATCCTGCTTCCCACCATTTTTGTGAGGAATTATGAAGCGCCACATAGGGGCTTCCAGATATCGCTATTGTTTCTCAAAAAATAAAGATCTCGCTATTAGGATGGTTATAATGAGAAATATTATATACTAGTATCATGCATATAATACTAATATATGATATTATATCTGTAATGCATAGTATCATGTATTATTATCATAGGATAGCTCATTTATTGTCATGCATGACACATAGTAGAACAATATTTAATATGATACAGTATATACTCAATCATTTTTTCCTTCATTTAATTTTATGCTATTCATAAAAAATGTCTAATTGGAGTACATAATATTATCTATGTTATACATAATATTACCTATGTTACTCCCGTTAGACCAGCATCAAGCCAAAAATAGGAGCGCCCACAAACACCAAACGGCGCATCGGGCGCCGTGTGACACGTGTGATCTATGTGTTCGACGAAAATGCGCTTTCGGTTTTGGTTTACGTAACCGGCTTCTCCTCTTGTCCTCACCGGTCTCTCTCCCCATTTCCCCATCTTGCTCCTTCGTCCCGACTCTTCTTCCTCTAGCCTGATCGGAACGAGGAGGACTTTGAAGGGTTTTGGCCGGTCGGCGATCAGATCATCGACCATGACCGATGTATTTCAGGGCTACGAGCGCCAGTACTGCGAGATCTCGGCCTCCCTCTCCCGGAAATGCACCGCCGCCGCCTCCCAGGAGGGAGGTATGTTATGTCCAAGAATCCTCTTCCGATCTTATTTTCCCAAATATTTCTCGCCTCGAATTTTCTAACGTTTTCTGGTTGTCTTTTGTACCGCGCGTAGAGAAACTGAAGCAGAAGGCCTCGGAGATCAAATCCGGCATCGATGGCGCCGAGGCACTGGTACCCTTCTTCTCTGTAACCAAAAATATCTCAGTCCAAACAAGTTTTCCGAGGAATTCGAATGATTTATGATATCTCAAGGGAGTTTTTTTTTTCAACGATCAGGAAACTATTTACTTTATGAATCTACAAGATAGAATAACAACGGTAGTAATAGGTTAGTGATTGCGTAATTGTACATGTTGAGAAATGTCTGAATGTGGGCTTCCTTTTCTAGATAAGAAAGATGGATCTTGAAGCAAGGAACCTCCAGCCGAGCGTCAGGGCCGGGCAACTGGCGAAACTGAGAGAGTACAAGTCGGATCTTAACAATCTGAAGGGAACGTTGAAGAGAATCACTGCTGGTAATGGCCAACAAGGGGCGAGAGAGGAGTTGCTGGAGTCAGGAATGGCAGATACGTTGGTGGTATGTTCCTTATTCTTAATTCATGAGTAGTGGTTTCTTATTTGGAGGTGAGTCAAGTACTGTGATGCATTGTTACCCACATTTTACTGATTGTTGATGTCAGAAATGGGAAACTCTGATACATGTTTGGCTGGTGCTAATTTCATGTAATTCTCGACAAAAGTATAGCTCCAGACTACGAATACAATAGATAACTCAATCTACAGCTAAGCCAGGTTGGTCGGTGACAAAAAAATATGGAGGTTTCTTTTTCTTTAATCCCCTACCAGATAATTGTGCATGGCCCAAATATTCTTTTAAATGCACGTATGCTAAATATATTATGCAAGTAGCATTCGATAATTTGGACCTCAACATTCAAAAGTCATACACTCACCGAAAAATCCTGCTACTCCTCACATAAGTACTTCGCATATTATAGATTGATATTTGTCATTCTGTCAGTCTTTCCATGTCAAAGAGTTGTAATTCACAAATGTTGTCTGAAAGCATTTTTTCCCAGTCCATTTGTTATGAATGTCTAGTTAAGTAGTTTGTCTCCTTTTCTTTCTAAAATACTAGAATTTCTAATATGTGCACATGCTATAGTATATGCTGCCCAGATGATTATGTGTGATACTCTCAGAAAAGTCTGAGAATATTGAATGCAGCTAACTAACATATCAAGCTTGCTTCATTCATGTTTTCTATGAAGTACGAGGTTACTGTGCTTCCGGCTGCATCTGCATCTTTAGTCACTAACCTTGCATTATTTCACATTTTAGTATTAACAGCTTATCCTTCAACATTGTCTATCAGTAATTTTCTGTCCCATTAAAGTCCAATGATGTATTGATATTGCATCTTGCAGGTATCTGCTGATCAAAGGTCAAGATTGCTCAGGACAACGGAAAGGCAAAATCAGACAACTGATAGGATCAGAGATAGCCATAGAACTATGCTGGAGACAGAAGAGCTTGGAGTCTCCATCATGCATGACTTGCATCAGCAGCGCCAGTCTCTTTTGCATGCTAATGATACGGCAAGTAACATTTCTGTTGATTCTCCCTATTTGTCAACTGCTTTGTTCCTGCGCATTATTCATTTTTCCATCACAAAATATTTGTAGAACCCAAAATAATGTATAGTTTATGCAGGTTGCTAAATGCAAATCATGTTGAATAACTTATCATGTGTTGCCTCTATACCTTGATTGTATTGTACCCCCGCTGTCTCAAAATGTAAGACGTTTTTTGACACGTGTCAAAAAAACGTTTTACAATTTGGGACAGAGGGAGTATATTACAAGGAGTACTGTTTTCGTCTATAGTCAGTTTACAAGCAAAAATCTCTGTGTCGATGGTTGTATATATATCTGTATGCTTTAAGCCTTTTTATATATGTAAACTGTTTATTGACTAGCGCTAGAACCAGAACCTACCTTACTTTACTAGTTATATATATATATATATATATATATATATATATATATATACATATATACATATAGGGTCGCGCTATTCGTCATCCTGGGTGCGGAATAGTTATTCTTCACCCCCCCTCAATTTTACCATCAATGCACCGTAATTTTACGTCCCGTAATTTTTGTCTCATTTCATACGTAAAAAGAGACCGTAAGAAAATTTATAATCAGCATAAAAAATATTTTATGTCAGGTAAAATTATAAACATACAAAAATAGTGGAAAATATATGATAAATTCATTTTTTTGGTCTTTTGACTTATATTTTTGTTTTCTTATATGAAATTTTACGTAGTGATTCAATATATATATATAGAAACTCTATTCATCACCCAGGGTGCAGAATAAGTTATTCTTCACCCTATATATATATATATCATAGCTTGCTACAGAAGTTAAGGTTTTTGACGGTGTAGAAGTTTTTAAAAATTCTGAAAAAAATACTGAAACACCACACCTATAATATAACATGATCCAACGGTGCAATTGAAACAATATAACTTTACGTGTCCTGGACAAAAAAAAACAAGTAGGTCAGTATATATTTTATGTCATCGCAAGCTGAAATTCTTGTTTTTTTTGCCGAGGACACATATACGCATATTTTCACAATCCCACCGTTGGATCATCTTGTTACATTAAAGAGATGATACACTATTTATTTCCTATTTTTGATAACTTTTAAAACCGTTAAAAACTTAGCCAACCTAAACAAGTTTTGTGGCAAGCTATGGTAGACACAATTTTGCCTAATACACACACACACACACATATATATACACATATATATGTAGGGTCGCGCTATTTGTTACCCTGGGTGAGGAATAGTTATTCTTCACCCCACTATTTTGACATCAATGCATCGTAATTTTACGTTATGTAAATTTTTTCTAATTCCATACGTAAAAAGAGACCGTAAGAAAATATATAATCACTGTAAAAAATATATTTTTATTACCTAAAATTACAAACATAAAAAATATACATAAAATGCAATTTTTCTTGTCTTACAACCTGTATTTTTATTTTCTTATGCCAAATTTTACATAGTGGGTCAATATAAATGTAACTATTTGTATTTCAAATGTAATTTATTTATGAAAAACTCGTAAGATTACCTCGGGTGAAGAATAACCTATTCTGCACCCTGGGTGATGAATAGAGTTTCTATATATGTGTGTGTGTGTGTGTGTATATATATATATTCTATCATAGCTTGCCATAGAACTAGTTAAGGTTTTCGACGGTGTACAACTTTATAAAAATTCTGAAAAAAATATTGAAACACCACACCTATAATATAACATGATCCAACGGTGCGATTGAAAATATATTTCTTTATGTGTCCTGGACAAAAATAACAAGTATGTCAGTATATATTTTATGTCAGCGCAAGCTGAAATTCTTGTTTTTTTGCCGAGGACACATAAATGCAAATTTTCACAATCCCACCGTTGGAACATCTTGTTACATTAGAGTGATGATACACTATTTATTTCATATTTTTTGATAACTTGTAAACCGTTAAAAGCTTAGCCAACTTAAACAAGTTTCTGTGGCAAGCTATGGTAGACATATATATCTCAACATGCACATATGCCACCTCACTACACATGCCACCTCATCAATTATTTTTTTCCTCTTGCTTAATTGCATGCTCCATCAAACTAGCATATTAAATGCACATGCAACCATGCATGCATGGAAAAATGTGTAACAGTACACAACCATGAATTAGAAAATGTTTTAGACTATAAAGTAATCACATGATATTATTAATTCACATACCTATGCTCCATACAACCAATCTCATAAGAATATATTGCAACCAGTGCCCACCGCGTATCATCTAGTTTACAGTATATATGTTGCTTGAATTTAACTGATTGTTTTGTATTTCTCGTCATGTATGAACTTGATTTCTTCTTTTCATTCTTATAAAGTCTCCTTATTCATGCCTGATGGAGCGAGAAAACAAGGATCATGCACATTTTGGAAATTTGTGAACCACTGAATTCAAAACTATTTTTTGAGAGATGTCCAGAAAATACCTTAAAGTCAAATTGAGCTTGATGAGCCACTCTATAACTTCTATTCATAAAATACTTGTATTGTCACATTTACCTACCCATAACTTTCCTCAGTTCTGATATACCCACAAGGGATTGTTTGGATGGACACGTATCAGCTGAATGGTTTGTACAAGTAGCAAACCTGAACATTTTTTATTTGTGGGTTATCAAGGTCACTTTGGATTGTGGCAGTGTTTTTGCAATCTGTCCTGATATTTTTGTTTGATACTAGTCTGCTAGATGTAGAGTTATCCTTTTGGCAAGTCCTTCTATGTTGGAAAAACATAGGTTGCATCCTGATGCTTTACCTAGGTTCTTTTGTCCCCTGTTCCTAAGAGCCCTATGTTTTATTTGTGCTTTAGTGAACTTAACTTATGTAGCGGTATCAACAAGAACAATCAAACACCTACAGCACACATGTTTGTAAGATCACCCAAGTGTCATGATATAAAATGTTAAGTCGTATTATGTATTTTTTCAACCTTAAACCATAGGATAACTTGTTAGTACATATCAACTGCCATGTTACAAAATTTGATGTTCAAACGAATACTATTGTGTCATAGTCCATAGTCTATTATCATTATCCAGCACTTGAATAATTTTGCCAACTGGATTATATCTTATGCTACTAGTTTATGACATTTTAGTGAGCTGCTAGTGTCTTGTGTTTTCTAACCTGCTTATTTGCAATCTTGATTGGCTTTTCAGTTGCATGACGTGGATGATAATATTGGCAAGAGCAGAAAGATCATGGGGGCCATGGTGAGAAGAATGGATAGGAACAAGTGGATTATCGGCTTCCTGATAGCCCTTCTTGTTTTAGCAATCCTAGTAGTCCTGTATTTCAAGTTTGTGCACTGAGTGATTCCTTGCCATTATCATATGACTGCATTTTTCTATGCCAACTACCTTTACAATTTTTGTTTGTTTCACACTTTTCATGTCATTTTTTTTGTTTGGCTTTGCAAAACCATCTAATGTGGCCGTGTTTGTTGGTTTTCCTATAAAAAATGTTGAGATGATTTGACATCTTTGTAGATAAAACAGATGTTTATGACTGACATACACAATTCATGAGCAGTTTGGATTTTGAATTTAAAGTAGTTACATTGTCATAACTCAGAGGGTGAATAAAGAAAGTCAGTAATGGAGTTGAAATTTTCTATTTACCTCCCACAAAGAAAAATCTGTTTGTCAAGTGTAGTTCGGTTCAAAATTTCCACAAACCCCTTTTGAGAATAAAACATGTTACAGCGATGGACTATGAGCTGTTTGTAACTTCGTACGGTACACCACTCTTCACTCGATCTCTTACAGGGGCGTGGACATCATGTTTTGGAGTGCTTGCCTTATAGCATTTCCAATAGCAGCTCTATCTGGGGCACGAGACTTTTGTAGGGTATGAGGGCAAAAATCGGCCTCCAACAGCTGCCCAGTCCTTTTTTTTTGCAAAAGCAAAATAAAATTGGATAGCCAAAAAGGAGGCTCCAAGTGTAGCCAAAGCTCCATGCGCCCGCTGCCGCTGCCCATAGCCGCTGTGGTGGGTTTGCAGCCGCAACCGACCAGCCACCGGAAAGAAAGGCGACCTGCTGAGGAAGCCCATCGTCGCTGCCCCCCCCCCCCCCCCCCTCCAATTCTTGAGAAGGCAGTGTCAAGCGGCAGTCGCGCGACCTGATGGTTGTGGCCGCGATGAAGAAGGCTAAGATGACCGTGACTTGACCGCGCTCGCGGTGGGTGCCCCGCCACCACCATCACCTCCTTCCCCTCCGTCCCCACCGACGGCCGAGCATGAAGAGCTATTGACGCCCACGACCATGGTCACCGACACTCATAACATGCTCGACGATATGTTTGAGAGGTAAAACATTCTTATTTATTTATTTTGATTTTGCTTATAGTTGATGCATGTAATGATAGAAGCATGTATTTGTGTGTTTTATGTTCACTTGTATGTGTGTAGTGATGTGTTTTATGTTTAATTGTATGCGTGTTGTGTGGAAGATGAATCATTTTTAAGACATACAGAAGTTGCAGACGAAAGAATTTTCCTCTCAAGAATATGCTTCTCAATAATTTAAAGAAACCCAATATGATGATGAAGAGCTTGAGTTGGATAAGGAAGAGCTTGATGAAGATGTAGAGGGGTTTCTCGATTCTATTCCAAAGGGTAGAACCACAAACTGCACAAGTTGTGAAGACAAATTTCTATGCACGGCATGCAAGAAAATTTCTCTATGCAGCGACAGTGGCACGACATTGATGCGTCGTCAGGCAGCTTCCTCCTTAGCTAGCGCGTGGGATTCCTTGAGAACGTACTGCAAGAGGGGATCATTTTCCTCGAATATATCGAGCATATCGCTGGCCATCGTCGTCCATGTGTATTGCAGTGGATGGGGAGCTTCCTAGAGTACACGTCGGTTCGTCGGCAACGGTGCATGTCCGTTTATAAGCCAGCCCCTGATCCATTGTACCATTGATGGAGAGGGGGCAGGAAATCTGCCTTTGGCAGGAAACAACACGACGGGAAGCTTCACGCACAACATGAAGACATGTAGAAACACGGATGGCCGCCATTACTAGCATCGAGAGACGAGCCTCTGGCGGACTGGCAACACACCATTACAGAGAGATCAATCTTATCTAAATAACAATTTCACAAAGAGTAGGGCGTTTTGGAGCTCGGCCTTCGTGGAGCCCTTTATTTTTGAAAACTTTAAAATCCAAAATTTTCGGTTTTAAAAAAATCTGAAAAAAATATGCAACTACATAAGGATGAATTGTATATGTGTGCAAAAAATCAGGATGAAATACCTTAAAATACGATCTGTGCAAAAAGAACAAATTTATGTACTTTTAAGATGAATAGTATCATGTGTAAAAAAGTCATAAATTTGTCTTTTTTGCAAAGACCTCGTTTCAACGTATTTCATCCTAAAAATATACACACATGTGTGTTATGCCTCCATGTATATCCGTATTTTTTTCAGATTTTTTTGAGATGTGAAAATATGAATTTTCATGAATTTTGGGTTTTTTAAAAACTGGCCTCCATGAAGGCCGAGCTTCAAAAGGCATTTTCGTTTCACAAACCGTTAGAAAAAAAGACTGTGTAAAAGGTTAAACAAGCACACATAGTTCGATATACTAATTGTTTGGGACTTAAAGCATACGATTACACCATAACTTTTGTATGTGCAATGGGAGGAGTTAACACAGACCGCTGAATACACAGTTTATGATACCGAACTGTGTATGTTAAGGTTCACTTTTGCAAATGATTTATCAAAAGTAACCATGTGCAAAGCATCACACACGATGTGTCCATTATAGATTAGTGTGCAATGTCCCTCTAATTGCACACGTCTATTTTGATGGACACACGGTTCTATTTTTGCATTGTTTGGGACGTCGTTATCACACAGTGTTGTCCTGTTATGTGCGATTTTGAAGGTTTAATAGAGGTCGGATGTCGTAGTGTGTGCCTCTACGCCTGGTATTATACCCCTGAATTTGGTATTACTAGGCTGGATCGGTCAATAGGCATCTTCTTGACAGTGTCAACATATCTAGTGTCAACATATCTAAGGTTGAGGTTATTTTCCCCACCCATAAGGACTCGGGTCACATGGAAGTTGTTAACAATGGGGTCAAGGACTAAGGCTGTCGTGCCAGCATGACAGACACTTGTTGGGTGGTCTTGTCTATCAAATGTGATCAGCATTTCTGACCACGGGTTGTACTTGGGTTCCGTGGGCTTCGCGACATATACATTATGAGGCACACACTTCCTCTACTTCCTAGTGGCATGGGTTGCGTAGATCATATTTATGTCTTTCACCTCATCAGGGACTGCTTTTGCCCATCATTGCTCAGCCCGAGATGGTCTCTATCCCCATTATTATTGTTACTGGGTTGGCTCTTGCCCTAATTCTTGGCCGCAGCGTTTCGGCTTGCTTGATAACCCATCAATTCCAGCTGTGTGAGTGGTCGAATTCTCCGAATTTTAGTGGATGGCGCAGGGTTGATCCAATATCTTATCCAGTTGCGAGCCACCGCCTATTCCTGCATGGAAAGGCTTTCTTTTGTCGTTGCCTTGGCGTTGATTGCCGAATACGACGTTGACCTCACCCTCCTCACCATCACTATCTCTTCTATTGCGACTCTTATTTCTCTGGTGGCGTCGGGGTTTCCCATGGCCATCGCGCATTTCGATGTGCCAGGATTGCCGTTTCGGCGTTGCTTTCGAGCAAGCCAGTTATCCTCACAAACAGATAATTTGGTCATCGGCTAGGTGAGTGCTAATTGTAAAATGTGGTAGGTTTTTTTCCCGAAGAGGAAGGGTGATGTAGTATAGTAGCGAAAAGTAGTTCCCTCATTTAAGAACCAAGGCTCATCAAACCAATAGGAAGATATCCAAACAGACAATCAACAGTTCCTGCACACACAAGAGTAAATACTTGCACCCACCGCGGGTAAGAGGGTTGTCAAGCCCCTTGTACTTGTTAATTGCAAGGATTAAATATGATAGTGAATGATAGATAAACATAAATAAAAAGTAAATAAATAACAACAAATATTTTTGTAGATTTTTGATATAAAGTATAATGATGGACCGGGGGGGCATAACATTCATTAGAGGCATCTCTCTCATGAGCATAATAGAGGTGGATGCACAAATTACTGTTGGACAATTGATAGAAAAGAAAATAATTATATCTTTATTCATGGCATAACCAATACTTAGGCATTACATGCATGATAAGTAGACCTAAACGATTCTACATCTACTACTACTACTCAACCAATCGATCGCTATCTAGCATGCATCTATGGTCTTAAGTTCATGACAAACAGAGTAATGCTTTATGCAAGATGACATAATGTGGACAAAGTAAGAGCAAATAATATGTCCAGACCCCATTGTTTTATCTTTAGTTGCAACAATACAAATATATGCCTTGCTACTCCTCCTGTCATAGAGTGATGACACCGCAAGATTGAGTCAGGGGCGGGGGTTATGAGTCGCACAGGGGGAGTTCCTTCTCCACCATACCCGTTCATCTCTCTCTCCCCTCACATCCTCTCTATCTAGATGACAAACATGCCCCGATGGCCATCATCGGACTGCCGATTCCAGACCGTCTTCCGCGAGTCCGACCAATGGAGTTGGTCCCCACCCTCTCCTCTTGCCTTGAATGTTGGTATTTCCCCCATTTTCCTCTCCTATGGTTCTATCTTTTGGATGTAGGATCTAGGGCAATATGTGTTGCATTTTTCAATTTTTTGTCAAACCGAGGCATGGGTAGGACGTGGAAGACGTCTAGAGTAATAGAATTGAAGTTCTATGGGAGCATTTTTGAATTTGGCATCACCGATAGTACAGGATCTCACAGCGATCGTAGTTGCCCAGGAAACTTCTGCCTTGAGCGGTACTATCGCCCCCTAGAGCGGCACTACCGCTTATAGGAGGTACTACCGTTGCTGGGAAGCGCTACTATCGCTCGGTGCTATCAATTTCACATTTCCTCCAATTAGACTTCCATTCTTTTTGGTTATTCCTTTTTGGCTTATGAAACTTTACACCTTCTTTTCCCTTGCTCTGTGTTGTGAGTTCCAGGTGGTGGTAGCTCTGGGCACCAGGACCATCACAAGAATCTGGATTGTCCAGGTGGCTCAAAGCGCTACCTTACAGTAGAGGAGGCAAGAGACAGTGCTCAGCCAGTGCGGCGGTTCAAGAAGCTTGCTGGCAGGAAGAAGGATAAAGCCCAGTCTATGAGTGATTTGTTAGGCAAGGATTTCTGTATGGTTTGCCGCCGCTACCCATATCGCAATCTGAAAGATCCATTTGTTTCCACAGTCCTTTCCGGACCAAACATCAAGGGTATATATATCATGATGTGCTCAAAATGAAGAATAATATGTTTGTACCCTATGTCAAGTCCATTGATCTGGATCATATGCAGAAGCATCCCAAGTACTTTGCTAAAGCTCTTGAACTTTGTGGCCATCTCGATATCACTAGGCCTAGGATGTTCAACAAGGACTTTGATGCCGAGCTCTTAGCCCAGTTCTATGGCACATTCCACCTTGGGACTGATGATGAGATGACCTTAACATGGATGACAAATGGAAGGGTGCTATCTGCTAAGTGGAATGAGTTCATGGCTATGTTGGGCTATGATGATCAGGGGCTCCATACCCCAAATGGATTGCTGTTGGAGATATGCCCTAGAGGCAATCATGTGATGATTTCATTTCCTATGTATTCATGAGTATTTTGTATTGTCCTTGAACATCATTAGTGATATGTATCAATAAATATGTGACTTATTTGTGAGACTATATATAGTCTGATGATTGTTCTAATAGTCCCGAGTTGTTAAGGTTATGTGGGCACACATCCTTTACAGTATACGATTCAGTTGATGACTACATTTCACAAGTCATGTGCATAGAGATGCTAAATTGATAGTATGGACTTGGGGATTGAGATCATCGAGTCGGACAGACCCACTTTGAGACACAATGAGATAATGTCATCTGTTAGTCTCAATTACAATGTATATGCCATGTCCTAGACCTGAGGTCATCGCATGTTCTCGGGATGAGGATCGACTTACTTAGGGTCTATAAAATGCTACTCCGTAACTAGGTAGTTATAAAGGTAGCTTTCGGGTGAGCCATGAGCCATGACACAAGACATGGTTAACCAAGATGGGATTTGCCCCTCCATGAGGAGAGATATTCTCTGGCCAACTCGTGTTATTAGATTCAGAAAGCATGGCCATGCGACATGGGTTAAGTGTTAACCCAGTTCGGGAATCTGCATCACGGTTTCGAGAAGAGATGTCGAGCTACCACAAGGGTGACAAGTACTCGCCTTGAGCTCTACAACATATATCATGAGGCAAAAGGAATGTTGTATATGACACATGGTCGAGGTTCGTCTAACGACTTTCCGCACACATGGGAGTCACTACTAGGGAAAACCTTATACACAGAGGATTATTAGTAGCGCTGGTCAAAAGAGAGCGCTACTGCTACATAACAGTAGCGCGGGGAGACAAACATCGCTACTGCTATGTAAATAGCAGTAGCGCGTTCCAAACAAAAAGCGCTACTACGATAACTGCTACACTGTTGCCAACAAGCTAGGTATAGTAGTAGCGCCCTAGTTTGACAAGCGCTACTGCTAAGAAAGTAGTAGCAGCGCGTTTTCCTTAAACGCGCTACCGCTAAGTTTGACTTGCCCCTTCGCGGTTATCCCTCCTTACCCAATTCCCCATTCTTCTCGCATCCCTCTCCCCTCTCCTCCCTTGCTCCCTCTCGCCGCCCCTGCTCCCTCGTCGCCACTGCCTCCGTCGCCATCACCGGGGCCGCCACCGTCGCCGCGTGCCGTCACGCCACCGGAACCACGCGCCCTTGACACCCTCGGGAGCCACACTCGTCCCCTCATCGCTGCCCTGCCTCCCTCCACGGCCCTGCCTCCCTCGCCGTCATGGGGCCGCCCTACCTCCCTCCATGGCCCTGCCACCCTTGATGCCCTCCTCGCCACCATCTCCCCTGAGCACCTCCCTTGAGCACCCTCTCTGTAAGACCCCACCCCTCCTCTGTAGGTTAATTTACTTAGGTGAATTTAGTTATGAACCCTAGCTAGGTTTAAGATGAGTAGTAGTGGTACAATAGGTGAATAATTTGCAAGAGGGCAGTAGATTAATTTACTTAGGTGAATACTCTCGCAACGCCATCTCTTCGAATTGTGTTGCAACCCTTCACTTTCAGACATGCTGAGTCTAGAATATCCTGACACCAACCATATCTGAATCTCAGGCAGATATGATGGTTGGAAACTTGCCCTAGAATTATAATATTGGTCTTACTAAACTGGTGAAGTGGATGTTGTGTCCAACACACTTTGCCGGAAGATCTACAATTGTAATAACTTGTATCAACAATTTAGCCACTTCCCCATTAGGATTTCATATGACTTATTCTAGTAGTTTATCCTTATGGACCCCTTGAGCCCCGAAGTCTGACCTTTTTACTTGATGTTCTAGGTACCAAACATTACGATAATTGGGTTACGCTATTTCATCAAGGAGAACATCAGAAGCAGAGTGCTAAATGTCTATCGATCGATCATCCAGATTTCGCTCCCTTGGCATAGCTAAGGTGAAATCTGAGAAAGTGTTGTCTTCCTTTGCATCTACATCCTCCATCATTATTCATTTTGGTAGTATGAGGTGTTGCCAGGATCCTTGGCACAGATGTTGGTAAAACCTTGATGAATATGGAAATGGTCAAGTTCTTGAGAGCACGCTCAGACTTTGGCTTATACCTCGGTATCAATTGGAAAGTGCCTTCCATTTACCGAGTTGTTCTATAACTCTAATTTCTTTTTCAAACTGAGTATGCCATTCGATCGAATTTCTTCAAACAATCGTTGTGAATTGCCTTAGGCTGGTATGAAGAGTTTCAATGATATCTGTATCAAAAGTAATTCTTTTTGCCACTTAAGGGATAATCCTATGAGTCACCTTCCCTACAGTACCCGTTATGGTATGAAGGGCAACTAACTCCTCGCTCTTTGAAACCCATGCTCCATCCTGGCTAAGCATGGAATTGTTGCCTACTAATTGAACCTCCGTTATCTGTCTCATTCCATCGTTCTCGGTGTGTGTTTTGAATCTTAGCTCAAGAGATGTTTTTATGTCTCATTCCATGAGTTGATCATGAGTTGCTCGATCTTCGTGAAGATCGATTCTCGTAGGGTTTTCCTACCCCTTCGTCATTGTGTTTAGATGAAGATCCCGAGAGCAAAGATGTCAAGTTCAGTATGATGCAATGAATTAACAACTTCGAATGAGCAATTGGATCATGAAGATTACGATAGCTTAGTGTCCCCTCTGTCCTCTTACCATACGCCTGAATCTCGGGACGAGATTCTTGTTTAGTGGGGGTGGGTTGTCACAACCCTAGCTAGACATTGTTTGGCTCTGCATTGTGCATCATGGCATCACGTTTAAATTCAAGTGAATTTGAAATGGGGATGTCAAACCCTAGCACCTCATTGAATAAACAAAACTCCAACATTTGAATTTCAATGATTTCAAAATGCTCTCAAAAATGCCCCCCTGTCTGATAATTATTGGCAACAATATATAAGGGGTCATTTTAATTTTCAAAACACATATAGAATTTTAAAAATAAATAATAATGCTACTGAAATTGTCAAATTAAATCATTATAAATATTTTAGTCATTCAAAAATATTGAAACTTTTTGTGTAGGTTTGAAATATTCAAACTATGCTTGCAAAATATTTCAATGTATTTTGAAATAGGTTTGGAGGCCCTGAAAAAAATAAAACAAACATCATAAAAAGAAAAGAAAACAAAAATGGAAAGAGAGAGAGAGAGAGAGAGGGAGAGAGAGAGAGAGAGGGAGAGAGAGCTAACCCGAGGCCAGCTCTAGGCCGGCCCATCTAGCCCAAGGGGGGCGTCGTCCTCTTGGCGGCCAGGAGGCCGGGCGTGTGGCCGCCGTGCGCTCGTGCCGGAGCTACCATGCAGCCCCCTGCCTGCCTACCTCACCCCTCCCCGTCGCGTTGGCACCGTGGATAGGCTCCAGGAGCCGTCTGGATCGCCCCCTCTCCCCATTCGCCCCCACTCCTCTCTCCTCTCCCACTGCTCCGCCATGGACGCCGCTCCCTCGCCGCCGTAGCCGCCACTCCAGCCGCTCCCCTTCGCCCCCGAGTAGCTCCCAGCTCCGCCTCGACCTGCTGCTGCTCCCCACCGAGCCAGGCATCGCCGGAGGCCCCCCAGCGATGCCCCCGTCCTCTTCTTCATCCTCGACCACCGAAGATCGCCATCGTCCATCCACCGCAAGCAGACCGTCCACGAGTTCGCTTCTGACGCCGTCGTGATCGTCATGAGCCCCTGGTCCTTTCCCCTCTCTTCCCCGGCCATTTTGCGCCCCTGGTTTCTTGAGCCCATGCTCGGTCGAGCTCCGACAGTCGCCGAGCTTGTCACCGACCGTGCTCCGGGCCATCCCCGCCGTTGGGATGTGTCTCGTTGGACGTGCACGAGTGCGAGCGCTCATTTGAGCCGCTCCACTGTCGTTTTGATCGCCGGAGGGCGATTCCCAACCCCCTCCGCCGTCCCTGGAGTCACCGGCGGCTCAACGCCGGCGAGCCAACCCAGTTTGACCACGGGGTTAACCACCCCTGGGTAACTGGCAAGTGGGGCCCACCCTTGGTTAGTTTAGGTTAATTAAAAAATAATTAAGTTAATGACCAACTGATAGGTGGGCCCAACCCTGCTAATTAGTAATTAACAATTAAATTAATTCCTGTTAGTGCCTGGGTCACTGACCAGTGGACCCCACTGTTCAGGTTTGACCTGGCAACGTCCAGTTGACCAGGTGACATCATGCTAATGTAATAATTGATTTTCTGATTTAAAATTAATTCTAGAAAATGCTGAAAACTTTAGAAAATCATGGAAAATAATTTGTAACTCAGATTGAAATAATTTATATATGAAAAGTGATGAGAAAAATCCAATGAATCTGTTTATGCCATGATCATGCATGTTTAAACAAGTTAACATCACCAAGTATGACATTTGTGATTAGGGCAATATATGAAATACCATTTGGAGTTGGGATTCAAACTTGTTTGAATTCCACTTCAATTAACATGGTTAATTATTCCTCTAGGTCAACTCAGTACCTTTGCCATGTCATACATCATGTTTGTTGCATTGCATGGAATGTATTCCTTCCTTGTTTGCCGGTGTTTGTTTCTTCTCGGTAGACGTTGGTTCCGACGTTGTGATTGTTGACTCTATGAAGAGAAGTAATATCTTCAGAGCTGTCAAGCAAGCAACCCTCCTTGAGCATTTCGATATAATCCTACTCTCTCACTCTTGCTCTCATTTCAATGCATTAGGACAATACGATTCAACTGTTACTTGTTCTCGATAGTTGAACCCATTCCTATGCATGACCTGTCATTGTCGCCAAATAGCTAAACTATCCTAGCATCCTTAGTAATTGCTTGAGCTATGTTGTGACTACTCAGCCATGCTTGCTTGCTATGCTTAGAGTTGAGTTGGTCTGATCCATCTGGGTGATGGATTGGAATGATCATGTCCTAATGAAGAGATTTGAGTGTCTTGACCCGTTTTGGTCAAGATGGTGATGAGAGGCCGTGTTGGAGAACATGGTGGATTGTATTGTGATACGGCTCATAGGAACTAGGTTTCGTGCTTATCAGAGCCTACCTCGCTGTTACATGGACATTTGTGGGTCAGGTGCGCGGACATGTGGCGCATGGCGCATGTGCCTCGTCGTGGCACATGGCGTGTGTGGCTGATCATGGCACATGGCGTGTGTGGCCCGTCGTGACACAAGACATGGCACATGTGCCAGACTAGACGTAGATACGTGTTCCAGGAGGGAACGTTGCTGATGGCACGATGACGTTGGTTCCTCTGAGTCAGGGTGATTTTCTTGGGGAACGTCGCATGGGAAACAAAAAAATTCCTACGCACACGCAAACCTATCCATGGTGATGAGCATCTACGAGAGGGAGAGTGGATCTACATACCCTTGTAGATCGCTAAGCGGGAAGCGTTAAGAAACGCGGTTGGTGTAGTCAAACATCTTCGCGATCTAAATCGCCGAGCGTCCCGCGATCTCATCACGATCCGTCCCGCGATCCAATCACGATCCGTCCCGTCAACTCATCACGATCCGTCCCGCGATCTCATCACGATCCGTCTCACGATCTTGATCACGATCTGTCCCGCGAACTCATCATGATCCGTTCCGCGATCTCATCACGAACTGTCTCGCGATCTCGATCACGGTCCTTCCGATCTAGCGCCGAACGGACGGCACCTCCGCGTTCAGCACACGTGCAGCTTGATGACGATCTCCACTGTCTCGATCCAGCGAGAGGAGGTGGAGAGGAGAGAGAGTTCACCGGCAGCGTGACGGCGTTCCGGTGATGGTGGTGGAGTGATTCCGGCAGGGCTTCGCCTAAGCGCTGCGGAAAACCGATCTAGAGGAGAAACTGTGCACCGGTGAAACGGGTAGCACGTGGCTGGAAATTCTGTCCAAAAACCACCCAATCCACTAGTATATATAGGAGGAGAGGAGAGGAGAGGCAGCCAAGGCCTTTGGGTTGGCCGAAATAGGAGGTGGGAGCAATCCTACTTCACCTCCAATCCTAGTTGGAGTAGGATTGCCTCCTATTGGCTGATTTTCCACTTTTTGCTTTAGGACTTTCTCTCCTGCGCCATGGGCCTTTGTGGCTGTTTTCCCAGCCCACCAAGGGCTGGTTATTATTCTCCCACAGCCCATGGACCTCTTGGGGTCGAAACACTCCTCCCGGAGGTCCTCCGGTACACTACCGGCACTCCCGGTACAATACCGATACTCCCGGTACACTACCGATGAGCCCGAAACTTTTCCGGAAACCAAACTGGGACTTCCTATATATGAATCTTTACCTCCGGACCATTCCGGAGCTCCTCGTGACGTCCGGGATCTCATCCGGGACTCCGAACAACCTTCGGTCACCACCATACATAACTCTACACTACCGAAACGTCACCGAACCTTAAGTGTGCAGACCCTGCGGGTTCGAGAACTATGTAGACATGACCGAGACACCTCTACGGTCAATAACCAATGGCGGGACCTGGACGTCCACATTGGTTCCTACATATTCTACGAAGATCTTTATCGGTCGAACCTCTATGTCAAGGATTCAGTTAATCCCGTATATCGTTCCCTTTGTTCTTCGATATGTTACTTGCCCGAGATTCGATCGTCGGTATCTCCATACCTAGTTCAACCTCGTTACCGGCAAGTCTCTTTACTCGTTCCGTAATACAAGATCCCGCAACTAACAATTAGTCACATTGCTTGCAAGGCTTATTGTGATGTTGCATTACCGAGTGGGCCCCGAGATACCTCTCCGTTACACGGAGTAACAAATCCCAGTCTCGATCCATGCCAACTCAACAGACACCATCGGAGATACCTGTAGAGCACCTTTATAGTCATCCAGTTACGTTGCGACGTTTGATACACACAAGGCACTCCTTCGATATCCGTGAGTTGCATGATCTCATGGTCATAGGAACATATACTTGACATGCAGAAAACAGTAGCAATAAACTGACACGATCATATGCTATGTTTGTAGTTTGGGTCTTATCCATCACATCATTCTCCAAATGATGTGATCCCGTTAAAATGACATCTCATGTCCATGGCTAGGAAACCTTAACCATCCTTTGATCAACGAGCTAGTCCATTAGAGGCATACTAGGGACATGGTTTTGTCTATGTATCCACACATGCGTTTAAGTCTCCGATCAATACAATTATAGCATGGA
The DNA here is from genome assembly GCA_022496015.1 of Hordeum marinum. Classification (NCBI taxonomy): domain Eukaryota; kingdom Viridiplantae; phylum Streptophyta; class Magnoliopsida; order Poales; family Poaceae; genus Hordeum; species Hordeum marinum. The sequence continues at coordinate 249,636,507 of CM039674.1, read as the reverse complement.
TAATAAACGATTATCATGAACAAGGAAATATGATAATAACTAATTTATTATTGCCTCTAGGGCATATTTCCAACAGTCTCCCACTTGCACTAGAGTCAATAATCTAGTTCACATCACCATGTGATTCGCATTGTTATGAATCTAACACCCAATGAGTTCTGGGGCTCGATCATGCTTTGCATGTGAGAGAGGTCTTATAGTCAACGGGTCTGCGATATTCAGATCCGTGTGTACTTTGCATATCTCTATGTCAAACCGTAAACACTGCTACCACACTCCACTTGGTACTATTTCCAAATGGCTGCTCCACTATACGTATCCAGATTGCTACTACTAGTCATCCGGATAGGTGTTAAAGCTTGCATCGACGTAACTCTTTACGATGAACTCTTTATCACCTCCATAATCAAGAAACATTTCCTTAGTCCTCTGGTTACTAAGGATAATTCCGACGCTGTCCAGTGATCCACTCCTGGACCACTCTTGTACCCCTTGACAGACTCATGGCAAGGCACACATAGGTGCGGTACACAGCATGGCATAATATAGAGCCTATGGCTAAGGCATAGGGGACGACGTTCGTCCTTTCTCTTTCTTCTGCCGTTGTCGAGCTTTGAGTCTCACTCAACTTCACACCTTACAAATCAGACGAGAACTATTTCTCTGGCTGATCCATTTTGAACTCTTTCAAAATCTTGTGAAGGTATGCACTCATTGAAAGTCTCATCAAGCATCTTGATCTATCTCTATAGATTTTGATGCTCAACAATTAGGTATCTTTATCCAGGTCTTCCTTTGAAAATCACTTTCCAAATAACCGTTTTATGCTTTCCAGAAACTCTACATTATTTCTGAACAACAATATGTCATCCACATATACTTATCAGAAATTCTATAGTGCTCCCACTCACTTTATTGCAAATACAAGTTTCTCATAAACTTTGTATAAACATCAAAACTTTGATCACCTCATCAAAGCGTATATTCCAACTCCGAGATGCTTGCTTTAGTCCATGGAAGGATCACCGAAGCTTGCACACCTTTTAGCATCCTTAGGCCTGACAAAACCTTCTGGTTGTATCACATACAACCTTTCCTCAAGTAAACCATTAAGGAAACGATGTTTTGACATCCATCTGCCAGATTTCATAATTGAAAACACAGCAACTGCTAACATAATTCCAACAGACTTTTAGCATCGCTACGAGTGAGAAAGTCTCATCGTAGTCAACTCCTTGAACTTGTCACAAACATCTTTGCAACAAGTCAAGCTTTACAAATAGTGACATTCACCATCAGTGTCTGTCTTCATTTTAAAGATCCATTTGTACTCAACGACCTGCCGTCCAATGAGCAAGTCTACCAAAGTCTACACTTGGTTTTAATACATGGATCCTATCTCGGATTTCATGGCCTCCAACCATTTGTCGGAATCCGGGCCCATCATCGCTTCTCCATAGCTCGTAGGTTCATCGTTGTCCAACAACATGACCTCCAAGACAGAGTTGTCGTACCGCTCAGGAGCAGTACACATCCTTGTCGACCTACGAAGTTCGATAGTAACTTGATCCTGAAGCTTCATGATCATCATCATTAACTTCCTCTTCAACTAACGTAGGCTTCACAGAAACATCTTTCTGCGCTGCGCTACTCTCTGGTTGAACAAAGGTTTAACAACCTCATCAAGCTCTATCTTCCTCCCACTCAATTCTTTCGAGAGAAACTTTTTCTCGAGAAAGGACCCAGTTCTAGCAACAAACACTTTGTACTCGGATCTGAGATAGAAGGCATACCCATCTGTTCTTAGGGTATTCTATGAAGATACATTTGTCCGCTTTGGGTTCTAGCTTATTATGTGAAAACATTTTCCACACAAGCATCGCAGCCCCAAACATTAAGAAATGACATCTTAGGTTTCTATCAAACCATAATTCACACGGTGTCATCTCAACGGATTTAGATGATGCCCTATTTAAAGTGAATCTAGTTGTCTCTAATGCATAACCCCAAAAATTATAGTAGTAAAACGATAAGAGACATCACAGTATGCACTATATCAATAGAGCATGACTATGATGTTCGGACACACCATCACACCATGGTGTTCCAGGTGGCGTTAGTTGTGAAACAAATTTCACGTTGTCTTAAGTTGTATGCCAAACTCGTAACTCAGATATTCACCTCCATGATCATATCGCGGTCATTTTTATCTTCTTGTCACGATGATCTTTAAACTTCACTCTGAATTTGCTTGAACCTTTCAAACGATTCAGACTTGTGTTTCATTAAGTAAATATACACTATATCTACTCAAATCATCAGTGAAGGTAAGAAAATAACGATATCCACTGCACGCTACAAGACTCACTAGATTGCATACATCAACATGTATCATTTCCAATGAATCACTTGCCCGCTCCATCCAACGGAGTCCTTTAGTCATCTTGCCCAAGAGGCATGGTTCGCATGTCTCAACCGATTCAAAATCGATGAGTCCAAATATCCATCAGCATGGAGTTTCTACATGCGCTTTATACCAATATGACATTTAGCGGCAGTGCCACAAGTATGTGGTACTATCATTATTAACTTTGTATCTTTTGACATCAATGTTATGAACATGTGTACTACTACGATCAAGATTTCAACAAACCATTCTCACTGGGTGCATGACCATTGAAGGTATTATTCATGTAACCAGAATAACTATTATTCTCTGACTTAAATGAATAACCGTATTGCAACAAACATGATCTAATCATGTTCATGCTCAACGCAAAACACCAAATAACATTTATTTAGGTTCGTCACTAATCCTGAAGGTAGAGAGAGCATGCGATGTTGATCACATCAACCTTGGAAACATTTCCAACACACATCGTCACCTCACCCTTAGCTAGTTCTCCATTTATTCCGTAGCTTTCATTTCGAGTTACTAACATTTAGCAACCGAACCGGTATCCAATACCCAGGTGCTACTAGGAGTACTAGCAAGGTACACATCAATAACTCGTATATCAAATATACTTCTGTCGATGTTGCCAGCCTTCTTATCTACCAAGTATCTAGGGTTGTTCCGCTTCAGCGACCTCTCACCTCATAATAGAAGCACTTAGTCTCGGGTTTGAGTTCAACTTTGGGTTGCTTCACTGGAGTAGCAACTGACTTGCTATCCATGAAGTTTCCCTCCTTGCTCTTGCCCTTTTCGAAACTAGTGGTTTGATTAACCATCAACACTTGACGCTCCTTCTTGATTTCTACCTTCGCGGTGTCAAACATCGCAAATAGCTCAGGTATCAATACTTCTATCCCTGGTGTATTATAGTTCATCACTAAGTTCTAGTAGCTTTAGTGACAGTGACTTGGAGAACTATATCAATCACTATCTTATCTGGAAGATCAACTCCCACTTGATTCAAGCAATTGTAGTACCCAGACAATCTGAGTACATGCTCAACGATTGAGCTATTCTCCTTCATCCTACAAGCAAAGAATCTTGTTGGAGATCTCATATCTCGCAACAAAGGCACGAGCCTGAGATCACAATCTCTGCTCCTAGAACATCTCATATGTTCCGTGACGTTCAAAACGTTTTGGAGCCTCAATTCTAAGCCGTAATGCATGACGCACTAAACTATCAAGTAGTTATCGAAACGTGCCTGTTAGATGTTCACAACATCTATAGACGACGCTAGAGGGGGTGGCGCACCGAGCGGTGCATTAAGGACGTAAGCCTTCTGTGCAGCAATGAGGACAATCCTCAGATCACGGACCTAGTCCGCAATTTTGCTACCAACATCTTTCAATTCTATTTCTCTAGGAACATATAAAAATACAAGGGAGCTACAGCGCGAGCTAGTAATCTACAACATAATTTGCAAAGACACTTTGACTATGTTCATGATAATGAGTTCAATTAATCATATTACTTAAGAACTCCCACTCAAATTGACATCCCTCCGATCATTCAAGTGATACATGATCCAAATTCACCAACTCAAGTCCGATCATCACGTGAGTTGCGGTGGCTGCAATGGTGAACATCATTATGTTGATCATATCTACTATATGACTCATGTTCGACCTTTCGGTCTCTCGTGTTCTGAGGCCATGTCTGTACATGCTAGGCTCGTCAAGTTTAACCCGAGTGTTCTGCGCGTGCAAATCTGGCTTGCACCCATTGTATGTGAACCTAGAGTCTATCACACCCGATCATCACGTGGTGTCTCAACACGACGAACTTTCGCAACGGTGCACACTCGGGGAGAACACAGTTCATCTTGAAATTCAAGTGAGGGATCACCTTATAATGCTACCGCCGTACTAAGCAAAACAAGGTGCATAAAAGGATTAACATCTCATGCAATTCATAAGTGACATGATATGGCCATGAACTTGTGTTTAAGATCTCCATCTTCGAAACACCGGCATGATCTCCATCGTCACCGGCACAACACCATGATCTCCATCATCTTGATCTCCATCAATGTGTTGCCATTGGGGTTGTCACGCCCTGCATGCTTCTACTACTATTGCTACCGTAGCGATAAAGTAAAGCATTACATAGCGCTTAATGATTGACACGCAGGTCATACAATAATTAAAGACAACCCTATGGCTCCTGCCGGTTGCCGTACTCATCGACATGCAAGTCGTGATAATCTATACATCACATGATCATCTCATACACCACATATATCTCATCATGTAATTGGCGATATCACATCACAACATACCCTGCAAAAACAAGTTAGACGTCCTCTAATTGTTGTTGCATATTTTACGTGGCTGCTATGGGTATCTAGCAAGAACGATTCTCACCTACGCATAAACCACAACGGTGATACACTAGTTTGCTTTTCAACCTTCTCAAGGACCGCCTTTGTCGAATCCGATCCAACTACAGTGAGAGAAACTGTCACCCGCAAGCCATCTAGGCAACAAGTTGCGTCGAGGGAACCGGTCTCTCGTAAGCGTACGAGTAATGTTGGTCCGGGCTGCTTCATCTCACAATCCCGCTGAACCAAAATACGACCAAGGGAGGAAGCAATCTAAGCATCAACGCCCACAAACCTTTTGTGTTCTACTCGAGATCTCATCGAACCATCAACCTAGCTCATGATGCCACTGTTGGGGAACGTCGCATGGGAAACAAAAAATTTCCTACGCACACGCAAACCTATCCATGGTGATGAGCATCTACGAGAGGGAGAGTGGATCTACATACCCTTGTAGATCGCTAAGCGGGAAGCGTTAAGAAACGCGGTTGGTGTAGTCAAACATCTTCGCGATCTAAATCGTCGAGCGTCCCGCGATCTCATCACGATCCGTCCCGCCATCCAATCACGATCCGTCCCGTCAACTCATCACGATCCGTCCCGCGATCTCATCACGATCCGTCTCACGATCTTGATCACGATCTGTCCCGCGAACTCATCACGATCCGTTCCGCGATCTCATCACGAACTGTCTCGCGATCTCGATCACGGTCCTTCCGATCTAGCGCCGAACGGACGGCACCTCCGCGTTCAGCACACGTGCAGCTTGATGACGATCTCCACCGTCTCGATCCAGCGAGAGGAGGTGGAGAGGAGAGATAGTTCACCGGCAGCATGACGGCGCTCCGGTGATGGTGGTGGAGTGATTCCGGCAGGGCTTCGCCTAAGCGCTGCGGAAAACCGATCTAGAGGAGAAACTGTGCACCTGTGAAACGGGTAGCACGTGGCCAGAAATTCTGTCCAAAAACCACCCAATCCACTAGTATATATAGGAGGAGAGGAGAGGAGAGGCAGCCAAGGCCTTTGGGTCGGCCGAAATAGGAGGTGGGAGCAATCCTACTTCACCTCCAATCCTAGTTGGAGTAGGATTGCCTCCTATTGGCTGATTTTCCACTTTTTGCTTTAGGACTTTCTCTCCTGCGCCATGGGCCTTTGTGGCTGTTTTCACAGCCCACCAAGGGCTGGTTATTATTCTCCCACAGCCCATGGACATCTTGGGGTCGAAACACTCCTCCCGGAGGTCCTCCGGTACACTACCGGCACTCCCGGTACAATACCGATACTCCCGGTACACTACCGATGAGCCCGAAACTTTTCCGGAAACCAAACTGGGACTTCCTATATATGAATCTTTACCTCCGGACCATTTCGGAGCTCCTCGTGACTTCCGGGATCTCATCCGGGACTCCGAAAAACCTTCGGTCACCACCATACATAACTCTACACTACCGAAACGTCACCGAACCTTAAGTGTGCAGACCCTGCGGGTTTGAGAACTATGTAGACATGACCGAGACACCTCTACGGTCAATAACCAATGGCGGGACCTGGACGTCCACATTGGTTCCTACATATTCTATGAAGATCTTTATCGGTCGAACCTCTATGTCAAGGATTCAGTTAATCCCGTATATCATTCCCTTTGTTCTTCGGTATGTTACTTGCCCGAGATTCGATCGTCGGTATCTCCATACCTAGTTCAACCTCGTTACCGGAAAGTCTCTTTACTCATTCCGTAATACAAGATCCCGCAACTAACAATTAGTCACATTGCTTGCAAGGCTTATTGTGATGTTGCATTACCGAGTGGGCCCCGAGATACCTCTCCGTTACACGGAGTAACAAATCCCAGTCTCGATCCATGCCAACTCAACAGACACCATCGGAGATACCTGTAGAGCACCTTTATAGTCATCCAGTTACGTTGCGACGTTTGATACACACAAGGCACTCCTCCGATATCCGTGAGTTGCATGATCTCATGGTCATAGGAACATATACTTGACATGCAGAAAACAGTAGCAATAAACTGACACGATCATATGCTATGTTTGTAGTTTGGGTCTTATCCATCACATCATTGTCCAAATGATGTGATCCCGTTATCAAATGACATCTCATTTCCATGGCTAGGAAACCTTAACCATCCTTTGATCAATGAGCTAGTCCATTAGAGGCATACTAGGGACATGGTTTTGTCTATGTATCCACACATGCATTTAAGTCTCCGATCAATACAATTATAGCATGGATAATAAACGATTATCATGAACAAGGAAATATGATAATAACTAATTTATTATTGCCTCTAGGGCATATTTCCAACAGATTTAATCTATTCGAATAGCCGCGTCCTCGGATATGGACTACTTGGATTGCTTGCCTTCTCGTAGGGAGAGGGGAGTGGATCCATAGTGTTGTACTGCTATGGTGAATATGTGGACTCATGTGTGCTATCCCACCTCAAAGAAATACCTGTGGTCGTAGTATAGGTAGGCCAAGAGTCAAAGTTGGCTTACTGCAATAAACTCCATAACCCCCTTCATTGATACTGATGCATATGTAGATAGTTCTAATGTAAGTCTTGCTGAGTACCTTTGTACTCACGGTTGCTTAATTTATGTTTTTGTAGAGGAGACGTCAGTCTCATTAATGATTCTTATGACGTGAAGTGCGATGTTGACCGGATTAGCTTGGGAATCCCAGACAGAGGTCTGGTTCCTTTGGTAGGGTCGTTGTAGCTTTTCAGGCTCCTCCAACCACTTTTAGTAGATGTCTATATCCAGACATGTTTTGCTTCCACTTGTTGCTTGTATGACTTGAGTGTTGGGTCATGTGACCCCTGTTTATAACATCTTACTATGTTGGCTCTTCCGAGCCTTCTAAATAAATGTTGTAATGATGTATGGTTATGTTGTGATGCCATAGTTGTATCTATGCATACCTGGCATGTCGTGCGTACGTGTGACGTGCGACGGTATGTATGGGATTCGACACCTAGTTGTGTGCCTTTAGTAGTACTCTTTACGGGGAAATGTCTCTTTGTGCTTCCACCGAGCCTTGGTAGCTTGCTACTGCTCTGGACACATTGATTGACCGACATATATCCTTGTTTGCTGCTGTGTTTGTCCCTTCGAGGAAATGTCTCGCAATGTAATAGAGTCCCTGTAGCATGCTACGACTCGTCTATGTGCAGTGATGACATTTATGTCCCACGGCGTAATGGAGTCCTTGTAGCTTGCTATGAATCGTCTACACATGCTAGAGATCGACATCTGCATTGCTGGGTTACGTATGCCTGTCCCTGTACGGATGTGCCACTTGGGTTCTACGACTAGTCATGTCGGCCCGGGTTCTCTGTCATTTGAATGCTAGCGACAAGTTCACATACGTGAGCCAAAAGATGCAAACGGTCCCGGCCCAAGTAAGGTGGCAGCCGTGGAGATAACCGTGTGTGTGGCCGCAAAGTGATGTGATGTGTTACATGTTGGGTTCTTATGGCTTAGGATCGGGGTCCCGACATCCTTCTCAAATAGCGAAGATCACTCTAGTTAGGGCATTTTGGGTGCGATGAACTATGCATGCTTATGATATGGAGAGAATTCCTTATTTGACACTCCCTTAAAATCATGTTCCTTATTTGACATTGAAAAAAAATTCTTCCCTATATGACCTATAGTCTTAATTTCTTTCCCTATGTGACACTCTAGTTCATTTTGTACACGTGAAAAGACCTTTTTATCCCTGCACATAATGTGACCAAAAATATGTAGCATTGAGCCTATTTAGATAATACTAGTTGTCAACCCATGCTAATGCATGGACTGGTTATCTAACCATTCAAAATATGTATAAACTAGACAATTTCATTATGGTCAAGCAAATTTATTTCCATTTCCCTAAATAATTTTCCTTTTATTATGAATGTATATTGTAAGACAATTTAAACACTCTAAAAATAGAGCAGTAGTAGTATTTTTATGCTTAGTAAATGAATGACACCTATAAATATGCACGTAAATTTCTCTAAATTTGACTATGAATATACATAAAGGTTTTCAAAATGCTCAAGTAAATGAATACATACCAACATAGAATTTTCATGAAAAACGGCATGATAGTCCCATTACTTTATGATGCTTAAAATTTAGTTTCTGAATATCACATAACAAATATGAAAGCCCCCACAACAACACATTTTTTAGCATAGTAACAGCAACGCAGTTTTGAATGGTATACGGGCATCTCCCGGCTGAATCAATCTAGCAACGTGCTAGCTTGCATATCGATCCAGCAGCCTGCTAGCTTGCATATGTGTGTATTAAAATACCTCTGTGGTCACATTATCTAGAAACAATTATTATCTTATATATATTTGTGGTCACATTATACATATAGATAAAATAATATTTTCACGTGTACAAAATGCACTAAAGTGTCATATAGGAAAAAAAATTAAGACTACAGGTCATATAGGGAAGAATTTTTTTTAGTGTCAAATAAGGAATACAATTTTAAGAGAGTGTCAAATAAGGAATTCTCTCTATGATATGTTGCTTCTATTTTTGCCAAGTCTGTCTCTTTCTGTTGCTCAACTATATATGTTGCATATCATCAACTCATGTGACGATGCAGGTGCATAGATCATCGATGGCAAAGAAGTGCTACGCCAAGAGTATACGACGAGTGGCCGGAGTGTCAGGCCCAGGTGAACTGGTTTCCGGTTTCCGAGCGACAGCCAGTACTTCGTTTAGGTTCATGCTAGTGCAAGAGAGGGATACGAACCTACGCCTCAAGAAATACTATATTATGTATGATGAGACATGTCATGTAACTTGTATAGCTATATCGTGATTATGACGTGACGACATGATTTGTGTTGGATGATATGATGAGACTATTATGTGTATGATATGATGAGTATTGCATGTTTATGATATGATTAGAATACTGTATGAAACCTGTACAGAAACATCGCTAATACGTAGCAAAAAAAGGATATGAGAAAATATAGTAGTATCGTTCTTTAGTGCCGGACAGGAAAACGTTGCTACTAAAGGACTTAGCAGTAGCGCTGGTACGGAAAGCGCTACTTCTAAGTAGGTATAGCAGTAGTGCGTGTCAAAACGCGCTACCGATAAACGTTAGCTGTAGCGCCGTATAGTACCCGCGCTACTGATACATCAAAAAGCTGCGCTACTGCTAGGGTTTCCCTGGTAGTGAGTTGGCATGTTCTGCTAGGAGCCGCTACCGACTATCAACTCGGGTCGTGTCCATGTGTACGTGAACCTATAGGGTCACACACTTAAGGGATTGTAGCCCATTCGGATTGGATCCGAATGAAAAATGGGACTAGACTCGTCGTGGGCCTCAAGTGTTGAGCCCACCTTAGAGGTCTATACAACGGGGAGTGGCCACACATTTCAGGGCTGATCTTTTTCCTCCCGTCGACAGCCACCGCCACTCCCCACTCCACCATGCCATGCGACCGGACCTAGCAGCCCGCCGCCGGTGCTGCCCCCGTACATGTGGATATCTTGGAGGCATCACATCTGAGGTGCTTGGACAAACCGTTTGAGGGATCCGCGAGGAGCTGTTCATGGGAGATCACTGCTCATGGGAGATCGGCTAAGGGGGAGACGAATCAGCTGATTGACTACACGCATCACCAACTCTACTTCCGTTGCGGTAACTGTGCGTCTAGTGGTAAACCCGATCCCGTGATCTATTTCCAGTAGCATGTTCTTGGGTGCGCGGTAGAATTTTTTTATTTGGTTCTAGTGTAGCGTACCGCATGTTCCAATAGTGGTATCAGAGCCTCTGCTGTGTGGTGATTGATTCGGTGATTTGCATATGAGATATGTAGATCGATTCAGGTGTGGGTCGATGAGATCAGTCATGCACGTCAGTGTTGAAGGTTGGTTTTGTGATCTTGTTTCCGCCATCGGGGTAGACAGTGGAACGTAAATCCAGATGCAGCACGCAGAGATCAATGAGATTGATCGAACATGAGTAAAGATCGATACCATGGAAATGTGATTTCCGCAGTGCTGAAATCTGTTGGAGGTGTCACAGTAAAACGGGCATAGCTTTTGCATACGAACTTCGTTTTCGCTTCACGACCTGTCAAACTGAATAGGACAAAAAGATGCATTTGACTTTCAACTACTTCACCATTTTGGGCGATATTTTCGAGGTCAAAATCCTCTTGGAAAATAGAGTTTTGGACGGTTTTATTTTCAGCGGTAGAACGCCTGACTTGTTTTTGTAGGGAATGCTTGTGATTTGGTATAGCCCATGAATGTTGCTTGTAAATTATTAAATCATGACCTGCGTGTCATGAGTGTGCCAACCGGCTGGAGCCATATGGTTGTCCCATTATTGTATTAATGACCCGCGTGTCAACATGAGATGCCTTGCAATGTAATTTACTCTCATAGCTATTAGTTTGTAATAGCATAGTATCTTATGTAACACTTGGCGGTTGACACCATGTGTGGATATGGAGATCACCACAAGGGCAACCATGCATGGAGATGGAGATCGCCATGGGCATGCAACACACGTAGAGATGGAGATCACCATGCGTTATTGAAAGGGGCTATACCCATATCACACATATGTAAACTGCATGTGAACGTTTATCCCCTTTATGCGCCCTTCTTTTGCAAGCTAGATGTATTAAGTAGGGTGATCCCTCAAAGAATGTCAAGTAAAATTTCCTTCCAATTGCTGCACCATCACATGTTAAGGTTTTAGTGGTGGGCCTATAAAATTAGGGTGCTACTAATTCTCCTTAATGTGGTGTGTTTGTGTCGGACACTTACGAGTGAAGCATTGGTTAACTTGTCGTGGCTATCAAAACTGTTTTGGGCCTCAAGGCATAAGAGTTGGCATGGCATGAGATGTCCCCGACAAACAAGAGTCATATAGAGATACGATTAGCAAGTGTTGCACCAAGTGATCTAGTCTTCTAGCAGTGATGCAAAAGCTCACTAGTTGACATGTGGATCTTGGATCTTGAATCGCTAAGAATCGACAAAGGGATGTTTATTTTAGTGGTAGTAATGTTATTATTAAAATGTTTAATTTGAATTACTCTTTATGAATACATGTCTTAGTGTTTTGCATATTTCTGTTGTAGATCAATGGCACCACCTGCTCAACCCAGTTTTCATTGAAATCAATCCTAGAAAAGGATAAACTGAATGGAACAAACTTTACCACTTGGTATAGAAATCTGAGAATTGTTCTTAGGCATGATAAAAAGGAACATGTTCTAGAGGAACCCCTTCCAGAGGAACCTATCGAGAATGCTAATGCCACAGCCAGGAATGCCCAGCAGAAACTCGTTGATGAGTCAAACGAGATCAGTTGTCTCATGCTGGCTTCTATGGAGCCCGATCTGCAGCAGCATTTCAAAAACATTGAGGCTTTTGATTTGATCGAGAATGTAAAGAGCATGTTTTAGATGCAGGCAAGGACCGAAAGGTTCAACGTCTGGTCATCCTTGATGGATTGTAAGCTGAAAGAGGGTGATTGACTAAGCCCACATGTGATCAAGATGATCAGATACAAGCAAGCTTTGGATCGGTTAGGCTTCCCACTTGGGGACGAATTGTCCATGGATACAATTCTGGCTTCTCTTCCGACTAGCTATGGGGCGGTCATCTCGAACTTCCATATGCATGGCATGGAAAAGAAGCTCACTGAATTGCATCGGATGCTAAAAGTGGCAAAGCAGGATATCAAGAAAGGCACGCATCAAGTGTTGATGGTGCAGAACACAACAAAGTTCAAGAAGAGCTGATCCAAGAAAAGGACTAAGGCAAAGGTTAAGGAGGCAACTCCTACTTTCGCTGCTGCGCCCAAGTCAGGACCAAACACGGGGACTATTTGCTTTCACTGCAAGGAAACCCGTCACTGGAAGAGGAACTACTGCAAGTGGCTTGCCCAGATTGGCAAGAAGACTGGAAGTGTGACTTCTTCTTCAGGTACACTTGTTGTATATGTTATAAACATTTTTCTTGCTGATATTTCTAGTAGCTCTTGGGTATATGATACTGGATTGGTTCTTCACATATGCAACTCGATGAAGGGCTAAGAAGGACTAGGAATGTTGCAATAGGAGAAGTTGACATACGCGTTGGGAATAAAGCAAGAGTTGCTGCATTGGCCGTCGGCTCCATGCAACTTAATTTACCTCCAGGATTTGTAATGGGACTTGATAATTGTTATTATGTTCCTACATTAAGTCTAAACATTATTTTGGCCTCGTGTTTGATGAGGCAAGGTTATGAATTCAGTATTAAGGACAATGCTTGTTCTACTTACTTGAATAAAATGTTTTATGGCTTTGCACCTATTGTGAACATGTTATTTATATTAGATCTTGAAGGTGAATCGGTCTATAGCATAAATGTCAAGAGGCATAAGCCTAATGAGATAAATTCGACTTACATCTAGTATTATCGACTAGGACATGTTAGTCAAAAGCGCATGAAGAAGCTCCATGATGATGGAGTTCTGACTTCATTTGATTTTTAATCATTTGAGACATGTGAGTCCTGCCGACTCGACAAGATGACTAAGACTCCTTTTGCAAAGAGTTGTGGGAGGGCGTCTGAGCTATTGGAACTTATACATAGTGATGTATGTGGACCAATGAGCACGACAGCTAGAGGTGGTTTCCAGTACTTCATGACTTTTACCGATGACTTTAATAGATATGGATATGTCTACTTGATGAGGCACGAGTCAGAAACTTTTGAAAAGTTCAAGGAGTTTCAGAATGAAGTGGAAAATCAACTTGGCAAGATAATCAAGCTTCTACGATGTGATCGTGGTAGTGAGTATATGAGCTAGGAGTCTGAGGATCATCTAAAGAACCGTGGAATAGTTCCACAACTCACTCCTCTAGGTACACCACAAAGAAATGGTGTGTCGGAATGGAGGAATCGAACTTTGTTAGACATGGTCCGATCGATGATGAGCAAGTCGTATTTACCCTTTTCATTTTGGGGATATGCTCTAGAAACTACAACTTTCACACTAAATAGGGTACAACCAAAGTCCATAGATAAGACACGATATGAGATATGGACTACAAAGAGCCATAGCTTGTCTTTTCTAAAGATTTGGGGTTGTGAAGCATATGTCAAGCAACTCCAGTCGGACAATCTCACACCCAGGTCGGACAAGTGCATATCTGTGGGATATCCTAGTGAAACCCTGTGATATTACTTCTACAACCATGAAGAGGGAAAAGTGTTTGTCGCTCGACATGGAGTATTCCTTGAGAAAGAGTTTCTCAATAGGAAGGCTAGTGGGAGGTCGGTCCGACTTAAAGAAATTCGAGAGCCACATGGGGGCATTCCGACAGGTGATTCAATCACGCTGGAATTAGTCAGAGAACCCATAGTGGAATCGGCACAGGTTCCATGTAGCGTCAGAAAGGTTGAGCAATATGCACGACTGCAATGTGTTGTTCTTGGAGAACAACGAACCGACCATGTATGCGGAAGCGATGGTGAGCCCCGATTCCGAGTTATGGCTTGAGGCCATGAGATCCAAATTAAATTTCGTGGATGACAATCAAGTTTGGAACTTGGTTGATTCACAAGATGATGTTCGAGCCATTGAGTGAAAATGGATCTTTAAGAAGAAAACTGAGATGGATGAAAATGTTAGAGTCCATAAGGCTTGACTTGTCACTAAAGGTTATCGAGAAATTCAAGGAGTTGACTACGGTGAGACTTATTCACCCACAACGATGCCTAAATCAGTTCGGATCATTCTTGCTATAGCTGCATATTTCGACTATGAGATATGATAGATGGATGTCAAAAAAACTTTCCTTAATGGAAATTTAACTAAGGACGTGTATATGACACAACTCGAGGTTTTTGTCGATCCAAAGAACATTGGCATGGTATGCAAGCTTCATAGATCCATATATGGATTGAGGCAAGGATCTCGGAATTGGAACATTCATAATAATGAAGTGGTCAAAGAGTTTGTCTTCATCAAGAACGACTATGATCATTGTGTATTCAAGAATGTCAGTGGGAGCTCAGTTGCATTTGTGATCTTGTATGTGGATGACATATTGTTGATTGGAAATGATGTTCAAATGCTTGAATCTGTCAAGGACTCATTGAAAAATAGTTTTTTGATGAAAGACTTGGCAGAAACAACTTATATTTTGGGAATCAAGATCTATAGAGATAGATCGAGAAGGCTTATTGGGTTAAGCCAAAGTACGTATATAGACAAGGTGTTGAAGCGGTTCAACATGCAAGATGCCAAGAAAGTGTTATTTCCCATGTCCCATGGCATTAGTCTTAGCAAGACTCAGAGTCCTTCAACTCCTGATGAGCGAAGATGCATGAAAGGATTCTGTATGCTTCGACTGTCGGGTCCATCATGTATGCTATGGTATGTACTCTTCCCGATGTTAGCTTTTCTCTAAGCATAGTAGGAAGATACCAGGCTGATCCAGGTGAGAGTCACTGGATAGCGGTAAAGAATATCCTTAAATACTTGAGAAGGACAAAGGATATGTTCCTGGTTTATGGAGGTGAGGATGAGCTCGTTGTAAAGAGTTACACTGATGCTAGTTTCCAAACCGATAGGGATGATAGTCGATCACAATCTGTGTTTGTGTTCATTTTGAATGGAGGAGCAGTGAGTTGGAGGAGTGCCAAGAAAGATAAGGTAGCTGATTCTACAATGGAGGCTGAGTACATTGCGTCTTTTGAAGCTGCAAAAGAAGGTGTTTGGTGAAGAATTTCATTTCTAATCTTGGAGTGGTTCATGACTCGTCCAATCTATTGGACCTCTATTGTGATAATAGTGGTTCTATCACACAAGTCAAGGAACCACGAAATCATCATAAAACCCAACACATACTCAGGCATTTTTACCTCATTCATGACATTGTTGAGAGAGGCGATGTAAACATGCAAGATACACATGGATGCAAATGTTGCTGAACCATTAACGAAGCCTGTCACACAGTCGAAGCATGAGATGCAGATGAGGCCCATGGGCATACGATGCCTAGATGATTGACTCTAGTGCAAGTGGGAGACTGTTGGAGATATTCCCAAGAGGCAATCATGTGATGATTTCGTTTCCTATGTATTCATGAGTATTTGTTATTATCCTTGTATTGGAAATATGCCCTAGAGGTAATAAATAAAGTATTTATTATTATATTTCCTTGTTCATGATAATCGTTTATTGTCCATGCTATAATTGTGTTGATTGGAAACTAAATACATGTGTGGGCATATAGACAAACACTATGTCCCTAGTATGCCTCTAGCAGGCTAGCTCGTTGATTAAAGATGGTTAAGGTTTCCTAGCCATGGACATGAAATGCCATTTGATAGCGGGATCACATCATTAGGAGAATGATATGATGGACAAGACCCAAACTATGAACGTAGCATATGATCGTGTCAGTTTATTGCTATTGTTTTCTGCATGTCAAGTATCTGTTCCTATGACCATGAGATCATGCAACTCACTGACACTGGAAGAGTGCCTTGTGTGTATCAAACATCGCAACATAACTGGGCGACTATAAAGGTGCTCTACAGGTATCTCGAGGGTCTCTATTGAGTTCGCATGGATCAATACTGGGATTTGTTACTCCATGTGACGGAGAGGTATCTCAGGGCCCACTCGGTAATACAACATCACAACAAGCCTTGCAAGCAATGTGACTAAGTGTTAGTCGTGGGATCTTGTATTACGGAACAAGTAAAGAGACGTGCCGGTAACGAGATTGAACTAGGTATAAAGATACCGACGATCAAATCTCGGGCAAGTAACATACCAAAGAACAAAGGGAACAACATACGGGATTGTATGAATCCTTGACATAGAGGTTCGACCGATAAAGATCTTCGTAGAAGATGTAGGAACAAATATGGGAATCCAGGTCCCACTATTGGTTATTGACCATAGAGGTGTCTCGGTCATGTCTACATGGTTCTCGAGCCCGCAGGGTCTGCACACTTAAGGTTCGGTGACGTTTCGGTATAGATGAGTTATGTGTGTTGGTGACCGAATGTTGTTCGGAGTCCCGGATGAGATCCGGGACATGACGAGGAGCTCTGGAATGGTCTGGAGGTGAAGATTCATATATAGGAAGTTCCGTGTTGGTTACCGGGAAAAGTTCGGGCGTCACCGGTAACGTACCGGGGGTGTCGGGAGGGTCCCGGGGGTCCACCAGAAGGGGCCACTAGCCCCAGATGCCTACATGGGCTGTGAGAGAGGGCACACCAGCCCCTGGTGGGCTAGCTGCCCTCCCACAAAGGCCCATGCGGCAAGGGGGTTGGTGGGAGGGCCAACCCTAGGGTTGGCGCCACCTTGCTAGGGTGGCAAGCCACCTAGGGCGCCACCACCCTTGGCCGCCGCCCCAAGGGGTAACCCTAGGGGTTTGGGGGCACCACCCCTCCCCCTATATATATGTGAGAGGGAGGAGGACCGCCGACCCCTAAGCCATGGCGCAACCCTTCCCCCCTCTCCGATAGCCTCTCCTCTAGTAGATTGATTCAGCGCCGCTTAGCAAAGCTCTGCCGGATCAGCTCTGTTGGGGATATAACTCCATGGTGAGACCCACCCCAGAGGCTCCAGGTCACACTAGGTGGCTCGTACACCAGCCCAAGAGTGGGCTATGAAGACTTAAGCCCAAGACATTTGGCGGCTTGACAAGATGGGCCTGAACGTGGCCCGGACGGAGAAGACCCGGGCGAGTGAGCCGCCAGGAGACAACTTGGTCAGGAAGGCAAGATAAGGTAGAGATAGATTCAGACACGTAGTAAGAGTCGGTTACAACTTGTATGGCCCGTAGTCTTTACCTCCTATATAAAGACGAGACACGAGGCGACTTAGGGATCAGGCTATCGAGAACTAGGTCAAGCAATAGCTCCCTTGCAATCGATACACCAAGCAATATAACACAAGCAAGACGTAGGCTGTTACCTCGACTTGAGGGGCCGAACCTCGGTAAACTCGTGTGCTTCGTCTCAACCAACCCCTTTGAGTCCATCACCTTAGCGATGGCCACGAATGCAAGTCCGTTCACCCGGACATCTGCCATGATAAAACCATGACAGTTGGCGCCCACCGTGGGGCTCACGCTCGGTGGTGTTGAGTTCTCAAAGGGCTCTCTCCCAGGGCTCGAGGGATATGTGGTCGAAAGGATGAACAAAAGTTGCCGCGGCCAGCTCTACATCAACGACGCCGTCTGGGGTCTTGATGCCGGCTCTGTCGAATATGGATTTCGGATTCCCTTCGACGGGATCCATGTCTTCATCGGCAGGATCAACGGATCTACACCTGGGCTAGACGTCTGCACCAACATCGTCAAGCCAGCTCAGCGTGCGCAACCCGCCCATAATGTGCGACCCGCCAGTGTTAACTCGGGCCGGAAGCACATCTTCGTGGGCTTCACTCAAGGTATGGATCATGAAGCTTCTGCGTCGCAGGAGACCCTTGTCTGTTCAGAGGACGGATCTTTGAGCGAGGAAGCAGAGTCGATCTACCAGCTTCACAATGGTGGGATCGGGAGCTACGACGAGCTTTACCCTGAGTCAGAGCATTCTGAGCCAGGCGATTTCGGGCCGCCGGTTCATGCGACCGTGTTCATGGTGGGATCGGCCCCAGGTGCGAGCAGCACAGCCGCCGAAGCAGCAACCTCGGGGGCTGAGCCGCCGCCGCCGGCTCAAGTTCTTCTAGATCTGATGAATGAGCTCGCGGTCCTGATGGCCACTGAAGTCATGCTAGATAATCAAGCCGCTCGGAACTTGGAGATTATGAGACTCAAGGACCGGATGGCGGAGGAGCAACAGAGGATAGCTGAGCTAAAAGTTCAGATGGAGGCAGAGGCAGAACGCATTAAAACGGATGCCTTCCGCCTTGGGCTAGAACAGCAATCCGCGGTTGCGGTACATCGGATGAGGCATCAATCCCGCTTACCAGAACATTATGAGGCTAGGAATCTCTTCAATACGCCAGGAACGGGACGAGCAGCGGATGCACCTGGAAGTCGGCCAATGGCTCGACCGCAGCTTAACCCGCCCCGACGAAACCAGGCCTCACGAGTGGTCTTTCCAACACCGGCGGGTCATTATTCCAACCCGGCAGAGAACATGGTGGCCGCGGCCACCCGGCTTGAAACAATCCGTATCCCAGATGAGGCGCCTTTTGCAGAAGAGGTACAGAATGCCATTGGGTACCTTCAGACGGCGATGGCCCAGCAGGAGAAGTATGCTTACAGTCGGAGCCGCGTTCATTCAACCCCCTCCCCAGCCACAGTTTTAGCCGGCACTATGAATCGCCGGCGGTCTCCAGCAGCGATCGGCACAGAGGGCCTCCAGGGGATGATCAGGCGGCTCTAGATGCACAAGCGCTCATAAACCAGGCGAGAAACCAGCAAGAGGCGGTAGCTTTCACCACAGCGGCTCACCAAGAGCCCGCACCCTCCATATCAGTAGGAATGGGAGTGACCACCAGGGCCGTGGGAGTACCATGCTTAGCATCGGCTCTGCGGAGTGAGCAGTTGCCGAAGGATTTCAAAGGACCTCGCAAGGTCCCGAATTACACTACCGACTTACCTCCGGAGGCCTGGATCGAGAGTTATGAGCTGGCTATGGTGATGTTGGATGTCAGTGAGATGGTGTGTGCTAAGTACTTCATCATGATGCTTGAAGGTCCGGCTCGCACGTGGTTAAAGGGTTTGCCGCCCAATACCATCAATTCATGGGCTGAGTTGAGGGCAAGGTTCATCAAAAACTTTCAAGGGACTTGCAAACAGCCTATGACTATTGTGGATCTCGATCATTGTGTCCAGCAAGAGACTGAGTTGGCTCATCATTGGGTCTGACAGGTGTCGACCATCATCCACTCATCTGAATAGATCACGGCGGCTCAGGCGGTGCTGATCCTAGAAAAGAACTGTCATTTCGTCCCTTTGAACCAGAAGCTCGGCCGACTCAAGCGTACGTGTCAGGACATGGGAGAACTCATGGTGGCTCTCACAAAGTATGCTGACTCTGATAACACGAAGGATCCAGGCTCTGATGAGGAGAAGGATGGCCAAGTTAAGAGGAACAACCAGGGCAAGGGTGCGGCAAACAATGGTAACCAGAGCAAGCGGAAAAACCCGGACGATGGGTCAGAACTGGTGGCCAATGCGAGCACCGGCCAGAATCATTCTAAGGGCAATGGGAAGTTCATACCACCTTTTAACAAGAATAGGACTCCTTTCAATTTGGAGGAAATGCTCAAAAAACCCTGTCCGGAGCATAGTCGGCCCGATAAACCTTCGGTGCACACGTGGGGGGATTGCCATATCATGCAGAAGTTCAAAAATTACAGCATGCAGCAGCACAACAACCATGGTGGTGGCCCGCCCGGTGTCTCAGGGCCGGGCGGGTCAGGAGCCGGATTTGGATCCGACGGCTCAGGGTCCGGTCATCATGGTCAGGGCAATCAAGAAGGACATCCTCAACACTCTGGTAACAACAATCAGCAGCAGCATAATCAGTCTGGGTATCAAAGTAATCCAAAGCAGCTCAGTTCGGGCCAGTATCATGTTTTCACGACCAACCTTAACAAACGGGATCAAAAATTGCGCAAGCAAGCGGTTAACGCAGTCGTGCCGGCTCTGCCGCAATACTTGAAGTGGTCTGAGTATGACATAACATGGAGCTGGGAGGATCACCCGTCGCGTCTTGATGACCCGGGACGACTGGCCTTGGTAGTGGCCCCCCAAGTGGGAGGATATATGGTGAATAAGGTACCTATGGATGGTGGCAGTAGCATCAACATCCTGTATTATGATACCTTCAGGCGGATGAAGCTGCTTGATAAAGACCTTAAACCCTCATCAACCGTATTTCATGGTGTGGTACTGGGCAAGTCAGCTTATCCGGTGGCCAGCATTTCTTTGGAAGTCGCCTTTGGTGACGAGTACAACTACAGGGTGGAATCCTTGTGGTTTGAAGTGGTCAAGATCAAGAGCCTTTATCATGCGTTGTTTGGGTGGCCGGCTTATGCTAAGTTCATGGCTAGACCCTGTTATGTCTACTTATAGCTCAAGATGCCCGGATTAAAAGGCACGATTGCTGTTCATGGTGATCGGAATATGACTATTGAGTGCGAGGAAGGAGACGGGGCTTACGCGGAATCCAGTTGTGCTGAGGCGGAACTCAAGTTCTATAAGGAGAATGTTGACCCGGAGGATATGACCCCGCTGAAGAAGCCTACGATGGAGGTTGAGTGGCCCCTCAAATTTTTGGCGGATGATACCAAGGCAGTAGATTTCACTTCGGGCGACTCATCCAAATAGTTCATCATTGGGGCCAACATGGATCCCAAATAGGAAAGCGCACTCATCGAATTCATCCATGAGAATCAGGACATCTTTGCATGGAAACCTTCTGACATGCCGGGTGTACTGAGAGAGTTCGCTGAGCATAACCTTAATGTGGATCCTAAGTTTAAACCTGTCAAGCAGTTTCTATGGCGGTTCAATGAGGAGAGACGCAAGGCCATTGGGGAAGAGGTCACCCGTCTCTTAGCGGCATGTTTCATCGTCGAGGTTTTTCACCCGGAGTGGCTCGCTAACCCAGTGCTTGTGCTCAAGAAGAATGGCACATGGCATATGTGTGTGGATTATACGGATCTTAACAAGGCTTGTCCGGCTGATGCTTTTGCTCTCCCTCGTATTGATCAAATCATTGATGCTACGGTGGGTTGTGAAAGTTTATGCTTCCTAGATGCTTATTCGGGATATCATCAGATCAAGATGGCGGTTAAGGACCAAGAGAAGACGACTTTCATCATGCCTTTTGGAGCCTTCTGCTATGTGTCTATGCCTTTCGGGATCAAGAGTGCCCAGGCGACTTATCAGCGTTGCATACAAAAATGTCTTCACAATCAGATTGGACGCAACATTCATGCTTATGTGGATGATATTGTGATCAAGTCAAGGAAGAAGGAGACCCTTCTTGATGACTTAAATATGATGACCTTTGACAATATGCGGATCTATAAGATGATGCTTAACCCAACAAAGTGTGTTTTTGGTGTTCCGGCTGGCAAGCTCTTGGGATTTCTGGTTCCTGAGCTTGGCATTGAAGCTAACCTAGATAAGATCAAGGCTATCACCTCCCTGGCTGAGCCGGCTTGCATCAATGATGTCCAACGCCTGGCAGGGCGGATCGCCGTGTTGAGCCGGTTCATAAGCCGCCTTGGTGAGAAAGCCATCCCTCTATATCAAATGATGAAAAAGACAGACAATTTTGTCTGGAGTACGGCGGCGAGTGAAGCGTTTGAGGCGCTCAAGAAGCAACTCACTGAGCCGCCAGTTTTAGCTACTCCGGCTGAAAGAGCCTTTGCTCCTATACGTGGCGGCTAACAACCGGGCGGTCAGCGCTGCAATTGTGGTCGAGCGCAAGGAAGTAGGGAAAGAGTACCCGGTTCAGAGGCCGGTTTATTATATCAGTGAGGTCTTTACAGAGTCCAAGCAGAGGTATCTACATTGGCAGAAGCTAGTGTATGGGGGGTTCATGGCTAACCGCAAGTTAAAGCATTACTTCTTGGGGCACCAGATTACCGTGGTCAGCTCTGGCCCGTTGGGGGACATAATTTAAAATAGAGAAGCCACTGGTAGGATTGCTAAGTGGGCATTGGAGCTGGGACCTCTCAATCTGAAATATGTACCTTGCATGGTTGTCAAGTCTCAAGCCCTTGTGGATTTCATAAATGACTGGACAGAGTGTCAGGCGCCTGAAGAAAAGCCGGATAACACATACTGGACAATACACTTCGATGGATCCAAGCAGCTGGAAGGATCAGGGGCAGGAGTTGTCTTAACATCTCCCAAAGGTGATAAGTTCTGTTATGTGCTCCGGTTGATGTTCCCTTTCACCAATAATGCGGCTGAATACGAAGCCCTGCTTCATGTCCTCAGAGTAGCTAAGGAGGTGAATTTAAGCCGGGTAAGGTGCTTCGGCGACTCAGACCTTGTGGCTCAGCAAGTTTCAGGTACTTGGGACTCCAGGGATCCGTGGATGGCGGCTTATCATCAGGCGGTGGATGTCATTGCTGGTCACTTCAAGGGTTATTAGGTGGATCACATTGATCATCGCAGGAATGAGGTGGCTGATGCCCTGTCAAGGTTAGGCTCTCAGCGAAAGCCGGTGCCGCCCAATATCTTTCTGGACATCTTACATCACCCGACTATCAAATTACCTTCAGAGGAAGAGTTGGCTATTCCTGACCCGGAGGGACAGTTGGTGGCGGCTCTACATGCTATTCCGGATTGGACTGTGCCTTACTTGGCGTATTTGACTTGGGGCGAGTTACCTGATGATGAAAATATGGCCAGACAGATCACCCGGCGGTCTAAGTCCATGACAATAGTTAATGGTGAGTTGCACAAGTGCAGCGTCACCGGGGTGTTTCAACGTTGTGTCTCACCAGAGGAGGGTAAGGAAATCCTGAATGAAATTCACGCTGGAGATTGCGGACATCACGCCGGATCAAAATCTCTAGTGTCCAAGGCTCTCCGGCATGGTTTCTTCTGGTTGACAGCTCACAAGGATGCAGAGGATCTGGTCCGCAAGTGTGACGGCTGTCGAAAGTTCGGCCGGCGTGCTCATGTTCCGGCTCAAGAATTGCGCATGATACCAATTACTTGGCCGTTTGTAGTCTGGGGGCTTGATGTGGTTGGGCCTTTCAAGAGATCCAAGGATAAGAAAACGCACCTCTTGGTGGCGTTTGATAAGTTCACCAAGTGGGTAGAGGCTAAGCCGGTCAGCAAGTGTGACGCGGCTACGACGGTTTAGTTTATTGAAAAGCTGATCTACCATTTTGGTTACCCTCATAGCATCCTCAAGGACAATGGCACAAACTTGTCCAATGGGGCTATGAAATAATTTTGCAACCTGGAGCACATCCGGCTTGATGTTTCGGCGGTTGCTCATCCACAGTCCAACGGTCAGGCAGAGCATGCTAATCAAGAAATCTTGAGAGGTATCAAGCCACGACTTATGGTTCCTTTACAACGGATGTCGGGTTGTTGGGTGGAAGAATTGCCGTCCGTCTTATGGAGCATCCGAACTACCCCCAATAGATCCATAGTTTATACACCTTTCTTCATGGTTTACGGCGCAAAGGCCGTCTTACCAAGTGACATCCGGCATGACTCGCCACGAGTGGCGGCTTACGTTGAGACGGGCAATGAGACGGCGCGTCAAGACACGTTGGATGCTTTGGCGGAGGAACGAGAATTGGCGGCTTCTCGTTCAACGATCTATCAGCAAGACCTGCACCGCTATCATAGCCGCAGGGTCAAGACCCGGACGTTTCAAGAAGGCGACTTAGTGTTGCGGCTGATTCAAGACTAGAAAAATATGCATAAGTTATCTCCTCCATGGGAAGGACCTTTCGTGGTCAGCAGAAATCTCAACAACGGGTCATATTATTTCATTGACATCCGGGACGACTCAGATACCTCGGGGCAGGAGACCCGCCGACCGTGGAACATAGTGCATATGCGGCCTTATTATACCTGAGTTGTTGAGACTCGACATTGTACACTATCATTGTACATATCATATTTATAAAGTAGCATCCCTTCAAGCCGGGGCCTCTGCCATTTCGCATATCTTCATCCATGCAAGAAAGATCCACAACTTGGTTGTCGAAAGGGGCTTCCCACCTCCGGGTGTAGCTTATCTAACTCTAACAGCCAGCTCTTATGCCCAAAAAGTTGACAAGTCAACTTGGTTGTCGAAGGGGGCTTCCCACCTCCGGGTGTAGCTTATCTAACCCTAACAACCGGCTCTCAAGCCAAAAATGTTGGCAAGTCAACATAGCTGTCGAAGGGGGCTTCCCACCTCCGGGTGTAGCTTATCTAACCCTAACAGCCGGCGCTTATGCCAAAAAAGTTGACAAGTCAACTTGGTTGTTGAAGGGGGCTTCCCACCTCCAAGTGTAGCTTATCTAACCCTAACAACGGGCTCTCAAGCCAAAAATGTTGACAAGTCAACATAGCTGTCAAAGGGGGATTCCCACCTCCGGGTGTAGCTTATCTAACCCTAACAGCCGGCTCTTATGCCAAAAAAGTTGACAAGTCAACTTGGTTGTCGAAGGGGGCTTCCCACCTCTGGGTGTAGCTTATCTAACCCTAACAACCGGCTCTCAAGACAAAAATGTTGACAAGTCAACATAGTTGTCGAAGGGGGCTTCCCACCTCCGAGTGTAGCTTATCTAACCCTAACAGCCGATTCTTATGCCAAAAAAGTTGACAAGTCAACTTGCTTGTCTAAGGGGGCTTCCCACCTCCGGGTGTAGCTTATATAACCCTAACAACCGGCTCTCAAGCCAAAAATGTTGACAAGTCAACATAGCTGTCGAAGGGGGCTTCCCACCTTCGGGTGTAGCTTATCTAACCCTAACAGCCGGCTCTTATGCCAAAAGAAAAGTTGACAAGTTAACTTGGTTGTCGAAGGGGGCTTCTCACCTCAGGGTGTAGCTTATCTAACCCTAACAGCCGTCTCTTAAGCCAAAAATGTTGACAAGTCAACATAGCCGTCCAGGGGGCTTCCTGCCCTACGGGTGTAGTTTGTCAAACCCTATCGGCCGGCTCTTAAGCCAAGCAGTTGACTCCGTCAACACGTTAGGAAGATACAACATCTTTGGGTTATGCTTTTAAGCCACCCTCCTAACGATATAAAGATACAACTATTCTTGCAGGAAATTAAGCTGCCAAGAGCCGGTAAAGCATCCAATGAGAAGCACAAGAAAGATGGCATATATATGTTAAGCCGGACTGTGTCATAAGTGCACGATGGCACAATTCAAGCAAAGGCAAAGTTACTACCAGTCTATTACATAAGCTCTCTGTAGAGCCCAAAAATATCTTAACGTTTTTTACGCCGCACATGGCGGGTCACAAAGAGCCGGCCATCAACAGGCGTTCACAGCGCGATCAGCTAGCTGGAGGGTCACCCTGCTCCGGGTCTTCGACTGCCTTGATCTAAAGATTTTCCAAGTCCCAGTTGCAATTGGTTAATGCCGTGAAGGTTCCTTCTTCAAAGAAGGGGGACGGGTCATGTTCAGAGGCGAAAAGATTCTTGGACTCAAAGAGAGGGCCATGGATTCTTTTCTGGTCAGCGCTGTAAGCCGCCTGGTATGTCTCCAGGTTGACTTCTTCTGCTAACACGAAGGCAAGGACTTTGGAAGCCTTTACACACCATGCATAGTCAGCCTCTGTAAACTCGGATCCATTGTCCTTTTTGGAAGGAAATTGGTCCATCATATGAGCCGGAGTTAGCTCTGGAGCAAAAGCCAATGCCCGGCTTATGGCTGCGATCGCCCCCTGGCGGGCGGCTGATCTCTTCAATTCTACAATCTGCTTTGGCAGCGTCGACAGAAGCTCTAAGACCCCTTTGATAGTTGAAGGGGTATTATCCTTGTATAGTACAACCTTGATTGTACACACAACACCGCAATAAAGTTGTTCTGTCAGAGTATACATGGCCTTCAGGGGCAGCAAGCTGTCAGAGGCAAGTTGGCGGCTCCTAGGACCTGCATAAGACGGACACCTCGTCATGAGTCGCCAACACAAGTACAATGCACAAATTGAGTTAAGTTATCAATTACTTACCAAAGATGGCGGCTGTCATCTTCGTGATGTGGCGCTTCAAGGACTGTAGTTCATCAGACACGATCATAAGTCGCTGATCAGCATCATTCGCCCATTTAGTCAGGGCGGCTTGTTCAGTCTTAGCAGATTCCTTGAAGGTTGCAAAGTCGGCCTTAATCTTAGTTAGTTCTTCAGAAAGGAGCCGACATTTTTCATCATCTTCACTTTGGGCGGCCTACTGCGTGGCTAGATTAGTTTTTAAGTTAGCCACTTCTTACCCGGCTTCGTTTAAAGCTTCCTGCGACATATCAAAAGTATGGAATGAGCCGGCAGGAGGAGAAGTTTAAAAAACTCAGCAAGTCTCAAACAGATTGCGGGCAATATGTACGACACTTGGGGGCTAATGTCTATTTGATTTCCTATATTAAAGACAGTGCCGGATTATCTTTATCAAGTTAACCTGGAACTTGGGGGCTACATACTGGCTTTTCAGGCTGTTCAGAATGGAAGTCCCGACTCAACTTCGACAAGATTGGGATGGCCCTTGGGGGCTACAAATGGCTCTGTTACCTATTCTCAATGAAGGCCCAACTCAATTTTGATAAGATTGAGCCGACACTTGGGGGCTACAATTGGTTCTATTACCTATCTTTTATAAAGCTCCGGATCAATGATTATCAACCTTGAGCTGGCCCTTGGGGGCTAACAACGATGGTTTGAGATTACCTCTAAATAAGTTGAGGCCTACATGCTAAATATTTCTACTTCTACCAAGATTGAAGACCCGGGTTATCATCAACCAATATTAACCCGACTCTTGGGGGCTATGTAAGGGTATAAGGATAGTAAAGAATACCTCATATTCTTCTTCATTAAGTTAACAAGCTTGAGCTCCAGGTCCCGGCTTATGGACAACCGGCTCATATAGCCAACATGAAGTTCGTCAGCGGTCATCTTCTCCAGGACGAGCTCAAACTCTAGCTTCTTGGAGGCCTCAGCCGTTTCACTATGCTTTGTCACCACATGAGGTGGAGGAGAGTGGAAGCCGGTGCCGGTAATCAGGACGTCTGGAGTAGTGGCGTCATCAGCAGCCTTGGCAGGGCTCGGTGGCTTGGAATGGTCCTTCTGCAGACTCTCTGGAATAATATCGTCAGCTGCCGGCTCTGCAGAAGCCGTTGAGGGATTTGCATCCGGCCTAGGAGCGTCCGGCTTGACAAGCTCCGGTTCTTGAGCAGTAGGGCCAGGGGAGGACTTGTTGGTCTTCCTTCGCTTGGCTTGAGACCTAGAAAAGCATAAAATTTAGAGCCCAAGGTTTACAGCCGCCAAAGACTCGGACGTAAGGCTTGAAAACACATACAACAGATTAATCTTTGGAGGCGGCAGATCAGTGGCCGTAGAGTCGCCAGACGAAGGCGATGATCCCTAAAAGGCAGTTCAGATAATGTAAGGCAATGTTGGAATTACAAAGGAAGAGCTAGTACAATCAAGCAGAGGAGAAATACATACCTCCGCGGGGCGCTTCTTCTGAGCCCAGGAATTAGCTAACCTGGACATGAGATCGGTAGAGCCGGCGCTCCGGGTCTGGCATCGGTCGGCTTGATGTTGCTTTTTCAAAAGAAATTGGGGGTCCAAGTAAGCAAGAGGATGAGAAAGGGGAACTTTTCGAATGACCCCTTGTATCTTCTGGGATACAAAATATTCTGAGTCGAACGAAACATAAGTTACCTCAGGGGCGTTGGCGCGACTGGTCTCTGCCTCGTCCTGTGAATGGTTGTTATCAATAAGGTGAATAAAGAGGTGGCAAAAATAGTCAAATTATACCATTCTTCCTGAGGAGTGGTCTTCTTCGTCCTCTTGGCAGCGGCCTTCTTCTTGGTTTTCTTCAGAGGAGGAACATATTTCTTCTTCCAGAAGTCGGAGTTAGCCTGAAAAGATAAGCCGACAAGTAGTGAGGAATTGCCAAGACATAGCTAATAAAGAGAAGAGACTATGAAGAGTCGTCTTACATCTGGGGCCGAGTTAGTGACACAGAAAGGTGCCGGCCCAATGGCACTGCAAGCTCCTGAAGTTTCATGGACAAGACTCCGGATGACAGTTGTAATGTCATCTCCTGTTAACGTTGTCCGGCTGAAGCAGAGGGAACCATCGTACTAGCCTGGATATTCGCACATAAGGTGATTTCACCGCCTCAAGGGCATAATCCTCCAAGAGATCCAGCAACGGATCAAATCCAATCCCGTCAGTCTGTTGGCCATTAAGAGCTTTAATCTTGGCATGAGCCGGCTCGTGCTTCGCCCGTTCAGCAGTTGACACCTGGCCAGGAAGCTCGGAGGTCATCTTGAGCCGGGATGGGCGGTAACCCGACAGGGGATGCTCACCCTCTGGGGAGGTATCTTTAGAGTAAAACCAAGTTTTGTTCCAATCTTTCGGATGACTCAACATTTGAACAGCCGAAAGGTTATGTCCCAGTGCCTCTGAATTGAAATCCCACCGAGTTCTAAGCTTGGGCCAGCCTTCACTTCAGTCTGGCGGTTTGTGTAAAAGAACTCATGGAAGAGACCAACAGACGTCTCAGTTTGCAAATAGACTTCGCTGAGCACTTGGAAGTTGCATATGTTGGAGACAGAATTGGGGGCAAGGTCTTGAGGGCGTAGCTTGTAAAAGTGAAGGACATCCTGGAAGAATTTTGAGCCGGGGGGGTACAAACCCACGTTCGACGTGATCTGAAAGTACAACTACTTCGCCCTCCCGACGAACGGGCTTCAGTTCATTACCCGGAATGAGCCAATGGATGACATCTTTGGCGGGAAGGGTGCCCACGTGTACAATGTCCATCAGGAACTCTTTAGTGATGCAAGAGCCGACCCAATTGCATGAGTTGGATGCACGAGACATGGCGGCGGCTTAAAACTGCGCAAGGTAACAATGTACGGCGAGTCAGGGAACGACGGACGTCTACGGGCGGTTAAAATCTTAAGATTTTAAGATTGAGCCGCCAGGATCCGGCTGGTGAGAGCCGGAATTACACGACGGGTCAAGTTTATGAGAAGACAAGGCAAAATTTGGCTAAGTTTAGAAAACAAGTTTCACAAAGTATCTCTAAGATTACGGATCTACAAAAACAGAGGGAAATGGTTTTATTTCAAACCTAGAGACGAACTATCGAATCGCCGAGAATTTGAAAATGGCAGACGGAACCGTTACGAATCTGCGATGTGCTACTATCGGTTTGCTATAGAACGCTGCATTGGGGACAGGATATCATCGAGTTCTTATGGACTAATCATGGCCGGCATTGGAGAGAAGCTCGCGTTCGAAAGCGGTGGAAGAACTCCGTGAAACCCTACCAAAATGGCCGCAGATCTAGGAGAGGAAAGACTCACCGGAGACGGCGCGACAGACACGGGGAGAGCTCTAGAACCAATAGGTTGATGCGGCGGCCTCGACGACGACAGTGTGAAGGCGACACTGGAGCGGGGTGTGCTGGAGCGGCGTTGTCGGAGGAAAGAAGACGAAGAGTGAGCAGGGAGGAAAACAAATGCCACCCCCTCGCGGTCCTATTTAATAGGCAAGGATGGAAACATGCACGAAAATCCAGGCGGCAGATATCATTTGACCGAGGCGAACGCCTCAATTCCTGGACCATCCATTTAATAAGGGAAAGATTCGTTGCGGACGTCAGAGGATCTTTCTGACAGATTTGACATGACATCACGGCGGGTCATTGTTTTCATGTTACATAAGGGAGACTCACCGGTGGTTGATAAGGAGGCTGAAGTGAGCAAGGTCAAATCAACCTGGGGCCTAATGTTGGGGATATAACCCCATGGTGAGACCCGCCCCAGAGGCTCCGGGTCACACTAGGCAGCTCGTACACCATCCCAAGAGTGGGCTGTGAAGACTTAAGCCGAAGACATTTGGCGGCTTGACAAGATGGGCTGGAACATGGCCCAGACAGAGAAGACCCGGGTGAGTGAGCCGCCCAGAGACAACTTGGTCAGGAAGGCAAGATAAGGTAGAGATAGATTCAGACATGTAGTAAGAGTCGGTTACAACTTGTATGACCCATAGTCTTTACCTCCTATATAAAAGCGAGACCAGGGGAGACTTAGAGATCAGGCTATCGAGAACTAGGTCAAGAAATAGCTCCCTTGTAATCGATACACCAAGCAATATAACACAAGCAGGACGTAGGCTGTTACCTCAACTTGATGGGCTGAACCTGGGTAAACTTGTGTCCTTCGTATCAACCAACCCCTTTGAGTCCATCACCTTAGCGATGGCCTCGAATCCAAGTCCGTTCACTAGGACATCTGCCGTGATAAAACCACGACAAGCTCCACCACCACTGCCGCCATGCCGTCATGATGCCGGCGAACCCATCTACCTCTCCGGTCCCTCTTGCTGGATCAAGAAGGTGGAGATCTTCATCGAGTTGCATGTGTGCTGAACGCGGAGGTGTGTCCGTTCGGCACTTCATCGGAAGTTCGTGGGACGGCTTGCAATTTGGATCGCGGAGATGTACCACTACATCAACACATTCTTTAATGCTTCCGCTTAGCGATCTACAAGGGTACATAGATCCAAACTCTCCTATCATAGATGCTAATCTCCTAGATTGATCTTGGCGAGGCGTAGGAAATTTTTTGTTTCCCATGCAACGTTCCCCAATAGTGGCATCATGAGCTTGGTCTATGTGTAGATGAGATCTTGAGTAGAACATAAAGAGTTTGTGGGCGTTGATATTCAGATTGCTTCCTTCCTTAGTATTTTCTTGGTTCAGAGGTATTTTGGGATGAAGCGGCTCGGACCGACTTTGCTCGTATGCTTATGAGAGACCATGTTCCATCGACTGACATGTGACTTTGTCGCATAAAGATGGCTGGCGGGTATCTATCTCTCCCACTTTAGTTGGATCGGATTTGATTAAGGCGGTCCTTGTAGAAGGTTGAAATCAAACTTCATATCACCTTATGGTTTTGCGTAGGTAAGAATCGTTCTTGCTAGATACCCATAGCAGCCACGTAAAACATGTAACAACAATTAAAGGACTTCTAACTTGTTTTTGCAGGGTATGTTGTGATGTGATATGGCCAATTACATGATGTGATATATGTGATGTATGAGATGATCATGTTTTTGTATAGAATATCATGACTTGCATGTCGATGAGTACGACAACCGACAGGAGCCATAGGGATGTCTTTGATTATTGTATGACCTGAATGTCAATCTTTAAGCGCTATGTAATGCTTTACTTTATCGCTAAGCGGTAGCAATAGTAGTATGAGCATGGTGGGCGCGACAACCCCGATGATGACACAATGATGGAGATCATGGTGTTATGTCGGTGACGATGGAGATCATGCCAGTGCTTTGGAGATGGAGATCAAAAGCACAAGTTCATGGCCATATCATGTCACTTATGATTTGCATGTGATGTTAATCTTTTTATGCACCTTGTTTTGCTTAGGACGACGGTAGCATTGTAAGGTGATCCCTCACTTAAATTTCAAGATGAATTTTGTTCTCCCCGAGTGTGCACCATTGCGAAAGTTCGTCGTGTCGAGAGACCACGTGATGATCGGGTGTGATAGACTCTATGTTCGCATATAACGGGTGCAAGCCAGTGTTACACATGCGGAACACTCGGGTTAAACTTGATGAGCCTAGCATGTGCAGTCATGGCCTCGGGACACAAGAGACCAAAAGGTCGAGCATGAGTCATATAGTAGATATGATCAACATGATGATGTTCACCATTGAAACCACCTTAACTCACATTATGATCGGACTTGAGTTGGTGAATATGGATCATGTATCACTCAGATGACCCGAGGGATGTCAATTTGAGAGGGAGTTTTAGTTATTTGATTAACTAAACTCATTATCTTGAACAATAGTGTCAGTAACCTTTGCTTATTTATGTTGTAGATCAATGGCTCGCGCAGTAGCACCCCTGAATTTTAATGCATTTCTAGAGAAAGCTAAGTTGAAAGATGATGGAAGTAACTTTGTTGACTGGGCCCATAATCTGAGGATTATCCTCACGGCTTCTCAGAAGGCTTATGTCCTTGATGCACCGCTTGGTGACCCACCCACTCCCGTGTTATCCGAAGACGTTAAGAATGCTTGGGAGGCACATTCTGGAGGCTCAATAGTTCAATGTGCAATGTTGTATGGCTTAGAACTGGGACTTCAAAGACTTTTTGAACGTCATGGAGCATATGAGATGTTCTAAGAGTTGGAGTTTATCTTTAAGAAGAATGCCCGGATCGAGAGGTATGATACCTTCGGTAAGTTCTATGCTTGCAAGATGGAGGAGAACGGGTCTATCAGTGAACATATACTCAGAATGTCTGGGTATTCGACCTGTTTGGCGGAGTTAGGGATGCCCCTTCCGCCAGAGGCGATCACTGACAAAGTTCTTCAATCATTGCCACCTAGATACAAGAGCTTCATGTTGAACTATAACATGCACACGATGAACAAATCAGTCGCCGAGCTGTTTGCGATGCTAAAAGTTGCTGAGTCTGAAATCCAGAAAGAACATCAAGTGTTGATGGTCAATAAAATCACTAGTTTCAAGAAGCATGGCAAGGGCAAGAAGGCCAACTCCAAGAAGGGTGGCAAACCAGTCGCTCCTCCCATGAAGAAACCCAAGGCTAGACCCAAGCTAGAAACTGAGTGCTTTCATTGCAAGGGAACTGGTCATTGGAAGCAGAACTGCCCCAAGTACCTGGCCGACAAGAAGGCGGCCAACACCAAACAAGGTATATATGATATACATGTTATTGATGTGTACCTTACTAGCTCTCGTTGTAGTGCCTAGGTATTTGATACCGGTTCGGTTGCTCACATTTGCACCTCAAAGTAGGACCTACAGAATAGACGGAGGTTGGCTAAGGATGAAGTGACGATGCACGTGGGAAATGGTTCCAAGTTTGATGTGATCGCCGTCGACATGCTCACTCTTCGACTACCATCGGGATTAGTGATGAACCTGAATAATTGTTATTCAGTGCCTGCATTAAGCATGAACATTATATCTGGATCTTGTTTATCGCGAGACGGTTACTCATTTAAATCATAGAATAATGGTTGTTCTATTTACATGAGTAATATCTTTTATGGTCATGCACCCAATGTGAGGGGTTTATTCTTATTGAATCTCCATAGTGATGATACACATGTTCATAGCATTGATGCTAAAAGATGTAGAGTTGATAATGATAGTACCACTTTCTTGTGGTACTGTAGTTTGGGTCATATTGGTGTAAAACGCATGACGAAGCTCCATGATGATGGACTTTTGGAGTCACTTGATTTTGAATCACTTGACACATGTGAACCATGCCTCATGGACAAGATGACTAAAATGCCGTTCTTTGGAACAATGGAACGGGCGAGTGATTTGCTGTAAATCGTACATACTGATGTATGCGGTCCAATGAACATTGAGGCACGCGGTGGATATTGTTATTTTCTCACCTTCACTGATGACTTAAGTAGATATGGATATATTTACTTAATGAAACACAAGTCTGAAACGTTTGAAAAGTTCAAGCAATTTTAGAGTAAAGTTGAGAATCATCATAACAGGAAGATTAAATTCTTGAGATCTGATCGAGGAGGAGAATATCTGAGTTATGAGCTTGGCAGTCACTTAAGAAAGTGTGGAATTGTTTTACAATTGACACTGCCTGGAACACCATAGCGTAATGGTGTGTCCAAACATCGTAATCGAACCTTATTAGATATGGTGCGTTCTATGACGTCTCTTGCTAATTTGCCACTATCATTTTGGGGTTATGCATTAGAGACAACTGCATTCACTTTAAATAGGGCACCATCAAAATCCATTGAGACGACACCATACGAATTGTGGTTTGGCAAGAAGCCAAAGTTGTCGTTTCTTAAAGTTTGGGGATGTGATGCTTATGTCAAAAAACTTCAGCCTGAAAAGCTGGAACCCAAAGCGGAGAAATGCGTCTTAATAGGATACCCAAAAGAGACAGTTGGGTATACCTTCTATCTTAGATCCGAAGGCAAAGTGTTTGTCGCTAAGAACGGAACATTTCTTGAGAAAGAGTTTCTCTCAAAAGAATTGAGTGGGAGGAAAGTAGAACTTGATGAGGCTACTGAACCTTCACTTCAACCAGAGAGTAGCGCAGCACACAAAGATGTTTCTGTGGAGCCAATGACGGTTGAAGAGGAAGTTAATGATGATGATCATGAAGCTTCGGATCAAGTTGCTATTGAACCTCGTAGGTCGACAAGGGCGTGTACTGCACCTGAGTGGTATGACAACCCTGTCTTGGAGGTCATGTTGTTAGACAACAATGAACCTACGAGCTATGGAGGAGCGATGATGGGCCCGAATTCTGAGAAATGGTTAGAGGCTATGAAATCTAAGACGGGATCCATGTATGAAAACAAAGTATGGACTTTGGAAGTATTAGCTGAAGGGCGAAAGGCCATTCAGAACAAATGGATATTTAAGAAGAAGACGGACGCGGGCGGTAATGTCACCGTCTATAAAGCTCGACTTGTGGCAAAGGGTTTTTCACAAGTTCAAGGAGTTGACTACGATGAGACCTTCTCACCCGTAGCGATGCTTAAGTCTGTCAGAATCATGTTAGCATTAGCTGCATATTTTGACTATGAAATTTGGCAGATGGATGTCAAAACAACGTTCCTTAACGGTTTTCTTGAGGAAGAGTTGTATATGATGCAACCGGAAGGTTTTGTCGATCCAGAGAATGCTGACAAAGTTTGCAAACTCCAACGATCCATTTACGGATTGGTGCAACATCTCGGAGTTGGAATCAACGCTTTAATGAGGTGATCAAAGTGTTTGGGTTTATACAAGTTTACGGAGAAGCTTGTATTTACAAGAAAGTGAGTGGGAGCTTTGTAGCGTTTCTAATATTGTATGTGGATGACGTATTGCTTATTGTAAACAATATAGAAATGCTAGAAAGTGTGAAGGAATATTTGAACAAGAGTTTTTCAATGAAGGACCGAGGGGAAGCTGCTTTCATATTAGGCATTAAGATCTATAGAGATAGATAGAGACGCTTGATAGCACTTTCACAAAGCACATACCTTGATAAAGTTTTGAAGAAGTTCAAAATGGATCAGTCTAAGAAAGGGTTCTTACTTGTGATACAAGGTGTGAAGTTGAGTAAGACTCAATGCCTAGTGACTGCAGAAGATAGAGAAAAGATGAGTGTCACCCCCTATGCTTCAGCCATAGGCTCTATCATGTATGCGATGCTGTGCACAAGACCCGATGTCGGCCTTGCCATAAGTATGGACGGAAGGTTTCAAAGTGATCCTGGAATGCAGCACTAGACGGCGGTCAAGAATATCCTTAAGTACCTGAAAAGGACTAAGGAAATGTTTCTCGTTTATGGACGTGATCAAGAGCTCGCCGTAAAGGGTTATGTCGATGCACGATTTTACACTAATCCGGATGACTCCAAGTCACAAACCCAATATGTATTTATTCTCAATGGGGGAGCAGTAAGCTGGTGCAGTTCCAAGCAAAGCGTGGTAACCCATTCTACATGCGAAGCGTAGTACATCGCAGCCTCGAAGGCAGCAAAGGAAGGTGTCTGGATGAAGAAGTTCATGATAGATCTTGGAGTAGTGCCCAGTGCACTAAATCCAATGGCTCTGTTCTGTGACAACACTGGTGCCATTACTCTGGCCAAGGAACCAAGGTTTCACAAGAGGACCAGACACATAAAGCGACGCTTCAATTCCATCCGCGATTACGTCGAGGAGAAGGACATAAGTATTTGCAAAGTGCACACGGATTTGAATGTTGCAGACCCGTTGACTAAACCTCTTCCAAGGGCTAAACATGATCAACACTAGAACTGTATGGGTGTTCGATTCATTACAATGTAAATCACATAGTGATGTGAACTGGATTATTGACTCTAGTGCAAGTGGGAGACTGTTGGAAATATGCCCTAGAGGTAATAAATAAAGTATTTATTATTATATTTCCTTGTTCATGATAACTTTTTATTGTCCATGCTGTAATTGTGTTGATTGGAAACTAAATACATGTGTGGGCATATAGACAAACACTGTGTCCCTAGTATGCCTCTAGCAGGCTAGCTCGTTGATCAAAGATGGTTAAGCTTTCCTAGACATGGACATGAGGTGTCATTTGATAGCGGTATCACATCATTAGGAGAATGATGTGATGGACAAGACCCAAACTATGAATGTAACATATGATCATGTCAGTTTATTGCTACTGTTTCTGCATGTCAAGTACCTGTTCGTATGACCATGAGATCACGCAACTCACTCACACCGAAAGAGTGCCTTGTGTGTATCAAATGTCACAACGTAACTGGGTGACTGTAAAGGTGCTCTACAGGTATCTCCAAGGGTGTCTCTTGAGTTGGCATGGATCAATCCTGGGATTTCTTACTCCGTGTGACGGAGAGGTATCTCAGGGCCCACTCGGTAATACAACATCACAACAAGCCTTGCAAGCAATGTGACTAAGTGTTATTTGCGGGATCTTGTATTACGGAATGAGTTAAGAGACTTGCCGGTAATGAGATTGAATTAGGTATACAAATACCGACGATCGAATCTTGGGCAAGTAACATACCGAAGAACAAAGGGAACAACATACAGGATTGTTTGAATCCTTGACATAAAGGTTCGACCGATAAAGATCTTCGTAGAACATGTAGGAACCAATATGGGCACCCAGGTCCTGCTATTGGTTATTGACCATAGAGGTGTCTCGGTCATGTCTACATGGTTTTCGAATCCGCAGGGTCTGCACACTTAAGGTTCGGTGATGTTTCGGTATAGATGAGTTATGTGTGTTGGTGATCAAAGGTTGTTCGGATTCCCAGATGAGATCCCAAGATGTGCCGAGGAGCTCCAGAATGGTCCGGAGGTAAATATTCATATATAGGAAGTTCCATGTTGGTTACCGAGAAAAGTTCAAGCGTCACCAGTAATGTACCAGGGGTGCCTGGAGGGTCCCGGGAGTCCATCGGAAGGGGTCACCAGCCCCAAAGGCCTACATGGGCTGTGAGAGAGGGCACACCAGCCCCTGGTGGTCTGGATGCCCCTCCCACAAAGGCCCATGCGGCAAGGGGGTTGGTGGGAGGGCCAACCCTAGGGTTGGTGCCACCTTGCTTGGGTGGCAAGCCACCCTAGGGCGCCTCCACCCTTGGCCGCCGCCCCGAGGGGGAAGCCCTAGGGGTTTGGGTGCACCACCCCTCCACCTATATATATGTGAGAGGGAGGAGGGCAGCCGATCCCTAAGCCACGGCGCAACCCTTCCTCCCTCTCCGATAGCCTCTCCTCTAGTAGATGGATTCGGCGCCGCTTATCGAAGGTCTACCAGATCAGCTCCACCACCACCACCGCCATGCCGCCGTGCTACCGGCGAACCCATCTACCTCTCCACTCCCACTTGCTAGATCAAGAAGGCAAAGATCTTCATCGAGCTGCACGTGTGCTGAACGTGGAGGTGCCATCAGTTCGGCACTTGATCGGGAGTTCGTGGGACGGCTTGCGATTTGGATCGTGGAGACGTACTACTACATCAACTGCATTCTTTAATGCTTCTGCTTGGCGATCTACAAGGGTACATAGATCCAATCTATCCTCTCATAGACCCTCATCTCCTAGATTGATGTTGGTGAAGCATAGGAATTTTTTTGGTTCCCATGCAATGTTCCCCAACATCTTAAACATCATCAGTGATATGTATCAATAAGTATGTGTCTTATTTGTGAGACTATATATAGTATGATGATTGTTATAATATTCCCTAGTTGTTAATGTTATGCAGACACATATTCTTTACTAGTATACGATTCAGTTGATGACTATGTTTCACAAGTCATGTGCATAGAGATGCTAAACTAATAGCATGGACTCGGGGATTGAGATAACCGAGTCGGACGGACCCACTTTGAGACACAATGAGATAATGTCATTTTTTAGTCTCAAGTACAATGTATATGCCATGTCCTAGACCTGAGGTCATCGTATGTTCTCGAGATGAGGATCGACTTACTTAGGGTCTATCAAACACTACTCCGTAACTGGGTAGTTATAAAGATAGCTTTCGGGTGAGTCATGAGACATGCCGCGAGACATGGTTAACCAATATGGGATTTTCCCCTTCATGAGGAGAGATATTCTCTGGGCCCTCTCGTGTGATCAAATTCAGAAAGCATGGCCATGCAACTTAGGTTAAGTGTTAAACCAGTTCGGGAATCTGCATCACGGTTTCGAGAAGAGATGTCGAGCTACCACAAGGGTGACAAGTACTCACCTTGAGCTCTAAAACATATATCATGAGGCAAAAGGATGTATATGACACATTGTTGAGGTTCGTCTAAAAACTTCACGCACACATGGGAGTTGGCACATTCTGCCAAGAGCCACTATCGACTATCCACTCGGGTCGTGTCAATGTGTACGCGAACTTATAGGGCCACACACTTAAGGTATTGCAGCCCATTCCGATTGGATCCGAATGGAAAATGGGACTAGACTCGTAGTGGGCCTCAATTTTTGAGCCCACCTCAGAGGTCTATATAAAGGGGAGCGGGCACACCTTTCAGGGTTGATCTTTTCCTCCCATTGTCAGCCACCGCCACTGCCCACGCCACCATGCCATGCGGTCGTACCTAGAAGTCCGCCGCCCGACACTGCCCTCATACATGTGGATACCTTGGAGGCATCACATCTGCTTTGCTTGGACGAACCATTTGAGGGATCTGCGAGGAGCTGCCCATGAGAGATCACTGCTCGCGGGAGATCGGCTAAGGAGGAGACGAATCGGCTGATCGACTACATGCATCACCAACTCTACTTCCGCTGCGGTGACTGCAGTGTCTAGTGCTAAACCTGATCCCATGATCTATTTCCAGCAGCATGTTCTTGGGTGCGCTGTAGAAATTTTTATTTGGTGCTATCTTAGCATACTGCGTGTTCCAACAATTCATTCTCACAAGGAGACTATTGCCAAGCACAAGTCCACACTCTGGCCCTATTATACGGAGAAGATTCCTCCCACCACCGGCAACAAGACCTATGTGTTATGCTTGTTCCTGGACATCTTGCACCACATATTCAGACAAAGGCTCTTCCCTAGGGTTGGGAATTTAGATATGGCACACTCTTACCTTGTTGACATGCTACTTATTTGCTAGAAGGAGAAGAACACGTGGCAAGCTTTGGTTGGGTCCCATGTCATGTGGTCGGAGCTGCACTCAGTGATGATGGAGCGTAAGTGTCCCATCTATGGTCCCTACTTGACGTTTCTGATTGAGAAAATACGGTAATGTACCTTTCCGAAGGAGATGTTTGTGTCTGGTGATCTGACTACTCATGAGGTAGTCCAACGGTGGCCAAAGGACAACTGGGGTACTCCTTTTGCCCCTGAGATGGAGGCCCCTGAGTATGACGATGAGGGCATTGATGGGCCATATTATGATCCACCTAGTGAGGAGCCATCTTGGGATAAGAAACTCAAGCAGAAGAGGAAGAAGCTATTCTGTATGACGGCACATGGTTAGTACAAGGCACACAAGGCAGGGAAGAAGGCGCAAAGTCATGACAAAGTTGTGATGAGGAATCTTAGCGTAGGGGTCTCCCACCCCCGTCAACACCGGGCGATGGACTGCTACCTCCACCTATGACGTCTACATGGTGGATACTCCAGCCGATAACGGTGAGCACACACCCGCAAACAATGGTGATAAATTTGGCAAGGCACCGCCAAGGCACCAGAAACCGCGCAAACGATCAAAGGGAAAAAAGGGAAGGGAAGCTATTGTTGGCACCGGGGAAAGCGATACCCCGGAGGACCTCGGCGATCCCAATATCCCCGAGTAGCCGCTAGAGGATGAGGAAAGGCCAGAGGACCAGCGCAACCCCGAGGATCCAAACAATTCCGAGGACGATAACTAGCTCCCCCTCGTTGAGGAAGAGGATAGCCTGGAAGCCGAAGAATTCACCATCCCTGAAAACCTTGAGGACCAGGAATGGTTTAGGCAACAACTTATAGCCACTGCCTGAAGCCTGAAGGCAAAAGAACGACAACTTAAGGCCGAACAAGAAACCTCAATGATAGATGGACGAGGGTCCTATCAGCCGAGGAAGGATACAATACCGGTCAATTGGACCAACCCACGAGCTACACGCCAACGACTCCTGCCACAATTCGATGACAAGCTTCCAGATACGCTGTCTCCCAAGCACACCCCATATGACCAGTCGGACCGCCCTCCCTGAGGATGAGATAGGACGGGTGACGACACTAGTTATAGGCCAACGATACCCCGCATAAGGGGAAAATAGCCAATAGAGCCTGATGATTGGTTTGACCTGCAACACGACCTGGACTATAGAACAAGTCATACGAGATCCATCTATGGATCCATAGGGTACTCCCTTGATAGACGGGAGGGGTACCGGCGTTGGCTTGACCGCAACAATAGATGTCGGGAAGGAAACCGGGCCAGAACATACGCTGATTACCAGCGTGACATAGCCCGGGTCAGAGGCATTGCCCACCCACTGTGCTTCACCGACAAGGTGATGCATCATCAGTTCCCAGAAGGATTTAAACCCGTGAACATAGAACAATATGAAGGAACAACTGACCCAACAGTATGGATCGATGATTTCCTCCTCCACATTCACATGGCACAAGGAAACGATCTCCACGCCATCAAATACCTACCCCTAAAGCTTAAGGGCCAGTTCGACACTGGTTAAACAGCCTCCCTGAAAATTCTCTTGGGTGTTGGGAAGATCTAGAGGATGCATTCTGATCAAACTTCCAAGGCACCTATGTACGGCCTCCGGACTCCTCCGACCTAAGCAACGTCGCCTAGAAGGCTGGAGTGTCCACTCGACAATTCTGGAATCGGTTCTTGACCAAGAAAAACCAAATCATTGATTGCCCGGATGCCGAGGCAATAGCCTATTTCAGGCGCAATATTCGGGATTAATGGCTGGCTCGCCAGCTCAGTCAGGACAAACCTAGGACAATATCCGCCCTTGCATCACCCATGACCCTCTTTTGCATGGGCAAGGAAACTGGCTAGCTAGACGGAGCCACACCCCCGAAGAACCTGGAACCTTCGAAGTTATTGACAGAAACGGGAAACCAAGACGCAACAAAAATAAGCGCCGACACAACAATAGTGATGCCGATGACATGGGCGTTAATGCCAGTTTCTGCAACCCCTGATCCAGGCAGCAGAAGAAGCCTCCTAAAGGCAATCATGACGGACCTACCCCGCTGGACAAGATCATGGAGAGGCCTTGCCAGATCCATGGCACTCAAGAAAAACCCACCACCCACACCAACCGTAACTATTGGGTGTTCAAACAAGCTGGTAAACTCTCAGCCGATGGGCAAGTCAAGGGCCCAAGTAGCAAGGATGATGATGAGCCCCGCGGTCCGATCAATGGTGGACAGAAGCAGTTCCCTCTAGAGGTAAAGACTGTGAATATGATTTATGCCACTCACATACCCAAAAAGGAGAGGAAGCGCGCCCTTCACGAGGTCTATGCCGTAGAGCCTGTAGCCCCGAAGTATAACCCATGGTCGGCATACCTGATCACCTTCGACCGACGAGACCATCCAACCAGTATCCATCATGGGGATTCAGCTGCCCTCGTCCTAGACCCCATTATTGATGGGTATTACCTCATTAAAGTCCTAATGGACGGAGGAAGTAGCCCCAATCTGATTTACTCAGACACAGTGAAAAAGATGGGTATAGATCCATCAAGGATCAAACCCAGCAACACTATCTTTAAAGGAGTGATCCTAGGCGTCGAGGCCCGGTGCACGGGCTCGGTGAGCCTGGAAGTAGTGTTCGGATCGCCTGATAACTTCCATACTGAGGACTTGATCTTCTATATTGTACCTTTTAGCAGCGGTTATCACGCCCTGCTAGGCTGTACAACGTTCGCTCGCTTTAATGTCTTCCTACACTATGCATACCTCAAGCTCAAAATGCACAGACCCAAGGGGGTCATTACTGTCAACGGCAACACAGAGCGTTCCCTCCAAACTGAGGAACATGCATTGGCCCTAGCGGTCAAATTCCATTACGATGACGATCAGCAAACGCCAAAATCTGCCACCAAGGCACGTAAGGTTGACAAACGAGTTCGGATTCAGTCCGAACTCCCAGAACCTTCTTCTCCCTAGAAATAGGGACTCACCCCCATTGCACAACCATAATGCCCATCAAACACGTGCCAAGAAGACACAATTTTTCACTCAAAATTCCATGGGCAGCAATGGGGACCAACTATAAAAAGGAAAGTGTTCTGCTGGACCAAACTACTGCCAGTACATGTCCTCAGACATATCTCAGGTACCATCAAGGACCTGCTAATATAAAGCTTAGAGCTCATCCATACTTCGGTGACTTCTCAAGACCTTCTTTCCAAGGCACGCTCACCGACACCAATTACCCTTAAAGGAGGCAACTCCCTAGGAGGCATAGGAGCGGGCAGGCAACATGGCACATCGAGGATGCCATGCCACCCATCGAAGACCCCTGGTACAACCCCTTCTATAAACTTTATATTCCATCTTCAAGTACCTATAAACAGTTGCTTCGGCAATTTGAGTGATAAGAGTTACCGAGCAAAGACAAGACCATTATGCATGGCCACTTCACTGTATTTCATGATACATACTCTGTTTCTTCCCTCATCAACTCTTCTTGCGAAAGTGTCCGATAAACATTACGATGCAACCGGCTAATAGACCGGGGGTTCAAATTTAAAATATCACCCATGCACAATTGATCGTGTGCTCGCGTCTTGGATTTCGCTTTATATGCATTGGTTCAGAACTATGTCTTGGGTTAATAGTTGGGTTGCCCGGCTCCTGTGTTTTCCCTTTTACGTTCCGCTTGTTCGGCTAAAAGGGCAAAGGGAGAACAACTGCAATTGTGTTTCCAGCTAGCCTGGTCAAGCACCTCAGGGGAGAAAGCCGAAAACTGACTGTCATAGTTGTGAGAACCGGTCTGCGAATCCGAGTATAAGTGTCATACTAAAAAATCATTAGAGCTTATTCCGTGTCATACGATGGGTTTCGTACTCATACAAACCACGTGATGCTGGCTTTAGCCGCGGTTCATCCGAACATCACAAACCACTTGAGGCTAGTCATCAGCTCCGGCGCTCCCTTTTCACACTCCTACGACTAAGTGAAAGAGATAAAGCATCATAGTCTGATTGCTTGTCCCCCTCGCACTACCGCCTTCGGGCATCGATACCTCGGCTAAGGGTCACAATGCTGAGGCAGAGACACCTCACGTAGTATCTACATTGGGGCTGAAGCCGACGACTCGCAAATTTCATATTAAACGCCCACATGGGAGTCACAACGAATGCAAAACTGAAAATACATGATAAACCATGCAACATCATCATAAAGCGTTAAACAATCTTTAGACATATTACAACATGCTCATTCATAAAATTTATCCTGTGAGCATTGAGCCTCTATCGCCCGAGCACCCTCCATCACTGCGGAGAAGTATCGCTCGGGGCACCTATACTCCTTTCCAAGGGGCGGAGGTGCAGTGGCCAACTCGGTCGGATCGAGCCTCAACCAGTGCATCATGGTCCTTGCAAAGGCCATCCATGCACCCTCGATGCAAGTAGAATGCTTTAGTGCATCAATCTGAGGTGCAACATCGCTCAGCTTCCATACAAGGCCGAAGTAGCTGCTCGGCAATGAATCGTCAGGCCATAGCCGGATGTAGAGATCCTTCATGGATGGCTCCGCCATCCTATGTAGCTCCATCAACGGCTTCATCTGCTTGATCAGAAGAGGAGAGCGCTCGGGGGCTTCAAATTGTGCCCAAAAGAGCCGAGCCTCATCGCCTTCTTCTCGCGAAGATAGAATTGGTTCACGTCCGCTATGCTCTTTTGGAGGTCCATACAGGCGCCCGAGGAACGGCACACCTGTGCGAGCAATGCGAACCTGCTATCACCAAAGGCACACTATAGTAAATATGG
Source organism: Hordeum marinum (assembly GCA_022496015.1). Lineage (NCBI taxonomy): Eukaryota > Viridiplantae > Streptophyta > Magnoliopsida > Poales > Poaceae > Hordeum > Hordeum marinum. The sequence goes on along the minus strand of CM039674.1, from coordinate 249,591,990 downwards.
CTTACCATGTGTGATAGCTCTGACTTGGTTGATCTGTTCTTCAAAGAACCGCCTATCCACCCGCTCCTTTTGGAGCTTGATTTCAGCGTGGATACCTCGAAGGCTTGTTCCTTGCCTTTCTGCTCAAGACCCTCGCACTTCGTGCTGGCATCCTTGAGCTCCTGTTGACCTCCTCCACTCGGGCTTCATGCTTAGCACTCGCGATTTTTAACGCGGAGAGCGCGGCTGCTGCTTTTTCGGCTGCTGCCTTCTCATTCGCGGCCGCTTGCTTCATCTTTTTAAGCTCGCCCTTGAGCTTCTCGACCTCCTTGGGTGAAGCTGTGTAAGGAATAAAAATATAATTACATCGGGTCACCAGTGTGATCACTAATAATAGAAATCCTGAATATTACAATTCGTCTTACCTTGCGCGTCATCAAACCTCTTGTTGAGGGCCTCAAGCTCCTCTTCAGAGCTCTTGAGCTTCTGATTTAGCTCAGCAAGCTCCACGGAATTAGCGACCACCTCCTATGACGAGGCCTACAAACAATAAATATATATCAGACTATGTGCGTTCAACCCCCCGAACTATCAAGAATTCGACCTTGTGCTCGGTCCTCTTAAGGGCTTTCAGAACATTAGGGGCGAATTATGTCTTGTGCATCGTCGGTTACTACTGGGTAATTGACCCCTGGGTGGGTTTTTTCTAAACTCACCAGGGCTTAGGGGCTGGTATATACATAATGATAGAACAAACTTAATAAAATTAAAATCTTAGGAAAAGGGTATTACGTGGTTCACCTGGAAGCCCATCAAGAGACCATTGAAGCCTCTTTCAGTCCGCTATCAACAGACTAAATGCCTTTCAAAACCGCACCCATAAGATTGCGGTGATCCTCGGAGATGGAGGCGCAGGATAGGGCCTCCTCCATGATCGGCCACCCAGTAATCGGTGGGACCAGTGGTGACGAGCCAACCCGATCGCTAATCGAGGATTGAACCGGCAACTCCGGAGGCATAGTGCACTTCGGAGATGACCTCAGAGGGGACTGTAATTCCTCTGTCCATCCTCCTCAGCAGCCAGGAGGGGCTCCTCCCTCTGGTCTTCAGCGGCCGAGGCATTAACCTTGGCCATGACGTTATCACCCCCACCACCAGTACTCGGCTCCAAAGGAGCCTGGTGGGATGACACCTCCGCGACATCCATCGTGACCCCTGGAGGTGTGGGGTGTGACGTAGTCCCACTCTCCGCCAACTCGGGAGGTGGAGATTCCCCATCCAATATTTGGTCGGTGGGGAGGACGCACGGTGGGCTACAGGTTAAAAGACGTCCATACGTTTAAAACAATGAAAACTTTGCATAGATGATTCAGGGAGTCTTCGGATTCATACCATCGAGTGGGGGCTTGACCCTTAGGTTCCTTTGGGGAACCTTCTCGAAGTCCTAGGATTCGGCATCAGAGTCCGAGCTTTCGTTGGCCAGGATCAAACTCGGCCGGTATGCCCTCTTCGGGGCAGCAGGAGGTACGTCGTCCGCGGCATCTAGCGATGCCACCCTCTTTTTTGTGAGGGGGGAATTGCCTTCCCCCTCTTCCTCATGCTCTTCCCCATGAGTATAGGAGGCATGGGTTTCCTCGGACATAGCGTCCGACTGGTCCCGTATGCAGAGACCACCTGTCTTCTTCTTCTTCTTCTTCTTCTTCTTCTTCTTCTTCTTCTTCTTCTCCTTCTTTGCTGGCGTCGTGTATGGAGGCACGACACACATCTCCGCCAACAACTCCAACCTAGGGTCTTCGGGCTACGGTGTTGTGCAGTTAATTCCCGTGGCCTTGCTCAACCATTTCTGCAAAGATGGGAGGAAAGGCGTTTAGTCCTTTTGTCAAAAAATAGAGCTAGTTGATTGAAATTATATCGTATCTGGGTAGGAGGGTTATCGGTGCTTAGGTTCGAATCCTTCTTCTCAGCTAACCAACTCTTTCGGGGCTTGAACAATGCCTTCCATAGTTTCTCAGGAGTAGTGTGGAAGAGTTGGCTTACGGTAGGCTCGTTATCAAGCTGATAGGCCCACATGGGGGAGGCCCGGCGCTGGTAGGGAAGGAGACGACGTCGAAGCATGACCTGGACCACATTGACCAGCTCAATCTTGGCCTTGATCATTGAGGAAATGCACTTATGCAATGATTCCACCTCAACATCCGACCCCCAGTCAAGGCCCTCCCTGAGCCATGAGGTAAATCTCGTGGGGGTCCCGATCTGAAGTTGGCTAGAGCAACCTGACCCTCTTCCCTTGGTTCGGTGATGTAGAACCACTCCTTCTTCCAGATGTGGATTGTGTCAATGAAGGTGCCGGTCGGCCACCTGACGTGAGGGAGCTTGCTGATCACTGCCTCGTTGTAGTCCGCGTGCTCACCCGCAACGGCCTTCATCTTGACGTTGAAGACCTTGAGCCACAAGCCAAAGTGTGGCTTGACCCGTAGGAAGGCTTCGCAGACGATAATGAAAGCCGAAATATGCATGAATGAGTTTGGGGGAAGGTCATGGAAGTCCAACCCGTAGAAGAACATGATGCCGCTGACAAAGGGATGGAGTGGGAAGCTCAGTTCCCGAATGAAATGGTGGATGAACACCACCCTCTTGCCTGGCTTGGGGGTGGGGACCACCTGGTTAGCCTCCGCAACATGGTGGAAGACGTTGGTGGGGAGGTAGCCGGTGAGCTTTAGGTCCCGGATGTCCTGGTCGGTGACCGTGGAGGCCTCCCACTTGCCATTGGAGCCCAAACCCGCCATGGCTAAGCTCGAAGGATAAGTCGAGGAAGAACTAGATCTGGGCTCTGGAAGCTTGGGGAGATTAAGGAAGCAAAGGATGCGAATGGGAAGCGTGAGTAGGCCTTGGTTTTTTCCCTTTTTATGAGGTGTGTCACTGATTAGCCTCCCTTTACTACGTCGCGAATCCCTCCGCTTCCCAATACGCGTGTGCCATTATGCATGTGTAAAGTAGCTTGGGATGTTAATCATATCCTGTGTGAAACGGAGCACGATCTATGCATTGATGAATTGTGCCAGTGTAAAAACGGCCTCGAATCGTGAATCGAGTTTTCATAACTGGTTCAGTGGTCATGGGAGGCCACGACCCTTCGCTGGAATGGACGTCAGAAAAACACTATTTACACTTTGACGCTTGACCTTTGGGACTAAGCAACTCACGGTGTTCGGACGATCGTATGATCGGGAAAACTACGTGTCATTGGAAGCCGAACTACTCTTAGTCGATCATCAATGGGAAGAAGAACTCACCCCGCAAGCCGAAGACTCTAATCACATGAAGCTGCTAGAGCTGAGACCATTAGCATTGGGGGCTAGTTCGGGGGCTACTGAGGGAGTCCTGGAGTGAGGGGTCCTCGGGCCGTTGACCTGTCTCCTAATAGGCCGGCTTGGTGGGCCGCTCTCTGAGTACCGCAGGAAGGGCCAAATACATTGAGATCCCACATTCTAGAAGGAAGTCCCAAAGGCGCGTCGTGCACTCCAAGTCAAGATGAGGAAATCGACATCTCCATCCCCAATAGGAGACCTACCATGTGTAAACCCTAGGTAGCCCCTAGTGTCTATATAAACGGGGAGGGTTTTAGATTATAGGGCAGAGAAACTCATCTAGGGTTTTAGCTATCTGATCTCGAGGTAAATCAACTCTCTAACCTTCATACCATCAATATAATCGAGCAAGACGTATGATTTTACCTCCATCTGAGCGCCCGAACCTGGGTAAACATCATCTCCTTCGTCCCTTATTACCACTGATCCTAGTTTCACAGCTCGGGACCCCCTACCCGAGATCTGCCGGTTTTGGCACTGAAAGACAGGATTACAGATGAGGACGAGTGGACTGCTCAGCATTGCAAGTAGCCTGACTCGGGGTAGGATGAGCCTGCGGATTCTGTCAATGTTCCTGCAGCTTCAAAGGACGAGTCTGACGAACACGAGGACTGTTGATGGTGTTCTGGAGTATGGCTATCACCTTGGACCGTCTTAATGCTTTCTGCCCTTTTGGTGTCTCGATGCCCAAGGGGGGAGAAAGTTCAGGGATTTGTGGAGTCACGAGTGCATCTTATTTGCTTGCTTTCTTTTCTCGTGAATTCTTTTATCATTTCCAATGGTTTGTGTTTGTGAGACCTAAAGACCAAGTCATATGGGGTGAGACATATGTTACCCGTTATTATCTATGTATGTCTAAGTACCTTGCTAGTATGTGAATATATGCTTATCTTGTGCCATATCTTTATGCTCACATGTTATATCTTTCATCCATGATTATCTCTCATATTATGTTGATGCAAGTGTTGCCATGTCTATAAAATATAGGGGGAGCATTGATCCTAGTGTGTGTGATTAGCATTCCAGAAGCATGCCTAAATAGTGCACACATCTAGGTGGAGCCCATCTATATTTTGTAGATGTTGGGTTTGCTTATTATCTTAGTATATCATTTGTGCAAATCCTATGTTGTCGTCAATCCACCAAAAAGGGGAAGATCGTTAGGGCCTATTTCTCCCTTAGTGGTTTTGGTGATTCATGACAATGCTTTTGTGGAATAATCGTGTGCATTGAGCATTTCATATAATCTATCATATCACACAAGAAGATTCGAGCCCCTCGGAGTTTTCTAAGTGAAGATGGTTATTTCCTGCATTTCTTTTTTGATGGATTTGAGTCGTAGGAGAACCGTACTATTAAGAGGCATCTGCTACAGAAAGGTTTGGGTGGAATCAAGGCGACATATTCATTCGCACCCTCGTTCATTTTCCACGTCGATGGAGTTACTCCTCCGTTTTTATTTGCATTGGGTCTAAAGGCCCCAAGTGTTAGTACCATCGTGGTCAGCGGTAGGACTGCTTATAAGTGGCAGTACCGCTCTCCAATACAGATTATATGCGACAGTACACTGTACAGTACCACGGGCACTACCGCTGCATTTGGGGGGGGGGCTTGACTTTTCATGGTGGGTGGCATGGTAGTTGAATGGTAGTACGAGCGGTAGTACCACGTATAAGAGGTAGTACCACCCACTCACTACCTCTCCCCTTCCGCTTCCTTCTAGGTCCAATGCGCTCTTAACAGAGGTAGGACGGCAATGGGTGCGCGGCACTACGGCTTCTAAGTCGTAGTACTTCTTATGCGGTACTCCCCTCATCCCCTGCTCTACTCTGCCTATGTGTGCTCCTGAGCTACAACCCCAGCGGTAGTACCGCTAGGGGTGAGCGGTAGTACAACTCTAGCAGCACTACCGCCTCGTGGCTCCAGGCCATTGCACTACTTTGCGAGCACTGCCGCCCGAGCGGTAGTACCGCTTCTAGAGCGGTAGTACTGCTTGTTTGCGTTTGAGTGGAGAATAATGGTGGATTTCTTCCCACTAAAAATAGGGGATCTTCTTCCCCAAGAAGAACCACCTCTTCCTCCCCCAAACTTCATTTTTGCTCAAAGATCCATTTTGCCATATCTCTATCCCTAGACAACAAAACTTGTTGATACTCTAGGGTTTGGTTGAGAGGGCCCTGATCGACACTTCCACCAAGAGAAATTTGATTCCCCCACCAATCCCCTATGGATCTTGTTACTCTTGGGTGTTTGAGCATCATGTATGGTTGATTTCACCTCGTAGCCACAATCCATTGTGGTGAAGCTTCATGGTGGTGTTGGGAGCTTCCAATTTGGCTGTGGAGATTTCCCCATCCTTGTTTGTAAAGGTTCGGTCGCCACCTTCAAGGGAACCACTAGTGGAATCATGACATCTTCCATTGTGCGAGGGCGTGAGGAGAATACGGTGGCCCTACTGGATTCTTGGGGAGCATTGTGCCTCCACACCACTCCAACAAATATGTACTTCCCCTCAAAGGGAAGGAACTTCGGTAACACATCCTCATCTTCACTGACTCCACTTGTGGTTACTTCTTACCTTTACTTTGTGCAATATTTATTTGTGTTGTATCATTTTCTTGCTTGATTGCTTGTGTTGTTTTTGATAGCATCATATAGGTTGCTCACCTAGTTACATATCTAGACAACCTATTTGTTGCTTAACTTGATTTGTGAAGAAAAGCTAGAAATTGGTAGTTGCCTATTCACCCCCCTCTAGTCAACAATATTGATCCTTTCACCGTGCTAATGTTCTTCCCCAAAATATAAAGGGAATACTTTCTTATTAACTCCATCCTCGGACAAATCTGCAAGCTTAAACAATCCTCATAGTTCATCTATATAGACCAGGTACATATCAGGATGTATTGTTCCATCTCCTACATAAGGATTAGCAAGCAATTTTTTCATAATACCCAAAGGAATTTGATAATAAATATTTTCAATAGGTTCGGTAGGTTGAGGATTGGCTCTTACTTCTTTCGGTCAACGTGAAGATACACCAAACATTCCCCTCAAAGGATTACTCTCGATAGTAACAAGTAGAGATAAATTCCAAGACGTAATAAAAATGTTTCCTTACCAATTCTTCTTAACAAAAGCGCTTCACTCCCTAACAATGGCACCAGAAAAGAGTCACAATGACCCACAATTATAGGGGTTCAATCATAGTCCTTTCAATTAGTAAGACTGTCAAACCCAACGGGGAGCAGAAGGAATCGATAATCTAATTCAGTAAGGTATTGTCTTCAAGTGCTGAAAAAGTATAATAATAGATAGTTTGATAGTAGGATAATTTGCAGCGAGTAACTAGTAACTAAAGTAACAAAGTGCAGCAAGGTAGGCCAATACTTATATTTCTAAGGATGGTCCAAGAGTAATTCTTATTTTGAGCAAAATGTTCTCGAGGACACATGTGAATTTTTCCAATCATCATCATCATGTTTTAGTTGATTCTCGTTCACTACTTTGATAAATTTTATGTGGGTGGATTGGTTTTAAGGTGATGTTCTTACTTGAACAAACAACCTTCTTATGATTACCCGTTCTCTCAAGCATCCACAACTAAGGAAGAAGAATTAAGATAAATCTAACCATATCATGGAACATATGGATCCAAATCAGCCCCTTACGGAATAGTGCATAAACTGGGGTTTAAGTTTTCTGTCACTCTTGCAACACATCATCTACTTACTACACCAAAATGCATCCCCCTAGGCCCAAATATAATGAGGTGTCATGTAGTCGACGTAGACATGACACCACTAGAGGAATCACAACATACATGTCGTCATAATATTGAACGAATACCAACTTCACAAGATAATTTATAACCACACTTCTCTCATGTCCTCAAGAACAAAAGGAACTAATCAGAAATCATATTCATGTTCATGATTAGAGGAGATAAATATATGATTAACAATATGAACTTATGATCTTCCACCAAGTAAACTAACTAGCATCAACTATAAGATGTAATCAACACTACTAGCAACCACATGTACAAATCTGAGGTTTTGGGGCACATATTTAAGACAAGATATGAACTAGGGTTTGCAATGAGATGGTGCTCATGAATATGTTGATGGAGATAAGTCCTCCTACAAATGAGAGGCATGTTGGTGATGACGAAGGGTTCGCTTTCCCCCTCCTGGAGGGAAACATCCCCGGTGGAATCACTCCGCTGGAGAGTAAAAGTGATCCCACCCAGGATTAGCCTCAAGACGGAGGTGCTTCATCCTGAAATTGTCCTCTATATTTTCATACGTCAAATGGCCCCATGTAGTAGAAGATGGGCATTGGAAGGCCCCCATGGGTTCCACAAGGGTGTACGGTGCGCCCTTTGCCTTTGTTGGCCCCGGTTGATCTTTCTCGGAGTTTATTATTTATAGTATTTTTTATATACTCAAAATTAGATCTCTAGAAATTTTAGGAGATAAGCTATCTCTGTTGTAGCTCTTTTAGGTCTAGAATTCCAGTTGCCGGTAATTTTCCTCTTTAAGTAATTTTGCAAATTAAGAGAGAAAAGGCATAAGAATTGCATGATAATCATAAAAAACATTGTAAGTAATAGTAGGAAATCTTGATGCGAAATGCAGGTATGAAAACATAGGTTAAATCCTTGATGTCGGCGACTAGATGGGAGTTGGGTGGGTAAAAAATTCTGACCTCGCCCGGTTTTCCCTAGATCTGATCATAAAATTGATTATTGACCAAATCCGATTTCTCCGAGTTGAATCCCATATAACATCTCATTCGGAAGAGACTTATAGCTTTTATGCATGGCCCGATTAGGCAACGGGAACAGAGGAATCTTCCCAAAGATACGATCTCACATGGACCTGAGTAGTTTGTCGAGAGTGAGACTAGACATTTAGCCGTGTGGGGTTGTGCTCGGATCATGAGTCTAGGTCAGATCCGAGGTATGGCGCGTACCATATTCTAGTGCCATGGTTGATTCTGGGGTTTGGACAAGAACGCCCGCGGGGTAACGTGCTACACAACAAAAAATTTATGCTACACAATAACTCCCAGGGTCACCATGAAGATGGCGGTAATGATCGACGGTGAAAAGTAGCGGAAGCAGTGACGAGTCGACGCAGCCCAACAATCTTGTTGATTCTTGCAGCTAGGTTACATCTCCCAGCCACGAGAAGAGTTCACCGAGTCAAGAGTTGAAGTAGACGACCCCTCACTCATTAGTGACCTCAGAGTCGGGATGTTGCGACCACGCATCGTAACAAAAATAAATGTGTTACTTTTCTTGCACACATCATTACCCTTAATAAATTAGTTGTGGAGAGAAGGGCTCCTCCGTGCGGCCCGTCAGCTTAATTAGGACCGTCCGGAGTGTACGCTAAGCATTTTGAGGGCTCGCTCAGAGCGATATTGTCTGACCAGGGACAAAATAATATTCTGTAACCAATATTGAACTTACCCTACCGACTGTTTGTACTGACATATATTGTAACTAGAACTGATGCGTCTATGTGTTGGACGGGTGTAACCAGTGTGTTCGTTGGCGATTTTCCGACAGTTCTCCGACGAGCTCCTGCTTGTCGCGCGTTACCAGAAGAGCTTTCTACGAGGTTCCGCCCGCATGTTTTCTAGAGCTGATTTTGTTTAGCTCTCGGGCCGCTTCCTGTGATTGCGTGAGCTGCCATTGCGGAGGTGTTCCTGCCGGTAGTGTCTGGCACGCTGTTCGTTTATGTTTCACTTGAGTTTGTCTGAGCTTCTGTGCATTATTGGAGTCTTCAATTAATCACTGGGTGACAGTTTTTGATAGTATTTGATTCGAATTTTTGATTTGGAGTTCTGTTCTTCTTCCGCTTCCGCCATGGCCATCTTCCCATGCGTGTTCTTGTCGTTTGCGCATTTTTTTAAATTGGTTCAGCAGGGATGGTTGTTAGCTTCACACGACTACTTATGCATCATCAATTTTTCTTTTGGAGTCGTGCGTAATCCGAATTTGGTTGTTTTAGTCGTTGGTGGGGATAGTTGTGTTGAACAACTTTGTGTTCATTGCTTTATTGGTTCGGTGGTCGTCAAGCTTGTTTGTTTGGGGTGTTAGACTATTCAATTTTTGGTCCACCTGTGTAATTAATACTTGTTTGTGGTTTTCTATCATTGTTGAATTTACGCGGAGAGATGCATGCGCATTTGGATGGCTACTGTATGTCAAGTTGGAGTGCTACCCGTCATTATTGTATGGTTGTGTGCGTGCAGGGCAATAACTGCATTGGTCAGACGACTCCTTCCCCCTCTTTGCTATAAATTCTATCTACCTACGATGCTGCATGGCTCAGATGACTCCTTCCTCCCGTTGTATCCTCCAAATCTCATTTTTAGGCTCCGCTCCATCTGTTTCTTCTTTGTTTTCTTCCATGTGGTGTGAATGGAGGATTGTTCTTGTGGTTGTCTTGCAAGTATGGTACCCATGAAAGATGCTTGTATGTACTAGGATGGGTTACAGTTGACGCAGGTTCAGCACCGTGGGCAGCTTGCGTCTCTTTTGTACAACAGGCATGGTTTTCGTGCACCTTATGTTTGTCGTCTGAAGGCTGCAGACCTGGAGGAATCATGGGTATGTGATTGTTCTTGGTTTGTGTGTTTCATATTACAACCATTCACTAAATCCATATTTTCATTAGTTGTTTTAGTTTAATCAGAGTCCTTGTCTATATGTTCAGTTTGTCAGGTATTATCAATAGTTAAAATATTTGCTTCATGTGTGCAGTAGTTAACATCTGTTCAGTTTTGTCAGGTATTAACAGTAAACTCTGCCTATTTTCTCTCAACATAGCCGATCCCAAGCCCGGGTAAAGGAGGAGGGTTGTGATAGGCTTGGCGAGCCAACATGAAAACCCAGCCACTCTTATGGAGATGAAACCCAAAATATTTTTGTTGGGGCGTAACCCTCTCAGCGACGCGCCACATCGGAACCCGAGTGTGGTGGAAAATGGGCAAGGGCCGGGCCGTCACCCCCCAGGTGGCGCGCCGTATCGTGATCTCGATACGGTCGCAAGTGAGCAAGGATCGGGTCATCGCATCCTTAGTGGCGCGCTACATCTACGCCCGGGTGTAGTGGAAAATGAGCGAAGGTCTTCGCATTTGACTCGACGAGTGCGAAGGGTAAGGAAGCTAGCCGATCCTAGGAGGATTCGATTAGGTGGCTGGAACGTGGGGTCTCTGACAGGTAAGCTTCGAGAGGTAGTTGATATAGCGGTGAGGAGAGGCGTTTGTATCCTTTGCGTCCAAGAGACCAAATGGAGGGGACAGAAGGCGAAGGAGGTGGAGGGTACCGGCTTCAAGCTATGGTACACGGGGATGGCTGCAAACAGAAATGGAGTAGGCATTTTGATCAGCAAGAGCCTCAAGGATGGAGTGGTAGACATCAAGAGACGTGGGGACCGGATTATCCTGGTCAAGCTGGTAGTTGGGGACTTAGTCCTCAACGTTATCAGCGCATATGCCCCACAAGTAGGCCACAATGAGAACACCAAGAGGGAGTTCTGGGAAGGCCTGGAGGACTTGGTTAGGAGTGTACCGATTGGCGAGAGGCTCTTCATAGGAGAAGACCTCAATGGCCACGTGGGCACATCTAACACATGTTTTGAAGGGGTGCATGGGGGATTTGGCTATGGCATCAGGAATCAAGAAGGAGAAGATGTCTTAAGCTTTGCGTTAGCCTACGACATGATCATAGCTAACACCCTCTTTAAGAAGAGAGAATCACATCTAGTGACTTACAGTAGTGGGCATCACTCTAGCCAGATTGATTTCATCCTCTTGAGTAGAGAAGACATGCGTGCATGCCTAGACTGTAAGGTGATACCTAGAGAGAGTGTTGCCCCTTAGCATAAGCTTGTGGTTGCTGACCTCCATTTTCGGATTCGTGTCCAGCGGGACAAGCGTGCCAAAGTCACTAGAACGAAGTGGTGGAAGCTCAAGGGGGAGGTAGCTCAGGTGTTCAAGGAGAGGGTCATTAAGGAGGGACCTTGGGAGGAAGGAGGTGATGCAGACAACATGTGGATGAAGATGGCGACTTGCATTCGTAAGGTGGCCTCAGAGGAGTTTGGAGTGTTCAGGGGAAGTAGAAGAGAAGCTAAAGATACCTGGTGGTGGAATGATGTTGTCTAGAAGGCTCAAGGAGAAGAAAGATTGTTTCAGATGCCTATATTTGGATAGGAGTGCAGAAAACATAGAGAGGTACCAGATGGCAAAGAAGGCCGCAAAGCGAGCTACGAGTGAAGCAAGGGGTCAGGCGTATGAGGACCTCTACCAAAGGTTAGACACGAAGGAAGGTGAAAGGGACATCTATAAGATGGCCAAGAGCCGACAGAGGAAGACGAGGGATGTTGACCAAATCAAGTGCATCAAGGACGGAGCAGATCAACTCGTGGTGAAGAACCAGGAGATTAAGCATAGATGGCGGGAGTACTTTGACAAGTTGTTTAATGGGGATAGTGAGAGCTCTACCATTGATCTGGATGACTCCTTTGATGATACTAGCAGGCGTTTTGTGAGGCAAATCCAAGAGTCGGAGGTCAAGGAGGCTTTAAAGAGGATGAAAGGAGGCAAGGCGATGGGTCCCGGTTGTATACCCATTGAGGTGTGGAGAGGCCTCGGGGACATAGATATAGTATGGCTAACCAAACTTTTCAACCTCATTTTTCGGGCAAACAAGATGCCAGAAGAATGGAGATGGAGTATATTAGTACCAATCTTCAAGAACAAGGGGGATGTTCAAAGTTGTACTAGTTACCGTGGAATTAAGCTGATGAGCATACAATGAAGCTATGGGAGATAGTCATTGAGCATCATGTAAGAAGAATGACAAGCGTGGCCAAAAATCAGTTTGGTTTCATGCCTGGGAGATTGACCATGTAAGCCATTTTCTTGGTACGAAAACTTATGGAGAGATATAGGGAGCAAAAGAAGGACCTGCATATGGTGTTCATTGACTTGGAGAAGGCCTATGATAAGATTCCGCGGAATGTTATGTGGTGGTCCTTGGATAAACACAAAGTCCCAACAAAGTACATTACCCTCATCAAGGACATGTACGATAATGTCGTGACAAGTGTTCAAACAAGTGATGGCGACACTGACAACTTCCCAATGAAGATAGGACTGCATCAAGGGCCAGCTTTGAGCCCTTATCTTTTTTCCTTGGTGATGGATGAGGTCACAAGGGATACAAGGAGATATCGCATGGTGTATGCTCTTTGCAAACGATGTGGTGCTAGTCGATGAGAGCCAGACGGGGGTCAACAAGAAGTTGGAGTTATGGAGGCAAACCTTGGAATCAAAAGGTTTTAGACTTAGTAGGACTAAACCAAGTACATGAGGTGTGCTTTCAGAACTACTAGGAATGAGGAGGAGGAGGATGGTATCCTTGATGGGCAAGTGGTGCCTCAGAAGGACACCTTTCGATATTTGGGGTCAATGTTGCAAAAGGATGGGGTATCGAGGAAGATGTGAACCATCGAATTAAAGCCGGAAGGATGATGTGGCGCCAAGCTTCTGGCATTCTTTGTGACAAGAGGGTGCCACAAAAGCTAAAAGGCAAGTTCATAGGATGGCAGTTCGACCCACAATGTTGTATGGCGTTGAGTGTTGGCTGACTAAAAGGTGACATGTGCAACAGTTAGGTGTGGCGGAGATGCGCATGTTGAGATGGATGTGTGGCCACACATGGAAGGACCACATCCGGAATGATGATATACGAGATAGAGTTGGGGTAGCTCCAATTGAAGAGAAGCTTGTCCAACATCGTCTGAGATGGTTTGGGCATATTCAGCGCAGACCTCTAGAAGCCCCAGTGCACAGCGGACGGCTTAAGCATGCTGATAATGTCAAAAGAGGCCGGGGTAGACCAAACTTGACATGGGAAGAGTCCGTAAAGAGAGATCTGAAGAACGGGAGCATCACCAAAGAACTAGCCATGGACAGGGGTGTGTGGAAGCTTGCTATCCATGTGCCGGAACCATGAATTGGTTACGAGATCTTATGGGTTTCACACTATAGGAATCTGAGAATTTGCCATCTGCTATGGCTGACGGCAAAGGGGGAAACCCCGGACGGCAAAGGCTTTGCCGTCAGTCAGCTGACGGCAAACTGGACGGCAAAAAAATATCTGGTGAAGAGCTTCTTTGCCATAGGAAAGCAGACGGCAAAGTAGTGTCACCTCTAGCCTACCCCAGCTTGTTTGGGACTAAAGACTTTGTTGTTGTTGTTGTTGTTGTTGTTGTTGTCAGGTATTAACAATAGTTAATAGGAGATTTTTCTATTTTTATTTTGTTCGTCTTCAAATTTGAACTTTCTATTAAAATAGTAGCTAGATCTGTGAATACATTCAGGTACGTCAGGTGTTTCTTTTTCTTTTTCATATGTATGACCAATATCAGAAATTGCCATTGAGAATCAGGTTTGGTTCTGCTAGGTCAGGGAAGCTGATGTTGGTTACAGTCTACAAGAATGGGTATCATAACATGGAGGCTTCCTATGTTACTGACTATGATGGTTGCATCAACCTAACTGCTGGTTGGAAGGAGTTTGTTGCTGAATCTGGAGTTGAGGACGGAGACATTGTGATGCTGGTATCTGCAGGGAAGATGACTCTTTGGAGATTAGTATTTATGTGTTGTAGGTTATTTGTGGCAAAATCTAGCTGGTTGTGGCATTTGTGCTTCATTTGATTTTGTGTTGGCATTTCAAATAATATTGTCTATGAGTTGATGGAACTATGTGTATTTTCAGATGGTCTTAAAGTTTCTATTAGGTTGTATGTCTACTCATTTTTTATTTGTTATGTTTTTCAAATTTGTCAGCAGTGTTGTTGTTGCACTGGCGTGCATGAATAATTATTACTAGCTTGTCTTCATGGTGATATTTTGGACTTATGCGAATGTTTCGCATGAATGTTGTACTACCAGTATTGGATCCATTGAACTTAGTTCTAATAATTGGTAGAACTGTTGTAGTTTATATGACAGCGCCGCGGCATCGCATGCGTATGCGAGTCTGTCACATCTGTGACCCCACTATCTATCTTAGGGGTGTGTCTCAGGGGTGAATTTCTATTGGGATGGAAATAGAATGACCACACTGCGTGCGTTAGCACAAGGCCGAGCCGGGGAGGAGGGGGGTCATGAAACTCCCTCCCCCTCCCCCGACAAGGTCGAGCCAGGAACGAGCCGGAGCAGTCAACGACGCAGAGTGCCATGGCATTGCATGAGTAGGCAAGTCCGTCACATCCGTGACCCTCACTGTCTATCTTAGGGGTGTGGCTCTGGGTGCATTTCTGTTTGGGGATGAAAACAAAATGACCAGCACCTCACCCATTGGCATAGTCGTACTGATATATCTTTCTTGTTTGGACTTTTTCCCCATTATCTATCTTAGGGTTTTTAGGGTTTAGGGTGCATTTCAGTTTGGGGGTGGAAATAGAATGACCAGCACCTCACCCAGTGGCACCGTCGTACTGCTACATCTTTCTTGTTTGGACTTGTTCCCCATTATCTATCTTAGGGTTGTGTCTCTAGGGTGCATTTTTGTTGGGGTGGAAACAGAATGACCAGAACCTCACCCAGTGGCATAGTCGTACTGATACATCTTTCACTCGAACTGATTCATTGACAATTCAGGTAATCATGCACATTATATGTTCGAACTGAGTCATGCATATAGTAAGTATTGTCTTTGATTTTTTACTAGAACTGATTCATTGACAATTCAGGTAGTCATGCACATTTTTATCTCGAACTGAGTCATGCACACAGTAAGTACTATTTGTGATTTTTCACTAGAACTGATTCATCGACAATTTAGGTAATCATGCACTTTTTATGTTTGAACTCAGTCATGCACACAGTAAGTACTGAAGCAACCTTTACTTGTGTACAAAGTGGCATGGGGGAAATGAACAAATGCAAGCTTGATTTTTTAAGTAGTACTGATTTAGGCAAACAAAAGTACCGATGTTATGAAGATGTACTAATGAACTAAGAATCAAATGGATAGTGTGCATCACCTGTAGAGGAAGGTTGTCATCTCTGACATGATTTTGATCATGGCAGCACTGAAATGGGATAAGCTTGGACGGTGGCGCCATTGGCTGCTCGTATGGATCCGATGATCTTCTCCGGCCAGGAGGGAGGCAGATGTCAGCTCGTGGCTGAGGGGTGTGGATCCGATGATCCTCTCCGACCAGGAGGTAGGCAAACAGTAGCTCGTGGCGTATGGGTGCGGATCCGTCGAGCCGCTCCAGACAGGAGGTAGGCAGATGTTGGCTCATGGCGTAGGGGGGCGGATCCAGCGAGCCGCTCCGGCCAGGAGAGAAGCAGACGACGACTCGTGGCGTAGGGGGGCGCATCCATCGAGAAGCTCCGGCGATTCGTCACGGTGGTGCGGGCTGCCCCGCTCCGGCTAACACCGTCGCTCACCCGCCCACATCGTCTGCCTCTGGCAGGTTCGGGTTGGGTCAGGGTTGTTGCGCGTCGTCGGGCGCGCGCACCTATATAGGGGGCGCTGGTTACATAATATTATTCTATAACTGGTCACATAATAGCCCCGTCCTAGGAGGGGGAATCCGGCCTAGATGGGCCGAGGAGGGGTTGCCGGCCTAGGAGGGGGAATCCTTCTCCTCCTCCAATTGGTGGAGATGAGGGGAGGTTTCCCTCCCTAGTAGGATTTGGCCTAGGGCCTGACATATCCCTATGGCACCCCTTATGGCCTCCCGTGGACCCACTAGGGGTTGTCATATCATGACGCTCCTTCA
Organism: Hordeum marinum; assembly: GCA_022496015.1. Taxonomy (NCBI): domain Eukaryota; kingdom Viridiplantae; phylum Streptophyta; class Magnoliopsida; order Poales; family Poaceae; genus Hordeum; species Hordeum marinum. The sequence continues at coordinate 249,575,820 of CM039674.1, read as the reverse complement.
CACTTTTCTTCCACAAATAAAATCATGAATTTTCCGATTGTCTCCCAACGCATTCCGATGACCCCGAAAACTTTCTATATATAGATCCGGACTATGAGAAATCATGTTATACCATTCCAGAATTCCTAGAATTATCTGGAACTATTTTGGTGCTTTCTTAACTCGTTTCATTCCTCTGATAATCAAGACTGGTTCGGAAATAAGCAAACATGACCTGAAACCCCTTCCAATTAATAGAATAATATTCGTGGCTGGAATCCGTCCTAGACATGATCCTACTGGTTCGGAAATAAGCACACATGACCCAAAACCCCTTGCAATTAATAGTCAACATCGGGATATGGACACCCTTATTAACTCATGTATATTCACGAAGCTCTCGAATTAACCTTGGTTTACGAATACCATTCCCTTTGCTTCGCATTATGTTTACGAAATCCGAGGAGAGATCATCGATATCCCCGTGATCAACTCCTTGATCACTATATCAGTTATCCTTGTTACTGGTTTTGTTCTCTTTACTCATGTTCGTGTTACGGTATCCCGTGATCACAATCACAAGTGTCTGGCCAGATGATAATGACACCATAACACCAAGTGGGCCCGGAGAGTATCTCTCTATCATGACAGGTGCAAGTCCTAGTCTTGAACTATCGCTATTGAAACATACATTTCCAGAATACCCGCAAGTCACATGTATTCACATCCATTTATGGAGTGACATGTGTTAAGCCCCCAAATTGTCCATCCAGCATGTTGGTATGCAATGTTCTCATGGTCCAGGGAAAAATGCAAACCTGAACAAGTAATATGAAATATTGATAACTTAACAACGATGACATCTCTCAGTAATTCATAAGTTAGTTCTATCCAACTCCGTTGTTCTCACATATTGAAAAAATTCTTGTTACCTAATAATGCTCATGATCAAGAAAACAAGATCATCAATCAATATGTGAGCTAGTCTTAGAGGCTAGACTAGGGATCTCTTGGTGTTTACATTTCCACACATGTATTTGGGTTTTTCGCCGAATCTCATATTAAAAAAACTAATACAATTTTAGCATAGAAGCATAAACTTAGCAATGAACATGATTATTATTACCTCTAGGGCATATTTCCAACAGTCTCCCACTTGCAGAAGAGTCAATAATCTAGTCACATAAGTTCTCTAACACCAACGGCATTCCGATGTTGCTCATGTTTTACTTGTATAGACTTCATCAATGGATCTCACATCTTTAGGTCCATGTGTATATTGCATAGCTTTGTGTCTTCATGCTCCAAGAAATTTCTCAAATTATGTGGAATCAGATGTATATATGTTTGAACTCATGGTAGGACACTACAAAATTTGCTCTATTTTGCGACGTTTAACATGTGTCACGTATAACCATTTTTCGTCGTAAAAAATAGCCTCGTGACATTTTTCGGCCACCACCCCCACCGTCACCAAAGTGATGTCATGAATTTTGATGATACCACTTTGTACATCATGCATGATCATATTTTAGGTGACAATCCAAATAATGTTACCGATGGCTGTTTTCTGTGACACCCAAGAATGTCACCTATGATAGCCCAATCTGTCTTAGAGTCTTACGACCTTACAATCCAAACTAGCCCCTCCGATTCTACATTTTTGCTAATAGAATCTAAGTTTCTACGATCCTGATAGTTATGAGTCTACGATTCACGATCCTACCAACAAAGCTCCGATCCAATTCAGAATCTCGATTCTCACAACTTTGGTCACCGATGATCGGTCCGGGGGGTTGTTCGGTCAAAGATTAACACAGGTGGGACCAGGAATTGCTGACGTGGCTTCTTCAATGTGGGTACACCGTGAGTTTTATCGCTGACTGTCCTATCAGTAATAACAAGGCGCCAGTTTTGACCGGTCAACGCTACTGAAAAATGGGCCATGAAGATGTTGATGTGGTAGCTTATATGTGGGACCAGACATTGTTGACGACATCCATTTACGTCAAAATTACCACCGCTCATAGAAAAAAGATGTAATTCATCTATTATTAATTTTGCCAGCTAATATATATTTAATTTGTTAGAAAAATAGATTGAAAATTGGATTCGTTGGAATATGAGAATTCAAACATTGGCAGCAGATCTTCCATTAAGTGAATCCTGACATTTTACAAGGAGAGGTAGAGGATATATTCTTAGGCAAAGTAAAATTA